>CM056584.1:88878737-89478737 GCA_029721435.1 Gymnothorax reevesii | reverse complement strand
TTTAAATATTACAGCACTCTCGTGACAGAATGCATCTTCCCTGTGTGTTGATTTGAATATACCAGCATCCTAGAGACACAATGCATCTTCCATGTGTTTTGATTTAAATATTACTGCACTCTAGTGACACAATGCATCTTCCCTGTGTTTTGATTTAAATATTCCAGCACTCTAGTGACAGAATGCATCTTCCCTGTGTGTTGATTTAAATATTACAGCACTCAAGTGACAGAATGCATCTTCCCAGTGTGTTGATTTGATGATACCAGCATCCTTGAGACACAATGCATCTTCCCAGTGTTTTGATTTAAATATGACAGCACTCTATTGACGGAATGCATCTTCCCTGTGTGTTGAGTTGAATAAACAAGCTTCTATAAGAGAGAATGCATCTTCCCAGTGTTTTGATTTAAATATGACAGCACTCTAGTGACAGAATGTATCTTTCATGTGTGTTTATTTGAATAAACAAGCATCTATGAGACAGAATGCATCTTCCCTGTGTGTTGATTTGAATATTCCAGCTCTCTAGTGACAGAATGCATCTTCGCTGTGTGTTGATTTGAATAATCCAGCACTCCAGTGACAGAATGCATCTTCCCTGTGTTTTGATTTGAATATACCAGCATCCTAGAGACACAATGCATCTTCCTTGTGTTTTGATTTAAATATTACAGCACTCTAGTGACAGAATGCATCTTCCCTGTGTGTTGATTTGAATGTGCCAGCATCCTAGAGACACAATGCATCTTCCCTGTGTTTTGATTTAAATATTCCAGCACTCTAGTGACAGAATGCATCTTCCCTGTGTGTTGATTTGAATAATCCAGCACTCCAGTGACAGAATGCATCTTCCCTGTGTGTTGATTTAAATATTACAGCACTCTAGTGACAGAATGCATCTTCCCTGTGTGTTGATTTGAATAATCTAGCACTCCAGTGACAGAATGCATCTTCCATGTGTGTTGATTTGAATGTGCCAGCATCCTAGAGACACAATGCATCTTCCCTGTGTTTTGATTTAAATATTACAGCACTCTAGTGACAGAATGCATCTTCCCTGTGTGTTGATTTGAATAATCCAGCACTCCAGTGACAGAATGCATCTTCCCTGTGTTTTGATTTAAATATTCCAGCACTCTAGTGACAGAAAACATCTTCCCTGTGTGTTGATTTGAATAATCCAGCACTCCAGTGACAGAATGCATCTTCCCTGTGTTTTGATTGAAATATTACAGCACTCTAGTGACAGAATGCATCTTCCCAGTTTGTTGATATGATTATACCAGCATCCTTGAGACACAATGCATCTTCCCTGTGTGTTGATTTAAATATTCCAGCACTCTAGTGACAGAATGCATCTTCCCTGTGTGTTGATTTGAATAATCCAGCACTCCAGTGACACAATGCATCTTCCCTGTGTTTTGATTTAAATATTCCAGCACTCTAGTGACAGAATGCATCTTCCCTGTATGTTGATTTGAATAATCCAGCACTCCAGTGACAGAATGCATCTTCCCTGTGTTTTGATTTAAATATTCCAGCCCTCTAGTGACAGAATGCATCTTCCCTGTGTGTTGATTTAAATATTCCAGCACTCGAGTGACAGAATGCATCTTCCCTGTGTGTTGATTTAAATATTCCAGCACTCCAGTGACAGAATGCATCTTCCCTTTGTTTTGATTTAAATATTCCAGCACTCTAGTGACAGAAAACATCTTCCCTGTGTGTTGATTTGAATAATCCAGCACTCCAGTGACAGAATGCATCTTCCCTGTGTTTTGATTTAAATATTACAGCACTCTAGTGACAGAATGCATCTTCCCTGTGTGTTGATTTAAATATTCCAGCACTCTAGTGACAGAATGCATCTTCCCTTTTTTTTTATTTAAATATTACAGCACTCTAGTGACAGAATGCATCTTCCCCGTGTGTTGATTTGAATAATCTAGCACTCCAGTGACAGAATGCATCTTCCCTGTGTTTTGATTTAAATATTACAGCACTCCAGTGACAGAATGCATCTTCCCTGTGTGTTGATTTGAATGTGCCAGCATCCTAGACACAATGCATCTTCCCTGTCTTTTGATTTAAATATTACAGCACTCTCGTGACAGAATGCATCTTCCCTGTGTGTTGATTTGAATATACCAGCATCCTAGAGACACAATGCATCTTCCATGTGTTTTGATTTAAATATTACTGCACTCTAGTGACACAATGCATCTTCCCTGTGTTGATCTGAATATTCCAGCACTCTAGTGACAGAATGCATCTTCCCTGTGTGTTGATTTAAATATTACAGCACTCAAGTGACAGAATGCATCTTCCCAGTGTGTTGATTTGATGATACCAGCATCCTTGAGACACAATGCATCTTCCCAGTGTTTTGATTTAAATATGACAGCACTCTATTGACGGAATGCATCTTCCCTGTGTGTTGAGTTGAATAAACAAGCTTCTATAAGAGAGAATGCATCTTCCCAGTGTTTTGATTTAAATATGACAGCACTCTAGTGACAGAATGTATCTTTCATGTGTGTTTATTTGAATAAACAAGCATCTATGAGACAGAATGCATCTTCCCTGTGTGTTGATTTGAATATTCCAGCTCTCTAGTGACAGAATGCATCTTCGCTGTGTGTTGATTTGAATAATCCAGCACTCCAGTGACAGAATGCATCTTCCCTGTGTTTTGATTTGAATATACCAGCATCCTAGAGACACAATGCATCTTCCTTGTGTTTTGATTTAAATATTACAGCACTCTAGTGACAGAATGCATCTTCCCTGTGTGTTGATTTGAATGTGCCAGCATCCTAGAGACACAATGCATCTTCCCTGTGTTTTGATTTAAATATTCCAGCACTCTAGTGACAGAATGCATCTTCACTGTGTGTTGATTTGAATAATCCAGCACTCCAGTGACAGAATGCATCTTCCCTGTGTGTTGATTTAAATATTACAGCACTCTAGTGACAGAATGCATCTTCCCTGTGTGTTGATTTGAATAATCTAGCACTCCAGTGACAGAATGCATCTTCCATGTGTGTTGATTTGAATGTGCCAGCATCCTAGAGACACAATGCATCTTCCCTGTGTTTTGATTTAAATATTACAGCACTCTAGTGACAGAATGCATCTTCCCTGTGTGTTGATTTGAATAATCCAGCACTCCAGTGACAGAATGCATCTTCCCTGTGTTTTGATTGAAATATTACAGCACTCTAGTGACAGAATGCATCTTCCCAGTTTGTTGTTATGATTATACCAGCATCCTTGAGACACAATGCATCTTCCCTGTGTGTTGATTTAAATATTCCAGCACTCTAGTGACAGAATGCATCTTCCCTGTGTGTTGATTTGAATAATCCAGCACTCCAGTGACACAATGCATCTTCCCTGTGTTTTGATTTAAATATTCCAGCACTCTAGTGACAGAATGCATCTTCCCTGTATGTTGATTTGAATAATCCAGCACTCCAGTGACAGAATGCATCTTCCCTGTGTTTTGATTTAAATATTCCAGCCCTCTAGTGACAGAATGCATCTTCCCTGTGTGTTGATTTAAATATTCCAGCACTCGAGTGACAGAATGCATCTTCCCTGTGTGTTGATTTAAATATTCCAGCACTCCAGTGACAGAATGCATCTTCCCTTTGTTTTGATTTAAATATTCCAGCACTCTGGTGACAGAAAACATCTTCCCTGTGTGTTGATTTGAATAATCCAGCACTCCAGTGACAGAATGCATCTTCCCTGTGTTTTGATTTAAATATTACAGCACTCTAGTGACAGAATGCATCTTCCCTGTGTGTTGATTTAAATATTCCAGCACTCTAGTGACAGAATGCATCTTCCCTTTTTTTTTATTTAAATATTACAGCACTCTAGTGACAGAATGCATCTTCCCCGTGTGTTGATTTGAATAATCTAGCACTCCAGTGACAGAATGCATCTTCCCTGTGTTTTGATTTAAATATTACAGCACTCCAGTGACAGAATGCATCTTCCCTGTGTGTTGATTTGAATGTGCCAGCATCCTAGAGACACAATGCATCTTCCCTGTCTTTTGATTTAAATATTACAGCACTCTCGTGACAGAATGCATCTTCCCTGTGTGTTGATTTGAATATACCAGCATCCTAGAGACACAATGCATCTTCCATGTGTTTTGATTTAAATATTACTGCACTCTAGTGACACAATGCATCTTCCCTGTGTTGATCTGAATATTCCAGCACTCTAGTGACAGAATGCATCTTCCCTGTGTGTTGATTTAAATATTACAGCACTCAAGTGACAGAATGCATCTTCCCAGTGTGTTGATTTGATGATACCAGGATCCTTGAGACACAATGCATCTTCCCAGTGTTTTGATTTAAATATGACAGCACTCTATTGACGGAATGCATCTTCCCTGTGTGTTGAGTTGAATAAACAAGCTTCTATAAGAGAGAATGCATCTTCCCAGTGTTTTGATTTAAATATGACAGCACTCTAGTGACAGAATGTATCTTTCATGTGTGTTTATTTGAATAAACAAGCATCTATGAGACAGAATGCATCTTCCCTGTGTGTTGATTTGAATATTCCAGCTCTCTAGTGACAGAATGCATCTTCGCTGTGTGTTGATTTGAATAATCCAGCACTCCAGTGACAGAATGCATCTTCCCTGTGTTTTGATTTGAATATACCAGCATCCTAGAGACACAATGCATCTTCCTTGTGTTTTGATTTAAATATTACAGCACTCTAGTGACAGAATGCATCTTCCCTGTGTGTTGATTTGAATATTCCAGCTCTCTAGTGACAGAATGCATCTTCGCTGTGTGTTGATTTGAATAATCCAGCACTCCAGTGACAGAATGCATCTTCCCTGTGTTTTGATTTGAATATTCCAGCATCCTAGAGACACAATGCATCTTCCTTGTGTTTTGATTTAAATATTACAGCACTCTAGTGACAGAATGCATCTTCCCTGTGTGTTGATTTGAATGTGCCAGCATCCTAGAGACACAATGCATCTTCCCTGTGTTTTGATTTAAATATTCCAGCACTCTAGTGACAGAATGCATCTTCCCTGTGTGTTGATTTGAATAATCCAGCACTCCAGTGACAGAATGCATCTTCCCTGTGTGTTGATTTAAATATTACAGCACTCTAGTGACAGAATGCATCTTCCCTGTGTGTTGATTTGAATAATCTAGCACTCCAGTGACAGAATGCATCTTCCATGTGTGTTGATTTGAATGTGCCAGCATCCTAGAGACACAATGCATCTTCCCTGTGTTTTGATTTAAATATTACAGCACTCTAGTGACAGAATGCATCTTCCCTGTGTGTTGATTTGAATAATCCAGCACTCCAGTGACAGAATGCATCTTCCCTGTGTTTTGATTTAAATATTCCAGCACTCTAGTGACAGAAAACATCTTCCCTGTGTGTTTATTTGAATAATCCAGCACTCCAGTGACAGAATGCATCTTCCCTGTGTTTTGATTGAAATATTACAGCACTCTAGTGACAGAATGCATCTTCCCAGTTTGTTGATATGATTATACCAGCATCCTTGAGACACAATGCATCTTCCCTGTGTGTTGATTTAAATATTCCAGCACTCTAGTGACAGAATGCATCTTCCCTGTGTGTTGATTTGAATAATCCAGCACTCCAGTGACACAATGCATCTTCCCTGTGTTTTGATTTAAATATTCCAGCACTCTAGTGACAGAATGCATCTTCCCTGTATGTTGATTTGAATAATCCAGCACTCCAGTGACAGAATGCATCTTCCCTGTGTTTTGATTTAAATATTACAGCACTCTAGTGACAGAATGCATCTTCCCTGTGTGTTGATTTGAATAATCCAGCACTCCAGTGACAGAATGCATCTTCCCTGTGTGTTGATTTGAATGTGCCAGCATCCTAGAGACACAATGCATCTTCCCTGTGTTTTGATTTAAATATTACTGCACTCTAGTGACACAATGCATCTTCCCTGTGTGTTGATCTGAATATTCCAGCACTCTAGTGACAGAATGCATCTTCCCTGTGTTTTGATTTGATTTTACCAGCATCCTTGAGACACAATGCATCTTCCCAGTGTTTTGATTTAAATATGACAGTACTCTAGTGACGGAATGCATCTTCCCTGTGTGTTGATTTGATTATACCAGCATCCTTGAGACACAATGCATCTTCCCAGTGTTTTGATTTAAATATGACAGCACTCTAGTGACGGAATGCATCTTCGCTGTGTGTTGATTTGAATATACGAGCATCCTAGAGACAGAATGCATCTTCCCTGTGTGTTGATTTGAATATTCCTGCACTCTAGTGACAGAATGCATCTTCCCTGTGTGTTGATTTAAATATTCCAGCACTCTAGTGACAGAATGCATCTTCCCTGTGTGTTGATTTAAATATTCCAGCACTCTAGTGACAGAAAGCATCTTCCCTGTGTGTTGATTTGAATAATCCAGCACTCAAGTGACAGAATGCATCTTCCCTGTGTGTTGATTTAAATATTCCAGCACTCTAGTGACAGAATGCATCTTCCCAGTGTGTTGATTTGATTATTCCAGCATCCTTGAAACACAATGCATCTTCCCAGTGTTTTGATTTAAATATGACAGCACTCTAGTGACAGAATGCATCTTCCCAGTGTGTTGATTTGAATAATCCAGCACTCTAGTGACAGAATTCATCTTCCCTGTATGTTGATTTAAATACTACATCACTCTAGTGACAGAATGCATCTTCCCTGTGTGTTGATTTAAATATTCCAGCACTCTAGTGACAGAATGCATCTTCCCTGTGTGTTGATTTAAATATTCCAGCACTCGAGTGACAGAATGCATCTTCCCTGTGTGTTGATTTAAATATTCCAGCACTCTAGTGACAGAATGCATCTTCCCTGTGTGTTGATTTAAATATTACAGCACTCTAGTGACAGAAAACATCTTCCCTGTGTGTTGATTTGAATAATTTAGCACTCTAGTGACAGAATGCATCTTCCCTGTGTGTTGATTTGAATAATCCAGCAATCTAGTGGCAGAATGCATCTTCCCAGTGTGTTGATTTGAATAATCCAGCACTCAAGTGACAGAATGCATCTTCCCTGTGTGTTGATTTAAATATTCCAGCACTCGAGTGACAGAATGCATCTTCCCTGTGTGTTGATTTAAATATTCCAGCACTCTAGTGACAGAATGCATCTTCCCTGTGTGTTGATTTGAATGTGCCAGCATCCTAGAGACACAATGCATCTTCCCTGTGTTTTGATTTAAATATTCCAGCACTCTGGTGACAGAAAACATCTTCCCTGTGTGTTGATTTGAATAATACAGCACTCCAGTGACAGAATGCATCTTCCCTGTGTTTTGATTTAAATATTACAGCACTCTAGTGACAGAATGCATCTTCCCTGTGTGTTGATTTGAATAATCCAGCACTCCAGTTACAGAATGCATCTTCCCTGTGTTTTGATTTGAATATACCAGCATCCTAGAGACACAATGCATCTTCCTTGTGTTTTGATTTAAATATTACAGCACTCTAGTGACAGAATGCATCTTCCCTGTGTGTTGATTTGAATGTGCCAGCATCCTAGAGAGACAATGCATCTTCCCTTTGTTTTGATTTAAATATTACAGCACTCTAGTGACAGAATGCATCTTCCCTGTGTGTTGATTTGAATAATCCAGCACTCCAGTGACAGAATGCATCTTCCCTGTGTTTTGATTTGAATATACCAGCATCCTAGAGACACAATGCATCTTCCTTGTGTTTTGATTTAAATATTACAGCACTCTAGTGACAGAATGCATCTTCCCTGTGTGTTGATTTGAATGTGCCAGCATCCTAGAGACACAATGCATCTTCCCTGTGTTTTGATTTAAATAATCCAGCACTCCAGTGACAGAATGCATCTTCCCTGTGTGTTGATTTAAATATTACAGCACTCTAGTGACAGAATGCATCTTCCCTGTGTGTTGATTTGAATAATCTAGCACTCCAGTGACAGAATGCATCTTCCATGTGTGTTGATTTGAATGTGCCAGCATCCTAGAGACACAATGCATCTTCCCTGTGTTTTGATTTAAATATTACAGCACTCTAGTGACAGAATGCATCTTCCCTGTGTGTTGATTTGAATAATCCAGCACTCCAGTGACAGAATGCATCTTCCCTGTGTTTTGATTTAAATATTCCAGCACTCTAGTGACAGAAAACATCTTCCCTGTGTGTTGATTTGAATAATCCAGCACTCCAGTGACAGAATGCATCTTCCCTGTGTTTTGATTGAAATATTACAGCACTCTAGTGACAGAATGCATCTTCCCAGTTTGTTGATATGATTATACCAGCATCCTTGAGACACAATGCATCTTCCCTGTGTGTTGATTTAAATATTCCAGCACTCTAGTGACAGAATGCATCTTCCCTGTGTGTTGATTTGAATAATCCAGCACTCCAGTGACACAATGCATCTTCCCTGTGTTTTGATTTAAATTTTCCAGCACTCTAGTGACAGAATGCATCTTCCCTGTATGTTGATTTGAATAATCCAGCACTCCAGTGACAGAATGCATCTTCCCTGTGTTTTGATTTAAATATTCCAGCCCTCTAGTGACAGAATGCATCTTCCCTGTGTGTTGATTTAAATATTCCAGCACTCGAGTGACAGAATGCATCTTCCCTGTGTGTTGATTTAAATATTCCAGCACTCCAGTGACAGAATGCATCTTCCCTTTGTTTTGATTTAAATATTACAGCACTCTAGTGACAGAATGCATCTTCCCTGTGTGTTGATTTAAATATTCCAGCACTCTAGTGACAGAATGCATCTTCCCTTTTTTTTTATTTAAATATTACAGCACTCTAGTGACAGAATACATCTTCCCCGTGTGTTGATTTGAATAATCTAGCACTCCAGTGACAGAATGCATCTTCCCTGTGTTTTGATTTAAATATTACAGCACTCCAGTGACAGAATGCATCTTCCCTGTGTGTTGATTTGAATGTGCCAGCATCCTAGAGACACAATGCATCTTCCCTGTGTTTTGATTTAAATATTACAGCACTCTCGTGACAGAATGCATCTTCCCTGTGTGTTGATTTGAATATACCAGCATCCTAGAGACACAATGCATCTTCCATGTGTTTTGATTTAAATATTACTGCACTCTAGTGACACAATGCATCTTCCCTGTGTTGATCTGAATATTCCAGCACTCTAGTGACAGGATGCATCTTCCCTGTCTTTTGATTTGAATATACCAGCATCCTAGAGACACAATGCATCATCCCTGTGTTTTGAGTTAAATATTCCAGCACTCTAGTGACAGAATGCATCTTCCCTGTGTGTTGATTTAAATATTACAGCACTCAAGTGACAGAATGCATCTTCCCAGTGTGTTGATTTGATGATACCAGCATCCTTGAGACACAATGCATCTTCCCAGTGTTTTGATTTAAATATGACAGCACTCTATTGACGGAATGCATCTTCCCTGTGTGTTGAGTTGAATAAACAAGCTTCTATAAGAGAGAATGCATCTTCCCAGTGTTTTGATTTAAATATGACAGCACTCTAGTGACAGAATGTATCTTTCATGTGTGTTTATTTGAATAAACAAGCATCTATGAGACAGAATGCATCTTCCCTGTGTGTTGATTTGAATATTCCAGCTCTCTAGTGACAGAATGTATCTTCGCTGTGTGTTGATTTGAATAATCCAGCACTCCAGTGACAGAATGCATCTTCCCTGTGTTTTGATTTGAATATACCAGCATCCTAGAGACACAATGCATCTTCCTTGTGTTTTGATTTAAATATTACAGCACTCTAGTGACAGAATGCATCTTCCCTGTGTGTTGATTTGAATGTGCCAGCATCCTAGAGACACAATGCATCTTCCCTGTGTTTTGATTTAAATATTCCAGCACTCTAGTGACAGAATGCATCTTCCCTGTGTGTTGATTTGAATAATCCAGCACTCCAGTGACAGAATGCATCTTCCCTGTGTGTTGATTTAAATATTACAGCACTCTAGTGACAGAATGCATCTTCCCTGTGTGTTGATTTGAATAATCTAGCACTCCAGTGACAGAATGCATCTTCCATGTGTGTTGATTTGAATGTGCCAGCATCCTAGAGACACAATGCATCTTCCCTGTGTTTTGACTTAAATATTACAGCACTCTAGTGACAGAATGCATCTTCCCTGTGTGTTGATTTGAATAATCCAGCACTCCAGTGACAGAATGCATCTTCCCTGTGTTTTGATTTAAATATTCCAGCACTCTAGTGACAGAAAACATCTTCCCTGTGTGTTGATTTGAATAATCCAGCACTCCAGTGACAGAATGCATCTTCCCTGTGTTTTGATTGAAATATTACAGCACTCTAGTGACAGAATGCATCTTCCCAGTTTGTTGATATGATTATACCAGCATCCTTGAGACACAATGCATCTTCCCTGTGTGTTGATTTAAATATTCCAGCACTCTAGTGACAGAATGCATCTTCCCTGTGTGTTGATTTGAATAATCCAGCACTCCAGTGACACAATGCATCTTCCCTGTGTTTTGATTTAAATAATCCAGCACTCCAGTGACAGAATGCATCTTCCCTGTGTGTTGATTTAAATATTACAGCACTCTAGTGACAGAATGCATCTTCCCTGTGTGTTGATTTGAATAATCTAGCACTCCAGTGACAGAATGCATCTTCCCTGTGTTTTGATTGAAATATTACAGCACTCTAGTGACAGAATGCATCTTCCCAGTTTGTTGATATGATTATACCAGCATCCTTGAGACACAATGCATCTTCCCTGTGTGTTGATTTAAATATTCCAGCACTCTAGTGACAGAATGCATCTTCCCTGTGTGTTGATTTGAATAATCCAGCACTCCAGTGACACAATGCATCTTCCCTGTGTTTTGATTTAAATATTCCAGCACTCTAGTGACAGAATGCATCTTCCCTGTATGTTGATTTGAATAATCCAGCACTCCAGTGACAGAATGCATCTTCCCTGTGTTTTGATTGAAATATTACAGCACTCTAGTGACAGAATGCATCTTCCCAGTTTGTTGATATGATTATACCAGCATCCTTGAGACACAATGCATCTTCCCTGTGTGTTGATTTAAATATTCCAGCACTCTAGTGACAGAATGCATCTTCCCTGTGTGTTGATTTGAATAATCCAGCACTCCAGTGACACAATGCATCTTCCCTGTGTTTTGATTTAAATTTTCCAGCACTCTAGTGACAGAATGCATCTTCCCTGTATGTTGATTTGAATAATCCAGCACTCCAGTGACAGAATGCATCTTCCCTGTGTTTTGATTTAAATATTCCAGCCCTCTAGTGACAGAATGCATCTTCCCTGTGTGTTGATTTAAATATTCCAGCACTCGAGTGACAGAATGCATCTTCCCTGTGTGTTGATTTAAATATTCCAGCACTCCAGTGACAGAATGCATCTTCCCTTTGTTTTGATTTAAATATTCCAGCACTCTAGTGACAGAAAACATCTTCCCTGTGTGTTGATTTGAATAATCCAGCACTCCAGTGACAGAATGCATCTTCCCTGTGTTTTGATTTAAATATTACAGCACTCTAGTGACAGAATGCATCTTCCCTGTGTGTTGATTTAAATATTCCAGCACTCTAGTGACAGAATGCATCTTCCCTTTTTTTTTATTTAAATATTACAGCACTCTAGTGACAGAATACATCTTCCCCGTGTGTTGATTTGAATAATCTAGCACTCCAGTGACAGAATGCATCTTCCCTGTGTTTTGATTTAAATATTACAGCACTCCAGTGACAGAATGCATCTTCCCTGTGTGTTGATTTGAATGTGCCAGCATCCTAGAGACACAATGCATCTTCCCTGTCTTTTGATTTAAATATTACAGCACTCTCGTGACAGAATGCATCTTCCCTGTGTGTTGATTTGAATATACCAGCATCCTAGAGACACAATGCATCTTCCATGTGTTTTGATTTAAATATTACTGCACTCTAGTGACACAATGCATCTTCCCTGTGTTGATCTGAATATTCCAGCACTCTAGTGACAGGATGCATCTTCCCTGTCTTTTGATTTGAATATACCAGCATCCTAGAGACACAATGCATCATCCCTGTGTTTTGAGTTAAATATTCCAGCACTCTAGTGACAGAATGCATCTTCCCTGTGTGTTGATTTAAATATTACAGCACTCAAGTGACAGAATGCATCTTCCCAGTGTGTTGATTTGATGATACCAGCATCCTTGAGACACAATGCATCTTCCCAGTGTTTTGATTTAAATATGACAGCACTCTAGTGACAGAATGTATCTTTCATGTGTGTTTATTTGAATAAACAAGCATCTATGAGACAGAATGCATCTTCCCTGTGTGTTGATTTGAATATTCCAGCTCTCTAGTGACAGAATGTATCTTCGCTGTGTGTTGATTTGAATAATCCAGCACTCCAGTGACAGAATGCATCTTCCCTGTGTTTTGATTTGAATATACCAGCATCCTAGAGACACAATGCATCTTCCTTGTGTTTTGATTTAAATATTACAGCACTCTAGTGACAGAATGCATCTTCCCTGTGTGTTGATTTGAATGTGCCAGCATCCTAGAGACACAATGCATCTTCCCTGTGTTTTGATTTAAATATTCCAGCACTCTAGTGACAGAATGCATCTTCCCTGTGTGTTGATTTGAATAATCCAGCACTCCAGTGACAGAATGCATCTTCCCTGTGTGTTGATTTAAATATTACAGCACTCTAGTGACAGAATGCATCTTCCCTGTGTGTTGATTTGAATAATCTAGCACTCCAGTGACAGAATGCATCTTCCATGTGTGTTGATTTGAATGTGCCAGCATCCTAGAGACACAATGCATCTTCCCTGTGTTTTGACTTAAATATTACAGCACTCTAGTGACAGAATGCATCTTCCCTGTGTGTTGATTTGAATAATCCAGCACTCCAGTGACAGAATGCATCTTCCCTGTGTTTTGATTTAAATATTCCAGCACTCTAGTGACAGAAAACATCTTCCCTGTGTGTTGATTTGAATAATCCAGCACTCCAGTGACAGAATGCATCTTCCCTGTGTTTTGATTGAAATATTACAGCACTCTAGTGACAGAATGCATCTTCCCAGTTTGTTGATATGATTATACCAGCATCCTTGAGACACAATGCATCTTCCCTGTGTGTTGATTTAAATATTCCAGCACTCTAGTGACAGAATGCATCTTCCCTGTGTGTTGATTTGAATAATCCAGCACTCCAGTGACACAATGCATCTTCCCTGTGTTTTGATTTAAATATTCCAGCACTCTAGTGACAGAATGCATCTTCCCTGTATGTTGATTTGAATAATCCAGCACTCCAGTGACAGAATGCATCTTCCCTGTGTTTTGATTGAAATATTACAGCACTCTAGTGACAGAATGCATCTTCCCAGTTTGTTGATATGATTATACCAGCATCCTTGAGACACAATGCATCTTCCCTGTGTGTTGATTTAAATATTCCAGCACTCTAGTGACAGAATGCATCTTCCCTGTGTGTTGATTTGAATAATCCAGCACTCCAGTGACACAATGCATCTTCCCTGTGTTTTGATTTAAATTTTCCAGCACTCTAGTGACAGAATGCATCTTCCCTGTATGTTGATTTGAATAATCCAGCACTCCAGTGACAGAATGCATCTTCCCTGTGTTTTGATTTAAATATTCCAGCCCTCTAGTGACAGAATGCATCTTCCCTGTGTGTTGATTTAAATATTCCAGCACTCGAGTGACAGAATGCATCTTCCCTGTGTGTTGATTTAAATATTCCAGCACTCCAGTGACAGAATGCACCTTCCCTTTGTTTTGATTTAAATATTCCAGCACTCTAGTGACAGAAAACATCTTCCCTGTGTGTTGATTTGAATAATCCAGCACTCCAGTGACAGAATGCATCTTCCCTGTGTTTTGATTTAAATATTACAGCACTCTAGTGACAGAATGCATCTTCCCTGTGTGTTGATTTAAATATTCCAGCACTCTAGTGACAGAATGCATCTTCCCTTTTTTTTTATTTAAATATTACAGCACTCTAGTGACAGAATACATCTTCCCCGTGTGTTGATTTGAATAATCTAGCACTCCAGTGACAGAATGCATCTTCCCTGTGTTTTGATTTAAATATTACAGCACTCCAGTGACAGAATGCATCTTCCCTGTGTGTTGATTTGAATGTGCCAGCATCCTAGAGACACAATGCATCTTCCCTGTCTTTTGATTTAAATATTACAGCACTCTCGTGACAGAATGCATCTTCCCTGTGTGTTGATTTGAATATACCAGCATCCTAGAGACACAATGCATCTTCCATGTGTTTTGATTTAAATATTACTGCACTCTAGAGACACAATGCATCTTCCCTGTCTTTTGATTTAAATATTACTGCACTCTCGTGACAGAATGCATCTTCCCTGTCTTTTGATTTGAATATACCAGCATCCTAGAGACACAATGCATCATCCCTGTGTTTTGAGTTAAATATTCCAGCACTCTAGTGACAGAATGCATCTTCCCTGTGTGTTGATTTAAATATTACAGCACTCAAGTGACAGAATGCATCTTCCCAGTGTGTTGATTTGATGATACCAGCATCCTTGAGACACAATGCATCTTCCCAGTGTTTTGATTTAAATATGACAGCACTCTATTGACGGAATGCATCTTCCCTGTGTGTTGAGTTGAATAAACAAGCTTCTATAAGAGAGAATGCATCTTCCCAGTGTTTTGATTTAAATATGACAGCACTCTAGTGACAGAATGTATCTTTCATGTGTGTTTATTTGAATAAACAAGCATCTATGAGACAGAATGCATCTTCCCTGTGTGTTGATTTGAATATTCCAGCTCTCTAGTGACAGAATGTATCTTCGCTGTGTGTTGATTTGAATAATCCAGCACTCCAGTGACAGAATGCATCTTCCCTGTGTTTTGATTTGAATATACCAGCATCCTAGAGACACAATGCATCTTCCTTGTGTTTTGATTTAAATATTACAGCACTCTAGTGACAGAATGCATCTTCCCTGTGTGTTGATTTGAATGTGCCAGCATCCTAGAGACACAATGCATCTTCCCTGTGTTTTGATTTAAATATTCCAGCACTCTAGTGACAGAATGCATCTTCCCTGTGTGTTGATTTGAATAATCCAGCACTCCAGTGACAGAATGCATCTTCCCTGTGTGTTGATTTAAATATTACAGCACTCTAGTGACAGAATGCATCTTCCCTGTGTGTTGATTTGAATAATCTAGCACTCCAGTGACAGAATGCATCTTCCATGTGTGTTGATTTGAATGTGCCAGCATCCTAGAGACACAATGCATCTTCCCTGTGTTTTGATTTAAATATTACAGCACTCTAGTGACAGAATGCATCTTCCCTGTGTGTTGATTTGAATAATCCAGCACTCCAGTGACAGAATGCATCTTCCCTGTGTTTTGATTTAAATATTCCAGCACTCTAGTGACAGAAAACATCTTCCCTGTGTGTTGATTTGAATAATCCAGCACTCCAGTGACAGAATGCATCTTCCCTGTGTTTTGATTGAAATATTACAGCACTCTAGTGACAGAATGCATCTTCCCAGTTTGTTGATATGATTATACCAGCATCCTTGAGACACAATGCATCTTCCCTGTGTGTTGATTTAAATATTCCAGCACTCTAGTGACAGAATGCATCTTCCCTGTGTGTTGATTTGAATAATCCAGCACTCCAGTGACACAATGCATCTTCCCTGTGTTTTGATTTAAATATTCCAGCACTCTAGTGACAGAATGCATCTTCCCTGTATGTTGATTTGAATAATCCAGCACTCCAGTGACAGAATGCATCTTCCCTGTGTTTTGATTTAAATATTCCAGCCCTCTAGTGACAGAATGCATCTTCCCTGTGTGTTGATTTAAATATTCCAGCACTCGAGTGACAGAATGCATCTTCCCTGTGTGTTGATTTAAATATTCCAGCACTCCAGTGACAGAATGCATCTTCCCTGTATGTTGATTTGAATAATCCAGCACTCCAGTGACAGAATGCATCTTCCCTGTGTGTTGATTTAAATATTCCAGCACTCGAGTGACAGAATGCATCTTCCCTGTGTTTTGATTTAAATATTCCAGCCCTCTAGTGACAGAATGCATCTTCCCTGTGTGTTGATTTAAATATTCCAGCACTCGAGTGACAGAATGCATCTTCCCTGTGTGTTGATTTAAATATTCCAGCACTCTAGTGACAGAATGCATCTTCCCTTTTTTTTTATTTAAATATTACAGCACTCTAGTGACAGAATACATCTTCCCCGTGTGTTGATTTGAATAATCTAGCACTCCAGTGACAGAATGCATCTTCCCTGTGTTTTGATTTAAATATTACAGCACTCCAGTGACAGAATGCATCTTCCCTGTGTGTTTATTTGAATGTGCCAGCATCCTAGAGACACAATGCATCTTCCCTGTCTTTTGATTTAAATATTACAGCACTCTCGTGACAGAATGCATCTTCCCTGTGTGTTGATTTGAATATACCAGCATCCTAGAGACACAATGCATCTTCCATGTGTTTTGATTTAAATATTACTGCACTCTAGTGACACAATGCATCTTCCCTGTGTTTTGATTTAAATATTCCAGCACTCTAGTGACAGAATGCATCTTCCCTGTGTGTTGATTTAAATATTACAGCACTCAAGTGACAGAATGCATCTTCCCAGTGTGTTGATTTGATGATACCAGCATCCTTGAGACACAATGCATCTTCCCAGTGTTTTGATTTAAATATGACAGCACTCTATTGACGGAATGCATCTTCCCTGTGTGTTGAGTTGAATAAACAAGCTTCTATAAGAGAGAATGCATCTTCCCAGTGTTTTGATTTAAATATGACAGCACTCTAGTGACAGAATGTATCTTTCATGTGTGTTTATTTGAATAAACAAGCATCTATGAGACAGAATGCATCTTCCCTGTGTGTTGATTTGAATATTCCAGCTCTCTAGTGACAGAATGCATCTTCGCTGTGTGTTGATTTGAATAATCCAGCACTCCAGTGACAGAATGCATCTTCCCTGTGTTTTGATTTGAATATACCAGCATCCTAGAGACACAATGCATCTTCCTTGTGTTTTGATTTAAATATTACAGCACTCTAGTGACAGAATGCATCTTCCCTGTGTGTTGATTTGAATGTGCCAGCATCCTAGAGACACAATGCATCTTCCCTGTGTTTTGATTTAAATATTCCAGCACTCTAGTGACAGAATGCATCTTCCCTGTGTGTTGATTTGAATAATCCAGCACTCCAGTGACAGAATGCATCTTCCCTGTGTGTTGATTTAAATATTACAGCACTCTAGTGACAGAATGCATCTTCCCTGTGTGTTGATTTGAATAATCTAGCACTCCAGTGACAGAATGCATCTTCCATGTGTGTTGATTTGAATGTGCCAGCATCCTAGAGACACAATGCATCTTCCCTGTGTTTTGATTTAAATATTACAGCACTCTAGTGACAGAATGCATCTTCCCTGTGTGTTGATTTGAATAATCCAGCACTCCAGTGACAGAATGCATCTTCCCTGTGTTTTGATTTAAATATTCCAGCACTCTAGTGACAGAAAACATCTTCCCTGTGTGTTGATTTGAATAATCCAGCACTCCAGTGACAGAATGCATCTTCCCTGTGTTTTGATTGAAATATTACAGCACTCTAGTGACAGAATGCATCTTCCCAGTTTGTTGATATGATTATACCAGCATCCTTGAGACACAATGCATCTTCCCTGTGTGTTGATTTAAATATTCCAGCACTCTAGTGACAGAATGCATCTTCCCTGTGTGTTGATTTGAATAATCCAGCACTCCAGTGACACAATGCATCTTCCCTGTGTTTTGATTTAAATATTCCAGCACTCTAGTGACAGAATGCATCTTCCCTGTATGTTGATTTGAATAATCCAGCACTCCAGTGACAGAATGCATCTTCCCTGTGTTTTGATTTAAATATTCCAGCCCTCTAGTGACAGAATGCATCTTCCCTGTGTGTTGATTTAAATATTCCAGCACTCGAGTGACAGAATGCATCTTCCCTGTGTGTTGATTTAAATATTCCAGCACTCCAGTGACAGAATGCATCTTCCCTTTGTTTTGATTTAAATATTCCAGCACTCTAGTGACAGAAAACATCTTCCCTGTGTGTTGATTTGAATAATCCAGCACTCCAGTGACAGAATGCATCTTCCCTGTGTTTTGATTTAAATATTACAGCACTCTAGTGACAGAATGCATCTTCCCTGTGTGTTGATTTAAATATTCCAGCACTCTAGTGACAGAATGCATCTTCCCTTTTTTTTTATTTAAATATTACAGCACTCTAGTGACAGAATGCATCTTCCCCGTGTGTTGATTTGAATAATCTAGCACTCCAGTGACAGAATGCATCTTCCCTGTGTTTTGATTTAAATATTACAGCACTCCAGTGACAGAATGCATCTTCCCTGTGTGTTGATTTGAATGTGCCAGCATCCTAGACACAATGCATCTTCCCTGTCTTTTGATTTAAATATTACAGCACTCTCGTGACAGAATGCATCTTCCCTGTGTGTTGATTTGAATATACCAGCATCCTAGAGACACAATGCATCTTCCATGTGTTTTGATTTAAATATTACTGCACTCTAGTGACACAATGCATCTTCCCTGTGTTGATCTGAATATTCCAGCACTCTAGTGACAGAATGCATCTTCCCTGTGTGTTGATTTAAATATTACAGCACTCAAGTGACAGAATGCATCTTCCCAGTGTGTTGATTTGATGATACCAGCATCCTTGAGACACAATGCATCTTCCCAGTGTTTTGATTTAAATATGACAGCACTCTATTGACGGAATGCATCTTCCCTGTGTGTTGAGTTGAATAAACAAGCTTCTATAAGAGAGAATGCATCTTCCCAGTGTTTTGATTTAAATATGACAGCACTCTAGTGACAGAATGTATCTTTCATGTGTGTTTATTTGAATAAACAAGCATCTATGAGACAGAATGCATCTTCCCTGTGTGTTGATTTGAATATTCCAGCTCTCTAGTGACAGAATGCATCTTCGCTGTGTGTTGATTTGAATAATCCAGCACTCCAGTGACAGAATGCATCTTCCCTGTGTTTTGATTTGAATATACCAGCATCCTAGAGACACAATGCATCTTCCTTGTGTTTTGATTTAAATATTACAGCACTCTAGTGACAGAATGCATCTTCCCTGTGTGTTGATTTGAATGTGCCAGCATCCTAGAGACACAATGCATCTTCCCTGTGTTTTGATTTAAATATTCCAGCACTCTAGTGACAGAATGCATCTTCACTGTGTGTTGATTTGAATAATCCAGCACTCCAGTGACAGAATGCATCTTCCCTGTGTGTTGATTTAAATATTACAGCACTCTAGTGACAGAATGCATCTTCCCTGTGTGTTGATTTGAATAATCTAGCACTCCAGTGACAGAATGCATCTTCCATGTGTGTTGATTTGAATGTGCCAGCATCCTAGAGACACAATGCATCTTCCCTGTGTTTTGATTTAAATATTACAGCACTCTAGTGACAGAATGCATCTTCCCTGTGTGTTGATTTGAATAATCCAGCACTCCAGTGACAGAATGCATCTTCCCTGTGTTTTGATTGAAATATTACAGCACTCTAGTGACAGAATGCATCTTCCCAGTTTGTTGTTATGATTATACCAGCATCCTTGAGACACAATGCATCTTCCCTGTGTGTTGATTTAAATATTCCAGCACTCTAGTGACAGAATGCATCTTCCCTGTGTGTTGATTTGAATAATCCAGCACTCCAGTGACACAATGCATCTTCCCTGTGTTTTGATTTAAATATTCCAGCACTCTAGTGACAGAATGCATCTTCCCTGTATGTTGATTTGAATAATCCAGCACTCCAGTGACAGAATGCATCTTCCCTGTGTTTTGATTTAAATATTCCAGCCCTCTAGTGACAGAATGCATCTTCCCTGTGTGTTGATTTAAATATTCCAGCACTCGAGTGACAGAATGCATCTTCCCTGTGTGTTGATTTAAATATTCCAGCACTCCAGTGACAGAATGCATCTTCCCTTTGTTTTGATTTAAATATTCCAGCACTCTGGTGACAGAAAACATCTTCCCTGTGTGTTGATTTGAATAATCCAGCACTCCAGTGACAGAATGCATCTTCCCTGTGTTTTGATTTAAATATTACAGCACTCTAGTGACAGAATGCATCTTCCCTGTGTGTTGATTTAAATATTCCAGCACTCTAGTGACAGAATGCATCTTCCCTTTTTTTTTATTTAAATATTACAGCACTCTAGTGACAGAATGCATCTTCCCCGTGTGTTGATTTGAATAATCTAGCACTCCAGTGACAGAATGCATCTTCCCTGTGTTTTGATTTAAATATTACAGCACTCCAGTGACAGAATGCATCTTCCCTGTGTGTTGATTTGAATGTGCCAGCATCCTAGAGACACAATGCATCTTCCCTGTCTTTTGATTTAAATATTACAGCACTCTCGTGACAGAATGCATCTTCCCTGTGTGTTGATTTGAATATACCAGCATCCTAGAGACACAATGCATCTTCCATGTGTTTTGATTTAAATATTACTGCACTCTAGTGACACAATGCATCTTCCCTGTGTTGATCTGAATATTCCAGCACTCTAGTGACAGAATGCATCTTCCCTGTGTGTTGATTTAAATATTACAGCACTCAAGTGACAGAATGCATCTTCCCAGTGTGTTGATTTGATGATACCAGGATCCTTGAGACACAATGCATCTTCCCAGTGTTTTGATTTAAATATGACAGCACTCTATTGACGGAATGCATCTTCCCTGTGTGTTGAGTTGAATAAACAAGCTTCTATAAGAGAGAATGCATCTTCCCAGTGTTTTGATTTAAATATGACAGCACTCTAGTGACAGAATGTATCTTTCATGTGTGTTTATTTGAATAAACAAGCATCTATGAGACAGAATGCATCTTCCCTGTGTGTTGATTTGAATATTCCAGCTCTCTAGTGACAGAATGCATCTTCGCTGTGTGTTGATTTGAATAATCCAGCACTCCAGTGACAGAATGCATCTTCCCTGTGTTTTGATTTGAATATACCAGCATCCTAGAGACACAATGCATCTTCCTTGTGTTTTGATTTAAATATTACAGCACTCTAGTGACAGAATGCATCTTCCCTGTGTGTTGATTTGAATATTCCAGCTCTCTAGTGACAGAATGCATCTTCGCTGTGTGTTGATTTGAATAATCCAGCACTCCAGTGACAGAATGCATCTTCCCTGTGTTTTGATTTGAATATTCCAGCATCCTAGAGACACAATGCATCTTCCTTGTGTTTTGATTTAAATATTACAGCACTCTAGTGACAGAATGCATCTTCCCTGTGTGTTGATTTGAATGTGCCAGCATCCTAGAGACACAATGCATCTTCCCTGTGTTTTGATTTAAATATTCCAGCACTCTAGTGACAGAATGCATCTTCCCTGTGTGTTGATTTGAATAATCCAGCACTCCAGTGACAGAATGCATCTTCCCTGTGTGTTGATTTAAATATTACAGCACTCTAGTGACAGAATGCATCTTCCCTGTGTGTTGATTTGAATAATCTAGCACTCCAGTGACAGAATGCATCTTCCATGTGTGTTGATTTGAATGTGCCAGCATCCTAGAGACACAATGCATCTTCCCTGTGTTTTGATTTAAATATTACAGCACTCTAGTGACAGAATGCATCTTCCCTGTGTGTTGATTTGAATAATCCAGCACTCCAGTGACAGAATGCATCTTCCCTGTGTTTTGATTTAAATATTCCAGCACTCTAGTGACAGAAAACATCTTCCCTGTGTGTTTATTTGAATAATCCAGCACTCCAGTGACAGAATGCATCTTCCCTGTGTTTTGATTGAAATATTACAGCACTCTAGTGACAGAATGCATCTTCCCAGTTTGTTGATATGATTATACCAGCATCCTTGAGACACAATGCATCTTCCCTGTGTGTTGATTTAAATATTCCAGCACTCTAGTGACAGAATGCATCTTCCCTGTGTGTTGATTTGAATAATCCAGCACTCCAGTGACACAATGCATTTTCCCTGTGTGTTGATTTAAATATTCCAGCACTCTAGTGACAGAATGCATCTTCCCTGTATGTTGATTTGAATAATCCAGCACTCCAGTGACAGAATGCATCTTCCCTCTGTTTTGATTTAAATATTACAGCACTCTAGTGACAGAATGCATCTTCCCTGTGTGTTGATTTAAATATTCCAGCACTCGAGTGACAGAATGCATCTTCCCTGTGTGTTGATTTAAATATTCCAGCACTCCAGTGACAGAATGCATCTTCCCTGTGTTTTCATTTAAATATTACAGCACTCTAGTGACAGAATGCATCTTCCCTGTGTGTTGATTTAAATATTCCAGCACTCTAGTGACAGAATGCATCTTCCCTGTGTTTTGATTTAAATATTACAGCACTCTAGTGACAGAATGCATCTTCCCTGTGTTTTGATTTAAATATTACAGCACTCTAGTGACAGAATGCATCTTCCCTTTTTTTTTATTTAAATATTACAGCACTCTAGTGACAGAATGCATCTTCCCTGTGTGTTGATTTGAATGTGCCAGCATCCTAGAGACACAATGCATCTTCCCTGTGTGTTGATTTAAATATTCCAGCACTCTAGTGACAGAATGCATCTTCCCTGTGTGTTGATTTGAATGTGCCAGCATCCTAGAGACACAATGCATCTTCCCTGTGTTTTGATTTAAATATTACTGCACTCTAGTGACAGAATGCATCTTCCCTGTGTTGATTTGAATAATCCAGCACTCTAGTGACAGAATGCATCTTCCCTGTGTGTTGATTTAAATATTACAGCACTCTAGTGACAGAATGCATCTTCCCAGTGTGTTGATTTGATTATACCAGCATCCTTGAGACACAATGCATCTTCCCAGTGTTTTGATTTAAATATGACAGCACTCTATTGACGGAATGCATCTTCCTTGTGTGTTGAGTTGAATAAACAAGCATCTATAAGAGAGAATGCATCTTCCCAGTGTTTTGATTTAAATATGACAGCACTCTAGTGACAGAATGTATCTTTCATGTGTGTTTATTTGAATAAACAAGCATCTATGAGACAGAATGCATCTTCCCTGTGTGTTGATTTGAATATTCCAGCTCTCTAGTGACAGAATGCATCTTCGCTGTGTGTTGATTTGAATAATCCAGCACTCCAGTGACAGAATGCATCTTCCCTGTGTTTTGATTTGAATATACCAGCATCCTAGAGACACAATGCATCTTCCTTGTGTTTTGATTTAAATATTACAGCACTCTAGTGACAGAATGCATCTTCCCTGTGTGTTGATTTGAATAATCCAGCACTCCAGTGACAGAATGCATCTTCCCTGTGTGTTGATTTAAATATTACAGCACTCTAGTGACAGAATGCATCTTCCCTGTGTGTTGATTTGAATAATCTAGCACTCCAGTGACAGAATGCATCTTCCATGTGTGTTGATTTGAATGTGCCAGCATCCTAGAGACACAATGCATCTTCCCTCTGTTTTGATTTAAATATTACAGCACTCTAGTGACAGAATGCATCTTCCCTGTGTGTTGATTTGAATAATCCAGCACTCCAGTGACAGAATGCATCTTCCCTGTGTTTTGATTTAAATATTCCAGCACTCTAGTGACAGAAAACATCTTCCCTGTGTGTTGATTTGAATAATCCAGCACTCCAGTGACAGAATGCATCTTCCCTGTGTTTTGATTGAAATATTACAGCACTCTAGTGACAGAATGCATCTTCCCAGTTTGTTGATATGATTATACCAGCATCCTTGAGACACAATGCATCTTCCCTGTGTGTTGATTTAAATATTCCAGCACTCTAGTGACAGAATGCATCTTCCCTGTGTGTTGATTTGAATAATCCAGCACTCCAGTGACACAATGCATCTTCCCTGTGTTTTGATTTAAATATTCCAGCACTCTAGTGACAGAATGCATCTTCCCTGTATGTTGATTTGAATAATCCAGCACTCCAGTGACAGAATGCATCTTCCCTTTGTTTTGATTTAAATATTCCAGCCCTCTAGTGACAGAATGCATCTTCCCTGTGTGTTGATTTAAATATTCCAGCACTCCAGTGACAGAATGCATCTTCCCTGTATGTTGATTTGAATAATCCAGCACTCCAGTGACAGAATGCATCTTCCCTGTGTGTTGATTTAAATATTCCAGCACTCGAGTGACAGAATGCATCTTCCCTGTGTTTTGATTTAAATATTCCAGCCCTCTAGTGACAGAATGCATCTTCCCTGTGTGTTGATTTAAATATTCCAGCACTCGAGTGACAGAATGCATCTTCCCTGTGTGTTGATTTAAATATTCCAGCACTCCAGTGACAGAATGCATCTTCCCTGTATGTTGATTTAAATATTCCAGCACTCTAGTGACAGAAAACATCTTCCCTGTGTGTTGATTTGAATAATCCAGCACTCCAGTGACAGAATGCATCTTCCCTGTGTTTTGATTTAAATATTACAGCACTCTAGTGACAGAATGCATCTTCCCTGTGTGTTGATTTAAATATTCCAGCACTCTAGTGACAGAATGCATCTTCCCTTTTTTTTTATTTAAATATTACAGCACTCTAGTGACAGAATACATCTTCCCCGTGTGTTGATTTGAATAATCTAGCACTCCAGTGACAGAATGCATCTTCCCTGTGTTTTGATTTAAATATTACAGCACTCCAGTGACAGAATGCATCTTCCCTGTGTGTTTATTTGAATGTGCCAGCATCCTAGAGACACAATGCATCTTCCCTGTCTTTTGATTTAAATATTACAGCACTCTCGTGACAGAATGCATCTTCCCTGTGTGTTGATTTGAATATACCAGCATCCTAGAGACACAATGCATCTTCCATGTGTTTTGATTTAAATATTACTGCACTCTAGTGACACAATGCATCTTCCCTGTGTTTTGATTTAAATATTCCAGCACTCTAGTGACAGAATGCATCTTCCCTGTGTGTTGATTTAAATATTACAGCACTCAAGTGACAGAATGCATCTTCCCAGTGTGTTGATTTGATGATACCAGCATCCTTGAGACACAATGCATCTTCCCAGTGTTTTGATTTAAATATGACAGCACTCTATTGACGGAATGCATCTTCCCTGTGTGTTGAGTTG
This sequence comes from Gymnothorax reevesii, assembly GCA_029721435.1. Lineage (NCBI taxonomy): Eukaryota > Metazoa > Chordata > Actinopteri > Anguilliformes > Muraenidae > Gymnothorax > Gymnothorax reevesii. The sequence goes on along the minus strand of CM056584.1, from coordinate 89,453,353 downwards.
AATAAACAAGCTTCTATAAGAGAGAATGCATCTTCCCAGTGTTTTGATTTAAATATGACAGCACTCTAGTGACAGAATGTATCTTTCATGTGTGTTTATTTGAATAAACAAGCATCTATGAGACAGAATGCATCTTCCCTGTGTGTTGATTTGAATATTCCAGCTCTCTAGTGACAGAATGCATCTTCGCTGTGTGTTGATTTGAATAATCCAGCACTCCAGTGACAGAATGCATCTTCCCTGTGTTTTGATTTGAATATACCAGCATCCTAGAGACACAATGCATCTTCCTTGTGTTTTGATTTAAATATTACAGCACTCTAGTGACAGAATGCATCTTCCCTGTGTGTTGATTTGAATGTGCCAGCATCCTAGAGACACAATGCATCTTCCCTGTGTTTTGATTTAAATATTCCAGCACTCTAGTGACAGAATGCATCTTCCCTGTGTGTTGATTTGAATAATCCAGCACTCCAGTGACAGAATGCATCTTCCCTGTGTGTTGATTTAAATATTACAGCACTCTAGTGACAGAATGCATCTTCCCTGTGTGTTGATTTGAATAATCTAGCACTCCAGTGACAGAATGCATCTTCCATGTGTGTTGATTTGAATGTGCCAGCATCCTAGAGACACAATGCATCTTCCCTGTGTTTTGATTTAAATATTACAGCACTCTAGTGACAGAATGCATCTTCCCTGTGTGTTGATTTGAATAATCCAGCACTCCAGTGACAGAATGCATCTTCCCTGTGTTTTGATTTAAATATTCCAGCACTCTAGTGACAGAAAACATCTTCCCTGTGTGTTGATTTGAATAATCCAGCACTCCAGTGACAGAATGCATCTTCCCTGTGTTTTGATTGAAATATTACAGCACTCTAGTGACAGAATGCATCTTCCCAGTTTGTTGATATGATTATACCAGCATCCTTGAGACACAATGCATCTTCCCTGTGTGTTGATTTAAATATTCCAGCACTCTAGTGACAGAATGCATCTTCCCTGTGTGTTGATTTGAATAATCCAGCACTCCAGTGACACAATGCATCTTCCCTGTGTTTTGATTTAAATATTCCAGCACTCTAGTGACAGAATGCATCTTCCCTGTATGTTGATTTGAATAATCCAGCACTCCAGTGACAGAATGCATCTTCCCTTTGTTTTGATTTAAATATTCCAGCACTCTAGTGACAGAAAACATCTTCCCTGTGTGTTGATTTGAATAATCCAGCACTCCAGTGACAGAATGCATCTTCCCTGTGTTTTCATTTAAATATTACAGCACTCTAGTGACAGAATGCATCTTCCCTGTGTGTTGATTTAAATATTCCAGCACTCTAGTGACAGAATGCATCTTCCCTGTGTTTTGATTTAAATATTACAGCACTCTAGTGACAGAATGCATCTTCCCTGTGTTTTGATTTAAATATTACAGCACTCTAGTGACAGAATGCATCTTCCCTTTTTTTTTATTTAAATATTACAGCACTCTAGTGACAGAATGCATCTTCCCTGTGTGTTGATTTGAATAATCCAGCACTCCAGTGACAGAATGCATCTTCCCTCTGTTTTGATTTAAATATTACAGCACTCTAGTGACAGAATGCATCTTCCCTGTGTGTTGATTTGAATGTGCCAGCATCCTAGAGACACAATGCATCTTCCCTTTGTGTTGATTTAAATATGACAGCACTCTCGTGACAGAATGCATCTTCCCTGTGTAGTGATTTGAATATACCAGCATCCTAGAGACACAATGCATCTTCCATGTGTTTTGATTTAAATATTACTGCACTCTAGTGACACAATGCATCTTCCCTGTGTTGATCTGAATATACCAGCATCCTAGAGACACAATGCATCTTCCATGTGTGTTGATTTAAATATTACAGCACTCAAGTGACAGAATGCATCTTCCCAGTGTGTTGATTTGATGATACCAGCATCCTTGAGACACAATGCATCTTCCCAGTGTTTTGATTTAAATATGACAGCACTCTATTGACGGAATGCATCTTCCCTGTGTGTTGAGTTGAATAAACAAGCTTCTATAAGAGAGAATGCATCTTCCCAGTGTTTTGATTTAAATATGACAGCACTCTAGTGACAGAATGTATCTTTCATGTGTGTTTATTTGAATAAACAAGCATCTATGAGACAGAATGCATCTTCCCTGTGTGTTGATTTGAATATTCCAGCTCTCTAGTGACAGAATGCATCTTCGCTGTGTGTTGATTTGAATAATCCAGCACTCCAGTGACAGAATGCATCTTCCCTGTGTTTTGATTTGAATATACCAGCATCCTAGAGACACAATGCATCTTCCTTGTGTTTTGATTTAAATATTACAGCACTCTAGTGACAGAATGCATCTTCCCTGTGTGTTGATTTGAATGTGCCAGCATCCTAGAGACACAATGCATCTTCCCTGTGTTTTGATTTAAATATTCCAGCACTCTAGTGACAGAATGCATCTTCCCTGTGTGTTGATTTGAATAATCCAGCACTCCAGTGACAGAATGCATCTTCCCTGTGTGTTGATTTAAATATTACAGCACTCTAGTGACAGAATGCATCTTCCCTGTGTGTTGATTTGAATAATCTAGCACTCCAGTGACAGAATGCATCTTCCATGTGTGTTGATTTGAATGTGCCAGCATCCTAGAGACACAATGCATCTTCCCTGTGTTTTGATTTAAATATTACAGCACTCTAGTGACGGAATGCATCTTCGCTGTGTGTTGATTTGAATATACGAGCATCCTAGAGAGAGAATGCATCTTCCCTGTGTGTTGATTTGAATATTCCAGCTCTCTAGTGACAGAATGCATCTTCGCTGTGTGTTGATTTGAATATACGAGCATCCTAGAGACCGAATGCATCTTCCCTGTGTGTTGATTTGAATATTCCTGCACTCTAGTGACAGAATGCATCTTCCCTGTGTGTTGATTTGAATGTGCCAGCATCCTAGAGACACAATGCATCTTCCCTGTGTGTTGATTTGAATAATACAGCACTCCAGTGACAGAATGCATCTTCCCTGTGTTTTGATTTAAATATTACAGAACTCTAGTGACAGAATGCATCTTCCCTGTGTGTTGATTTGAATAATCCAGCACTCCAGTGACAGAATGCATCTTCCCAGTGTTTTGATTTAAATATTCCAGCACTCTAGTGACAGAAAACATCTTCCCTGTGTGTTGATTTGAATAATCCAGCACTCCAGTGACAGAATGCATCTTCCCTGTGTTTTGATTTGAATATACCAGCATCCTAGAGACACAATGCATCTTCCTTGTGTTTTGATTTAAATATTACAGCACTCTAGTGACAGAATGCATCTTCCCTGTGTGTTGATTTGAATGTGCCAGCATCCTAGAGACACAATGCATCTTCCCTGTGTTTTGATTTAAATATTACTGCACTCTAGTGACACAATGCATCTTCCCTGTGTGTTGATCTGAATATTCCAGCACTCTGGTGACAGAATGCATCTTCCCTGTGTTTTGATTTGATTATACCAGCATCCTTGAGACACAATGCATCTTCCCAGTGTTTTGATTTAAATATGACAGTACTCTAGTGACGGAATGCATCTTCCCTGTGTGTTGATTTGATTATACCAGCATCCTTGAGACACAATGCATCTTCCCAGTGTTTTGATTTAAATATGACAGTACTCTAGTGACGGAATGCATCTTCCCTGTGTGTTGATTTGATTATACCAGCATCCTTGAGACACAATGCATCTTCCCAGTGTTTTGATTTAAATATGACAGTACTCTAGTGACGGAATGCATCTTCCCTGTGTGTTGATTTGAATATTCCAGCACTCTAGTGACAGAATGCATCTTCCCAGTGTGTTGATTTGATTATTCCAGCATCCTTGAGACACAATGCATCTTCCCAGTGTTTTGATTTAAATATGACAGCACTCTAGTGACAGAATGCATCTTCCCTGTATGTTGATTTAAATACTACATCACTCTAGTGACAGAATGCATCTTCCCTGTGTGTTGATTTAAATATTCCAGCACTCTAGTGACAGAATGCATCTTCCCTGTGTGTTGATTTAAATATTCCAGCACTCGAGTGACAGAATGCATCTTCCCTGTGTGTTGATGTAAATATTCCAGCACTCTAGTGACAGAATGCATCTTCCCTGTGTGTTGATTTAAATATTACAGCACTCTAGTGACAGAAAACATCTTCCCTGTGTGTTGATTTGAATAATTTAGCACTCTAGTGACAGAATGCATCTTCCCTGTGTGTTGATTTGAATAATCCAGCAATCTAGTGGCAGAATGCATCTTCCCAGTGTGCTGATTTGAATAATCCAGCACTCTCGTGACAGAATGCATCTTCCCTGTGTGTTGATTTAAATATTCCAGCACTCGAGTGACAGAATGCATCTTCCCTGTGTGTTGATTTAAATATTCCAGCACTCTAGTGACAGAATGCATCTTCCCTGTGTGTTGATTTAAATATTACAGCACTCTAGTGACAGAAAACATCTTCCCTGTGTTTTGATTTAAATATTACAGCACTCTAGTGACAGAATGCATCTTCCCTGTGTGTTGATTTAAATATTACAGCACTCTAGTGACAGAAAACATCTTCCCTGTGTTTTGATTTAAATATTACAGCACTCTAGTGACAGAATGCATCTTCCCTGTGTTTTGATTTAAATATTACAGCACTCTAGTGACAGAATGCATCTTCCATGTGTGTTGATTTGAATGTGCCAGCATCCTAGAGACACAATGCATCTTCCCTGTGTTTTGATTTAAATATTCCAGCACTCTGGTGACAGAAAACATCTTCCCTGTGTGTTGATTTGAATAATACAGCACTCCAGTGACAGAATGCATCTTCCCTGTGTTTTGATTTAAATATTACAGCACTCTAGTGACAGAATGCATCTTCCCTGTGTGTTGATTTGAATAATCCAGCACTCCAGTGACAGAATGCATCTTCCCTGTGTTTTGATTTAAATATTACAGCACTCTAGTGACAGAATGCATCTTCCCTGTGTGTTGATTTGAATAATCCAGCACTCCAGTGACAGAATGCATCTTCCCTGTGTTTTGATTTGAATATACCAGCATCCTAGAGACACAATGCATCTTCCTTGTGTTTTGATTTAAATATTACAGCACTCGAGTGACAGAATGCATCTTCCCTGTGTGTTGATTTAAATATTCCAGCACTCGAGTGACAGAATGCATCTTCCCTGTGTGTTGATTTAAATATTCCAGCACTCTAGTGACAGAATGCATCTTCCCTGTGTGTTGATTTAAATATTACAGCACTCTAGTGACAGAAAACATCTTCCCTGTGTGTTGATTTAAATATTCCAGCACTCGAGTGACAGAATGCATCTTCCCTGTGTGTTGATTTAAATATTCCAGCACTCTAGTGACAGAATGCATCTTCCCTGTGTTTTGATTTAAATATTACAGCACTCTAGTGACAGAATGCATCTTCCATGTGTGTTGATTTGAATGTGCCAGCATCCTAGAGACACAATGCATCTTCCCTGTGTTTTGATTTAAATATTCCAGCACTCTGGTGACAGAAAACATCTTCCCTGTGTGTTGATTTGAATAATACAGCACTCCAGTGACAGAATGCATCTTCCCTGTGTTTTGATTTGATTATACCAGCATCCTTGAGACACAATGCATCTTCCCAGTGTTTTGATTTAAATATGACAGTACTCTAGTGACGGAATGCATCTTCGCTGTGTGTTGATTTGAATATACGAGCATCCTAGAGACAGAATGCATCTTCCCTGTGTGTTGATTTGAATAATACAGCACTCCAGTGACAGAATGCATCTTCCCTGTGTTTTGATTTGATTATACCAGCATCCTTGAGACACAATGCATCTTCCCAGTGTTTTGATTTAAATATGACAGTACTCTAGTGACGGAATGCATCTTCGCTGTGTGTTGATTTGAATATACGAGCATCCTAGAGACAGAATGCATCTTCCCTGTGTGTTGATTTGAATATTCCTGCACTCTAGTGACAGAATGCATCTTCCCTGTGTGTTGATTTAAATATTCCAGCACTCTAGTGACAGAATGCATCTTCCCTGTGTGTTGATTTAAATATTCCAGCACTCTAGTGACAGAATGCATCTTCCCTGTGTGTTGATTTAAATATTCCAGCACTCGAGTGACAGAATGCATCTTCCCTGTGTGTTGATTTAAATATTACAGCACTCTAGTGACAGAATGCATCTTCCCTGTGTGTTGATTTAAATATTACAGCACTCTAGTGACAGAAAACATCTTCCCTGTGTGTTGATTTGAATAATCCAGCACTCGAGTGACAGAATGCATCTTCCCTGTGTGTTGATGTAAATATTCCAGCACTCTAGTGACAGAATGCATCTTCCCTGTGTGTTGATTTAAATATTACAGCACTCTAGTGACAGAAAACATCTTCCCTGTGTGTTGATTTGAATAATTTAGCACTCTAGTGACAGAATGCATCTTCCCTGTGTGTTGATTTGAATAATCCAGCAATCTAGTGGCAGAATGCATCTTCCCAGTGTGCTGATTTGAATAATCCAGCACTCTCGTGACAGAATGCATCTTCCCTGTGTGTTGATTTAAATATTCCAGCACTCGAGTGACAGAATGCATCTTCCCTGTGTGTTGATTTAAATATTCCAGCACTCTAGTGACAGAATGCATCTTCCCTGTGTGTTGATTTAAATATTACAGCACTCTAGTGACAGAAAACATCTTCCCTGTGTTTTGATTTAAATATTACAGCACTCTAGTGACAGAATGCATCTTCCCTGTGTGTTGATTTAAATATTACAGCACTCTAGTGACAGAAAACATCTTCCCTGTGTTTTGATTTAAATATTACAGCACTCTAGTGACAGAATGCATCTTCCCTGTGTTTTGATTTAAATATTACAGCACTCTAGTGACAGAATGCATCTTCCATGTGTGTTGATTTGAATGTGCCAGCATCCTAGAGACACAATGCATCTTCCCTGTGTTTTGATTTAAATATTCCAGCACTCTGGTGACAGAAAACATCTTCCCTGTGTGTTGATTTGAATAATACAGCACTCCAGTGACAGAATGCATCTTCCCTGTGTTTTGATTTAAATATTACAGCACTCTAGTGACAGAATGCATCTTCCCTGTGTGTTGATTTGAATAATCCAGCACTCCAGTGACAGAATGCATCTTCCCTGTGTTTTGATTTAAATATTACAGCACTCTAGTGACAGAATGCATCTTCCCTGTGTGTTGATTTGAATAATCCAGCACTCCAGTGACAGAATGCATCTTCCCTGTGTTTTGATTTGAATATACCAGCATCCTAGAGACACAATGCATCTTCCTTGTGTTTTGATTTAAATATTACAGCACTCGAGTGACAGAATGCATCTTCCCTGTGTGTTGATTTAAATATTCCAGCACTCGAGTGACAGAATGCATCTTCCCTGTGTGTTGATTTAAATATTCCAGCACTCTAGTGACAGAATGCATCTTCCCTGTGTGTTGATTTAAATATTACAGCACTCTAGTGACAGAAAACATCTTCCCTGTGTGTTGATTTAAATATTCCAGCACTCGAGTGACAGAATGCATCTTCCCTGTGTGTTGATTTAAATATTCCAGCACTCTAGTGACAGAATGCATCTTCCCTGTGTTTTGATTTAAATATTACAGCACTCTAGTGACAGAATGCATCTTCCATGTGTGTTGATTTGAATGTGCCAGCATCCTAGAGACACAATGCATCTTCCCTGTGTTTTGATTTAAATATTCCAGCACTCTGGTGACAGAAAACATCTTCCCTGTGTGTTGATTTGAATAATACAGCACTCCAGTGACAGAATGCATCTTCCCTGTGTTTTGATTTGATTATACCAGCATCCTTGAGACACAATGCATCTTCCCAGTGTTTTGATTTAAATATGACAGTACTCTAGTGACGGAATGCATCTTCGCTGTGTGTTGATTTGAATATACGAGCATCCTAGAGACAGAATGCATCTTCCCTGTGTGTTGATTTGAATATTCCTGCACTCTAGTGACAGAATGCATCTTCCCTGTGTGTTGATTTAAATATTCCAGCACTCTAGTGACAGAATGCATCTTCCCTGTGTGTTGATTTAAATATTCCAGCACTCTAGTGACAGAATGCATCTTCCCTGTGTGTTGATTTAAATATTCCAGCACTCGAGTGACAGAATGCATCTTCCCTGTGTGTTGATTTAAATATTACAGCACTCTAGTGACAGAATGCATCTTCCCTGTGTGTTGATTTAAATATTACAGCACTCTAGTGACAGAAAACATCTTCCCTGTGTGTTGATTTGAATAATTTAGCACTCTAGTGACAGAATGCATCTTCCCTGTGTGTTGATTTGAATAATCCAGCAATCTAGTGGCAGAATGCATCTTCCCTGTGTGTTGATTTGAATAATCCAGCACTCGAGTGACAGAATGCATCTTCCCTGTGTGTTGATTTAAATATTCCAGCACTCTAGTGACAGAATGCATCTTCCCTGTGTGTTGATTTAAATATTCCAGCACTCTAGTGACAGAATGCATCTTCCCTGTGTGTTGATTTAAATATTCCAGCACTCGAGTGACAGAATGCATCTTCCCTGTGTGTTGATTTAAATATTCCAGCACTCTAGTGACAGAATGCATCTTCCCTGTGAGTGATTTAAATATTACAGCACTCTAGTGACAGAATGCATCTTCCATGTGTGTTGATTTGAATGTGCCAGCATCCGAGAGAGACAATGCATCTTCCCTGTGTTTTGATTTAAATATTACAGCACTCTAGTGACAGAATGCATCTTCCCTGTGTGTTGATTTGAATAATCCAGCACTCCAGTGACAGAATGCATCTTCCCTGTGTTTTGTTTTAAATATTACAGCACTCTAGTGACAGAATGCATCTTCCATGTGTGTTGATTTGAATGTGCCAGCATCCTAGAGAGACAATGCATCTTCCCTGTGTTTTGATTTAAATATTACAGCACTCTAGTGACAGAATGCATCTTCCCTGTGTGTTGATTTGAATAATCCAGCACTCCAGTTACAGAATGCATCTTCCCTGTGTTTTGATTAGAATATACCAGCATCCTAGAGACACAATGCATCTTCCTTGTGTTTTGATTTAAATATTACAGCACTCTAGTGACAGAATGCATCTTCCCTGTGTGTTGATTTGAATGTGCCAGCATCCTAGAGACACAATGCATCTTCCCTGTGTTTTGATTTAAATAATCCAGCACTCCAGTGACAGAATGCATCTTCCCTGTGTGTTGATTTAAATATTACAGCACTCTAGTGACAGAATGCATCTTCCATGTGTGTTGATTTGAATGTGCCAGCATCCTAGAGACACAATGCATCTTCCCTGTGTTTTGATTTAAATATTCCAGCACTCTAGTGACAGAATGCATCTTCCCTGTGTGTTGATTTGAATAATCCAGCACTCCAGTGACAGAATGCATCTTCCCTGTGTTTTGATTTAAATATTCCAGCACTCTAGTGACAGAAAACATCTTCCCTGTGTGTTGATTTGAATAATCCAGCACTCCAGTGACAGAATGCATCTTCCCTGTGTTTTGATTGAAATATTACAGCACTCTAGTGACAGAATGCATCTTCCCAGTTTGTTGATATGATTATACCAGCATCCTTGAGACACAATGCATCTTCCCTGTGTGTTGATTTAAATATTCCAGCACTCTAGTGACAGAATGCATCTTCCCTGTGTGTTGATTTGAATAATCCAGCACTCCAGTGACAGAATGCATCTTCCCTGTGTTTTGATTTAAATATTACAGCACTCTAGTGACAGAATGCATCTTCCCTGTGTGTTGATTTGAATAATCCAGCACTCCAGTGACAGAATGCATCTTCCCTGTGTTTTGATTTGAATATACCAGCATCCTAGAGACACAATGCATCTTCCTTGTGTTTTGATTTAAATATTACAGCACTCGAGTGACAGAATGCATCTTCCCTGTGTGTTGATTTAAATATTCCAGCACTCGAGTGACAGAATGCATCTTCCCTGTGTGTTGATTTCAATATTCCAGCACTCTAGTGACAGAATGCATCTTCCCTGTGTGTTGATTTAAATATTACAGCACTCTAGTGACAGAAAACATCTTCCCTGTGTGTTGATTTAAATATTCCAGCACTCGAGTGACAGAATGCATCTTCCCTGTGTGTTGATTTAAATATTCCAGCACTCTAGTGACAGAATGCATCTTCCCTGTGTTTTGATTTAAATATTACAGCACTCTAGTGACAGAATGCATCTTCCATGTGTGTTGATTTGAATGTGCCAGCATCCTAGAGACACAATGCATCTTCCCTGTGTTTTGATTTAAATATTCCAGCACTCTGGTGACAGAAAACATCTTCCCTGTGTGTTGATTTGAATAATACAGCACTCCAGTGACAGAATGCATCTTCCCTGTGTTTTGATTTGATTATACCAGCATCCTTGAGACACAATGCATCTTCCCAGTGTTTTGATTTAAATATGACAGTACTCTAGTGACGGAATGCATCTTCGCTGTGTGTTGATTTGAATATACGAGCATCCTAGAGACAGAATGCATCTTCCCTGTGTGTTGATTTGAATATTCCTGCACTCTAGTGACAGAATGCATCTTCCCTGTGTGTTGATTTAAATATTCCAGCACTCTAGTGACAGAATGCATCTTCCCTGTGTGTTGATTTAAATATTCCAGCACTCTAGTGACAGAATGCATCTTCCCTGTGTGTTGATTTAAATATTCCAGCACTCGAGTGACAGAATGCATCTTCCCTGTGTGTTGATTTAAATATTACAGCACTCTAGTGACAGAATGCATCTTCCCTGTGTGTTGATTTAAATATTACAGCACTCTAGTGACAGAAAACATCTTCCCTGTGTGTTGATTTGAATAATTTAGCACTCTAGTGACAGAATGCATCTTCCCTGTGTGTTGATTTGAATAATCCAGCAATCTAGTGGCAGAATGCATCTTCCCTGTGTGTTGATTTGAATAATCCAGCACTCGAGTGACAGAATGCATCTTCCCTGTGTGTTGATTTAAATATTCCAGCACTCTAGTGACAGAATGCATCTTCCCTGTGTGTTGATTTAAATATTCCAGCACTCTAGTGACAGAATGCATCTTCCCTGTGTGTTGATTTAAATATTCCAGCACTCGAGTGACAGAATGCATCTTCCCTGTGTGTTGATTTAAATATTCCAGCACTCTAGTGACAGAATGCATCTTCCCTGTGTTTTGATTTAAATATTACAGCACTCTAGTGACAGAATGCATCTTCCATGTGTGTTGATTTGAATGTGCCAGCATCCGAGAGAGACAATGCATCTTCCCTGTGTTTTGATTTAAATATTACAGCACTCTAGTGACAGAATGCATCTTCCCTGTGTGTTGATTTGAATAATCCAGCACTCCAGTGACAGAATGCATCTTCCCTGTGTTTTGATTTAAATATTACAGCACTCTAGTGACAGAATGCATCTTCCATGTGTGTTGATTTGAATGTGCCAGCATCCTAGAGAGACAATGCATCTTCCCTGTGTTTTGATTTAAATATTACAGCACTCTAGTGACAGAATGCATCTTCCCTGTGTGTTGATTTGAATAATCCAGCACTCCAGTTACAGAATGCATCTTCCCTGTGTTTTGATTAGAATATACCAGCATCCTAGAGACACAATGCATCTTCCTTGTGTTTTGATTTAAATATTACAGCACTCTAGTGACAGAATGCATCTTCCCTGTGTGTTGATTTGAATGTGCCAGCATCCTAGAGACACAATGCATCTTCCCTGTGTTTTGATTTAAATAATCCAGCACTCCAGTGACAGAATGCATCTTCCCTGTGTGTTGATTTAAATATTACAGCACTCTAGTGACAGAATGCATCTTCCATGTGTGTTGATTTGAATGTGCCAGCATCCTAGAGACACAATGCATCTTCCCTGTGTTTTGATTTAAATATTCCAGCACTCTAGTGACAGAATGCATCTTCCCTGTGTGTTGATTTGAATAATCCAGCACTCCAGTGACAGAATGCATCTTCCCTGTGTTTTGATTTAAATATTCCAGCACTCTAGTGACAGAAAACATCTTCCCTGTGTGTTGATTTGAATAATCCAGCACTCCAGTGACAGAATGCATCTTCCCTGTGTTTTGATTGAAATATTACAGCACTCTAGTGACAGAATGCATCTTCCCAGTTTGTTGATATGATTATACCAGCATCCTTGAGACACAATGCATCTTCCCTGTGTGTTGATTTAAATATTCCAGCACTCTAGTGACAGAATGCATCTTCCCTGTGTGTTGATTTGAATAATCCAGCACTCCAGTGACACAATGCATCTTCCCTGTGTTTTGATTTAAATATTCCAGCACTCTAGTGACAGAATGCATCTTCCCTGTATGTTGATTTGAATTATCCAGCACTCCAGTGACAGAATGCATCTTCCCTGTGTTTTGATTTAAATATTCCAGCCCTCTAGTGACAGAATGCATCTTCCCTGTGTGTTGATTTAAATATTCCAGCACTCGAGTGACAGAATGCATCTTCCCTGTGTGTTGATTTAAATATTCCAGCACTCCAGTGACAGAATGCATCTTCCCTTTGTTTTGATTTAAATATTCCAGCACTCTAGTGACAGAAAACATCTTCCCTGTGTGTTGATTTGAATAATCCAGCACTCCAGTGACAGAATGCATCTTCCCTGTGTTTTGATTTAAATATTACAGCACTCTAGTGACAGAATGCATCTTCCCTGTGTGTTGATTTAAATATTCCAGCACTCTAGTGACAGAATGCATCTTCCCTTTTTTTTTATTTAAATATTACAGCACTCTAGTGACAGAATGCATCTTCCCTGTGTGTTGATTTGAATAATCCAGCACTCCAGTGACAGAATGCATCTTCCCTGTGTTTTGATTTAAATATTACAGCACTCTAGTGACAGAATGCATCTTCCCTGTGTGTTGATTTGAATGTGCCAGCATCCTAGAGACACAATGCATCTTCCCTGTGTTTTGATTTAAATATTACAGCACTCTCGTGACAGAATGCATCTTCCCTGTGTGTTGATTTGAATATACCAGCATCCTAGAGACACAATGCATCTTCCCTGTGTTTTGATTTAAATATTACTGCACTCTAGTGACACAATGCATCTTCCCTGTGTGTTGATCTGAATATTCCAGCACTCTAGTGACAGAATGCATCTTCCCTGTCTTTTGATTTGAATATACCAGCATCCTAGAGACACAATGCATCATCCCTGTGTTTTGATTTAAATATTCCAGCACTCTAGTGACAGAATGCATCTTCCCTGTGTGTTGATTTAAATATTACAGCACTCTAGTGACAGAATGCATCTTCCCAGTGTGTTGATTTGATTATACCAGCATCCTTGAGACACAATGCATCTTCCCAGTGTTTTGATTTAAATATGACAGCACTCTATTGACGGAATGCATCTTCCCTGTGTGTTGAGTTGAATAAACAAGCATCTATAAGAGAGAATGCATCTTCCCAGTGTTTTGATTTAAATATGACAGCACTCTAGTGACAGAATGTATCTTTCATGTGTGTTTATTTGAATAAACAAGCATCTATGAGACAGAATGCATCTTCCCAGTGTGTTGATTTGAATATTCCAGCTCTCTAGTGACAGAATGCATCTTCCCTGTGTGTTGATTTGAATGTGCCAGCATCCTAGAGACACAATGCATCTTCCCTGTGTTTTGATTTAAATATTCCAGCACTCTAGTGACAGAATGCATCTTCCCTGTGTGTTGATTTGAATAATCCAGCACTCCAGTGACAGAATGCATCTTCCCTGTGTGTTGATTTAAATATTACAGCACTCTAGTGACAGAATGCATCTTCCCTGTGTGTTGATTTGAATAATCTAGCACTCCAGTGACAGAATGCATCTTCCATGTGTGTTGATTTGAATGTGCCAGCATCCTAGAGACACAATGCATCTTCCCTGTGTTTTGATTTGAATAATCCAGCACTCCAGTGACAGAATGCATCTTCCCTGTGTGTTCATTTGAATAATCCAGCACTCCAGTGACAGAATGCATCTTCCCTGTGTTTTGATTTAAATATTCCAGCACTCTAGTGACAGAAAACATCTTCCCTGTGTGTTGATTTGAATAATCCAGCACTCCAGTGACAGAATGCATCTTCCCTGTATTTTGATTGAAATATTACAGCACTCTAGTGACAGAATGCATCTTCCCAGTTTGTTGATATGATTATACCAGCATCCTTGAGACACAATGCATCTTCCCTGTGTGTTGATTTAAATATTCCAGCACTCTAGTGACAGAATGCATCTTCCCTGTGTGTTGATTTGAATAATCCAGCACTCCAGTGACACAATGCATCTTCCCTGTGTTTTGATTTAAATATTCCAGCACTCTAGTGACAGAATGCATCTTCCCTGTATGTTGATTTGAATAATCCAGCACTCCAGTGACAGAATGCATCTTCCCTGTGTTTTGATTTAAATATTCCAGCCCTCTAGTGACAGAATGCATCTTCCCTGTGTGTTGATTTAAATATTCCAGCACTCGAGTGACAGAATGCATCTTCCCTGTGTGTTGATTTAAATATTCCAGCACTCCAGTGACAGAATGCATCTTCCCTTTGTTTTGATTTAAATATTCCAGCACTCTAGTGACAGAAAACATCTTCCCTGTGTGTTGATTTGAATAATCCAGCACTCCAGTGACAGAATGCATCTTCCCTGTGTTTTGATTTAAATATTACAGCACTCTAGTGACAGAATGCATCTTCCCTGTGTGTTGATTTAAATATTCCAGCACTCTAGTGACAGAATGCATCTTCCCTTTTTTTTTATTTAAATATTACAGCACTCTAGTGACAGAATGCATCTTCCCCGTGTGTTGATTTGAATAATCTAGCACTCCAGTGACAGAATGCATCTTCCCTGTGTTTTGATTTAAATATTACAGCACTCCAGTGACAGAATGCATCTTCCCTGTGTGTTGATTTGAATGTGCCAGCATCCTAGAGACACAATGCATCTTCCCTGTCTTTTGATTTAAATATTACAGCACTCTCGTGACAGAATGCATCTTCCCTGTGTGTTGATTTGAATATACCAGCATCCTAGAGACACAATGCATCTTCCATGTGTTTTGATTTAAATATTCCAGCACTCTAGTGACAGAATGCATCTTCCCTGTCTTTTGATTTGAATATACCAGCATCCTAGAGACACAATGCATCATCCCTGTGTTTTGATTTAAATATTCCAGCACTCTAGTGACAGAATGCATCTTCCCTGTGTGTTGATTTAAATATTACAGCACTCAAGTGACAGAATGCATCTTCCCAGTGTGTTGATTTGATGATACCAGCATCCTTGAGACACAATTCATCTTCCCAGTGTTTTGATTTAAATATGACAGCACTCTAGTGACAGAATGTATCTTTCATGTGTGTTTATTTGAATAAACAAGCATCTATGAGACAGAATGCATCTTCCCTGTGTGTTGATTTGAATATTCCAGCTCTCTAGTGACAGAATGCATCTTCGCTGTGTGTTGATTTGAATAATCCAGCACTCCAGTGACAGAATGCATCTTCCCTGTGTTTTGATTTGAATATACCAGCATCCTAGAGACACAATGCATCTTCCTTGTGTTTTGATTTAAATATTACAGCACTCTAGTGACAGAATGCATCTTCCCTGTGTGTTGATTTGAATGTGCCAGCATCCTAGAGACACAATGCATCTTCCCTGTGTTTTGATTTAAATATTCCAGCCCTCTAGTGACAGAATGCATCTTCCCTGTGTGTTGATTTCAATAATCCAGCACTCCAGTGACAGAATGCATCTTCCCTGTGTGTTGATTTAAATATTACAGCACTCTAGTGACAGAATGCATCTTCCCTGTGTGTTGATTTGAATAATCTAGCACTCCAGTGACAGAATGCATCTTCCATGTGTGTTGATTTGAATGTGCCAGCATCCTAGAGACACAATGCATCTTCCCTGTGTTTTGATTTAAATATTACAGCACTCTAGTGACAGAATGCATCTTCCCTGTGTGTTGATTTGAATAATCCAGCACTCCAGTGACAGAATGCATCTTCCCTGTGTTTTGATTTGAATATACCAGCATCCTAGAGACACAATGCATCTTCCTTGTGTTTTGATTTAAATATTACAGCACTCTAGTGACAGAATGCATCTTCCCTGTGTGTTGATTTGAATGTGCCAGCATCCTAGAGACACAATGCATCTTCCCTGTGTTTTGATTTAAATATTCCAGCACTCTAGTGACAGAATGCATCTTCCCTGTGTGTTGATTTGAATAATCCAGCACTCCAGTGACAGAATGCATCTTCCCTGTGTGTTGATTTAAATATTACAGCACTCTAGTGACAGAATGCATCTTCCCTGTGTGTTGATTTGAATAATCTAGCACTCCAGTGACAGAATGCATCTTCCATGTGTGTTGATTTGAATGTGCCAGCATCCTAGAGACACAATGCATCTTCCCTGTGTTTTGATTTGAATAATCCAGCACTCCAGTGACAGAATGCATCTTCCCTGTGTGTTGATTTGAATAATCCAGCACTCCAGTGACAGAATGCATCTTCCCTGTGTTTTGATTTAAATATTCCAGCACTCTAGTGACAGAAAACATCTTCCCTGTGTGTTGATTTGAATAATCCAGCACTCCAGTGACAGAATGCATCTTCCCTGTATTTTGATTGAAATATTACAGCACTCTAGTGACAGAATGCATCTTCCCAGTTTGTTGATATGATTATACCAGCATCCTTGAGACACAATGCATCTTCCCTGTGTGTTGATTTAAATATTCCAGCACTCTAGTGACAGAATGCATCTTCCCTGTGTGTTGATTTGAATAATCCAGCACTCCAGTGACACAATGCATCTTCCCTGTGTTTTGATTTAAATATTCCAGCACTCTAGTGACAGAATGCATCTTCCCTGTATGTTGATTTGAATAATCCAGCACTCCAGTGACAGAATGCATCTTCCCTGTGTTTTGATTTAAATATTCCAGCCCTCTAGTGACAGAATGCATCTTCCCTGTGTGTTGATTTAAATATTCCAGCACTCGAGTGACAGAATGCATCTTCCCTGTGTGTTGATTTAAATATTCCAGCACTCCAGTGACAGAATGCATCTTCCCTTTGTTTTGATTTAAATATTCCAGCACTCTAGTGACAGAAAACATCTTCCCTGTGTGTTGATTTGAATAATCCAGCACTCCAGTGACAGAATGCATCTTCCCTGTGTTTTGATTTAAATATTACAGCACTCTAGTGACAGAATGCATCTTCCCTGTGTGTTGATTTAAATATTCCAGCACTCTAGTGACAGAATGCATCTTCCCTTTTTTTTTATTTAAATATTACAGCACTCTAGTGACAGAATGCATCTTCCCCGTGTGTTGATTTGAATAATCTAGCACTCCAGTGACAGAATGCATCTTCCCTGTGTGTTGATTTGAATGTGCCAGCATCCTAGAGACACAATGCATCTTCCCTGTCTTTTGATTTAAATATTACAGCACTCTCGTGACAGAATGCATCTTCCCTGTGTGTTGATTTGAATATACCAGCATCCTAGAGACACAATGCATCTTCCATGTGTTTTGATTTAAATATTCCAGCACTCTAGTGACAGAATGCATCTTCCCTGTCTTTTGATTTGAATATACCAGCATCCTAGAGACACAATGCATCATCCCTGTGTTTTGATTTAAATATTCCAGCACTCTAGTGACAGAATGCATCTTCCCTGTGTGTTGATTTAAATATTACAGCACTCAAGTGACAGAATGCATCTTCCCAGTGTGTTGATTTGATGATACCAGCATCCTTGAGACACAATTCATCTTCCCAGTGTTTTGATTTAAATATGACAGCACTCTAGTGACAGAATGTATCTTTCATGTGTGTTTATTTGAATAAACAAGCATCTATGAGACAGAATGCATCTTCCCTGTGTGTTGATTTGAATATTCCAGCTCTCTAGTGACAGAATGCATCTTCGCTGTGTGTTGATTTGAATAATCCAGCACTCCAGTGACAGAATGCATCTTCCCTGTGTTTTGATTTGAATATACCAGCATCCTAGAGACACAATGCATCTTCCTTGTGTTTTGATTTAAATATTACAGCACTCTAGTGACAGAATGCATCTTCCCTGTGTGTTGATTTGAATGTGCCAGCATCCTAGAGACACAATGCATCTTCCCTGTGTTTTGATTTAAATATTCCAGCCCTCTAGTGACAGAATGCATCTTCCCTGTGTGTTGATTTGAATAATCCAGCACTCCAGTGACAGAATGCATCTTCCCTGTGTGTTGATTTAAATATTACAGCACTCTAGTGACAGAATGCATCTTCCCTGTGTGTTGATTTGAATAATCTAGCACTCCAGTGACAGAATGCATCTTCCATGTGTGTTGATTTGAATGTGCCAGCATCCTAGAGACACAATGCATCTTCCCTGTGTTTTGATTTAAATATTACAGCACTCTAGTGACAGAATGCATCTTCCCTGTGTGTTGATTTGAATAATCCAGCACTCCAGTGACAGAATGCATCTTCCCTGTGTTTTGATTTGAATATACCAGCATCCTAGAGACACAATGCATCTTCCTTGTGTTTTGATTTAAATATTACAGCACTCTAGTGACAGAATGCATCTTCCCTGTGTGTTGATTTGAATGTGCCAGCATCCTAGAGACACAATGCATCTTCCCTGTGTTTTGATTTAAATATTCCAGCACTCTAGTGACAGAATGCATCTTCCCTGTGTGTTGATTTGAATAATCCAGCACTCCAGTGACAGAATGCATCTTCCCTGTGTGTTGATTTAAATATTACAGCACTCTAGTGACAGAATGCATCTTCCCTGTGTGTTGATTTGAATAATCTAGCACTCCAGTGACAGAATGCATCTTCCATGTGTGTTGATTTGAATGTGCCAGCATCCTAGAGACACAATGCATCTTCCCTGTGTTTTGATTTGAATAATCCAGCACTCCAGTGACAGAATGCATCTTCCCTGTGTGTTGATTTGAATAATCCAGCACTCCAGTGACAGAATGCATCTTCCCTGTGTTTTGATTTAAATATTCCAGCACTCTAGTGACAGAAAACATCTTCCCTGTGTGTTGATTTGAATAATCCAGCACTCCAGTGACAGAATGCATCTTCCCTGTATTTTGATTGAAATATTACAGCACTCTAGTGACAGAATGCATCTTCCCAGTTTGTTGATATGATTATACCAGCATCCTTGAGACACAATGCATCTTCCCTGTGTGTTGAATTTAAATATTCCAGCACTCTAGTGACAGAATGCATCTTCCCTGTGTGTTGATTTGAATAATCCAGCACTCCAGTGACACAATGCATCTTCCCTGTGTTTTGATTTAAATATTCCAGCACTCTAGTGACAGAATGCATCTTCCCTGTATGTTGATTTGAATAATCCAGCACTCCAGTGACAGAATGCATCTTCCCTGTGTTTTGATTTAAATATTCCAGCCCTCTAGTGACAGAATGCATCTTCCCTGTGTGTTGATTTAAATATTCCAGCACTCGAGTGACAGAATGCATCTTCCCTGTGTGTTGATTTAAATATTCCAGCACTCCAGTGACAGAATGCATCTTCCCTTTGTTTTGATTTAAATATTCCAGCACTCTAGTGACAGAAAACATCTTCCCTGTGTGTTGATTTGAATAATCCAGCACTCCAGTGACAGAATGCATCTTCCCTGTGTTTTGATTTAAATATTACAGCACTCTAGTGACAGAATGCATCTTCCCTGTGTGTTGATTTAAATATTCCAGCACTCTAGTGACAGAATGCATCTTCCCTTTTTTTTATTTAAATATTACAGCACTCTAGTGACAGAATGCATCTTCCCCGTGTGTTGATTTGAATAATCTAGCACTCCAGTGACAGAATGCATCTTCCCTGTGTTTTGATTTAAATATTACAGCACTCCAGTGACAGAATGCATCTTCCCTGTGTGTTGATTTGAATGTGCCAGCATCCTAGAGACACAATGCATCTTCCCTGTCTTTTGATTTAAATATTACAGCACTCTCGTGACAGAATGCATCTTCCCTGTGTGTTGATTTGAATATACCAGCATCCTAGAGACACAATGCATCTTCCATGTGTTTTGATTTAAATATTCCAGCACTCTAGTGACAGAATGCATCTTCCCTGTCTTTTGATTTGAATATACCAGCATCCTAGAGACACAATGCATCATCCCTGTGTTTTGATTTAAATATTCCAGCACTCTAGTGACAGAATGCATCTTCCCTGTGTGTTGATTTAAATATTACAGCACTCAAGTGACAGAATGCATCTTCCCAGTGTGTTGATTTGATGATACCAGCATCCTTGAGACACAATTCATCTTCCCAGTGTTTTGATTTAAATATGACAGCACTCTAGTGACAGAATGTATCTTTCATGTGTGTTTATTTGAATAAACAAGCATCTATGAGACAGAATGCATCTTCCCTGTGTGTTGATTTGAATATTCCAGCTCTCTAGTGACAGAATGCATCTTCGCTGTGTGTTGATTTGAATAATCCAGCACTCCAGTGACAGAATGCATCTTCCCTGTGTTTTGATTTGAATATACCAGCATCCTAGAGACACAATGCATCTTCCTTGTGTTTTGATTTAAATATTACAGCACTCTAGTGACAGAATGCATCTTCCCTGTGTGTTGATTTGAATGTGCCAGCATCCTAGAGACACAATGCATCTTCCCTGTGTTTTGATTTAAATATTCCAGCCCTCTAGTGACAGAATGCATCTTCCCTGTGTGTTGATTTGAATAATCCAGCACTCCAGTGACAGAATGCATCTTCCCTGTGTGTTGATTTAAATATTACAGCACTCTAGTGACAGAATGCATCTTCCCTGTGTGTTGATTTGAATAATCTAGCACTCCAGTGACAGAATGCATCTTCCATGTGTGTTGATTTGAATGTGCCAGCATCCTAGAGACACAATGCATCTTCCCTGTGTTTTGATTTAAATATTACAGCACTCTAGTGACAGAATGCATCTTCCCTGTGTGTTGATTTGAATAATCCAGCACTCCAGTGACAGAATGCATCTTCCCTGTGTTTTGATTTAAATATTCCAGCACTCTAGTGACAGAAAACATCTTCCCTGTGTGTTGATTTGAATAATCCAGCACTCCAGTGACAGAATGCATCTTCCCTGTGTTTTGATTGAAATATTACAGCACTCTAGTGACAGAATGCACCTTCCCAGTTTGTTGATATGATTATACCAGCATCCTTGAGACACAATGCATCTTCCCTGTGTGTTGATTTAAATATTCCAGCACTCTAGTGACAGAATGCATCTTCCCTGTGTGTTGATTTGAATAATCCAGCACTCCAGTGACACAATGCATCTTCCCTGTGTTTTGATTTAAATATTCCAGCACTCTAGTGACAGAATGCTTCTTCCCTGTATGTTGATTTGAATAATCCAGCACTCCAGTGACAGAATGCATCTTCCCTGTGTTTTGATTTAAATATTCCAGCCCTCTAGTGACAGAATGCATCTTCCCTGTGTGTTGATTTAAATATTCCAGCACTCGAGTGACAGAATGCATCTTCCCTGTGTGTTGATTTAAATATTCCAGCACTCCAGTGACAGAATGCATCTTCCCTTTGTTTTGATTTAAATATTCCAGCACTCTAGTGACAGAAAACATCCTCCCTGTGTGTTGATTTGAATAATCCAGCACTCCAGTGACAGAATGCATCTTCCCTGTGTTTTGATTTAAATATTACAGCACTCTAGTGACAGAATGCATCTTCCCTGTGTGTTGATTTAAATATTCCAGCACTCTAGTGACAGAATGCATCTTCCCTTTTTTTTTTATTTAAATATTACAGCACTCTAGTGACAGAATGCATCTTCCCCGTGTGTTGATTTGAATAATCTAGCACTCCAGTGACAGAATGCATCTTCCCTGTGTTTTGATTTAAATATTACAGCACTCCAGTGACAGAATGCATCTTCCCTGTGTGTTGATTTGAATGTGCCAGCATCCTAGAGACACAATGCATCTTCCATGTGTTTTGATTTAAATATTACTGCACTCTAGTGACACAATGCATCTTCCCTGTGTTGATCTGAATATTCCAGCACTCTAGTGACAGAATGCATCTTCCCTGTCTTTTGATTTGAATATACCAGCATCCTAGAGACACAATGCATCATCCCTGTGTTTTGATTTAAATATTCCAGCACTCTAGTGACAGAATGCATCTTCCCTGTGTGTTGATTTAAATATTACAGCACTCTAGTGACAGAATGCATCTTCCCAGTGTGTTGATTTGATTATACCAGCATCCTTGAGACACAATGCATCTTCCCAGTGTTTTGATTTAAATATGACAGCACTCTATTGACGGAATGCATCTTCCCTGTGTGTTGAGTTGAATAAACAAGCATCTATAAGAGAGAATGCATCTTCCCAGTGTTTTGATTTAAATATGACAGCACTCTAGTGACAGAATGTATCTTCCCTGTGTGTTTATTTGAATAAACAAGCATCTATGAGACAGAATGCATCTTCCCTCTGTGTTGATTTAAATGTTCCAGCACTCTTGAGACAAAATGCATCTTCCCTGTGTGTTGATTTGAATATACGAGCATCCTAGAGACAGAATGCATCTTCCCTGTCTGTTGATTTGAATATTCCTGCACTCTAGTGACAGAATGCATCTTCCCTGTGTGTTGATTTGAATGTGCCAGCATCCTAGAGACACAATGCATCTTCCCTGTGTGTTGATTTGAATAATACAGCACTCCAGTGACAGAATGCATCTTCCCTGTGTTTTGATTTAAATATTACAGCACTCTAGTGACAGAATGCATCTTCCCTGTGTGTTGATTTGAATAATCCAGCACTCCAGTGACAGAATGCATCTTCCCAGTGTTTTGATTTAAATATTCCAGCACTCTAGTGACAGAAAACATCTTCCCTGTGTGTTGATTTGAATAATCCAGCACTCCAGTGACAGAATGCATCTTCCCTGTGTTTTGATTTGAATATACCAGCATCCTAGAGACACAATGCATCTTCCTTGTGTTTTGATTTAAATATTACAGCACTCTAGTGACAGAATGCATCTTCCCTGTGTGTTGATTTGAATGTGCCAGCATCCTAGAGACACAATGCATCTTCCCTGTGTTTTGATTTAAATATTACTGCACTCCAGTGACAGAATGCATCTTCCCTGTGTTTTGATTTAAATATTACAGCACTCTAGTGACAGAATGCATCTTCCCTGTGTGTTGATTTGAATAATCCAGCACTCCAGTGACAGAATGCATCTTCCCAGTGTTTTGATTTAAATATTCCAGCACTCTAGTGACAGAAAACATCTTCCCTGTGTGTTGATTTGAATAATCCAGCACTCCAGTGACAGAATGCATCTTCCCTGTGTTTTGATTTGAATATACCAGCATCCTAGAGACACAATGCATCTTCCTTGTGTTTTGATTTAAATATTACAGCACTCTAGTGACAGAATGCATCTTCCCTGTGTGTTGATTTGAATGTGCCAGCATCCTAGAGACACAATGCATCTTCCCTGTGTTTTGATTTAAATATTACTGCACTCTAGTGACACAATGCATCTTCCCTGTGTGTTGATCTGAATATTCCAGCACTCTGGTGACAGAATGCATCTTCCCTGTGTTTTGATTTGATTATACCAGCATCCTTGAGACACAATGCATCTTCCCAGTGTTTTGATTTAAATATGACAGTACTCTAGTGACGGAATGCATCTTCCCTGTGTGTTGATTTGATTATACCAGCATCCTTGAGACACAATGCATCTTCCCAGTGTTTTGATTTAAATATGACAGTACTCTAGTGACGGAATGCATCTTCCCTGTGTGTTGATTTGATTATACCAGCATCCTTGAGACACAATGCATCTTCCCAGTGTTTTGATTTAAATATGACAGTACTCTAGTGACGGAATGCATCTTCCCTGTGTGTTGATTTGAATATTCCAGCACTCTAGTGACAGAATGCATCTTCCCAGTGTGTTGATTTGATTATTCCAGCATCCTTGAGACACAATGCATCTTCCCAGTGTTTTGATTTAAATATGACAGCACTCTAGTGACAGAATGCATCTTCCCTGTATGTTGATTTAAATACTACATCACTCTAGTGACAGAATGCATCTTCCCTGTGTGTTGATTTAAATATTCCAGCACTCTAGTGACAGAATGCATCTTCCCTGTGTGTTGATTTAAATATTCCAGCACTCGAGTGACAGAATGCATCTTCCCTGTGTGTTGATGTAAATATTCCAGCACTCTAGTGACAGAATGCATCTTCCCTGTGTGTTGATGTAAATATTCCAGCACTCTAGTGACAGAATGCATCTTCCCTGTGTGTTGATTTAAATATTACAGCACTCTAGTGACAGAAAACATCTTCCCTGTGTGTTGATTTGAATAATTTAGCACTCTAGTGACAGAATGCATCTTCCCTGTGTGTTGATTTGAATAATCCAGCAATCTAGTGGCAGAATGCATCTTCCCAGTGTGTTGATTTGAATAATCCAGCACTCTCGTGACAGAATGCATCTTCCCTGTGTGTTGATTTAAATATTCCAGCACTCGAGTGACAGAATGCATCTTCCCTGTGTGTTGATTTAAATATTCCAGCACTCTAGTGACAGAATGCATCTTCCCTGTGTGTTGATTTAAATATTACAGCACTCTAGTGACAGAAAACATCTTCCCTGTGTTTTGATTTAAATATTACAGCACTCTAGTGACAGAATGCATCTTCCCTGTGTGTTGATTTAAATATTACAGCACTCTAGTGACAGAAAACATCTTCCCTGTGTTTTGATTTAAATATTACAGCACTCTAGTGACAGAATGCATCTTCCCTGTGTTTTGATTTAAATATTACAGCACTCTAGTGACAGAATGCATCTTCCATGTGTGTTGATTTGAATGTGCCAGCATCCTAGAGACACAATGCATCTTCCCTGTGTTTTGATTTAAATATTCCAGCACTCTGGTGACAGAAAACATCTTCCCTGTGTGTTGATTTGAATAATACAGCACTCCAGTGACAGAATGCATCTTCCCTGTGTTTTGATTTAAATATTACAGCACTCTAGTGACAGAATGCATCTTCCCTGTGTGTTGATTTGAATAATCCAGCACTCCAGTGACAGAATGCATCTTCCCTGTGTTTTGATTTAAATATTACAGCACTCTAGTGACAGAATGCATCTTCCCTGTGTGTTGATTTGAATAATCCAGCACTCCAGTGACAGAATGCATCTTCCCTGTGTTTTGATTTGAATATACCAGCATCCTAGAGACACAATGCATCTTCCTTGTGTTTTGATTTAAATATTACAGCACTCGAGTGACAGAATGCATCTTCCCTGTGTGTTGATTTAAATATTCCAGCACTCGAGTGACAGAATGCATCTTCCCTGTGTGTTGATTTAAATATTCCAGCACTCTAGTGACAGAATGCATCTTCCCTGTGTGTTGATTTAAATATTACAGCACTCTAGTGACAGAAAACATCTTCCCTGTGTGTTGATTTAAATATTACAGCACTCTAGTGACAGAAAACATCTTCCCTGTGTGTTGATTTAAATATTCCAGCACTCGAGTGACAGAATGCATCTTCCCTGTGTGTTGATTTAAATATTCCAGCACTCTAGTGACAGAATGCATCTTCCCTGTGTTTTGATTTAAATATTACAGCACTCTAGTGACAGAATGCATCTTCCATGTGTGTTGATTTGAATGTGCCAGCATCCTAGAGACACAATGCATCTTCCCTGTGTTTTGATTTAAATATTCCAGCACTCTAGTGACAGAAAACATCTTCCCTGTGTGTTGATTTGAATAATCCAGCACTCCAGTGACAGAATGCATCTTCCCTGTGTTTTGATTTAAATATTACAGCACTCTAGTGACAGAATGCATCTTCCCTGTGTGTTGATTTGAATAATCCAGCACTCCAGTGACAGAATGCATCTTCCCTGTGTTTTGATTTAAATATTACAGCACTCTAGTGACAGAATGCATCTTCCCTGTGTGTTGATTTGAATAATCCAGCGCTCCAGTGACAGAATGCATCTTCCCTGTGTTTTGATTTGAATATACCAGCATCCTAGAGACACAATGCATCTTCCTTGTGTTTTGATTTAAATATTACAGCACTCTAGTGACAGAATGCATCTTCCCTGTGTGTTGATTTGAATGTGCCAGCATCCTAGAGACACAATGCATCTTCCCTGTGTTTTGATTTAAATATTACAGCACTCTCGTGACAGAATGCATCTTCCCAGTGTTTTGATTTAAATATTCCAGCACTCTCGTGACAGAATGCATCTTCCCAGTGTTTTGATTTAAATATTCCAGCACTCTAGTGACAGAAAGCATCTTCCCTGTGTGTTGATTTGAATAATCCAGCATCCTTGAGACACAATGCATCTTCCCTGTGTGTTGATTTAAATATTCCAGCACTCGAGTGACACAATGCATCTTCCCAGTGTTTTGATTTAAATATTCCAGCACTCTAGTGACAGAAAGCATCTTCCCTGTGTGTTGATTTGAATAATCCAGCATCCTTGAGACACAATGCATCTTCCCAGTGTTTTGATTTAAATATTTCAGCACTCTAGTGACAGAATGCATCTTCCCAGTGTTTTGATTTAAATATGACAGCACTCTAGTGACAGAATGCATCTTCCCAGTGTGTTGATTTGAATATTCCAGCACTCGAGTGACAGAATGCATCTTCCCTGTGGGTTGATTTAAATATTCCAGCACTCTAGTGACAGAATGCATCTTCCCTGTGTGTTGATTTCAATATTCCAGCACTCTAGTGACGGAATGCATCTTCCCAGTTTGTCGATTTGATTATACCAGCATCCTTGAGACACAATGCATCTTCCCAGTGTTTTGATTTAAATATTCCAGCACTCTAGTGACAGAATGCATCTTCCCAGTGTGTTGATTTGATTATACCAGCATCCTTGAGACACAATGCATCTTCCCAGTGTTTTGATTTAAATATTTCAGCACTCTAGTGACAGAATGCATCTTCCCAGTGTGTTGATTTAAATATTCCAGCACTCTAGTGACAGAATGCATCTTCCCTGTGTGTTGATTTAAATATTCCAGCACTCTAGTGACAGAATGCATCTTCCCTGTGTGTTGATTTCAATATTCCAGCACTCTAGTGACGGAATGCATCTTCCCAGTGTGTCGATTTGATTATACCAGCATCCTTGAGACACAATGCATCTTCCCAGTGTTTTGATTTAAATATTCCAGCACTCTAGTGACAGAATGCATCTTCCCAGTGTGTTGATTTGAATAATCCAGCACTCTAGTGACAGAATTCATCTTCCCTGTGTGTTGATTTGAATATTCCAGCACTCTCGTGACAGAATGCATCTTCCCTGTATGTTGATTTAAATACTACATCACTCTTGAGACAAAATGCATCTTCCCTGTGTGTTGATTTGAATATTCCAGCACTCTCGTGACAGAATGCATCTTCCCTGTATGTTGATTTAAATACTACATCACTCTTGAGACAAAATGCATCTTCCCTGTGTGTTGATTTGAATATTCCTGCACTCTAGTGACAGAATGCATCTTCCCTGTGTGTTGATTTGAATATTCCTGCACTCTAGTGACAGATTGCATCTTCCCTGTGTGTTGATTTAAATATTCCTGCACTCTAGTGACAGAATGCATCTTCCCAGTGTGTTGATTTGATTATGCCAGCATCCTTGAGACACAATGCATCTTCCCAGTGTTTTGATTTAAATATGACAGCACTCTATTCAAATAAACACACATGGAAGATGCATTCCGTCAATAAACAAGCATCTATAAGAGAGAATGCATCTTCCCAGTTTTTTGATTTAAATATGACAGCACTCTAGTGACAGAATGTATCTTCCATGTGTGTTTATTTGAATGAACAAGCATCTTTGAGACAGAATGCATCTTCCCTCTGTGTTGATTTAAATATTCCAGCACTCTTGAGACAAAATGCAATTTCCCTGTGTGTTGATTTGTATATTCCAGCACTCTAGTGACAGAATGCATCTTCGCTGTGTGTCGATTTGAATATACGAGCATCCTAGAGACAGAATGCATCTTCCCTGTTTGTTGATTTGAATATTCCTGCACTCTAGTGACAGAATGCATCTTCCCTGTGTGTTGATTTGAATATTCCTGCACTCTAGTGACAGAATGCATCTTCCCTGTGTGTTGATTTAAATATTCCAGCACTCTAGTGACAGAAAGCATCTTCCCTGTGTGTTGATTTGAATAATCCAGCACTCTAGTGACAGAATGCATCTTCCCTGTGTGTTGATTTTAATATTCCAGCACTCTAGTGACGGAATGCATCTTCCCAGTGTGTCGATTTGATTATACCAGCATCCTTGAGACACAATGCATCTTCCCAGTGTTTTGATTTAAATATTTCAGCACTCTAGTGACAGAATGCATCTTCCCAGTGTTTTGATTTAAATATGACAGCACTCTAGTGACAGAATGCATCTTCCCAGTGTGTTGATTTGAATAATCCAGCACTCTAGTGACAGAATTCATCTTCCCTGTGTGTTGATTTAAATACTACATCACTCTTGAGACAAAATGCATATTCCCTGTGTGTTGATTTGAATATTCCAGCACTCTAGTGACAGAATGCATCTTCGCTGTGTGTTGATTTGAATATACGAGCATCCTAGAGACAGAATGCATCTTCCCTGTGTGTTGATTTGAATATTCCTGCACTCTAGTGACAGAATGCATCTTCCCTGTGTGTTGATTTAAATATTCCAGCAATCGAGTGACAGAATGCATCTTCCCTGTGTGTTGATGTAAATATTCCAGCACTCTCGTGACAGAATGCATCTTCCCAGTGTTTTGATTTAAATATTACAGCACTCTAGTGACAGAAAACATCTTCCCTGTGTGTTGATTTGAATAATTTAGCACTCTAGTGACAGAATGCATCTTCCCTGTGTGTTGATTTGAATAATCCAGCACTCTCGTGACAGAATGCATCTTCCCTGTGTGTTGATTTAAATATTCCAGCACTCGAGTGACAGAATGCATCTTCCCTGTGTGTTGATTTAAATATTCCAGCACTCTAGTGACAGAATGCATCTTCCCTGTGTGTTGATTTAAATATTACAGCACTCTAGTGACAGAAAACATCTTCCCTGTGTTTTGATTTAAATATTACAGCACTCTAGTGACAGAATGCATCTTCCCTGTGTGTTGATTTAAATATTACAGCACTCTAGTGACAGAAAACATCTTCCCTGTGTTTTGATTTAAATATTACAGCACTCTAGTGACAGAATGCATCTTCCCTGTGTTTTGATTTAAATATTACAGCACTCTAGTGACGGAATGCATCTTCGCTGTGTGTTGATTTGAATATACGAGCATCCTAGAGACAGAATGCATCTTCCCTGTGTGTTGATTTGAATATTACAGCACTCTAATGACAGAATGCATCTTCCCTGTGTGTTGATTTGAATATTCCAGCACTCTAGTGGCAGAATACATCTTATCTGTGTGTTGATTTGAATAATTTAGCACTCTAGAGACAGAATGCATCTTCCCTGTGTGTTGATTTGAATATTACAGCACTCTAGTGACAGAATGCATCTTCCCTGTGTGTTGATTTGAATATTCCAGCACTCTAGTGGCAGAATACATCTTCTTTTTGTGCTGACTTGAATATTCCAGCACTCTAGTGACAGAATGCATCTTCCCAGTGTGTTGATTTGAATAATTTAGCACTCTAGAGACAGAATGCATCTACCCTGTGTGTTGATTTGAATAATTTAGCACTCTAGAGACAGAATGCATCTTCCCAGTGTGTTGATTTGAATAATCCAGCACTCTAGCGACAAAATGCATCTTCCCAGTGTGTTGATTTGAATAATCCAGCACTCTTGTTACAGAATGCATCTTCCCTGTGTGTTGATTTGAATAATTCAGCACTCTAGAGACAGAATGCATCTTCCCGTTGTGTTGATTAGAATATTACAGCACTCTAGTGACAGAATGCATCTTCCTGTGTGTTGATTTAAATATAACATCACTCTTGAGACAGAATTCATCTTCCCTCTGTGTTGATTTCAATTTTCCAGCACTCTAGTGACAGAATGCATCTTCCCTGTGTGTTGATTTGAATAATTCAGCACTCTAGAGACAGAATGCATCTTCCCGTTGTGTTGATTAGAATATTACAGCACTCTAGTGACAGAATGCGTCTTCCTGTGTGTTGATTTAAATATAACATCACTCTTGAGACAGAATGCATCTTCCCTGTGTGTTGATTTGAATATTCCAGCACTCTAGTGACAGAATGCATCTTCCCTGTGTGTTGATCTGAATATTCCAGCACTCTTGAGACAGAATATGTGAGGTTTTGGGGACATTTTCTGAACTATCACCACCAGATGTCCTCATTGTGCCCATTTCTGTGTGCTGAGTCATGTTAACCTTAGTCATGCTTTGTTTGATTTGATGTTGATTGCAGCCACCTGTATATCGTTTGACTCCCTTTAAATGCCTGCTCAGTTTATTGTCCTGTGCTCAGTCTTGGAATTGTCAACCTGAAGTGTGCATGTCTAGTAAAATCCCTCCAGCATTTTCTCTAGTACTTTTTGGACTCCTTGATTTTGTGTTTTGTGTTTTGAGAACTTTGTTTTGTGAAGAACCCTTACTTTGAAGCTTCTGAGCTTTGGACCCTTTTTTTGGGCTTCCAAACTGTGAGCGGAGCCTGCTTTCTTGTGCCTTTGTTGAAACTCTTTTTGACTCAGTAAAACCCCTGAACTGACTTGCCTCGTCTGTCTCTCTCTGCAATTGAGACCGTTGTCTTGTGGTAAATCGTCTACCTGCTACACCGGAGACCCAGGTTCAATCCCTGGGCCCGACTGACAGAATGCATCTTCCCAGTGTGTTGATTTAAATATTCCAGCACTCTAGTGACAGAATGCATCTTCCCTGTGTGTTGATTTAAATATTCCAGCACTCTAGTGACAGAATGCATCTTCCCAGTGTGTCGATTTCAATATTCCAGCACTCTAGTGACGGAATGCATCTTCCCAGTGTGTCGATTTGATTATACCAGCATCCTTCAGACACAATGCATCTTCCCAGTGTTTTGATTTAAATATTCCAGCACTCTAGTGACAGAATGCATCTTCCCAGTGTGTTGATTTGATTATACCAGCATCCTTGAGACACAATGCATCTTCCCAGTGTTTTGATTTAAATATTTCAGCACTCTAGTGACAGAATGCATCTTCCCAGTGTTTTGATTTAAATATTCCAGCACTCTAGTGACAGAATGCATCTTCCCAGTGTGTTGATTTGATTATACCAGCATCCTTGAGACACAATGCATCTTCCCAGTGTTTTGATTTAAATATTTCAGCACTCTAGTGACAGAATGCATCTTCCCAGTGTGTTGATTTGAATATACCAGCATCCTAGAGACACAATGCATCATCCCTGTGTTTTGATTTAAATATTCCAGCACTCTAGTGACAGAATGCATCTTCCCTGTCTTTTGATTTGAATATACCAGCATCCTAGAGACACAATGCATCATCCCTGTGTTTTGATTTAAATATTCCAGCACTCTAGTGACAGAATGCATCTTCCCAGTGTGTTGATTTAAATATTCCAGCACTCTAGTGACAGAATGCATCTTCCCTGTGTGTCGATTTAAATATTCCAGCACTCTAGTGACAGAATGCATCTTCCCAGTGTGTTGATTTAAATATTCCAGCACTCTAGTGACAGAATGCATCTTCCCAGTGTGTTGATTTGATTATACCAGCATCCTTGAGACACAATGCATCTTCCCAGTGTTTTGATTTAAATATTTCAGCACTCTAGTGACAGAATGCTGTTATGGCCCCAATTTGTTATTACATTCATAACACAACAGCAACAGCAAGGGACGACAAACACAGTTTCAACAACTAAAACACATTTAATTTTTAACAAAGACAAAGACTAATAACAACCTACAACTAAAGACCAAGATTGATAAATAAAAAAAAACAGAAATAATTACAGTCCCTTTTTGGTGGGGTGGCTTGGTGATGTCCTGGATGAAGAAAATGCTCAAACACAGGCAAAGAAATCCACAAAAGAAACGTCACAGGTCTTGAACAGAATGGCAGGTCTGGTCATCTTCTTGCAATTTCTCCTACTACATTACTGTCTCAATTCTTTTCCTTATATACTCTTTTGCAGACCCCACCCACATTTAGACCTCTTTTTTTTATTTTCTGAGACTTGCCCCAGACATGTCCAGGACATGTCTAAACATGACTCCAGTCTGAGCTTAACAAAAAAAAGGTAAATACTGCCATCTAGTGGCCTATATTCACATTACACCTCCATTCCAAAAGGGAAAAATTTTGACTCATAAAGGCAAAATTTTTCTTTTCAATACAAAATGGTAAAGTGAACACTTGTCTATATATACATATCATACACATTCAAACACGGGATAAGCAATCAGCAATTACATTGTCTGTACCCTTCACATGCTGAATTTCCAAGTCAAACTCCTGTAAAATCAAACTCCAATTCAACAATCTCCGATTCTTGTTTTTCATCTTACTCAAAAACATTAACGGATTGTGGTCAGTGTACACAATCATTGGCTTTTGTCCTGTACAAACATAAACCTCAAAGTGTTGTAAAGAAAGGACCAGAGCCAACAGTTCCTTCTCTATTGTGGAATAGTTCCTTTGGTGGCGATTGAACTTCCTGGAGAAGTATGCCACGGGATGCTCAATGTCATCAGAGTCACTTCTCTGTAGGAGCACAGATCCACAAGCTTGGTCGCTAGCATCGACCGCGATGGAGAACGGTTTGTTGAAGTCAGGAGATTTGAGCACGGGGAAGTGACACAGCAGAGACTTCAGGTGATCGAAGGCTCTCTGGCATGCATCATCCCAGGTGAACTTTACGCCTTTCTTCAGTTGGTTAGTTAGACTGAGAGCAATCTCAGCAAAGTTCTTGCAGAACTTGCGGTAGTACCCGATCATTCCAAGGAAGCGGCGCAAAGCTTTTTTGTTGTCAGGAACTGGAAAGTCCATGATGGCTTGGACTTTAGCATTTATGGGTGCCACCTTACCCTGGCCTATGACGTAGCCAAGATAGGTGACAGTAGCACAACCAAAGTCACTCTTGTTCAGGTTAACAGTCAGGTTAGCCTGGGTCAGGCGCTGGAACAACGTCTCTACATCTTTTAGATGTTCTTCCCAGGAGTCACTCCATGTGATCAGGTCATCGATGTACGCACCCATGTGTGGCAATCCGGCGATTGTAGACTGTATCATCCTTTGGAACGTGGCTGGGGCATTTTTCATGCCAAAGGGTAAGACTTCATACTGGTACAATCCAGATGGTGTGGCAAAAGCAGAGATGCTCTTGGCCCTCTCAGTTAAAGGCACACACCAATAACCCTTCAATAAATCAATCTTGGTCAGAAACTTTGCTTGCCCTACACTATCAATACAATCATCAATCCTAGGTATTGGAAACACATCAGTTCTAGTTACAGCATTGACTTTGCGATAATCTGTACAGAATCTAGTACTTCCATCAGGTTTTGGAACTAGCACACAGGGTGAACTCCAATCGGAGTTGGAGGGTCTGATAATATCATGTTTTAACATGTACTCAACCTCTTTCTCAGCAATCTTTCTCTTTTCAGGATTCATCCGGTATGGATGCTGTTTTATTGGTTTGGCATCACCAACATCTACATCATGAGAGGCTATAGTAACTCTCTTTGGAACATCAGGAAACAAATCCTCATATTTCTTGATCAACCTTTCAAACTGATCTCTCTGTGAGGGTTCTAAGTGCTGGAGTTTTACATCAAGATTTTGCAACACTTCAGTGTTTGACAATTTACATGAAAGAACTTCAGCTTTAATTCTTGGTTCATCATCTTGAAACTCCCCCTCATCTTCACACGTTTCGACCATTGGAGAATCTGAAGTGACAGCTGCAACCCTAGCATTTCTGTCATGATA
Organism: Gymnothorax reevesii; assembly: GCA_029721435.1. Lineage (NCBI taxonomy): Eukaryota > Metazoa > Chordata > Actinopteri > Anguilliformes > Muraenidae > Gymnothorax > Gymnothorax reevesii. The sequence goes on along the minus strand of CM056584.1, from coordinate 89,419,082 downwards.
AGGCTTTAGCATGTTAATATGACACAATTGTTTTGGTTTTCTCCTATCTGGAGTCTTCACAATGTAATTGAGATCATTGAGTTTTGTCAGAATTTCATAAGGACCATGAAATCTAGCCTGCAATGGATTGGACTGCAAGGGAAACAACACAAGGACCTTGTCTCCTGGTTTAAACTCACGGCTTCTAGCCTTATGATCATACCAAGTTTTCATTTTTCCCTGACTTGATTTCAAGTTCTCTTTGGCAAGGTCACAAGCTGCACGCAATCTTTCCTTGAACTTGCCAACATAGTCCAACAGACTGATATGCGGCTCTTTCTCTTGCCATTGTTCACTCAATAATAGCAAAGGTCCTCTCACTTCATGACCAAACACTAGCTCAAATGGACTGAATCCAGTAGACTCCTGCACTGCTTCTCTAGCTGCAAACAACAGCAAATGAACCCCTTCATCCCAGTCTTTCTCATGGTCATAACAATAAGTCCTCATCATTGTCTTGAGAGTGGAATGAAACCGCTCTAAGGCACCCTGACTTTCTGGATGATAGGCACTAGAAAGAATCTGCTTTGCACCTAGTTCATACACAACCTGCTGAAACAATCCTGAAGTGAAATTGCTACCTTGGTCTGACTGAATTTCCCTGGGAAGGCCAAACAACGTGAAGAACTTTATCAAAGCCTTCGAGATTGCAGTTGCCTTGATGTTACGTAGAGGTATGGCTTCGGGGAATCTGGTAGATGCACACATGATTGTCAACAAGTACTGATTTCCAGATCTAGTCTTGGGTAATGGACCAACGCAATCAACAATGACCCTAGAGAATGGCTCCCCAAATGCTGGGATAGGCTGCAATGGAGCTACAGGTGGGTCTAACTGGTGTTTTCCAACTACCTGACAAGTGTGACAGGTTTTGCAAAAGTTGGAAACGTCTTTCCGAAGCCCAGGCCAAAAGAAGTGTTTCATGATCTTATCAACAGTCTTGTTAACACCAAGATGACCTCCTAAAGGTAAACTATGAGCCATTGTTAAGATCTCATTCCTATAGACCTTCGGAACAACAATTTGCCTGACCACTGCCCAATCTGCATTGGCAGGGATATCAGGAGGGCGCCACTTCCGCATCAACACACCATCCTTGAGATAATACCCAACTGGAACTGCGTCTATTTCTTTATCAGGAAGGGCTCTCCTCTTTAGTACACAAATTTCAGGATCATTAGTTTGCTCCTCAATCAACCGCTTTCTGGACAGAGACAAGTCTCCAGACACATCAGAATCACCAGACCCATCCGGCTGGCTGAATAGAGAACTGATAAAAGTATCTGATAAGTCCTCAAACGGAGAAACCATAGTAGGCCAATCAGAGTCATGAGGCGAACCACCTGAGTCCTGACTATTCAATGTACTGGACGGCACCACATCATCTTCTTCTTTAGCCTTCTTGGCCATAGCACGAGTCACTGCGCAAGAAGGATACAGAGATGGGTCCTCATCCCCATCTTCAGTGCTCGGCTGTGAAGTAAGATGTACAGGGGGAACTACTTTGCCCCCAGCCAGGTCATTGCCTAGCAACAGAGAAACACCCTTTATAGGAAGACTTGACATAAGTCCCACCTTTACCTGTCCTGTAACTAAATCTGACTTCAAGAATATAGAGCGCAGGGGTACAGATACAGTTCTCCCTTCAATACCTTGTACAAGTATGAAATCCCCTGAAGCGGTCTCATCACGTAACTCCAAGGAGTCCATCAACAAAAGTGACTGAGAAGCTCCGGTATCCCTTAGGATATATATGGGGACAGGAGTAGTATGCTCATTGAGAGCCACAAATCCCTCTGACACAAATGGAAGAAATTCCTCCCTCACGAAGTCAGCTGTATCAGGCTTTTTAGCCCCACAAGAAGCAGGCAATTTAGCAGATTGGTTATCTACTACAGGGGTTTCTAACCTTGTTTTCACAAAGGCATTTGGTTTGGTATCCTTTTCTTTTTCTTTCTTAGCTTTAAGGAACCAACAGTTAGTTGTAACATGACCAGATTTCTTGCAATAACTGCAAACTAGACCACTTTTGTCACTGTCAGCTTTCACACTTTGATCAGACCTGTTACTGGATTTCTGAGCACCATCACCAGATTTTTCTTTGTCTTTGGGTGCGGAATCTTGGGTATCACCATAACCCTTTTTCTGAAATTGGGACCATCTATTATTACTGCTAGACTGAAATTTGGACTTGTGTGAGAACATATTCATCTGCAAATTTGGCAGCTGATTGCAAGTTCAGTGCTTGCTTCTCATTAAGGTAGGTCTTAACATCATCCTTAACACAGTTCTTGAATTCTTCAACTAACACCATCTCTTTTAGTGAGTTGAAATCATCCTTGACCTCCATAGAAGTACACCAGCGCTCAAAGCAAACCTGCTTCTCATTAGCAAATTCAACATAAGTCTGATTTTCAGATTTCTTCAGACCTCTGAATTTCTGTCGGTAAGCCTCTGGAACCAACTCATAAGCTCTCATAATAACCTTTTTGACAACCTCATAATCAGAGGAATCATCTGCAGACAAAGCCGAATAGGCTTGTTGAGCTTTACCCTTGAGGACAGTTTGCAACATCAGAGGCCAGTGTTCCTTTGGCCACTGGCAACTCTTTGCTACCTTTTCAAAACACTGGAAATAGTTGTCAACATCCTTTTCCGAAAATGGAGGCACCAGTTTTACCTCCTGGCTAGCCCGAAATTTATTTTCAGTTTGAATTTTTATTTTTAGTTGCTCCATTTGGAGTCTTTCTTCTCTATCGAATTTCTCTAATTCAAAATCTCTCTGTCTTGCAAATTTTTCTAACTCAAATTCTCTTTGTTTCTCTTCTCTTGCTAATTTTTCTAACTCAAACTGCCTTTGTTTTTCTTTTTCTTCCCTCTCAAATTCTCTTTGTTTTTCTCTTTCCTCCCTTTCAATCTCTAGCATTTTTAATTTAAGTTCCATTTCTATATTTGGATTTTCCACTGGAAACTGTTCCAGATCTCCTGGTGCAAACACATTTTCATCAATGTAATATTCAACTATCTCTCTAGCCAGTCTTGCTTTTCGCATGGCTGGTTTTACCTCTGTCAGCTCTAAATGTCTGCAAATTTCTAGCAGTTCTGTCTTTTTAAAAGACTTCAAAACCCCTACGGTTGGTGATGCCAAGAAATCATCCATTGCTGTTGTCAATATATATCTAGGAAAATTCACAAAAACAATTTTACAATTTGGAATGTTAGATTTTCAATAAATTACTCACACAATGGTCTATCCCGGACCTTGAGCCCCCAATTTGTTATGGCCCCAATTTGTTATTACATTCATAACACAACAGCAACAGCAAGGGACGACAAACACAGTTTCAACAACTAAAACACATTTAATTTTTAACAAAGACAAAGACTAATAACAACCTACAACTAAAGACCAAGATTGATAAATAAAAAAAAACAGAAATAATTACAGTCCCTTTTTGGTGGGGTGGCTTGGTGATGTCCTGGATGAAGAAAATGCTCAAACACAGGCAAAGAAATCCACAAAAGAAACGTCACAGGTCTTGAACAGAATGGCAGGTCTGGTCATCTTCTTGCAATTTCTCCTACTACATTACTGTCTCAATTCTTTTCCTTATATACTCTTTTGCAGACCCCACCCACATTTAGACCTCTTTTTTTTATTTTCTGAGACTTGCCCCAGACATGTCCAGGACATGTCTAAACATGACTCCAGTCTGAGCTTAACAAAAAAAAGGTAAATACTGCCATCTAGTGGCCTATATTCACAATGCATCTTCCCTGTGTGTTGATTTCAATATTCCAGCACTCTAGTGACGGAATGCATCTTCCCAGTGTGTCGATTTGAATAATCCAGCACTCTAGTGACAGAATTCATCTTCCCTGTGTGTTGATTTGAATATTCCAGCACTCTCGTGACAGAATGCATCTTCCCTGTGTGTTGATTTAAATATTCCAGCACTCGAGTGACAGAATGCATCTTCCCTGTGTGTTGATTTAAATATTCCAGCACTCTAGTGACAGAATGCATCTTCCCTGTGTGTTGATTTAAATATTCCAGCACTCTAGTGACAGAATGCATCTTCCCTGTGTGTTGATTTAAATATTCCAGCACTCAAGTGACGGAATGCATCTTCCCAGTGTGTCGATTTGATTATACCAGCATCCTTGAGACGCAATGCATCTTCCCAGTGTTTTGATTTAAATATTCCAGCACTCTAGTGACAGAATGCATCTTCCCAGTGTGTTGATTTGATTATACCAGCATCCTTGAGACACAATGCATCTTCCCAGTGTTTTGATTTAAATATTTCAGCACTCTAGTGACAGAATGCATCTTCCCTGTGTGTTGATTTCAATATTCCAGCACTCTAGTGACGGAATTCATCTTCCCAGTGTGTCGATTTGATTATACCAGCATCCTTGAGACACAATGCATCTTCCCAGTGTGTGAGGTTTTACGAAATGAGCCAAGAGCGAAAACCAGATAAATGCAAAATGGAGGCTTTATTTCTGAAGGGGGAAACCCCCCAACAGAGCTGGCAACAGTACAATGTCCACAATCCACAAACAGAATCCAAAGGGCAAAGTCCAAAACTGTAACCAGGGCACCAATAACAAAACTCAAGGTCAGGCAAAAATGGTTCGGTACACAGGCGTGGGTTTGGTGGAGAGACAAACTCATAAGCCGTAAACAGTCCGAATCCAAATACCAGGGCAGCAAAGACAATAGACGTGGTCGGGCAAAAAATAGGTCAAAACTCACGAAGGCAATCAGATCCAAAAGGGCAACCAAAAAACAAGTGTCGGGCAATCCAGTCAGAAAGAAAATATCACGATGAGCAAGGCGAGGAACGTAGCACAAGACAAAGGAGTAAAGACGATCTGACAAGGAACTAAAAGTGTAGACACCTTATATACATATCCGGGTTAAACACATGACTAGGGTAAACAGGTGTAATCAATGACATGGGAGTGACACATGAGGAAAACTAATTACATGAATTTGGCGAAACGCAGACAGGGATAACGAGACATTCCTATGAACGAATAAACGGCTCCGGTTAAGGAGTACTAAAGTGTATAGTCTAAAGAAAAGAGAAAGCCTGAGATATAAATGGAAACTGCAGTAGAGATAATTAGTGATAGGCAAGGAGGGCGGAGATACAGATTGGGCGAATGCTGAGAGATCGTTAGTCTATTAGTATGTGCAGCTATACAATCCCGAGTGCAAGTTAGTCAGTTAGTATGAATATACAATGTTAATCGGGGTTAGTAATTATCGAAAACAATAAACTGTTAGTAGGGTTAGTAGATAGCATAAAGAGAGAGGAAGGAAGAAAACGAGATATGAAGAAAGATTGAAATCCCAGAAACCAGGAAATCACCCGAATGAGTGGCACGTCAGACAAGGGACCGTGGGCAAAGACCTACACCAGACAAGACAGGGGAAAACGAAGTGCAGGACTAGAACCAAAAACAAGACTATGAAACATGGCAAGGCTATGAAACATGGCAAAGACGTAAATAATAACAAAACAAGAAAAATAATAAAACATGAAATCAAACAACCAAAACACAATACATAATCCTAGGGATGGTCAGAGGCAGGCAGTGGTCACTAAAACACAAAAGGCATACATGGCAAGCCAGGCACAGAACTTAAACATGGGGCTAGACAAAAGACATGGGTGAAATGCAGAATCACAACAGAACCCCCCCCCCAACGAACGCCTCCTGGCGTTCAATTCGAAGAGCGTGATGCAGCATGATAGTCTCTTATTAAAGTCTTATCCAGAATGTGTCGGGCAGGAACCCAACTGCGGTGTTCTGGTCCGTAACCCTCCCAGTCGACGAGGTACTGTAGACCTCTGCCTCGTCGACGAGAGTCCAGGAGGGCACGGACCGTGTAGGCTTCGCCTCCGTCGATGATCCGGGCGGGTGGAGGGGGATCAGGTCCAGAGGACAGGTGGTGGGTTACAGCAGGTTTTACTTGTGACACATGGAAAGTTGGGTGTATACGTCGCATGGATAGGGGGAGACGGAGGCGAATGGCAGTGGGACTAAGGACCCTCTCGATAGTGAAAGGGCCCAGGTATTTGGGGAAAAGCTTACCCCCGTTACCTCTGAGGGGGATGTCCCTAGAAGACAGCCAGACCCGTTGCCCAGGTCGGTACGCCGGAGCCGCTGTGCGTTTCTTGTCGGCCAGTTCCTTCATCCGGGCGACCGATCTGAGCAGGACCTGGCGGGTGGTGACCCAGGTGCGTCTGCACCTACGGACGAACTCGCTGGCAGATGGAACAGCTACCTCCTCCTCCTGGGACGGGAACAACGGAGGCTGGTAGCCCAGGCAGGCCTTGAAGGGGGAGACGCCGGAGGCAGCAGAGGTGTGGCTGTTCAAGGCGTACTCTACCCATGGCAACTGATAACTCCAGGAGGAGGGGTTCCTAATGCAGAGACAACGCAGAACACTTTCCACACATTGGTTAGCTCGCTCGGTCTGGCCATTGGTCTGGGGATGGAAACCTGAGGATAAACTGACTGACGTGCCTAGGGCTTTAAAAAACGCTTTCCAAAAAAGTGCTGTGAACTGGGGACCACGATCAGAAGTGATGTCGGTGGGTATGCCATGAAGCCTAATGACATGTTGAATGACCAGATTGGTGGTGTCTTGAGCGGAGGGAAGTTTAGTGAGGGGAACTAAGTGAACGGCTTTGGAAAATCTGTCAACAATAGTGAGAATGGTGGTGTGGTGGTTGGATGGGGGAAGACCTGTGATGAAGTCTAGTGCAATGTGGGACCAGGGACGATGTGGTGTCGGAAGGGGCTGGAGTAAACCTTGTGGTGGTTGGTGAGAGGACTTAGCCTGGGCACAGACCGAGCAAGCTGTAACGAAACCCTGGACATCTTGGCTAAGTTCTGGCCACCAAAACCTCTGGAGGATGAAGCTCTTAGTGCGGCGAATCCCAGGGTGGCAGGACAGTCTAGATGCGTGTCCCCATTCCAGGACCTTGGGGCGCAGGGCAGCTGGAACAAATAAGCAGTTAGTGGGACACGCACTAGGGGTAGCAGCATTGGTCTGGGCATTCTTAACCTCTCTCTCTATGTCAAAACATATGGCATTGAAAAACGCTTCCTTAGGGAGGATAGTATCCTTGTTAAGTTCCTCCTCCTGGATCTCAAAACATCGGGATAGGGCATCAGGCTTCACATTCTTACTTCCAGGCCGGTAGGCAATGTGGAAGTTAAAGCGGGAGAAGAATAACGCCCACCTGGCTTGCCGCGGATTGAGTCTTTTGGCTGTCTGCAGGTACTCCAAATTCTTGTGGTCAGTCCAGACAATAAAGGGAACCTTGGATCCTTCCAGCCATTGCCTCCATTCTTCCAAGGCCAACTTCACCGCCAACAGCTCCCGGTTGCCGATGTCGTAATTTCTCTCCGCTGAGCTGAGGCGGCGAGAGAAGAAGGCACATGGATGGATTTTCCCATCCTCCGTGGACCTCTGAGACAGAATTGCTCCAGCTCCAATATTGGAGGCGTCCACCTCGACGATGAACTGGAGCTCTGGGTTGGGAATAGTGAGGATGGGTGCAGATGTGAATCTGGTCTTTAATTCTTTAAAGGCGTCCTCTGCTTTCTCCGACCAACGAAACTTGAATTTGGAGGAGGTGAGAGCAGTAAGAGGAGCCGCAACAGAACTATAGTTCCTGATGAACCGCCGGTAGAAGTTGGCAAATCCTAGGAAACGTTGGAGTGACTTACGGTCCTCTGGTCGGGGCCACTTTGTAACTGCCTCCACCTTTACTGGGTCCATGCGAATGGTGCCAGGAGAAATAATGTAACCCAAAAAGGTGGTGGTTTCAACAAAAAACTCACACTTCTCGGCCTTTACGAAAAGGCGGTTCTCCAAGAGGCGACGGAGCACTTGACGAACATGCTGAACATGGTCCTCCTGGGATTCAGAAAAAATCAGAATATCGTCAAGATAGACAAAAACAAACTTGTTTAACATGTCTCTTAAGACGTCATTGACGAGGTTTTGAAACACTGCTGGAGCGTTGGTAAGCCCGAAAGGAAGAACCAAATATTCCCAGTGCCCCGTGGGAGTGTTAAAGGCGGTCTTCCATTCGTCCCCCTCTCTGATTCGCACTAAGTGGTATGCATTCCGGAGGTCGAGCTTAGTGAAGATCTTGGCTCCTTGCAGGAGATCAAAAGCGGTGTTCATGAGGGGAAGTGGGTAGCGGTTCTTAATAGTTATCTCGTTGAGGCCCCGGTAATCAATACAGGGTCTTAATGATCCATCCTTCTTGGCTACGAAGAAAAAACCCGCACCAGCAGGGGATGATGACGGGCGTATAAGGCCAGCAGCGAGAGACTCTGAGAGATACTTCTCCATAGCTTGGTTTTCTGGTCTGGAGAGTGAGTAGAGTCGGCCTCTAGGGGGCATAGTACCTGGCTTCAGGTTTATGGTGCAGTCATAGGGTCGGTGAGGTGGTAAGCTGGTGGCCCGAGACTTTGAGAAAACCTCCTTGAGGTCATGGAATTCAAGAGGAACCTTTTCCAGGTCTGGAATCTCCGGAGGAGATGGGTTGTGTAGAGGGTCGAGGGCGTTGCGGAGGCATGTCAGGGAGCAGTTGGAGCTCCATCCCTTAATTTCATTCTTGCGCCAGTCGATCTCTGGTAGGTGTTTGGCCATCCATGGATGGCCCAGGACGATAGGAGCATGGGGAGAGTGTAACAGGAGGAACTGAATGGTTTCGTGGTGGTTTCCTGACACCTTGAGTTTGACGGGGCTGGTCGTATGGGTTATTTGGCCGATCCTCTGGCCGCTGAGCGAATTGGCCACTCGATCAGGGAAGATCTTCTCTGTGGGAACGCCCCATTTCCGGGCCAGCTCCACATCAATTAAGTTTTCCTCCGCTCCGGTGTCCACGAGAGCCTCGGTGGATCTGCTCTCGCCCCCCCATTCCAAAGTTACAGGAACACATGTGCGATTGTTAGTTTCCTGTCCCGGCGTCACCCCTATTACTGTCGCTATGCGGGCACCAGGAGGACCTCTTCTCTTCTTTTCTTTTTCCCTGTTAGGGCACTGAGCGATAAGGTGTCCTCCCTTGCCACAGTAAAAGCAGGCCCCATCACGGCGGCGGCGATCCCTCTCCTCCACAGGAATGCGCGTACGTCCCAATTGCATGGGTTCAGGCTCAGGGGAGCGGCTGCCAGTAGGGGGTGATCGAGGCGGAGTACTCTGGGGAGCTGGATATGGTCGTCTGCGGGAAGCGAGGCGTCGGCGCTCCTCCAATCGCGAATCCACGCGAATAGCCAGGTCGACAAGGTCGTCCAAGTTCTCCGGTAAATCCCGCGACACTAGCTCATCCTTAAGTGCTTCCGATAATCCGTCGAAGAAGGCATCGTACAGAGCTCTCTGTCCCCATCTGCTGTTGGTGGCCAACGTCTGAAAATCAATGGCGTAGTCGGCTACGGGACGCCCACCTTGTCGCATGTGCAGGATCTCTCGTCCTGCCTCGTGACCCAACTTGGTGCGATCAAAGATCCGCCTCATCTCTTCACCCAGTAGACGAAAAGTCTGTACACAGGGGAGATCAGCTTCCCAAGCCGCTGTAGCCCACTGCTTAGCTCTTCCCGTCAGTTGCGTGATAATGAAAGCAACTCGCGCTCTTTCGGTGGGGAAGGACGAAGGCTGCAGGCTGAAGATGAGCTCGCACTGGGTGAGAAACGCCCGACAAGCTCCCGGGTTCCCGTCGTACCTCTCCGGCGGTGGTAGACGTGGCTCGCAGCTGGGTAGGGGCGGAGCGGAAGCGGGAGCAGGAGGAGTATAGGCGGTAGGCTGGGGTGACTGTAGTTGCTGCGCCTCCTGTACTGAGCGAGTGAGGTCCGCCATCTGGAGGCTCATGGTTTGCATGTGCTGCATCAGAGCACGGAGCTGACGTTCCTGAAACTCCAACTGAGTGCCCTGCTGGTGCACTGCCTCCTGCAGAGACTGGTCTGACGCTGGCTCCGTCATGGTCAGATCGTAATGTGAGGTTTTACGAAATGAGCCAAGAGCGAAAACCAGATAAATGCAAAATGGAGGCTTTATTTCTGAAGGGGGAAACCCCCCAACAGAGCTGGCAACAGTACAATGTCCACAATCCACAAACAGAATCCAAAGGGCAAAGTCCAAAACTGTAACCAGGGCACCAATAACAAAACTCAAGGTCAGGCAAAAATGGTTCGGTACACAGGCGTGGGTTTGGTGGAGAGACAAACTCATAAGCCGTAAACAGTCCGAATCCAAATACCAGGGCAGCAAAGACAATAGACGTGGTCGGGCAAAAAATAGGTCAAAACTCACGAAGGCAATCAGATCCAAAAGGGCAACCAAAAAACAAGTGTCGGGCAATCCAGTCAGAAAGAAAATATCACGATGAGCAAGGCGAGGAACGTAGCACAAGACAAAGGAGTAAAGACGATCTGACAAGGAACTAAAAGTGTAGACACCTTATATACATATCCGGGTTAAACACATGACTAGGGTAAACAGGTGTAATCAATGACATGGGAGTGACACATGAGGAAAACTAATTACATGAATTTGGCGAAATGCCGAAACGCAGACAGGGATAACGAGACATTCCTATGAACGAATAAACGGCTCCGGTTAAGGAGTACTAAAGTGTATAGTCTAAAGAAAAGAGAAAGCCTGAGATATAAATGGAAACTGCAGTAGAGATAATTAGTGATAGGCAAGGAGGGCGGAGATACAGATTGGGCGAATGCTGAGAGATCGTTAGTCTATTAGTATGTGCAGCTATACAATCCCGAGTGCAAGTTAGTCAGTTAGTATGAATATACAATGTTAATCGGGGTTAGTAATTATCGAAAACAATAAACTGTTAGTAGGGTTAGTAGATAGCATAAAGAGAGAGGAAGGAAGAAAACGAGATATGAAGAAAGATTGAAATCCCAGAAACCAGGAAATCACCCGAATGAGTGGCACGTCAGACAAGGGACCGTGGGCAAAGACCTACACCAGACAAGACAGGGGAAAACGAAGTGCAGGACTAGAACCAAAAACAAGACTATGAAACATGGCAAGGCTATGAAACATGGCAAAGACGTAAATAATAACAAAACAAGAAAAATAATAAAACATGAAATCAAACAACCAAAACACAATACATAATCCTAGGGATGGTCAGAGGCAGGCAGTGGTCACTAAAACACAAAAGGCATACATGGCAAGCCAGGCACCGAACTTAAACATGGGGCTAGACAAAAGACATGGGTGAAATGCAGAATCACAACACAGTGTTTTGATTTAAATATTCCAGCACTCTAGTGACAGAATGCATCTTCCCAGTGTGTTGATTTGAATAATCCAGCACTCTAGTGACAGAATTCATCTTCCCTGTGTGTTGATTTGAATATTCCAGCACTCTCGTGACAGAATGCATCTTCCCTGTATGTTGATTTAAATACTACATCACTCTTGAGACAAAATGCATCTTCCCTGTGTGTTGATTTGAATATTCCTGCACTCTAGTGACAGAATGCATCTTCCCTGTGTGTTGATTTGAATATTCCTGCACTCTAGTGACAGATTGCATCTTCCCTGTGTGTTGATTTAAATATTCCAGCACTCTAGTGACAGAATGCATCTTCCCAGTGTGTTGATTTGATTATACCAGCATCCTTGAGACACAATGCATCTTCCCAGTGTTTTGATTTAAATATGACAGCACTCTATTGACGGAATGCATCTTCCCTGTGTGTTGAGTTGAATAAACAAGCATCTATAAGAGAGAATGCATCTTCCCAGTGTTTTGATTTAAATATGACAGCACTCTAGTGACAGAATGTATCTTCCATGTGTGTTTATTTGAATGAACAAGCATCTATGAGACAGAATGCATCTTCCCTCTGTGTTGATTTAAATATTCCAGCACTCTTGAGACAAAATGCATCTTCCCTGTGTGTTGATTTGAATATTCCAGCACTCTAGTGACAGAATGCATCTTCGCTGTGTGTCGATTTGAATATACGAGCATCCTAGAGACAGAATGCATCTTCCCTGTTTGTTGATTTGAATATTCCTGCACTCTAGTGACAGAATGCATCTTCCCTGTGTGTTGATTTGAATATTCCTGCACTCTAGTGACAGAATGCATCTTCCCTGTGTGTTGATTTAAATATTCCTGCACTCTAGTGACAGAATGCATCTTCCCTGTGTGTTGATTTAAATATTCCAGCACTCTAGTGACAGAAAGCATCTTCCCTGTGTGTTGATTTGAATAATCCAGCATCCTTGAGACACAATGCATCTTCCCAGTGTTTTGATTTAAATATTTCAGCACTCTAGTGACAGAATGCATCTTCCCAGTGTTTTGATTTAAATATGACAGCACTCTAGTGACAGAATGCATCTTCCCAGTGTGTTGATTTGAATAATCCAGCACTCTAGTGACAGAATGCATCTTCGCTGTGTGTTGATTTAAATATACGAGCATCCTAGAGACAGAATGCATCTTCCCTGTGTGTTGATTTGAATATTCCTGCACTCTAGTGACAGAATGCATCTTCCCTGTGTGTTGATTTGAATATACGAGCATCCTAGAGACAGAATGCATCTTCCCTGTGTGTTGATTTGAATATTCCTGCACTCTAGTGACAGAATGCATCTTCCCTGTGTGTTGATTTGAATATTCCTGCACTCTAGTGACAGATTGCCTCTTCCCTGTGTGTTGATTTAAATATTCCAGCACTCTAGTGACAGAAAGCATCTTCCCTGTGTGTTGATTTGAATAATCCAGCACTCTAGTGACGGAATGCATCTTCGCTGTGTGTTGATTTGAATATACGAGCATCCTAGAGACAGAATGCATCTTCCCTGTGTGTTGATTTGAATATTACAGCACTCTAATGACAGAATGCATCTTCCCTGTGTGTTGATTTGAATATTCCAGCACTCTAGTGGCAGAATACATCTTCCCTGTGTGTTGATTTGAATAATTTAGCACTCTAGAGACAGAATGCATCTTCCCTGTGTGTTGATTTGAATATTACAGCACTCTAGTGACAGAATGCATCTTCCCTGTGTGTTGATTTGAATATTCCAGCACTCTAGTGGCAGAATACATCTTCTTTTTGTGCTGACTTGAATATTCCAGCACTCTAGTGACAGAATGCATCTACCCTGTGTGTTGATTTGAATAATTTAGCACTCGAGAGACAGAATGCATCTTCCCAGTGTGTTGATTTGAATAATCCAGCACTCTAGCGACAAAATGCATCTTCCCAGTGTGTTGATTTAAATATTTCAGCACTCTAGTGACAGAATGCATCTTCCCTGTGTGTTGATTTGAATATTCCAGCACTCTAGTGACAGAATGCATCTTCCCTGTGTGTTGATTTGAATATTCCAGCACTCTTGAGACAGAATGCATCTTCCCTGTGTGTTGATTTGAATAATCCAGCACTCTAGAGACAGAATTCATCTTCCCTCTGTGTTGATTTCAATTTTCCAGCACTCTAGTGACAGAATGCATCTTCCCGTTGTGTTGATTAGAATATTACAGCACTCTAGTGACAGAATGCGTCTTCCTGTGTGTTGATTTGAATAATTTGGCACTCTTGAGACAGAATGCATCTTCCCTGTGTGTTGATTTCAATATTCCAGCACTCTAGTGACGGAATGCATCTTCCCAGTGTGTCGATTTGATTATACCAGCATCCTTGAGACACAATGCATCTTCCCAGTGTTTTGATTTAAATATTCCAGCACTCTAGTGACAGAATGCATCTTCCCAGTGTGTTGATTTGATTATACCAGCATCCTTGAGGCACAATGCATCTTCCCAGTGTTTTGATTTAAATATTTCAGCACTCTAGTGACAGAATGCATCTTCCCAGTGTGTTGATTTAAATATTCCAGCACTCTAGTGACAGAATGCATCTTCCCTGTGTGTTGATTTAAATATTCCAGCACTCTAGTGACAGAATGCATCTTCCCTGTGTGTTGATTTCAATATTCCAGCACTCTAGTGACGGAATGCATCTTCCCAGTGTGTCGATTTGATTATACCAGCATCCTTGAGACACAATGCATCTTCCCAGTGTTTTGATTTAAATATTCCAGCACTCTAGTGACAGAATGCATCTTCCCTGTGTGTCGATTTAAATATTCCAGCACTCTAGTGACAGAATGCATCTTCCCTGTGTGTTGATTTCAATATTCCAGCACTCTAGTGACGGAATGCATCTTCCCAGTGTGTCGATTTGAATAATCCAGCACTCTAGTGACAGAATTCATCTTCCCTGTATGTTGATTTAAATACTACATCACTCTTGAGACAAAATGCATCTTCCCTGTGTGTTGATTTGAATATTCCTGCACTCTAGTGACAGATTGCATCTTCCCTGTGTGTTGATTTAAATATTCCAGCACTCTAGTGACAGAAAGCATCTTCCCTGTGTGTTGATTTGAATAATCCAGCACTCTAGTGACGGAATGCATCTTCCCTGTGTGTTGATTTTAATATTCCAGCACTCTAGTGACAGAATGCATCTTCCCAGTGTGTTGATTTGATTATACCAGCATCCTTGAGACTCAATCTATCTTCCCAGTGTTTTGATTTAAATATTCCAGCACTCTAGTGACAGAATGCATCTTCCCTGTGTGTTGATTTGAATAATTTAGCACTCTAGAGACAGAATGCATCTTCCCTGTGTGTTGATTTGAATATTCCAGCACTCTAGTGGCAGAATACATCTTCTTTTTGTGCTGACTTGAATATTCCAGCACTCTAGTGACAGAATGCATCTTCCCTGTGTGTTGATTTAAATATTTCAGCACTCGAGTGACAGAATGCATCTTCCCTGTGTGTTGATTTGAATATTCCAGCACTCTTGAGACAGAATGCATCTTCCCTGTGTGTTGATTTGAATAATCCAGCACTCTAGAGAGAGAATTCATCTTCCCTCTGTGTTGATTTAAATTTTCCAGCACTCTAGTGACAGAATGCATCTTCCCTGTGTGTTGATTTGAGTAATTCAGCACTCTAGAGACAGAATGCATCTTCCCGTTGTGTTGATTTAAATATAACATCACTCTTGAGACAGAATGCATCTTCCCTGTGTGTTGATTTGAATATTCCAGCACTCTAGTGACAGAATGCATCTTCCCTGTGTGTTGATCTGAATATTCCAGCACTCTTGAGACAGAATATGTGAGGTTTTGGGGACATTTTCTGAACTATCACCACCAGATGTCCTCATTGTGCCCATTTCTGTGTGCTGAGTCATGTTAACCTTCGTCATGCTTTGTTTGATTTGATGTTGATTGCAGCCACCTGTATATCGTTTGACTCCCTTTAAATGCCTGCTCAGTTTATTGTCCTGTGCTCAGTCTTGGAATTGTCAACCTGAAGTGTGCATGTCTAGTAAAATCCCTCCAGCATTTTCTCTAGTACTTTTTGGACTCCTTGATTTTGTGTTTTGTGTTTTGAGAACTTTGTTTTGTGAAGAACCCTTACTTTGAAGCTTCTGAGCTTTGGACCCTTTTTTTGGGCTTCCAAACTGAGCGGAGCCTGCTTTCTTGTGCCTTTGTTGAAACTCTTTTTGACTCAGTAAAACCCCTGAACTGACTTGCCTCGTCTGTCTCTCTCTGCAATTGAGACCGTTGTCTTGTGGTAAATCGTCTACCTGCTACACCGGAGACCCAGGTTCAATCCCTGGGCCCGACTGACAGAATGCATCTTCCCTGTCTGTTGATTTGAATATACGAGCATCCTAGAGACAGAATGCATCTTCCCTGTGTGTTGATTTGAATATTCCAGCACTCTCGTGACAGAATGCATCTTCCCAGTGTGTTGATTTAAATATTCCAGCACTCGAGTGACAGAATGCATCTTCCCTGTGTGTTGATTTCAATATTCCAGCACTCTAGTGACAGAATGCATCTTCCCTGTGTGTTGATTTAAATATTCCAGCACTCTAGTGACAGAAAACATCTTCCCTGTGTGTTGATTTGAATAATCCAGCACTCCAGTGACAGAATGCATCTTCCCTGTGTTTTGATTTAAATATTCGAGCACTCTAGTGACAGAAAACATCTTCCCTGTGTTTTGATTTAAATATTACAGCACTCAAGTGACAGAATGCATCTTCCCTGTGTGTTGATTTGAATAATCCAGCACTCCAGTGACAGAATGCATCTTCCCTGTGTTTTGATTTAAATATTCCAGCACTCTAGTGACAGAAAACATCTTCCCTGTGTGTTGATTTGAATAATCCAGCACTCCAGTGACAGAATGCATCTTCCCTGTGTGTTGATTTGAATAATCCAGCACTCCAGTGACGGAATGCATCTTCCATGTGTTTTGATTTAAATATTCCAGCACTCTAGTGACAGAAAACATCTTCCCTGTGTGTTGATTTGAATAATCCAGCACTCCAGTGACAGAATGCATCTTCCCTGTGTTTTGATTTGAATATACCAGCATCCTAGAGACACAATGCATCTTCCTTGTGTTTTGATTTAAATATTACAGCACTCTAGTGACAGAATGCATCTTCCCTGTGTGTTGATTTGAATGTGCCAGCATCCTAGAGACACAATGCATCTTCCCTGTGTTTTGATTTAAATATTACTGCACTCTAGTGACACAATGCATCTTCCCTGTGTGTTGATCTGAATATTCCAGCGCACTAGTGACAGAATGCATCTTCCCTGTGTTTTGATTTGAATATACCAGCATCCTAGAGACACAATGCATCTTCCTTGTGTTTTGATTTAAATATTCCAGCACTCTAGTGACAGAATGCATCTTCCCTGTGTGTTAATGTAAATTTTACAGCACTCTAGTGACAGAATGCATCTTCCCTGTGTGTTGATTTGAATATTCCTGCACTCCAGTGACAGAATGCATCTTCCCTGTGTGTTGATTTAAATATTCCAGCACTCTAGTGACAGAAAGCATCTTCCCAGTGTTTTGATTTAAATATTCCAGCACTCTAGTGACAGAATGCATCTTCCCAGTGTGTTGATTTGATTATACCAGCATCCTTGAGACACAATACATCTTCCAAGTGTTTTGATTTAAATATGACAGCACTCTAGTGACAGAATGCATCTTCCCAGTGTGTTGATTTGAATAATCCAGCACTCTAGTGACAGAATTCATCTTCACTCTGTGTTGATTTAAATATTACATCACTCTGGTGACAGAATGCATCTTCCCTGTGTGTTGATTTGAATAATTTAGCACTCTAGAGACAGAATGCGTCTTCCCTGTGTGTTGATTTGAATATTACAGCACTCTAGTGACAGAATTCATCTTCCCTGTGTGTTGATTTGAATATTCCAGCACTCTAGAGACAGAATGCATCTTCCCAGTGTGTTGATTTGAATAATTTAGCACTCTAGAGACAGAATTCATCTTCCCTCTGTGTTGATTTCAATTTTCCAGCACTCTTGTGACAGAATGCATCTTCCCTGTGTGTTGATTTGAATAATTCAGCACTCTAGTGACAGAATTCATCTTCACTCTGTGTTGATTTAAATATTACATCACTCTTGTGACAGAATGCATCTTCCCTGTGTGTTGATTTGAATAATTTAGCACTCTAGAGACAGAATGCGTCTTCCCTGTGTGTTGATTTGAATATTACAGCACTCTAGTGACAGAATTCATCTTCCCTGTGTGTTGATTTGAATATTCCAGCACTCAAGAGACAGAATGCATCTTCCCAGTGTGTTGATTTGAATAATTTAGCACTCTAGTGACAGAATGCATCTTCCCAGTGTGTTGATTTGATTATACCAGCATCCTTGAGACTCAATCTATCTTCCCAGTGTTTTGATTTAAATATTCCAGCACTCTAGTGACAGAATGCATCTTCCCTGTGTGTTGATTTGAATAATTTAGCACTCTAGAGACAGAATGCATCTTCCCTGTGTGTTGATTTGAATATTCCAGCACTCTAGTGGCAGAATACATCTTCTTTTTGTGCTGACTTGAATATTCCAGCACTCTAGTGACAGAATGCATCTTCCCTGTGTGTTGATTTAAATATTTCAGCACTCGAGTGACAGAATGCATCTTCCCTGTGTGTTGATTTGAATATTCCAGCACTCTTGAGACAGAATGCATCTTCCCTGTGTGTTGATTTGAATAATCCAGCACTCTAGAGAGAGAATTCATCTTCCCTCTGTGTTGATTTAAATTTTCCAGCACTCTAGTGACAGAATGCATCTTCCCGTTGTGTTGATTTGAGTAATTCAGCACTCTAGTGACAGAATGCGTCTTCCTGTGTGTTGATTTGAATATTCCAGCACTCTAGTGACAGAATGCATCTTCCCTGTGTGTTGATCTGAATATTCCAGCACTCTTGAGACAGAATATGTGAGGTTTTGGGGACATTTTCTGAACTATCACCACCAGATGTCCTCATTGTGCCCATTTCTGTGTGCTGAGTCATGTTAACCTTCGTCATGCTTTGTTTGATTTGATGTTGATTGCAGCCACCTGTATATCGTTTGACTCCCTTTAAATGCCTGCGCAGTTTATTGTCCTGTGCTCAGTCTTGGAATTGTCAACCTGAAGTGTGCATGTCTAGTAAAATCCCTCCAGCATTTTCTCTAGTACTTTTTGGACTCCTTGATTTTGTGTTTTGTGTTTTGAGAACTTTGTTTTGTGAAGAACCCTTACTTTGAAGCTTCTGAGCTTTGGACCCTTTTTTTGGGCTTCCAAACTGAGCGGAGCCTGCTTTCTTGTGCCTTTGTTGAAACTCTTTTTGACTCAGTAAAACCCCTGAACTGACTTGCCTCGTCTGTCTCTCTCTGCAATTGAGACCGTTGTCTTGTGGTAAATCGTCTACCTGCTACACCGGAGACCCAGGTTCAATCCCTGGGCCCGACTGACAGAATGCATCTTCCCTGTCTGTTGATTTGAATATACGAGCATCCTAGAGACAGAATGCATCTTCCCTGTGTGTTGATTTGAATATTCCAGCACTCTCGTGACAGAATGCATCTTCCCAGTGTGTTGATTTAAATATTCCAGCACTCGAGTGACAGAATGCATCTTCCCTGTGTGTTGATTTCAATATTCCAGCACTCTAGTGACAGAATGCATCTTCCCTGTGTGTTGATTTAAATATTCCAGCACTCTAGTGACAGAAAACATCTTCCCTGTGTGTTGATTTGAATAATCCAGCACTCCAGTGACAGAATGCATCTTCCCTGTGTTTTGATTTAAATATTCGAGCACTCTAGTGACAGAAAACATCTTCCCTGTGTTTTGATTTAAATATTACAGCACTCAAGTGACAGAATGCATCTTCCCTGTGTGTTGATTTGAATAATCCAGCACTCCAGTGACAGAATGCATCTTCCCTGTGTTTTGATTTAAATATTCCAGCACTCTAGTGACAGAAAACATCTTCCCTGTGTGTTGATTTGAATAATCCAGCACTCCAGTGACAGAATGCATCTTCCCTGTGTTTTGATTTAAATATTACAGCACTCAAGTGACAGAATGCATCTTCCCTGTGTGTTGATTTGAATAATCCAGCACTCCAGTGACAGAATGCATCTTCCCTGTGTTTTGATTTAAATATTCCAGCACTCTAGTGACAGAAAACATCTTCCCTGTGTGTTGATTTGAATAATCCAGCACTCCAGTGACAGAATGCATCTTCCCTGTGTTTTGATTTGAATATACCAGCATCCTAGAGACACAATGCATCTTCCTTGTGTTTTGATTTAAATATTACAGCACTCTAGTGACAGAATGCATCTTCCCTGTGTGTTGATTTGAATGTGCCAGCATCCTAGAGACACAATGCATCTTCCCTGTGTTTTGATTTAAATATTACTGCACTCTAGTGACACAATGCATCTTCCCTGTGTGTTGATCTGAATATTCCAGCGCACTAGTGACAGAATGCATCTTCCCTGTCTTTTGATTTGAATATACCAGCATCCTAGAGACACAATGCATCTTCCTTGTGTTTTGATTTAAATATTCCAGCACTCTAGTGACAGAATGCATCTTCCCTGTGTGTTAATTTAAATTTTACAGCACTCTAGTGACAGAATGCATCTTCCCTGTGTGTTGATTTGAATATTCCTGCACTCCAGTGACAGAATGCATCTTCCCTGTGTGTTGATTTAAATATTCCAGCACTCTAGTGACAGAAAGCATCTTCCCAGTGTTTTGATTTAAATATTCCAGCACTCTAGTGACAGAATGCATCTTCCCAGTGTGTTGATTTGATTATACCAGCATCCTTGAGACACAATACATCTTCCAAGTGTTTTGATTTAAATATGACAGCACTCTAGTGACAGAATGCATCTTCCCAGTGTGTTGATTTGAATAATCCAGCACTCTAGTGACAGAATTCATCTTCACTCTGTGTTGATTTAAATATTACATCACTCTTGTGACAGAATGCATCTTCCCTGTGTGTTGATTTGAATAATTTAGCACTCTAGAGACAGAATGCGTCTTCCCTGTGTGTTGATTTGAATATTACAGCACTCTAGTGACAGAATTCATCTTCCCTGTGTGTTGATTTGAATATTCCAGCACTCTAGTGACAGAATGCATCTTCCCAGTGTGTTGATTTGAATAATTTAGCACTCTAGAGACAGAATTCATCTTCCCTCTGTGTTGATTTCAATTTTCCAGCACTCTTGTGACAGAATGCATCTTCCCTGTGTGTTGATTTGAATAATTCAGCACTCTAGTGACAGAATTCATCTTCACTCTGTGTTGATTTAAATATTACATCACTCTTGTGACAGAATGCATCTTCCCTGTGTGTTGATTTGAATAATTTAGCACTCTAGAGACAGAATGCGTCTTCCCTGTGTGTTGATTTGAATATTACAGCACTCTAGTGACAGAATTCATCTTCCCTGTGTGTTGATTTGAATATTCCAGCACTCAAGAGACAGAATTCATCTTCCCTGTGTGTTGATTTGAATAATTTAGCACTCTAGTGACAGAATGCATCTTCCCTGTTTGTTGATCTGAATATTCCAGCACTCTTGAGACAGAATATGTGAGGTTTTGGGGACATTTTCTGAACTATCACCACCAGATGTCCTCATTGTGCCCATTTCTGTGTGCTGAGTCATGTTAACCTTAGTCATGCTTTGTTTGATTTGATGTTGATTGCAGCCACCTGTATATCGTTTGACTCCCTTTAAATGCCTGCTCAGTTTATTGTCCTGTGCTCAGTCTTGGAATTGTCAACCTGAAGTGTGCATGTCTAGTAAAATCCCTCCAGCATTTTCTCTAGTACTTTTTGGACTCCTTGATTTTGTGTTTTGTGTTTTGAGAACTTTGTTTTGTGAAGAACCCTTACTTTGAAGCTTCTGAGCTTTGGACCCTTTTTTTGGGCTTCCAAACTGAGCGGAGCCTGCTTTCTTGTGCCTTTGTTGAAACTCTTTTTGACTCAGTAAAACCCCTGAACTGACTTGCCTCGTCTGTCTCTCTCTGCAATTGAGACCGTTGTCTTGTGGTAAATCGTCTACCTGCTACACCGGAGACCCAGGTTCAATCCCTGGGCCCGACTGACAGAATGCATCTTCCCTGTCTGTTGATTTGAATATACGAGCATCCTAGAGACAGAATGCATCTTCCCTGTGTGTTGATTTGAATATTCCAGCACTCTCGTGACAGAATGCATCTTCCCAGTGTGTTGATTTAAATATTCCAGCACTCTAGTGACAGAATGCATCTTCCCTGTGTGTTGATTTCAATATTCCAGCACTCTAGTGACAGAATGCATCTTCCCTGTGTGTTGATTTAAATATTCCAGCACTCTAGTGACAGAAAACATCTTCCCTGTGTGTTGATTTGAATAATCCAGCACTCCAGTGACAGAATGCATCTTCCCTGTGTTTTGATTTAAATATTCGAGCACTCTAGTGACAGAAAACATCTTCCCTGTGTTTTGATTTAAATATCACAGCACTCAAGTGACAGAATGCATCTTCCCTGTGTGTTGATTTGAATAATCCAGCACTCCAGTGACAGAATGCATCTTCCCTGTGTTTTGATTTAAATATTCCAGCACTCTAGTGACAGAAAACATCTTCCCTGTGTGTTGATTTGAATAATCCAGCACTCCAGTGACAGAATGCATCTTCCCTGTGTTTTGATTTAAATATTACAGCACTCAAGTGACAGAATGCATCTTCCCTGTGTGTTGATTTAAATATTCCAGCACTCTAGTGACAGAAAACATCTTCCCTGTGTGTTGATTTGAATAATCCAGCACTCCAGTGACAGAATGCATCTTCCCTGTGTTTTGATTTGAATATACCAGCATCCTAGAGACACAATGCATCTTCCTTGTGTTTTGATTTAAATATTACAGCACTCTAGTGACAGAATGCATCTTCCCTGTGTGTTGATTTGAATGTGCCAGCATCCTAGAGACACAATGCATCTTCCCTGTGTTTTGATTTAAATATTACTGCACTCTAGTGACACAATGCATCTTCCCTGTGTGTTGATCTGAATATTCCAGCACTCTAGTGACAGAATGCATCTTCCCTGTCTTTTGATTTGAATATACCAGCATCCTAGAGACACAATGCATCTTCCTTGTGTTTTGATTTAAATATTCCAGCACTCTAGTGACAGAATGCATCTTCCCTGTGTGTTAATTTAAATTTTACAGCACTCTAGTGACAGAATGCATCTTCCCTGTGTGTTGATTTGAATATTCCTGCACTCCAGTGACAGAATGCATCTTCCCTGTGTGTTGATTTAAATATTCCAGCACTCTAGTGACAGAAAGCATCTTCCCTGTGTGTTGATTTAAATATTCCAGCACT
The DNA here is from genome assembly GCA_029721435.1 of Gymnothorax reevesii. Lineage (NCBI taxonomy): Eukaryota > Metazoa > Chordata > Actinopteri > Anguilliformes > Muraenidae > Gymnothorax > Gymnothorax reevesii. The sequence goes on along the minus strand of CM056584.1, from coordinate 89,396,191 downwards.
CTAGTGACAGAATGCATCTTCCCAGTGTGTTGATTTGATTATACCAGCATCCTTGAGACACAATCTATCTTCCCAGTGTTTTGATTTAAATATTCCAGCACTCTAGTGACAGAATGCATCTTCCCAGTGTGTTGATTTGATTATACCAGCATCCTTGAGACACAATACATCTTCCCAGTGTTTTGATTTAAATATGACAGCACTCTAGTGACAGAATGCATCTTCCCAGTGTGTTGATTTGAATAATCCAGCACTCTAGTGACAGAATTCATCTTCACTCTGTGTTGATTTAAATATTACATCACTCTTGTGACAGAATGCATCTTCCCTGTGTGTTGATTTGAATAATTTAGCACTCTAAAGACAGAATGCGTCTTCCCTGTGTGTTGATTTGAATATTACAGCACTCTAGTGACAGAATTCATCTTCCCTGTGTGTTGATTTGAATATTCCAGCACTCTAGTGACAGAATGCATCTTCCCAGTGTGTTGATTTGAATAATTTAGCACTCTAGAGACAGAATTCATCTTCCCTCTGTGTTGATTTCAATTTTCCAGCACTCTAGTGACAGAATGCATCTTCCCTGTGTGTTGATTTGAATAATTCAGCACTCTAGAGACAGAATTCATCTTCCCTGTGTGTTGATTTGAATAATTCAGCACTCTAGAGACAGAATTCATCTTCCCTCTGTGTTGATTTCAATTTTCCAGCACTCTAGTGACAGAATGCATCTTCCTGTGTGTTGATTTAAATATAACCTCACTCTTGAGACAGAATGCATTTTCCCTGTGTGTTGATTTGAATATTCCAGCACTCTAGTGACAGAATGCATCTTCCCTGTGTGTTGATTTAAATATAACCTCACTCTTGAGACAGAATGCATTTTCCCTGTGTGTTGATAAGAATATTACAGCACTCTAGTGACAGAATGCGTCTTCCTGTGTGTTGATTTAAATATAACCTCACTCTTGAGACAGAATGCATTTTCCCTGTGTGTTGATTTGAATATTCCAGCACTCTAGTGACAGAATGCATCTTCCCTGTGTGTTGATTTAAATATTCCAGCACTCGAGTGACAGAATGCATCTTCCCTGTGTGTTGATTTAAATATTCCAGCACTCTAGTGACAGAATGCATCTTCCCTGTGTGTTGATTTAAATATTCCAGCACTCTAGTGACAGAATGCATCTTCCCTGTGTGTTGATTTAAATATTCCAGCACTCGAGTGACAGAATGCATCTTCCCTGTGTGTTGATTTAAATATTCCAGCACTCTAGTGACAGAATGCATCTTCCCTGTGTGTTGATTTAAATATTCCAGCACTCTAGTGACAGAATGCATCTTCCCTGTGTGTTGATTTGAATAATTTAGCACTCTAGAGACAGAATGCATCTTCCCTGTGTGTTGATTTGAATATTCCAGCACTCTAGTGGCAGAATACATCTTCTTTTTGTGCTGACTTGAATATTCCAGCACTCTAGTGACAGAATGCATCTTCCCTGTGTGTTGATTTAAATATTTCAGCACTCGAGTGACAGAATGCATCTTCCCTGTGTGTTGATTTGAATATTCCAGCACTCTTGAGACAGAATGCATCTTCCCTGTGTGTTGATTTGAATAATCCAGCACTCTAGAGAGAGAATTCATCTTCCCTCTGTGTTGATTTAAATATTCCAGCACTCTAGTGACAGAATGCATCTTCCCTGTGTGTTGATTTAAATATTCCAGCACTCTAGTGACAGAATGCATCTTCCCTGTGTGTTGATTTAAATATTCCAGCACTCTAGTGACAGAATGCATCTTCCCTGTGTGTTGATTTAAATATTCCAGCACTCTAGTGACAGAATGCATCTTCCCTGTGTGTTGATTTGAGTAATTCAGCACTCTAGTGACAGAATGCATCTTCCCTGTGTGTTGATTTGAATATTCCAGCACTCGTGAGACAGAATGCATCTTCCCTGTGTGTTGATTTGAATAATCCAGCACTCTAGAGAGAGAATTCATCTTCCCTCTGTGTTGATTTAAATTTTCCAGCACTCTAGTGACAGAATGCATCTTCCCGTTGTGTTGATTTGAGTAATTCAGCACTCTAGTGACAGAATGCGTCTTCCTGTGTGTTGATTTAAATATAACATCACTCTTGAGACAGAATGCATCTTCCCTGTGTGTTGATTTGAATATTCCAGCACTCTAGTGACAGAATGCATCTTCCCGTTGTGTTGATTTGAATAATTTAGCACTCTAGAGACAGAATGCATCTTCCCTGTGTGTTGATTTGAATATTCCAGCACTCTAGAGAGAGAATTCATCTTCCCTGTGTGTTGATTTAAATATAACATCACTCTTGAGACAGAATGCATTTTCCCTGTGTGTTGATTTGAATATTCCAGCACTCTAGTGACAGAATGCATCTTCCCTGTGTGTTGATTTAAATATAACCTCACTCTTGAGACAGAATGCATTTTCCCTGTGTGTTGATAAGAATATTACAGCACTCTAGTGACAGAATGCGTCTTCCTGTGTGTTGATTTAAATATAACCTCACTCTTGAGACAGAATGCATTTTCCCTGTGTGTTGATTTGAATATTCCAGCACTCTAGAGAGAGAATTCATCTTCCCTCTGTGTTGATTTATATTTTCCAGCACTCTAGTGACAGAATGCATCTTCCCGTTGTGTTGATTTGAGTAATTCAGCACTCTAGTGACAGAATGCGTCTTCCTGTGTGTTGATTTAAATATAACCTCACTCTTGAGACAGAATGCATTTTCCCTGTGTGTTGATTTGAATATTCCAGCACTCTAGTGACAGAATGCATCTTCCCTGTGTGTTGATTTAAATATAACCTCACTCTTGAGACAGAATGCATTTTCCCTGTGTGTTGATAAGAATATTACAGCACTCTAGTGACAGAATGCGTCTTCCTGTGTGTTGATTTAAATATAACCTCACTCTTGAGACAGAATGCATTTTCCCTGTGTGTTGATTTGAATATTCCAGCACTCTAGTGACAGAATGCATCTTCCCTGTGTGTTGATTTAAATATTCCAGCACTCGAGTGACAGAATGCATCTTCCCTGTGTGTTGATTTAAATATTCCAGCACTCTAGTGACAGAATGCATCTTCCCTGTGTGTTGATTTAAATATTCCAGCACTCTCGTGACAGAATGCATCTTCCCTGTGTGTTGATTTGAATAATCCAGCACTCTAGAGAGAGAATTCATCTTCCCTCTGTGTTGATTTAAATTTTCCAGCACTCTAGTGACAGAATGCATCTTCCCGTTGTGTTGATTTGAGTAATTCAGCACTCTAGTGACAGAATGCATCTTCCCTGTGTGTTGATTTGAATATTCCAGCACTCGTGAGACAGAATGCATCTTCCCTGTGTGTTGATTTGAATATTCCAGCACTCTAGAGAGAGAATTCATCTTCCCTCTGTGTTGATTTGAATAATCCAGCACTCCAGTGACAGAATGCATCTTCCCTGTGTTTTGATTTAAATATTCGAGCACTCTAGTGACAGAAAACATCTTCCCTGTGTTTTGATTTAAATATTACAGCACTCAAGTGACAGAATGCATCTTCCCTGTGTGTTGATTTGAATAATCCAGCACTCCAGTGACAGAATGCATCTTCCCTGTGTTTTGATTTAAATATTCCAGCACTCTAGTGACGGAAAACATCTTCCCTGTGTGTTGATTTGAATAATCCAGCACTCCAGTGACAGAATGCATCTTCCCTGTCTTTGATTTGAATATACCAGCATCCTAGAGACACAATGCATCTTCCTTGTGTTTTGATTTAAATATTCCAGCACTCTAGTGACAGAATGCATCTTCCCTGTGTGTTAATGTAAATTTTACAGCACTCTAGTGACAGAATGCATCTTCCCTGTGTGTTGATTTAAATATTCCAGCACTCTAGGGACAGAATTCATCTTCCCTGTGTGTTAATTTAAATTTTACAGCACTCTAGTGACAGAATGCATCTTCCCAGTGTGTTGATTTGATTATACCAGCATCCTTGAGACACAATGCATCTTCCCAGTGTTTTGATTTAAATATGACAGCACTCTAGTGACGGAATGCATCTTCCCTGTGTGTTGATTTGAATAATTTAGCACTCTAGTGACAGAATGCATCTTCCCTGTGTGTTGATTTGAATAATCCAGCACTCTAGTGGCAGAATGCATCTTCCCAGTGTGTTGATTTGAATAATCCAGCACTCTAGAGACAGAATGCATCTTCCCTGTGTGTTGATTTGAATATTCCTGCACTCTAGTGACAGAATGCATCTTCCCTGTGTGTTGATTTAAATATTCCAGCACTCTTGTGACAGAGAGCATCTTCCCTGTGTGTTGATCTGAATAATCCAGCACTCAAGTGACAGAATGCATCTTCCCTGTGTGTTGATTTAAATATTCCAGCACTCTAGTGACAGAATGCATCTTCCCAGTGTGTTGATTTGATTATACCAGCATCCTTGAGACACAATCTATCTTCCCAGTGTTTTGATTTAAATATGACAGCACTCTAGTGACGGAATGCATCTTCGCTGTGTGTTGATTTGAATATTCCAGCACTCTCGTGACAGAATGCATCTTCCCTGTATGTTGATTTAAATACTACATCACTCTTGAGACAAAATGCATCCTCCCTGTGTGTTGATTTGAATATTCCAGCACTCTCGTGACAGAATGCATCTTCCCTGTATGTTGATTTAAATACTACATCACTCTTGAGACAAAATGCATCTTCCCTGTGTGTTGATTTAAATATTCCAGCACTCTAGTGACAGAATGCATCTTCCCTGTGTGTCGATTTGATTATACCAGCATCCTTGAGACACAATGCATATTCCCAGTGTTTTGATTTAAATATTTCAGCACTCTAGTGACAGAATGCATCTTCCCAGTGTGTTGATTTAAATATTCCAGCACTCTAGTGACAGAATGCATCTTCCCTGTGTGTTGATTTAAATATTCCAGCACTCTAGTGACAGAATGCATCTTCCCTGTGTGTTGATTTCAATATTCCAGCACTCTAGTGACAGAATGCATCTTCCCAGTGTGTTGATTTGAATAATCCAGCACTCTAGTGACAGAATTCATCTTCCCTGTGTGTTGATTTGAATATTCCAGCACTCTCGTGACAGAATGCATCTTCCCTGTATGTTGATTTGAATATTCCTGCACTCTAGTGACAGAATGCATCTTCGCTGTGTGTTGATTTGAATATACGAGCATCCTAGAGACAGAATGCATCTTCCCTGTATGTTGATTTAAATACTACATCACTCTTGAGACAAAATGCATCTTCCCTGTGTGTTGATTTAAATATTCCTGCACTCTAGTGACAGAATGCATCTTCCCTGTGTGTTGATTTAAATATTCCAGTACTCTAGTGACAGAAAGCATCTTCCCTGTGTGTTGATTTGAATAATCCAGCACTCTAGTGACGGAATGCATCTTCCCTGTGTGTTGATTTGAATATTCCAGCACTCTCGTGACAGAATGCATCTTCCCTGTATGTTGATTTAAATACTACATCACTCTTGAGACAAAATGCATCTTCCCTGTGTGTTGATTTGAATATTTCTGCACTCTAGTGACAGATTGCATCTTCCCTGTGTGTTGATTTAAATATTCCAGCACTCTAGTGACAGAATGCATCTTCCCTGTGTGTTGATTTAAATATTCCAGCACTCTAGTGACAGAATGCATCTTCCCTGTGTGTTGATTTAAATATTCCAGCACTCTAGTGACAGAATGCATCTTCCCTGTGTGTTGATTTGAGTAATTCAGCACTCTAGTGACAGAATGCATCTTCCCTGTGTGTTGATTTGAATATTCCAGCACTCGTGAGACAGAATGCATCTTCCCTGTGTGTTGATTTGAATAATCCAGCACTCTAGAGAGAGAATTCATCTTCCCTCTGTGTTGATTTAAATTTTCCAGCACTCTAGTGACAGAATGCATCTTCCCGTTGTGTTGATTTGAGTAATTCAGCACTCTAGTGACAGAATGCGTCTTCCTGTGTGTTGATTTAAATATAACATCACTCTTGAGACAGAATGCATCTTCCCTGTGTGTTGATTTGAATATTCCAGCACTCTAGTGACAGAATGCATCTTCCCGTTGTGTTGATTTGAATAATTTAGCACTCTAGAGACAGAATGCATCTTCCCTGTGTGTTGATTTGAATATTCCAGCACTCTAGAGAGAGAATTCATCTTCCCTGTGTGTTGATTTGAATATAACATCACTCTTGAGACAGAATGCATTTTCCCTGTGTGTTGATTTGAATATTCCAGCACTCTAGTGACAGAATGCATCTTCCCTGTGTGTTGATTTAAATATAACCTCACTCTTGAGACAGAATGCATTTTCCCTGTGTGTTGATAAGAATATTACAGCACTCTAGTGACAGAATGCGTCTTCCTGTGTGTTGATTTAAATATAACCTCACTCTTGAGACAGAATGCATTTTCCCTGTGTGTTGATTTGAATATTCCAGCACTCTAGAGAGAGAATTCATCTTCCCTCTGTGTTGATTTATATTTTCCAGCACTCTAGTGACAGAATGCATCTTCCCGTTGTGTTGATTTGAGTAATTCAGCACTCTAGTGACAGAATGCGTCTTCCTGTGTGTTGATTTAAATATAACCTCACTCTTGAGACAGAATGCATTTTCCCTGTGTGTTGATTTGAATATTCCAGCACTCTAGTGACAGAATGCATCTTCCCTGTGTGTTGATTTAAATATAACCTCACTCTTGAGACAGAATGCATTTTCCCTGTGTGTTGATAAGAATATTACAGCACTCTAGTGACAGAATGCGTCTTCCTGTGTGTTGATTTAAATATAACCTCACTCTTGAGACAGAATGCATTTTCCCTGTGTGTTGATTTGAATATTCCAGCACTCTAGTGACAGAATGCATCTTCCCTGTGTGTTGATTTAAATATTCCAGCACTCGAGTGACAGAATGCATCTTCCCTGTGTGTTGATTTAAATATTCCAGCACTCTAGTGACAGAATGCATCTTCCCTGTGTGTTGATTTAAATATTCCAGCACTCTCGTGACAGAATGCATCTTCCCTGTGTGTTGATTTGAATAATCCAGCACTCTAGAGAGAGAATTCATCTTCCCTCTGTGTTGATTTAAATTTTCCAGCACTCTAGTGACAGAATGCATCTTCCCGTTGTGTTGATTTGAGTAATTCAGCACTCTAGTGACAGAATGCATCTTCCCTGTGTGTTGATTTGAATATTCCAGCACTCGTGAGACAGAATGCATCTTCCCTGTGTGTTGATTTGAATATTCCAGCACTCTAGAGAGAGAATTCATCTTCCCTCTGTGTTGATTTGAATAATCCAGCACTCCAGTGACAGAATGCATCTTCCCTGTGTTTTGATTTAAATATTCGAGCACTCTAGTGACAGAAAACATCTTCCCTGTGTTTTGATTTAAATATTACAGCACTCAAGTGACAGAATGCATCTTCCCTGTGTGTTGATTTGAATAATCCAGCACTCCAGTGACAGAATGCATCTTCCCTGTGTTTTGATTTAAATATTCCAGCACTCTAGTGACGGAAAACATCTTCCCTGTGTGTTGATTTGAATAATCCAGCACTCCAGTGACAGAATGCATCTTCCCTGTCTTTGATTTGAATATACCAGCATCCTAGAGACACAATGCATCTTCCTTGTGTTTTGATTTAAATATTCCAGCACTCTAGTGACAGAATGCATCTTCCCTGTGTGTTAATGTAAATTTTACAGCACTCTAGTGACAGAATGCATCTTCCCTGTGTGTTGATTTAAATATTCCAGCACTCTAGGGACAGAATTCATCTTCCCTGTGTGTTAATTTAAATTTTACAGCACTCTAGTGACAGAATGCATCTTCCCAGTGTGTTGATTTGATTATACCAGCATACTTGAGACACAATGCATCTTCCCAGTGTTTTGATTTAAATATGACAGCACTCTAGTGACGGAATGCATCTTCCCTGTGTGTTGATTTGAATAATTTAGCACTCTAGTGACAGAATGCATCTTCCCTGTGTGTTGATTTGAATAATCCAGCACTCTAGTGGCAGAATGCATCTTCCCAGTGTGTTGATTTGAATAATCCAGCACTCTAGAGACAGAATGCATCTTCCCTGTGTGTTGATTTGAATATTCCTGCACTCTAGTGACAGAATGCATCTTCCCTGTGTGTTGATTTAAATATTCCAGCACTCTTGTGACAGAGAGCATCTTCCCTGTGTGTTGATCTGAATAATCCAGCACTCAAGTGACAGAATGCATCTTCCCTGTGTGTTGATTTAAATATTCCAGCACTCTAGTGACAGAATGCATCTTCCCAGTGTGTTGATTTGATTATACCAGCATCCTTGAGACACAATCTATCTTCCCAGTGTTTTGATTTAAATATGACAGCACTCTAGTGACGGAATGCATCTTCGCTGTGTGTTGATTTGAATATTCCAGCACTCTCGTGACAGAATGCATCTTCCCTGTATGTTGATTTAAATACTACATCACTCTTGAGACAAAATGCATCCTCCCTGTGTGTTGATTTAAATATAACCTCACTCTTGAGACAGAATGCATTTTCCCTGTGTGTTGATAAGAATATTACAGCACTCTAGTGACAGAATGCGTCTTCCTGTGTGTTGATTTAAATATAACCTCACTCTTGAGACAGAATGCATTTTCCCTGTGTGTTGATTTGAATATTCCAGCACTCTAGTGACAGAATGCATCTTCCCTGTGTGTTGATTTAAATATTCCAGCACTCGAGTGACAGAATGCATCTTCCCTGTGTGTTGATTTAAATATTCCAGCACTCTAGTGACAGAATGCATCTTCCCTGTGTGTTGATTTAAATATTCCAGCACTCTCGTGACAGAATGCATCTTCCCTGTGTGTTGATTTGAATAATCCAGCACTCTAGAGAGAGAATTCATCTTCCCTCTGTGTTGATTTAAATTTTCCAGCACTCTAGTGACAGAATGCATCTTCCCGTTGTGTTGATTTGAGTAATTCAGCACTCTAGTGACAGAATGCATCTTCCCTGTGTGTTGATTTGAATATTCCAGCACTCGTGAGACAGAATGCATCTTCCCTGTGTGTTGATTTGAATATTCCAGCACTCTAGAGAGAGAATTCATCTTCCCTCTGTGTTGATTTGAATAATCCAGCACTCCAGTGACAGAATGCATCTTCCCTGTGTTTTGATTTAAATATTCGAGCACTCTAGTGACAGAAAACATCTTCCCTGTGTTTTGATTTAAATATTACAGCACTCAAGTGACAGAATGCATCTTCCCTGTGTGTTGATTTGAATAATCCAGCACTCCAGTGACAGAATGCATCTTCCCTGTGTTTTGATTTAAATATTCCAGCACTCTAGTGACGGAAAACATCTTCCCTGTGTGTTGATTTGAATAATCCAGCACTCCAGTGACAGAATGCATCTTCCCTGTCTTTGATTTGAATATACCAGCATCCTAGAGACACAATGCATCTTCCTTGTGTTTTGATTTAAATATTCCAGCACTCTAGTGACAGAATGCATCTTCCCTGTGTGTTAATGTAAATTTTACAGCACTCTAGTGACAGAATGCATCTTCCCTGTGTGTTGATTTAAATATTCCAGCACTCTAGGGACAGAATTCATCTTCCCTGTGTGTTAATTTAAATTTTACAGCACTCTAGTGACAGAATGCATCTTCCCAGTGTGTTGATTTGATTATACCAGCATACTTGAGACACAATGCATCTTCCCAGTGTTTTGATTTAAATATGACAGCACTCTAGTGACGGAATGCATCTTCCCTGTGTGTTGATTTGAATAATTTAGCACTCTAGTGACAGAATGCATCTTCCCTGTGTGTTGATTTGAATAATCCAGCACTCTAGTGGCAGAATGCATCTTCCCAGTGTGTTGATTTGAATAATCCAGCACTCTAGAGACAGAATGCATCTTCCCTGTGTGTTGATTTGAATATTCCTGCACTCTAGTGACAGAATGCATCTTCCCTGTGTGTTGATTTAAATATTCCAGCACTCTTGTGACAGAGAGCATCTTCCCTGTGTGTTGATCTGAATAATCCAGCACTCAAGTGACAGAATGCATCTTCCCTGTGTGTTGATTTAAATATTCCAGCACTCTAGTGACAGAATGCATCTTCCCAGTGTGTTGATTTGATTATACCAGCATCCTTGAGACACAATCTATCTTCCCAGTGTTTTGATTTAAATATGACAGCACTCTAGTGACGGAATGCATCTTCGCTGTGTGTTGATTTGAATATTCCAGCACTCTCGTGACAGAATGCATCTTCCCTGTATGTTGATTTAAATACTACATCACTCTTGAGACAAAATGCATCCTCCCTGTGTGTTGATTTGAATATTCCAGCACTCTCGTGACAGAATGCATCTTCCCTGTATGTTGATTTAAATACTACATCACTCTTGAGACAAAATGCATCTTCCCTGTGTGTTGATTTGAATATTCCTGCACTCTAGTGACAGAATGCATCTTCCCTGTGTGTTGATTTGATTATACCAGCATCCTTGAGACACAATGCATCTTCCCAGTGTTTTGATTTAAATATTTCAGCACTCTAGTGACAGAATGCATCTTCCCAGTGTGTTGATTTAAATATTCCAGCACTCTAGTGACAGAATGCATCTTCCCTGTGTGTTGATTTAAATATTCCAGCACTCTAGTGACAGAATGCATCTTCCCTGTGTGTTGATTTCAATATTCCAGCACTCTAGTGACAGAATGCATCTTCCCAGTGTGTTGATTTGAATAATCCAGCACTCTAGTGACAGAATTCATCTTCCCTGTGTGTTGATTTGAATATTCCAGCACTCTCGTGACAGAATGCATCTTCCCTGTATGTTGATTTAAATACTACATCACTCTTGAGACAAAATGCATCCTCCCTGTGTGTTGATTTGAATATTCCAGCATTCTCGTGACAGAATGCATCTTCCCTGTATGTTGATTTAAATACTACATCACTCTTGAGACAAAATGCATCTTCCCTGTGTGTTGATTTGAATATTTCTGCACTCTAGTGACAGATTGCATCTTCCCTGTGTGTTGATTTAAATATTCCAGCACTCTAGTGACAGAAAGCATCTTCCCTGTGTGTTGATTTGAATAATCCAGCACTCTAGTGACGGAATGCATCTTCCCTGTGTGTTGATTTGAATATTCCAGCACTCTCGTGACAGAATGCATCTTCCCTGTATGTTGATTTAAATACTACATCACTCTTGAGACAAAATGCATCTTCCCTGTGTGTTGATTTGAATATTTCTGCACTCTAGTGACAGATTGCATCTTCCCTGTGTGTTGATTTAAATATTCCAGCACTCTAGTGACAGAATGCATCTTCCCAGTGTGTTGATTTGATTATACCAGCATCCTTGAGACTCAATCTATCTTCCCAGTGTTTTGATTTAAATATTCCAGCACTCTAGTGACAGAATGCATCTTCCCTGTGTGTTGATTTGAATAATTTAGCACTCTAGAGACAGAATGCATCTTCCCTGTGTGTTGATTTGAATATTCCAGCACTCTAGTGGCAGAATACATCTTCTTTTTGTGCTGACTTGAATATTCCAGCACTCTAGTGACAGAATGCATCTTCCCTGTGTGTTGATTTAAATATTTCAGCACTCGAGTGACAGAATGCATCTTCCCTGTGTGTTGATTTGAATATTCCAGCACTCGTGAGACAGAATGCATCTTCCCTGTGTGTTGATTTAAATATTTCAGCACTCGAGTGACAGAATGCATCTTCCCTGTGTGTTGATTTGAATATTCCAGCACTCGTGAGACAGAATGCATCTTCCCTGTGTGTTGATTTGAATAATCCAGCACTCTAGAGAGAGAATTCATCTTCCCTCTGTGTTGATTTAAATTTTCCAGCACTCTAGTGACAGAATGCATCTTCCCGTTGTGTTGATTTGAGTAATTCAGCACTCTAGTGACAGAATGCGTCTTCCTGTGTGTTGATTTAAATATAACATCACTCTTGAGACAGAATGCATCTTCCCTGTGTGTTGATTTGAATATTCCAGCACTCTAGTGACAGAATGCATCTTCCCTGTTTGTTGATCTGAATATTCCAGCACTCTTGAGACAGAATATGTGAGGTTTTGGGGACATTTTCTGAACTATCACCACCAGATGTCCTCATTGTGCCCATTTCTGTGTGCTGAGTCATGTTAACCTTAGTCATGCTTTGTTTGATTTGATGTTGATTGCAGCCACCTGTATATCGTTTGACTCCCTTTAAATGCCTGCTCAGTTTATTGTCCTGTGCTCAGTCTTGGAATTGTCAACCTGAAGTGTGCATGTCTAGTAAAATCCCTCCAGCATTTTCTCTAGTACTTTTTGGACTCCTTGATTTTGTGTTTTGTGTTTTGAGAACTTTGTTTTGTGAAGAACCCTTACTTTGAAGCTTCTGAGCTTTGGACCCTTTTTTTGGGCTTCCAAACTGAGCGGAGCCTGCTTTCTTGTGCCTTTGTTGAAACTCTTTTTGACTCAGTAAAACCCCTGAACTGACTTGCCTCGTCTGTCTCTCTCTGCAATTGAGACCGTTGTCTTGTGGTAAATCGTCTACCTGCTGCACCGGAGACCCAGGTTCAATCCCTGGGCCCGACTGACAGAATGCATCTTCCCTGTCTGTTGATTTGAATATACGAGCATCCTAGAGACAGAATGCATCTTCCCTGTGTGTTGATTTGAATATTCCAGCACTCTCGTGACAGAATGCATCTTCCCAGTGTGTTGATTTAAATATTCCAGCACTCGAGTGACAGAATGCATCTTCCCTGTGTGTTGATTTCAATATTCCAGCACTCTAGTGACAGAATGCATCTTCCCTGTGTGTTGATTTAAATATTCCAGCACTCTAGTGACAGAAAACATCTTCCCTGTGTGTTGATTTGAATAATCCAGCACTCCAGTGACAGAATGCATCTTCCCTGTGTTTTGATTTAAATATTCGAGCACTCTAGTGACAGAAAACATCTTCCCTGTGTTTTGATTTAAATATTACAGCACTCAAGTGACAGAATGCATCTTCCCTGTGTGTTGATTTGAATAATCCAGCACTCCAGTGACAGAATGCATCTTCCCTGTGTTTTGATTTAAATATTCCAGCACTCTAGTGACAGAAAACATCTTCCCTGTGTGTTGATTTGAATAATCCAGCACTCCAGTGACAGAATGCATCTTCCCTGTCTTTGATTTGAATATACCAGCATCCTAGAGACACAATGCATCTTCCTTGTGTTTTGATTTAAATATTCCAGCACTCTAGTGACAGAATGCATCTTCCCTGTGTGTTAATGTAAATTTTACAGCACTCTAGTGACAGAATGCATCTTCCCTGTGTGTTGATTTGAATATTCCTGCACTCCAGTGACAGAATGCATCTTCCCTGTGTGTTGATTTAAATATTCCAGCACTCTAGTGACAGAAAGCATCTTCCCTGTGTGTTGATTTAAATATTCCAGCACTCTAGAGACAGAATGCATCTTCCCAGTGTGTTGATTTGATTATACCAGCATCCTTGAGACACAATCTATCTTCCCAGTGTTTTGATTTAAATATTCCAGCACTCTAGTGACAGAATGCATCTTCCCAGTGTGTTGATTTGATTATACCAGCATCCTTGAGACACAATACATCTTCCCAGTGTTTTGATTTAAATATGACAGCACTCTAGTGACAGAATGCATCTTCCCAGTGTGTTGATTTGAATAATCCAGCACTCTAGTGACAGAATTCATCTTCACTCTGTGTTGATTTAAATATTACATCACTCTTGTGACAGAATGCATCTTCCCTGTGTGTTGATTTGAATAATTTAGCACTCTAGAGACAGAATGCGTCTTCCCTGTGTGTTGATTTGAATATTACAGCACTCTAGTGACAGAATTCATCTTCCCTGTGTGTTGATTTGAATATTCCAGCACTCTAGTGACAGAATGCATCTTCCCAGTGTGTTGATTTGAATAATTTAGCACTCTAGAGACAGAATTCATCTTCCCTCTGTGTTGATTTCAATTTTCCAGCACTCTAGTGACAGAATGCATCTTCCCTGTGTGTTGATTTGAATAATTCAGCACTCTAGAGACAGAATGCAACATCCCGTTGTGTTGATAAGAATATTACAGCACTCTAGTGACAGAATGCGTCTTCCTGTGTGTTGATTTAAATATAACCTCACTCTTGAGACAGAATGCATTTTCCCTGTGTGTTGATTTGAATATTCCAGCACTCTAGTGACAGAATGCATCTTCCCTGTGTGTTGATCTGAATATTCCACCACTCTTGAGACAGAATATGTGAGGTTTTGGGGACATTTTCTGAACTATCACCACCAGATGTCCTCATTGTGCCCATTTCTGTGTGCTGAGTCATGTTAACATTAGTCATGCTTTGTTTGATTTGATGTTGATTGCAGCCACCTGTATATCGTTTGACTCCCTTTAAATGCCTGCTCAGTTTATTGTCCTGTGCTCAGTCTTGGAATTGTCAACCTGAAGTGTGCATGTCTAGTGAAATCCCTCCAGCATTTTCTCTAGTACTTTTTGGACTCCTTGATTTTGTGTTTTGTGTTTTGAGAACTTTGTTTTGTGAAGAACCCTTACTTTGAAGCTTCTGAGCTTTGGACCCTTTTTTTGGGCTTCCAAACTGTGAGCGGAGCCTGCTTTCTTGTGCCTTTGTTGAAACTCTTTTTGACTCAGTAAAACCCCTGAACTGACTTGCCTCGTCTGTCTCTCTCTGCAATTGAGTCCGTTGTCTTGTGGTAAATCGTCTACCTGCTACACCGGAGACCCAGGTTCAATCCCTGGGCCCGACTGACAGAATACATCTTCCCTGTCTGTTGATTTGAATATACGAGCATCCTAGAGACAGAATGCATCTTCCCTGTGTGTTGATTTGAATATTCCAGCACTCTCGTGACAGAATGCATCTTCCCAGTGTGTTGATTTAAATATTCCAGCACTCGAGTGACAGAATGCATCTTCCCTGTGTGTTGATTTAAATATTCCAGCACTCTAGTGACAGAATGCATCTTCCCTGTGTGTTGATTTAAATATTCCAGCACTCTGGTGACAGAATGCATCTTTGCTGTGTGTTGATTTGAATATTACAGCACTCTAGTGACAGAATGCATCTTCCCTGTGTGTTGATTTAAATATTACAGCACTCGAGTGACAGAAAACATCTTCCCTGTGTGTTGATTTGAATAATCCAGCACTCCAGTGACAGAATGCATCTTCCCTGTGTTTTGATTTAAATATTACAGCACTCTAGTGACAGAATGCATCTTCCATGTGTGTTGATTTGAATGTGCCAGCATCCTAGAGACACAATGCATCTTCCCTGTGTTTTGATTTAAATATTACAGCACTCTAGTGACAGAATGCATCTTCCCTGTGTGTTGATTTGAATAATCCAGCACTCTAGTGACAGAATGCATCTTCCCTGTGTTTTGATTTAAATATTCCAGCACTCTAGTGACAGAATGCATCTTCCCTGTGTTTTGATTTGAATATACCAGCATCCTAGAGACACAATGCATCTTCCTTGTGTTTTGATTTAAATATTACAGCACTCTAGTGACAGAATGCATCTTCCCTGTGTGTTGATTTGAATGTGCCAGCATCCTAGAGACACAATGCATCTTCCCTGTGTTTTGATTTAAATATTACTGCACTCTAGTGACACAATGCATCTTCCCTGTGTGTTGATCTGAATATTCCAGCACTCTAGTGACAGAATGCATCTTCCCTGTCTTTTGATTTGAATATACCAGCATCCTAGAGACACAATGCATCTTCCTTGTGTTTTGATTTAAATATTCCAGCACTCTAGTGACAGAATGCATCTTCCCTGTGTGTTAATTTAAATTTTACAGCACTCTAGTGACAGAATGCATCTTCCCAGTGTGTTGATTTGATTATACCAGCATCCTTGAGACACAATGCATCTTCCCAGTGTTTTGATTTAAATATGACAGCACTCTAGTGACGGAATGCATCTTCGCTGTGTGTTGATTTGAATATACGAGCATCCTAGAGACAGAATGCATCTTCCCTGTGTGTTGATTTGAATATTCCAGCACTCTAGTGACAGAAAGCATCTTCCCTGTGTGTTGATTTGAATAATCCAGCACTCAAGTGACAGAATGCATCTTCCCTGTGTGTTGATTTAAATATTTCAGCACTCTAGTGACAGAATTCATCTTCCCAGTCTGTTGATTTGATTATACCAGCATCCTTGAGACACAATCTATCTTCCCAGTGTTTTGATTTAAATATTCCAGCACTGTAGTGACAGAATGCATCTTCCCAGTCTGTTGATTTGATTATACCAGCATCCTTGAGACAGAATGCATCTTCCCGTTGTGTTGATTAGAATATTACAGCACTCTAGTGACAGAATGCGTCTTCCTGTGTGTTGATTTAAATATAACATCACTCTTGAGACAGAATTCATCTTCCCTCTGTGTTGATTTCAATTTTCCAGCACTCTAGTGACAGAATGCATCTTCCTTGTGTGTTGATTTAAATATTACAGCACTCTAGTGACAGAATGCATCTTCCCTGTGTGTTGATTTGAATGTGCCAGCATCCTAGAGACACAATGCATCTTCCCTGTGTTTTGATTTAAATATTACTGCACTCTAGTGACACAATGCATCTTCCCTGTGTGTTGATTTGAATAATTTAGCACTCTAGTGACAGAATGCATCTTCCCTGTGTGTTGATTTGAATAATCCAGCACTCCAGTGACAGAATGCATCTTCCCAGTGTGTTGATTTGAATATACGAGCATCCTAGAGACAGAATGCATCTTCCCTGTGTGTTGATTTGAATATTCCAGCACTCTCGTGACAGAATGCATCTTCCCAGTGTGTTGATTTAAATATTCCAGCACTCGAGTGACAGAATGCATCTTCCCTGTGTGTTGATTTCAATATTCCAGCACTCTAGTGACAGAATGCATCTTCCCTGTGTGTTGATTTAAATATTCCAGCACTCTAGTGACAGAAAACATCTTCCCTGTGTGTTGATTTGAATAATCCAGCACTCCAGTGACAGAATGCATCTTCCCTGTGTTTTGATTTAAATATTCGAGCACTCTAGTGACAGAAAACATCTTCCCTGTGTTTTGATTTAAATATTACAGCACTCAAGTGACAGAATGCATCTTCCCTGTGTGTTGATTTGAATAATCCAGCACTCCAGTGACAGAATGCATCTTCCCTGTGTTTTGATTTAAATATTCCAGCACTCTAGTGACAGAAAACATCTTCCCTGTGTGTTGATTTGAATAATCCAGCACTCCAGTGACAGAATGCATCTTCCCTGTCTTTGATTTGAATATACCAGCATCCTAGAGACACAATGCATCTTCCTTGTGTTTTGATTTAAATATTCCAGCACTCTAGTGACAGAATGCATCTTCCCTGTGTGTTAATGTAAATTTTACAGCACTCTAGTGACAGAATGCATCTTCCCTGTGTGTTGATTTGAATATTCCTGCACTCCAGTGACAGAATGCATCTTCCCTGTGTGTTGATTTAAATATTCCAGCACTCTAGTGACAGAAAGCATCTTCCCTGTGTGTTGATTTAAATATTCCAGCACTCTAGAGACAGAATGCATCTTCCCAGTGTGTTGATTTGATTATACCAGCATCCTTGAGACACAATCTATCTTCCCAGTGTTTTGATTTAAATATTCCAGCACTCTAGTGACAGAATGCATCTTCCCAGTGTGTTGATTTGATTATACCAGCATCCTTGAGACACAATACATCTTTCCAGTGTTTTGATTTAAATATGACAGCACTCTAGTGACAGAATGCATCTTCCCAGTGTGTTGATTTGAATAATCCAGCACTCTAGTGACAGAATTCATCTTCACTCTGTGTTGATTTAAATATTACATCACTCTTGTGACAGAATGCATATTCCCTGTGTGTTGATTTGAATAATTTAGCACTCTAGAGACAGAATGCGTCTTCCCTGTGTGTTGATTTGAATATTACAGCACTCTAGTGACAGAATTCATCTTCCCTCTGTGTTGATTTCAATTTTCCAGCACTCTAGTGACAGAATGCATCTTCCCTGTGTGTTGATTTGAATAATTCAGCACTCTAGAGACAGAATGCAACATCCCTGTGTGTTGATTTGAATATTCCAGCACTCTAGTGACAGAATGCATCTTCCCTGTGTGTTGATCTGAATATTCCACCACTCTTGAGACAGAATATGTGAGGTTTTGGGGACATTTTCTGAACTATCACCACCAGATGTCCTCATTGTGCCCATTTCTGTGTGCTGAGTCATGTTAACATTAGTCATGCTTTGTTTGATTTGATGTTGATTGCAGCCACCTGTATATCGTTTGACTCCCTTTAAATGCCTGCTCAGTTTATTGTCCTGTGCTCAGTCTTGGAATTGTCAACCTGAAGTGTGCATGTCTAGTGAAATCCCTCCAGCATTTTCTCTAGTACTTTTTGGACTCCTTGATTTTGTGTTTTGTGTTTTGAGAACTTTGTTTTGTGAAGAACCCTTACTTTGAAGCTTCTGAGCTTTGGACCCTTTTTTTGGGCTTCCAAACTGTGAGCGGAGCCTGCTTTCTTGTGCCTTTGTTGAAACTCTTTTTGACTCAGTAAAACCCCTGAACTGACTTGCCTCGTCTGTCTCTCTCTGCAATTGAGTCCGTTGTCTTGTGGTAAATCGTCTACCTGCTACACCGGAGACCCAGATTCAATCCCTGGGCCCGACTGACAGAATGCATCTTCCCTGTCTGTTGATTTGAATATACGAGCATCCTAGAGACAGAATGCATCTTCCCTGTGTGTTGATTTGAATATTCCAGCACTCTCGTGACAGAATGCATCTTCCCAGTGTGTTGATTTAAATATTCCAGCACTCTAGTGACAGAATGCATCTTCCCTGTGTGTTGATTTAAATATTCCAGCACTCTAGTGACAGAATGCATCTTCCCTGTGTGTTGATTTAAATATTCCAGCACTCTGGTGACAGAATGCATCTTTGCTGTGTGTTGATTTGAATATTACAGCACTCTAGTGACAGAATGCATCTTCCCTGTGTGTTGATTTAAATATTACAGCACTCGAGTGACAGAAAACATCTTCCCTGTGTGTTGATTTGAATAATCCAGCACTCCAGTGACAGAATGCATCTTCCCTGTGTTTTGATTTAAATATTACAGCACTCTAGTGACAGAATGCATCTTCCATGTGTGTTGATTTGAATGTGCCAGCATCCTAGAGACACAATGCATCTTCCCTGTGTTTTGATTTAAATATTACAGCACTCTAGTGACAGAATGCATCTTCCCTGTGTGTTGATTTGAATAATCCAGCACTCTAGTGACAGAATGCATCTTCCCTGTGTTTTGATTTAAATATTCCAGCACTCTAGTGACAGAATGCATCTTCCCTGTGTTTTGATTTGAATATACCAGCATCCTAGAGACACAATGCATCTTCCTTGTGTTTTGATTTAAATATTACAGCACTCTAGTGACAGAATGCATCTTCCCTGTGTGTTGATTTGAATGTGCCAGCATCCTAGAGACACAATGCATCTTCCCTGTGTTTTGATTTAAATATTACTGCACTCTAGTGACACAATGCATCTTCCCTGTGTGTTGATCTGAATATTCCAGCACTCTAGTGACAGAATGCATCTTCCCTGTCTTTTGATTTGAATATACCAGCATCCTAGAGACACAATGCATCTTCCTTGTGTTTTGATTTAAATATTCCAGCACTCTAGTGACAGAATGCATCTTCCCTGTGTGTTAATTTAAATTTTACAGCACTCTAGTGACAGAATGCATCTTCCCAGTGTGTTGATTTGATTATACCAGCATCCTTGAGACACAATGCATCTTCCCAGTGTTTTGATTTAAATATGACAGCACTCTAGTGACGGAATGCATCTTCGCTGTGTGTTGATTTGAATATACGAGCATCCTAGAGACAGAATGCATCTTCCCTGTGTGTTGATTTGAATATTCCAGCACTCTAGTGACAGAAAGCATCTTCCCTGTGTGTTGATTTGAATAATCCAGCACTCAAGTGACAGAATGCATCTTCCCTGTGTGTTGATTTAAATATTTCAGCACTCTAGTGACAGAATGCATCTTCCCAGTGTGTTGATTTGAATATTCCAGCACTCTAGTGACAGAATTCATCTTCCCAGTCTGTTGATTTGATTATACCAGCATCCTTGAGACACAATCTATCTTCCCAGTGTTTTGATTTAAAAATTCCAGCACTGTAGTGACAGAATGCATCTTCCCAGTCTGTTGATTTGATTATACCAGCATCCTTGAGACAGAATGCATCTTCCCGTTGTGTTGATTAGAATATTACAGCACTCTAGTGACAGAATGCGTCTTCCTGTGTGTTGATTTAAATATAACATCACTCTTGAGACAGAATGCATCTTCCCTGTGTGTTGATTTGAATAATCCAGCACTCTAGAGACAGAATTCATCTTCCCTCTGTGTTGATTTCAATTTTCCAGCACTCTAGTGACAGAATGCATCTTCCTTGTGTGTTGATTTAAATATTACAGCACTCTAGTGACAGAATGCATCTTCCCTGTGTGTTGATTTGAATGTGCCAGCATCCTAGAGACACAATGCATCTTCCCTGTGTTTTGATTTAAATATTACTGCACTCTAGTGACACAATGCATCTTCCCTGTGTGTTGATTTGAATAATTTAGCACTCTAGTGACAGAATGCATCTTCCCTGTGTGTTGATTTGAATAATCCAGCACTCTAGTGACAGAATGCATCTTCCCAGTGTGTTGATTTGAATAATCCAGCACTCTAGAGACAGAAAGCATCTTCCCAGTGTGTTGATTTGAATAATCCAGCACTCTAGTGGCAGAATGCATCTTCCCAGTGTGTTGATTTGAATAATCCAGCACTCTAGAGACAGAAAGCATCTTCCCTGTGTGTTGATCTGAATATTCCAGCACTCTAGTGACAGAATGCATCTTCCCTGTCTTTTGATTTGAATATACCAGCATCCTAGAGACACAATGCATCTTCCTTGTGTTTTGATTTAAATATTCCAGCACTCTAGTGACAGAATGCATCTTCCCTGTGTGTTAATTTAAATTTTACAGCACTCTAGTGACAGAATGCATCTTCCCAGTGTGTTGATTTGATTATACCAGCATCCTTGAGACACAATGCATCTTCCCAGTGTTTTGATTTAAATATGACAGCACTCTAGTGACGGAATGCATCTTCCCTGTGTGTTGATTTGAATAATTTAGCACTCTAGTGACAGAATGCATCTTCTTTGTGTGTTGATTTGAATAATCCAGCACTCTAGTGGCAGAATGCATCTTCCCAGTGTGTTGATTTGAATAATCCAGCACTCTGGAGACAGAATGCATCTTCCCTGTCTTTTGATTTGAATATACCAGCATCCTAGAGACACAATGCATCTTCCTTGTGTTTTGATTTAAATTTTACAGCACTCTAGTGACAGAATGCATCTTCCCAGTGTGTTGATTTGATTATACCAGCATCCTTGAGACACAATGCATCTTCCCAGTGTTTTGATTTAAATATGACAGCACTCTAGTGACGGAATGCATCTTCCCTGTGTGTTGATTTGAATAATTTAGCACTCTAGTGACAGAATGCATCTTCCCTGTGTGTTGATTTGAATAATCCAGCACTCTAGTGGCAGAATGCATCTCCCCAGTGTGTTGATTTGAATAATCCAGCACTCTAGAGACAGAATGCATCTTCCCTGTGTGTTGATTTGAATATTCCTGCACTCTAGTGACAGAATGCATCTTCCCTGTGTGTTGATTTAAATATTCCAGCACTCTAGTGACAGAAAGCATCTTCCCTGTGTGTTGATTTGAATAATCCAGCACTCAAGTGACAGAATGCATCTTCCCTGTGTGTTGATTTAAATATTCCAGCACTCTAGTGACAGAATGCATCTTCCCAGTGTGTTGATTTGAATAATCCAGCACTCTAGTGACAGAATTCATCTTCCCTGTATGTTGATTTAAATACTACATCACTCTAGTGACAGAATGCATCTTCCCAGTGTGTTGATTTGATTATACCAGCATCCTTGAGACACAATGCATCTTCCCAGTGTTTTGATTTAAATATGACAGCACTCTAGTGACAGAATGCATCTTCCCAGTGTGTTGATTTGAATAATCCAGCACTCTAGTGACAGAATTCATCTTCCCTGTATGTTGATTTAAATACTACATCACTCTAGTGACAGAATGCATCTTCCCAGTGTGTTGATTTGAATAATCCAGCACTCTAGTGACAGAATTCATCTTCCCTCTGTGTTGATTTAAATATTACATCACTCTTGTGACAGAATGCATCTTCCCTGTGTGTTGATTTGAATAATTTAGCACTCTAGAGACAGAATGCATCTTCCCTGTGTGTTGATTTGAATATTACAGCACTCTATTGACAGAATTCATCTTCCCTGTGTGTTGATTTGAATATTCCAGCACTCTAGTGACAGAATGCATCTTCCCTGTGTGTTGATTTGAATAATTTAGCACTCTTGAGACAGAATGCATCTTCCCTGTGTGTTGATTTGAATAATTTAGCACTCTAGTGACAGAATGCATCTTCCCAGTGTGTTGATTTGAATAATCCAGCACTCTAGAGACAGAAAGCATCTTCCCTGTGTGTTGATTTGAATAATCCAGCACTCTAGAGACAGAATTCATCTTCCCTCTGTGTTGATTTCAATTTTCCAGCACTCTAGTGACAGAATGCATCTTCCTTGTGTGTTGATTTAAATATTACAGCACTCTAGTGACAGAATGCATCTTCCCTGTGTGTTGATTTGAATAATCCAGCACTGTAGAGACAGAATTCATCTTCCCTCTGTGTTGATTTAAATTTTCCAGCACTCTAGTGACAGAATGCATCTTCCCGTTGTGTTGATTAGAATATTACAGCACTCTAGTGACAGAATGCATCTTCCTTGTGTGTTGATTTAAATATTACAGCACTCTAGTGACAGAATGCATCTTCCCTGTGTGTTGATTTGAATGTGCCAGCATCCTAGAGACACAATGCATCTTCCCTGTGTTTTGATTTAAATATTACTGCACTCTAGTGACACAATGCATCTTCCCTGTGTGTTGATCTGAATATTCCAGCACTCTAGTGACAGAATGCATCTTCCCTGTGTGTTGATTTGAATAATCCAGCACTCTAGTGGCAGAATGCATCTTCCCAGTGTGTTGATTTGAATAATCCAGCACTCTAGAGACAGAAAGCATCTTCCCTGTGTGTTGATTTGAATAATCCAGCACTCTAGTGGCAGAATGCATCTTCCCTGTGCGTTGATTTGAATAATCCAGCACTCTAGTGACAGAATGCATCTTCCCTGTGTGTTGATCTGAATATTCCAGCACTCTAGAGACACAATGCATCTTCCCTGTGTGTTGATCTGAATATTCCAGCACTCTAGTGACAGAATGCATCTTCCTTGTGTTTTGATTTAAATATTCCAGCACTCTAGGGACAGAATGCATCTTCCCTGTGTGTTAATTTAAATTTTACAGCACTCTAGTGACAGAATGCATCTTCCCAGTGTGTTGATTTGATTATACCAGCATCCTTGAGACACAATGCATCTTCCCAGTGTTTTGATTTAAATATGACAGCACTCTAGTGACAGAATGCATCTTCCCTGTGTGTTGATTTGAATAATTTAGCACTCTACTGACAGAATGCATCTTCCCTGTGTGTTGATTTGAATAATCCAGCACTCTAGTGGCAGAATGCATCTTCCCAGTGTGTTGATTTGAATAATCCAGCACTCTGGAGACAGAATGCATCTTCCCTGTGTGTTGATTTGAATATTCCTGCACTCTAGTGACAGAATGCATCTTCCCTGTGTGTTGATTTAAATTTTACAGCACTCTAGTGACAGAATGCATCTTCCCAGTGTGTTGATTTGATTATACCAGCATCCTTGAGACACAATGCATCTTCCCAGTGTTTTGATTTAAATATGACAGCACTCTAGTGACGGAATGCATCTTCCCTGTGTGTTGATTTGAATAATTTAGCACTCTAGTGACAGAATGCATCTTCCCTGTGTGTTGATTTGAATAATCCAGCACTCTAGTGGCAGAATGCATCTTCCCAGTGTGTTGATTTGAATAATCCAGCACTCTGGAGACAGAATGCATCTTCCCTGTGTGTTGATGTGAATATTCCTGCACTCTAGTGACAGAATGCATCTTCCCTGTGTGTTGATTTAAATATTCCAGCACTCTAGTGACAGAGAGCATCTTCCCTGTGTGTTGATTTGAATAATCCAGCACTCAAGTGACAGAATGCATCTTCCCTGTCTGTTGATTTAAATATTCCAGCACTCTAGTGACAGAATGCATCTTCCCAGTGTGTTGATTTGAATAATCCAGCACTCTAGTGACAGAATTCATCTTCCCTGTATGTTGATTTAAATACTACATCACTCTAGTGACAGAATGCATCTTCCCAGTGTGTTGATTTGATTATACCAGCATCCTTGAGACACAATGCATCTTCCCAGTGTTTTGATTTAAATATGACAGCACTCTCGTGACAGAATGCATCTTCCCAGTGTGTTGATTTGAATAATCCAGCACTCTAGTGACAGAATGCATCTTCCCAGTGTGTTGATTTGAATAATCCAGCACTCTAGTGACAGAATTCATCTTCCCTCTGTGTTGATTTAAATATTACATCACTCTTGTGACAGAATGCATCTTCCCTGTGTGTTGATTTGAATAATTTAGCACTCTAGAGACAGAATGCATCTTCCCTGTGTGTTGATTTGAATATTACAGCACTCTAGTGACAGAATTCATCTTCCCTGTGTGTTGATTTGAATATTCCAGCACTCTAGTGACAGAATGCATCTTCCCAGTGTGTTGATTTGAATAATTTAGCACTCTAGAGACAGAATGCATCTTCCCTGTGTGTTGATTTGAATAATTTAGCACTCTTGAGACAGAATGCATCTTCCCTGTGTGTTGATTTGAATAATTTAGCACTCTAGTGACAGAATGCATCTTCCCAGTGTGTTGATTTGAATAATCCAGCACTCTAGAGACAGAAAGCATCTTCCCTGTGTGTTGATTTGAATAATCCAGCACTGTAGAGACAGAATTCATCTTCCCTCTGTGTTGATTTCAATTTTCCAGCACTCTAGTGACAGAATGCATCTTCCCTGTGTGTTGATTTAAATATTTCAGCACTCTAGTGACAGAAAGCATCTTCCCTGTGTGTTGATTTGAATAATCCAGCACTGTAGAGACAGAATTCATCTTCCCTCTGTGTTGATTTAAATACTACATCACTCTAGTGACAGAATGCATCTTCCCGTTGTGTTGATTAGAATATTACAGCACTCTAGTGACAGAATGCGTCTTCCTGTGTGTTGATTTAAATATAACATCACTCTTGAGACAGAATGCATCTTCCCTGTGTGTTGATTTGAATATTCCAGCACTCTAGTGACAGAATGCATCTTCCCTGTGTGTTGATCTGAATATTCCACCACTCTTGAGACAGAATATGTGAGGTTTTGGGGACATTTTCTGAACTATCACCACCAGATGTCCTCATTGTGCCCATTTCTGTGTGCTGAGTCATGTTAACATTAGTCATGCTTTGTTTGATTTGATGTTGATTGCAGCCACCTGTATATCGTTTGACTCCCTTTAAATGCCTGCTCAGTTTATTGTCCTGTGCTCAGTCTTGGAATTGTCAACCTGAAGTGTGCATGTCTAGTAAAATCCCTCCAGCATTTTCTCTAGTACTTTTTGGACTCCTTGATTTTGTGTTTTGTGTTTTGAGAACTTTGTTTTGTGAAGAACCCTTACTTTGAAGCTTCTGAGCTTTGGACCCTTTTTTTGGGCTTCCAAACTGTGAGCGGAGCCTGCTTTCTTGTGCCTTTGTTGAAACTCTTTTTGACTCAGTAAAACCCCTGAACTGACTTGCCTCGTCTGTCTCTCTCTGCAATTGAGACCGTTGTCTTGTGGTAAATCGTCTACCTGCTACACCGGAGACCCAGGTTCAATCCCTGGGCCCGACTGACAGAATGCATCTTCCCTGACTGTTGATTTGAATATACGAGCATCCTAGAGACAGAATGCATCTTCCCTGTGTGTTGATTTGAATATTCCAGCACTCTAGTGACAGAATGCATCTTCCCTGTGTGTTGATTTAAATATTCCAGCACTCTAGTGACAGAATGCATCTTCCCTGTGTGTTGATTTAAATATTACAGCACTCTAGTGACAGAATGCATCTTCCCTGTGTGTTGATTTGAATAATCCAGCACTCCAGTGACAGAATGCATCTTCCCTGTGTTTTGATTTAAATATTACAGCACTCTAGTGACAGAAAACATCTTCCCTGTGTGTTGATTTGAATAATCCAGCACTCCAGTGACAGAATGCATCTTCCCTGTGTTTTGATTTAAATATTACAGCACTCTAGTGACAGAATGCATCTTCCATGTGTGTTGATTTGAATGTGCCAGCATCCTAGAGACACAATGCATCTTCCCTGTGTTTTGATTTAAATATTCCAGCACTCTAGTGACAGAATGCATCTTCCCTGTGTGTTGATTTAAATATTCCAGCACTCTAGTGACAGAAAACATCTTCCCTGTGTGTTGATTTGAATAATCCAGCACTCCCGTGACAGAATGCATCTTCCCTGTGTTTTGATTTAAATATTACAGCACTCAAGTGACAGAATGCATCTTCCCTGTGTGTTGATTTGAATAATCCAGCACTCCAGTGACAGAATGCATCTTCCCTGTGTTTTGATTTAAATATTACAGCACTCAAGTGACAGAATGCATCTTCCCTGTGTGTTGATTTGAATAATCCAGCACTCCAGTGACAGAATGCATCGTCCCTGTGTTTTGATTTAAATATTCCAGCACTCTAGTGACAGAAAACATCTTCCCTGTGTGTTGATTTGAATAATCCAGCACTCCAGTGACAGAATGCATCTTCCCTGTGTTTTGATTTGAATATACCAGCATCCTAGAGACACAATGCATCTTCCTTGTGTTTCGATTTTAATATTACAGCACTCTAGTGACAGAATGCATCTTCCCTGTGTGTTGATTTGAAAGTGCCAGCATCCTAGAGACACAATGCATCTTCCTTGTGTTTTGATTTAAATATTACAGCACTCTAGTGACAGAATGCATCTTCCCTGTGTTTTGATTTAAATATTACTGCACTCTAGTGACACAATGCATCTTCCCTGTGTGTTGATCTGAATATTCCAGCACTCTAGTGACAGAATGCATCTTCCCTGTCTTTTGATTTGAATATACCAGCATCCTAGAGACACAATGCATCTTCCTTGTGTTTTGATTTAAATATTCCAGCACTCTAGTGACAGAATGCATCTTCCCTGTGTGTTGATTTGAATAATTTAGCACTCTAGTGACAGAATGCATCTTCCCAGTGTGTTGATTTGAATAATCCAGCACTCTAGAGACAGAAAGCATCTTCCCTGTGTGTTGATTTGAATAATCCAGCACTGTAGAGACAGAATTCATCTTCCCTCTGTGTTGATTTCAATTTTCCAGCACTCTAGTGACAGAATGCATCTTCCCTGTGTGTTGATTTAAATATTTCAGCACTCTAGTGACAGAAAGCATCTTCCCTGTTTGTTGATTTGAATAATCCAGCACTGTAGAGACAGAATTCATCTTCCCTCTGTGTTGATTTAAATACTACATCACTCTAGTGACAGAATGCATCTTCCCGTTGTGTTGATTAGAATATTACAGCACTCTAGTGACAGAATGTGTCTTCCTGTGTGTTGATTTAAATATAACATCACTCTTGAGACAGAATGCATCTTCCCTGTGTGTTGATTTGAATATTCCAGCACTCTAGTGACAGAATGCATCTTCCCTGTGTGTTGATCTGAATATTCCACCACTCTTGAGACAGAATATGTGAGGTTTTGGGGACATTTTCTGAACTATCACCACCAGATGTCCTCATTGTGCCCATTTCTGTGTGCTGAGTCATGTTTACATTAGTCATGCTTTGTTTGATTTGATGTTGATTGCAGCCACCTGTATATCGTTTGACTCCCTTTAAATGCCTGCTCAGTTTATTGTCCTGTGCTCAGTCTTGGAATTGTCAACCTGAAGTGTGCATGTCTAGTAAAATCCCTCCAGCATTTTCTCTAGTACTTTTTGGACTCCTTGATTTTGTGTTTTGTGTTTTGAGAACTTTGTTTTGTGAAGAACCCTTACTTTGAAGCTTCTGAGCTTTGGACCCTTTTTTTGGGCTTCCAAACTGTGAGCGGAGCCTGCTTTCTTGTGCCTTTGTTGAAACTCTTTTTGACTCAGTAAAACCCCTGAACTGACTTGCCTCGTCTGTCTCTCTCTGCAATTGAGACCGTTGTCTTGTGGTAAATCGTCTACCTGCTACACCGGAGACCCAGGTTCAATCCCTGGGCCCGACTGACAGAATGCATCTTCCCTGACTGTTGATTTGAATATACGAGCATCCTAGAGACAGAATGCATCTTCCCTGTGTGTTGATTTGAATATTCCAGCACTCTAGTGACAGAATGCATCTTCCCTGTGTGTTGATTTAAATATTCCAGCACTCTAGTGACAGAATGCATCTTCCCTGTGTGTTGATTTAAATATTACAGCACTCTAGTGACAGAATGCATCTTCCCTGTGTGTTGATTTGAATAATCCAGCACTCCAGTGACAGAATGCATCTTCCCTGTGTTTTGATTTAAATATTACAGCACTCTAGTGACAGAAAACATCTTCCCTGTGTGTTGATTTGAATAATCCAGCACTCCAGTGACAGAATGCATCTTCCCTGTGTTTTGATTTAAATATTACAGCACTCTAGTGACAGAATGCATCTTCCATGTGTGTTGATTTGAATGTGCCAGCATCCTAGAGACACAATGCATCTTCCCTGTGTTTTGATTTAAATATTCCAGCACTCTAGTGACAGAATGCATCTTCCCTGTGTGTTGATTTAAATATTCCAGCACTCTAGTGACAGAAAACATCTTCCCTGTGTGTTGATTTGAATAATCCAGCACTCCCGTGACAGAATGCATCTTCCCTGTGTTTTGATTTAAATATTACAGCACTCAAGTGACAGAATGCATCTTCCCTGTGTGTTGATTTGAATAATCCAGCACTCCAGTGACAGAATGCATCGTCCCTGTGTTTTGATTTAAATATTCCAGCACTCTAGTGACAGAAAACATCTTCCCTGTGTGTTGATTTGAATAATCCAGCACTCCAGTGACAGAATGCATCTTCCCTGTGTTTTGATTTGAATATACCAGCATCCTAGAGACACAATGCATCTTCCTTGTGTTTCGATTTTAATATTACAGCACTCTAGTGACAGAATGCATCTTCCCTGTGTGTTGATTTGAAAGTGCCAGCATCCTAGAGACACAATGCATCTTCCTTGTGTTTTGATTTAAATATTACAGCACTCTAGTGACAGAATGCATCTTCCCTGTGTTTTGATTTAAATATTACTGCACTCTAGTGACACAATGCATCTTCCCTGTGTGTTGATCTGAATATTCCAGCACTCTAGTGACAGAATGCATCTTCCCTGTCTTTTGATTTGAATATACCAGCATCCTAGAGACACAATGCATCTTCCTTGTGTTTTGATTTAAATATTCCAGCACTCTAGTGACAGAATGCATCTTCCCTGTGTGTTAATTTAAATTTTACAGCACTCTAGTGACGGAATGCATCTTCGCTGTTTGTTGATTTGAATATACGAGCATCCTAGAGACAGAATGCATCTTCCCTGTGTGTTGATTTGAATATTCCTGCACTCCAGTGACAGAATGCATCTTCCCTGTGTGTTGATTTGAATAATCCAGCACTGTAGAGACAGAATTCATCTTCCCTCTGTGTTGATTTCAATTTTCCAGCACTCTAGTGACAGAATGCATCTTCCCTGTGTGTTGATTTAAATATTTCAGCACTCTAGTGACAGAAAGCATCTTCCCTGTGTGTTGATTTGAATAATCCAGCACTGTAGAGACAGAATTCATCTTCCCTCTGTGTTGATTTAAATACTACATCACTCTAGTGACAGAATGCATCTTCCCGTTGTGTTGATTAGAATATTACAGCACTCTAGTGACAGAATGCGTCTTCCTGTGTGTTGATTTAAATATAACATCACTCTTGAGACAGAATGCATCTTCCCTGTGTGTTGATTTGAATATTCCAGCACTCTAGTGACAGAATGCATCTTCCCTGTGTGTTGATCTGAATATTCCACCACTCTTGAGACAGAATATGTGAGGTTTTGGGGACATTTTCTGAACTATCACCACCAGATGTCCTCATTGTGCCCATTTCTGTGTGCTGAGTCATGTTAACATTAGTCATGCTTTGTTTGATTTGATGTTGATTGCAGCCACCTGTATATCGTTTGACTCCCTTTAAATGCCTGCTCAGTTTATTGTCCTGTGCTCAGTCTTGGAATTGTCAACCTGAAGTGTGCATGTCTAGTAAAATCCCTCCAGCATTTTCTCTAGTACTTTTTGGACTCCTTGATTTTGTGTTTTGTGTTTTGAGAACTTTGTTTTGTGAAGAACCCTTACTTTGAAGCTTCTGAGCTTTGGACCCTTTTTTTGGGCTTCCAAACTGTGAGCGGAGCCTGCTTTCTTGTGCCTTTGTTGAAACTCTTTTTGACTCAGTAAAACCCCTGAACTGACTTGCCTCGTCTGTCTCTCTCTGCAATTGAGACCGTTGTCTTGTGGTAAATCGTCTACCTGCTACACCGGAGACCCAGGTTCAATCCCTGGGCCCGACTGACAGAATGCATCTTCCCTGACTGTTGATTTGAATATACGAGCATCCTAGAGACAGAATGCATCTTCCCTGTGTGTTGATTTGAATATTCCAGCACTCTAGTGACAGAATGCATCTTCCCTGTGTGTTGATTTAAATATTCCAGCACTCTAGTGACAGAATGCATCTTCCCTGTGTGTTGATTTAAATATTACAGCACTCTAGTGACAGAATGCATCTTCCCTGTGTGTTGATTTGAATAATCCAGCACTCCAGTGACAGAATGCATCTTCCCTGTGTTTTGATTTAAATATTACAGCACTCTAGTGACAGAAAACATCTTCCCTGTGTGTTGATTTGAATAATCCAGCACTCCAGTGACAGAATGCATCTTCCCTGTGTTTTGATTTAAATATTACAGCACTCTAGTGGCAGAATGCATCTTCCATGTGTGTTGATTTGAATGTGCCAGCATCCTAGAGACACAATGCATCTTCCCTGTGTTTTGATTTAAATATTCCAGCACTCTAGTGACAGAATGCATCTTCCCTGTGTGTTGATTTAAATATTCCAGCACTCTAGTGACAGAAAACATCTTCCCTGTGTGTTGATTTGAATAATCCAGCACTCCAGTGACAGAATGCATCTTCCCTGTGTTTTGATTTAAATATTACAGCACTCTAGTGGCAGAATGCATCTTCCATGTGTGTTGATTTGAATGTGCCAGCATCCTAGAGACACAATGCATCTTCCCTGTGTTTTGATTTAAATATTCCAGCACTCTAGTGACAGAATGCATCTTCCCTGTGTGTTGATTTAAATATTCCAGCACTCTAGTGACAGAAAACATCTTCCCTGTGTGTTGATTTGAATAATCCAGCACTCCCGTGACAGAATGCATCTTCCCTGTGTTTTGATTTAAATATTACAGCACTCAAGTGACAGAATGCATCTTCCCTGTGTGTTGATTTGAATAATCCAGCACTCCAGTGACAGAATGCATCTTCCCTGTGTTTTGATTTAAATATTACAGCACTCAAGTGACAGAATGCATCTTCCCTGTGTGTTGATTTGAATAATCCAGCACTCCAGTGACAGAATGCATCGTCCCTGTGTTTTGATTTAAATATTCCAGCACTCTAGTGACAGAAAACATCTTCCCTGTGTGTTGATTTGAATAATCCAGCACTCCAGTGACAGAATGCATCTTCCCTGTGTTTTGATTTGAATATACCAGCATCCTAGAGACACAATGCATCTTCCTTGTGTTTCGATTTAAATATTACAGCACTCTAGTGACAGAATGCATCTTCCCTGTGTGTTGATTTGAAAGTGCCAGCATCCTAGAGACACAATGCATCTTCCTTGTGTTTTGATTTAAATATTACAGCACTCTAGTGACAGAATGCATCTTCCCTGTGTTTTGATTTAAATATTACTGCACTC
Organism: Gymnothorax reevesii; assembly: GCA_029721435.1. Taxonomy (NCBI): domain Eukaryota; kingdom Metazoa; phylum Chordata; class Actinopteri; order Anguilliformes; family Muraenidae; genus Gymnothorax; species Gymnothorax reevesii. The sequence goes on along the minus strand of CM056584.1, from coordinate 89,363,773 downwards.
TAGTGACACAATGCATCTTCCCTGTGTGTTGATCTGAATATTCCAGCACTCTAGTGACAGAATGCATCTTCCCTGTCTTTTGATTTGAATATACCAGCATCCTAGAGACACAATGCATCTTCCTTGTGTTTTGATTTAAATATTCCAGCACTCTAGTGACAGAATGCATCTTCCCTGTGTGTTAATTTAAATTTTACAGCACTCTAGTGACGGAATGCATCTTCGCTGTTTGTTGATTTGAATATACGAGCATCCTAGAGACAGAATGCATCTTCCCTGTGTGTTGATTTGAATATTCCTGCACTCCAGTGACAGAATGCATCTTCCCTGTGTGTTGATTTCAATATTCCAGCACTCTAGTGACAGAATGCATCTTCCCAGTGTGTTGATTTGATTATACCAGCATCCTTGAGACACAATCTATCTTCCCAGTGTTTTGATTTAAATATTCCAGCACTCTAGTGACAGAATGCATCTTCCCAGTGTGTTGATTTGATTATACCAGCATCCTTGAGACACAATACATCTTCCCAGTGTTTTGATTTAAATATGACAGCACTCTAGTGACAGAATGCATCTTCCCAGTGTGTTGATTTGAATAATCCAGCACTCTAGTGACAGAATTCATCTTCCCTGTATGTTGATTTAAATACTACATCACTCTAGTGACAGAATTCATCTTCCCTCTGTGTTGATTTAAATATTACATCACTCTTGTGACAGAATGCATCTTCCCTGTGTGTTGATTTGAATAATTTAGCACTCTAGAGACAGAATGCGTCTTCCCTGTGTGTTGATTTGAATATTACAGCACTCTAGTGACAGAATTCATCTTCCCTGTGTGTTGATTTGAATATTCCAGCACTCTAGTGACAGAATGCATCTTCCCAGTGTGTTGATTTGAATAATTTAGCACTCTTGAAACAGAATGCATCTTCCCTGTGTGTTGATTTGAATAATCCAGCAATCTAGTGGCAGAATGCATCTTCCCAGTGTGTTGATTTGAATAATTTAGCACTCTAGAGACAGAAAGCATCTTCCCTGTGTGTTGATTTGAATAATCCAGCACTCTAGAGACAGAATTCATCTTCCCTCTGTGTTGATTTCAATTTTCCAGCACTCTAGTGACAGAATGCATCTTCCCTGTGTGTTGATTTAAATATTACATCACTCTTGTGACAGAATGCATCTTCCCTGTGTGTTGATTTGAATATTACAGCACTCTATTGACAGAATTCATCTTCCCTGTGTGTTGATTTGAATAATTTAGCACTCTAGTGACAGAATTCATCTTCCCTCTGTGTTGATTTAAATATTACATCACTCTTGTGACAGAATGCATCTTCCCTGTGTGTTGATTTGAATAATTTAGCACTCTAGAGACAGAATGCATCTTCCCTGTGTGTTGATTTGAATATTACAGCACTCTAGTGACAGAATTCATCTTCCCTGTGTGTTGATTTGAATATTCCAGCACTCTAGTGACAGAATGCATCTTCCCAGTGTGTTGATTTGAATAATTTAGCACTCTAGAGACAGAATGCATCTTCCCTGTGTGTTGATTTGAATAATTTAGCACTCTTGAGACAGAATGCATCTTCCCTGTGTGTTGATTTGAATAATTTAGCACTCTAGTGACAGAATGCATCTTCCCAGTGTGTTGATTTGAATAATCCAGCACTCTAGAGACAGAAAGCATCTTCCCTGTGTGTTGATTTGAATAATCCAGCACTGTAGAGACAGAATTCATCTTCCCTCTGTGTTGATTTCAATTTTCCAGCACTCTAGTGACAGAATGCATCTTCCCTGTGTGTTGATTTAAATATTTCAGCACTCTAGTGACAGAAAGCATCTTCCCTGTGTGTTGATTTGAATAATCCAGCACTGTAGAGACAGAATTCATCTTCCCTCTGTGTTGATTTAAATACTACATCACTCTAGTGACAGAATGCATCTTCCCGTTGTGTTGATTAGAATATTACAGCACTCTAGTGACAGAATGCGTCTTCCTGTGTGTTGATTTAAATATAACATCACTCTTGAGACAGAATGCATCTTCCCTGTGTGTTGATTTGAATATTCCAGCACTCTAGTGACAGAATGCATCTTCCCTGTGTGTTGATCTGAATATTCCACCACTCTTGAGACAGAATATGTGAGGTTTTGGGGACATTTTCTGAACTATCACCACCAGATGTCCTCATTGTGCCCATTTCTGTGTGCTGAGTCATGTTAACATTAGTCATGCTTTGTTTGATTTGATGTTGATTGCAGCCACCTGTATATCGTTTGACTCCCTTTAAATGCCTGCTCAGTTTATTGTCCTGTGCTCAGTCTTGGAATTGTCAACCTGAAGTGTGCATGTCTAGTAAAATCCCTCCAGCATTTTCTCTAGTACTTTTTGGACTCCTTGATTTTGTGTTTTGTGTTTTGAGAACTTTGTTTTGTGAAGAACCCTTACTTTGAAGCTTCTGAGCTTTGGACCCTTTTTTTGGGCTTCCAAACTGTGAGCGGAGCCTGCTTTCTTGTGCCTTTGTTGAAACTCTTTTTGACTCAGTAAAACCCCTGAACTGACTTGCCTCGTCTGTCTCTCTCTGCAATTGAGACCGTTGTCTTGTGGTAAATCGTCTACCTGCTACACCGGAGACCCAGGTTCAATCCCTGGGCCCGACTGACAGAATGCATCTTCCCTGACTGTTGATTTGAATATACGAGCATCCTAGAGACAGAATGCATCTTCCCTGTGTGTTGATTTGAATATTCCAGCACTCTAGTGACAGAATGCATCTTCCCTGTGTGTTGATTTAAATATTCCAGCACTCTAGTGACAGAATGCATCTTCCCTGTGTGTTGATTTAAATATTACAGCACTCTAGTGACAGAATGCATCTTCCCTGTGTGTTGATTTGAATAATCCAGCACTCCAGTGACAGAATGCATCTTCCCTGTGTTTTGATTTAAATATTACAGCACTCTAGTGACAGAAAACATCTTCCCTGTGTGTTGATTTGAATAATCCAGCACTCCAGTGACAGAATGCATCTTCCCTGTGTTTTGATTTAAATATTACAGCACTCTAGTGACAGAATGCATCTTCCATGTGTGTTGATTTGAATGTGCCAGCATCCTAGAGACACAATGCATCTTCCCTGTGTTTTGATTTAAATATTCCAGCACTCTAGTGACAGAATGCATCTTCCCTGTGTGTTGATTTAAATATTCCAGCACTCTAGTGACAGAAAACATCTTCCCTGTGTGTTGATTTGAATAATCCAGCACTCCCGTGACAGAATGCATCTTCCCTGTGTTTTGATTTAAATATTACAGCACTCAAGTGACAGAATGCATCTTCCCTGTGTGTTGATTTGAATAATCCAGCACTCCAGTGACAGAATGCATCTTCCCTGTGTTTTGATTTAAATATTACAGCACTCAAGTGACAGAATGCATCTTCCCTGTGTGTTGATTTGAATAATCCAGCACTCCAGTGACAGAATGCATCGTCCCTGTGTTTTGATTTAAATATTCCAGCACTCTAGTGACAGAAAACATCTTCCCTGTGTGTTGATTTGAATAATCCAGCACTCCAGTGACAGAATGCATCTTCCCTGTGTTTTGATTTGAATATACCAGCATCCTAGAGACACAATGCATCTTCCTTGTGTTTCGATTTTAATATTACAGCACTCTAGTGACAGAATGCATCTTCCCTGTGTGTTGATTTGAAAGTGCCAGCATCCTAGAGACACAATGCATCTTCCTTGTGTTTTGATTTAAATATTACAGCACTCTAGTGACAGAATGCATCTTCCCTGTGTTTTGATTTAAATATTACTGCACTCTAGTGACACAATGCATCTTCCCTGTGTGTTGATCTGAATATTCCAGCACTCTAGTGACAGAATGCATCTTCCCTGTCTTTTGATTTGAATATACCAGCATCCTAGAGACACAATGCATCTTCCTTGTGTTTTGATTTAAATATTCCAGCACTCTAGTGACAGAATGCATCTTCCCTGTGTGTTAATTTAAATTTTACAGCACTCTAGTGACGGAATGCATCTTCGCTGTTTGTTGATTTGAATATACGAGCATCCTAGAGACAGAATGCATCTTCCCTGTGTGTTGATTTGAATATTCCTGCACTCCAGTGACAGAATGCATCTTCCCTGTGTGTTGATTTGAATAATCCAGCACTGTAGAGACAGAATTCATCTTCCCTCTGTGTTGATTTCAATTTTCCAGCACTCTAGTGACAGAATGCATCTTCCCTGTGTGTTGATTTAAATATTTCAGCACTCTAGTGACAGAAAGCATCTTCCCTGTGTGTTGATTTGAATAATCCAGCACTGTAGAGACAGAATTCATCTTCCCTCTGTGTTGATTTAAATACTACATCACTCTAGTGACAGAATGCATCTTCCCGTTGTGTTGATTAGAATATTACAGCACTCTAGTGACAGAATGCGTCTTCCTGTGTGTTGATTTAAATATAACATCACTCTTGAGACAGAATGCATCTTCCCTGTGTGTTGATTTGAATATTCCAGCACTCTAGTGACAGAATGCATCTTCCCTGTGTGTTGATCTGAATATTCCACCACTCTTGAGACAGAATATGTGAGGTTTTGGGGACATTTTCTGAACTATCACCACCAGATGTCCTCATTGTGCCCATTTCTGTGTGCTGAGTCATGTTAACATTAGTCATGCTTTGTTTGATTTGATGTTGATTGCAGCCACCTGTATATCGTTTGACTCCCTTTAAATGCCTGCTCAGTTTATTGTCCTGTGCTCAGTCTTGGAATTGTCAACCTGAAGTGTGCATGTCTAGTAAAATCCCTCCAGCATTTTCTCTAGTACTTTTTGGACTCCTTGATTTTGTGTTTTGTGTTTTGAGAACTTTGTTTTGTGAAGAACCCTTACTTTGAAGCTTCTGAGCTTTGGACCCTTTTTTTGGGCTTCCAAACTGTGAGCGGAGCCTGCTTTCTTGTGCCTTTGTTGAAACTCTTTTTGACTCAGTAAAACCCCTGAACTGACTTGCCTCGTCTGTCTCTCTCTGCAATTGAGACCGTTGTCTTGTGGTAAATCGTCTACCTGCTACACCGGAGACCCAGGTTCAATCCCTGGGCCCGACTGACAGAATGCATCTTCCCTGACTGTTGATTTGAATATACGAGCATCCTAGAGACAGAATGCATCTTCCCTGTGTGTTGATTTGAATATTCCAGCACTCTAGTGACAGAATGCATCTTCCCTGTGTGTTGATTTAAATATTACAGCACTCTAGTGACAGAATGCATCTTCCCTGTGTGTTGATTTGAATAATCCAGCACTCCAGTGACAGAATGCATCTTCCCTGTGTTTTGATTTAAATATTACAGCACTCTAGTGACAGAAAACATCTTCCCTGTGTGTTGATTTGAATAATCCAGCACTCCAGTGACAGAATGCATCTTCCCTGTGTTTTGATTTAAATATTACAGCACTCTAGTGGCAGAATGCATCTTCCATGTGTGTTGATTTGAATGTGCCAGCATCCTAGAGACACAATGCATCTTCCCTGTGTTTTGATTTAAATATTCCAGCACTCTAGTGACAGAATGCATCTTCCCTGTGTGTTGATTTAAATATTCCAGCACTCTAGTGACAGAAAACATCTTCCCTGTGTGTTGATTTGAATAATCCAGCACTCCAGTGACAGAATGCATCTTCCCTGTGTTTTGATTTAAATATTACAGCACTCTAGTGGCAGAATGCATCTTCCATGTGTGTTGATTTGAATGTGCCAGCATCCTAGAGACACAATGCATCTTCCCTGTGTTTTGATTTAAATATTCCAGCACTCTAGTGACAGAATGCATCTTCCCTGTGTGTTGATTTAAATATTCCAGCACTCTAGTGACAGAAAACATCTTCCCTGTGTGTTGATTTGAATAATCCAGCACTCCCGTGACAGAATGCATCTTCCCTGTGTTTTGATTTAAATATTACAGCACTCAAGTGACAGAATGCATCTTCCCTGTGTGTTGATTTGAATAATCCAGCACTCCAGTGACAGAATGCATCTTCCCTGTGTTTTGATTTAAATATTACAGCACTCAAGTGACAGAATGCATCTTCCCTGTGTGTTGATTTGAATAATCCAGCACTCCAGTGACAGAATGCATCGTCCCTGTGTTTTGATTTAAATATTCCAGCACTCTAGTGACAGAAAACATCTTCCCTGTGTGTTGATTTGAATAATCCAGCACTCCAGTGACAGAATGCATCTTCCCTGTGTTTTGATTTGAATATACCAGCATCCTAGAGACACAATGCATCTTCCTTGTGTTTCGATTTAAATATTACAGCACTCTAGTGACAGAATGCATCTTCCCTGTGTGTTGATTTGAAAGTGCCAGCATCCTAGAGACACAATGCATCTTCCTTGTGTTTTGATTTAAATATTACAGCACTCTAGTGACAGAATGCATCTTCCCTGTGTTTTGATTTAAATATTACTGCACTCTAGTGACACAATGCATCTTCCCTGTGTGTTGATCTGAATATTCCAGCACTCTAGTGACAGAATGCATCTTCCCTGTCTTTTGATTTGAATATACCAGCATCCTAGAGACACAATGCATCTTCCTTGTGTTTTGATTTAAATATTCCAGCACTCTAGTGACAGAATGCATCTTCCCTGTGTGTTAATTTAAATTTTACAGCACTCTAGTGACGGAATGCATCTTCGCTGTTTGTTGATTTGAATATACGAGCATCCTAGAGACAGAATGCATCTTCCCTGTGTGTTGATTTGAATATTCCTGCACTCCAGTGACAGAATGCATCTTCCCTGTGTGTTGATTTCAATATTCCAGCACTCTAGTGACAGAATGCATCTTCCCAGTGTGTTGATTTGATTATACCAGCATCCTTGAGACACAATCTATCTTCCCAGTGTTTTGATTTAAATATTCCAGCACTCTAGTGACAGAATGCATCTTCCCAGTGTGCTGATTTGATTATACCAGCATCCTTGAGACACAATACATCTTCCCAGTGTTTTGATTTAAATATGACAGCACTCTAGTGACAGAATGCATCTTCCCAGTGTGTTGATTTGAATAATCCAGCACTCTAGTGACAGAATTCATCTTCCCTGTATGTTGATTTAAATACTACATCACTCTAGTGACAGAATTCATCTTCACTCTGTGTTGATTTAAATATTACATCACTCTTGTGACAGAATGCATCTTCCCTGTGTGTTGATTTGAATAATTTAGCACTCTAGAGACAGAATGCGTCTTCCCTGTGTGTTGATTTGAATATTACAGCACTCTAGTGACAGAATTCATCTTCCCTGTGTGTTGATTTGAATATTCCAGCACTCTAGTGACAGAATGCATCTTCCCAGTGTGTTGATTTGAATAATTTAGCACTCTTGAAACAGAATGCATCTTCCCTGTGTGTTGATTTGAATAATCCAGCAATCTAGTGGCAGAATGCATCTTCCCAGTGTGTTGATTTGAATAATTTAGCACTCTAGAGACAGAAAGCATCTTCCCTGTGTGTTGATTTGAATAATCCAGCACTCTAGAGACAGAATTCATCTTCCCTCTGTGTTGATTTCAATATTCCAGCACTCTAGTGACAGAATTCATCTTCCCTCTGTGTTGATTTAAATATTACATCACTCTTGTGACAGAATGCATCTTCCCTGTGTGTTGATTTGAATATTACAGCACTCTAGTGACAGAATTCATCTTCCCTGTGTGTTGATTTGAATATTCCAGCACTCTAGTGACAGAATGCATCTTCCCTGTGTGTTGATTTAAATATTACATCACTCTTGAGACAGAATGCATCTTCCCTGTGTGTTGATTTGAATAATTTAGCACTCTAGAGACAGAATGCATCTTCCCTGTGTGTTGATTTGAATATTACAGCACTCTAGTGACAGAATTCATCTTCCCTGTGTGTTGATTTGAATATTCCAGCACTCTAGTGACAGAATGCATCTTCCCAGTGTGTTGATTTGAATAATGTAGCACTCTAGAGACAGAATGCATCTTCCCTGTGTGTTGATTTGAATAATTTAGCACTCTTGAGACAGAATGCATCTTCCCTGTGTGTTGATTTGAATAATTTAGCACTCTAGTGACAGAATGCATCTTCCCAGTGTGTTGATTTGAATAATCCAGCACTCTAGTGGCAGAATGCATCTTCCCAGTGTGTTGATTTGAATAATCCAGCACTCTAGAGACAGAATTCATCTTCCCTCTGTGTTGATTTCAATTTTCCAGCACTCTAGTGACAGAATGCATCTTCCCTGTGTGTTGATTTAAATATTTCAGCACTCTAGTGACAGAAAGCATCTTCCCTGTGTGTTGATTTGAATAATCCAGCACTGTAGAGACAGAATTCATCTTCCCTCTGTGTTGATTTAAATACTACATCACTCTAGTGACAGAATGCATCTTCCCGTTGTGTTGATTAGAATATTACAGCACTCTAGTGACAGAATGCGTCTTCCTGTGTGTTGATTTAAATATAACATCACTCTTGAGACAGAATGCATCTTCCCTGTGTGTTGATTTGAATATTCCAGCACTCTAGTGACAGAATGCATCTTCCCTGTGTGTTGATCTGAATATTCCACCACTCTTGAGACAGAATATGTGAGGTTTTGGGGACATTTTCTGAACTATCACCACCAGATGTCCTCATTGTGCCCATTTCTGTGTGCTGAGTCATGTTAACATTAGTCATGCTTTGTTTGATTTGATGTTGATTGCAGCCACCTGTATATCGTTTGACTCCCTTTAAATGCCTGCTCAGTTTATTGTCCTGTGCTCAGTCTTGGAATTGTCAACCTGAAGTGTGCATGTCTAGTAAAATCCCTCCAGCATTTTCTCTAGTACTTTTTGGACTCCTTGATTTTGTGTTTTGTGTTTTGAGAACTTTGTTTTGTGAAGAACCCTTACTTTGAAGCTTCTGAGCTTTGGACCCTTTTTTTGGGCTTCCAAACTGTGAGCGGAGCCTGCTTTCTTGTGCCTTTGTTGAAACTCTTTTTGACTCAGTAAAACCCCTGAACTGACTTGCCTCGTCTGTCTCTCTCTGCAATTGAGACCGTTGTCTTGTGGTAAATCGTCTACCTGCTACACCGGAGACCCAGGTTCAATCCCTGGGCCCGACTGACAGAATGCATCTTCCCTGACTGTTGATTTGAATATACGAGCATCCTAGAGACAGAATGCATCTTCCCTGTGTGTTGATTTGAATATTCCAGCACTCTAGTGACAGAATGCATCTTCCCTGTGTGTTGATTTAAATATTCCAGCACTCTAGTGACAGAATGCATCTTCCCTGTGTGTTGATTTAAATATTACAGCACTCTAGTGACAGAATGCATCTTCCCTGTGTGTTGATTTGAATAATCCAGCACTCCAGTGACAGAATGCATCTTCCCTGTGTTTTGATTTAAATATTACAGCACTCTAGTGACAGAAAACATCTTCCCTGTGTGTTGATTTGAATAATCCAGCACTCCAGTGACAGAATGCATCTTCCCTGTGTTTTGATTTAAATATTACAGCACTCTAGTGACAGAATGCATCTTCCATGTGTGTTGATTTGAATGTGCCAGCATCCTAGAGACACAATGCATCTTCCCTGTGTTTTGATTTAAATATTCCAGCACTCTAGTGACAGAATGCATCTTCCCTGTGTGTTGATTTAAATATTCCAGCACTCTAGTGACAGAAAACATCTTCCCTGTGTGTTGATTTGAATAATCCAGCACTCCCGTGACAGAATGCATCTTCCCTGTGTTTTGATTTAAATATTACAGCACTCAAGTGACAGAATGCATCTTCCCTGTGTGTTGATTTGAATAATCCAGCACTCCAGTGACAGAATGCATCTTCCCTGTGTTTTGATTTAAATATTACAGCACTCAAGTGACAGAATGCATCTTCCCTGTGTGTTGATTTGAATAATCCAGCACTCCAGTGACAGAATGCATCGTCCCTGTGTTTTGATTTAAATATTCCAGCACTCTAGTGACAGAAAACATCTTCCCTGTGTGTTGATTTGAATAATCCAGCACTCCAGTGACAGAATGCATCTTCCCTGTGTTTTGATTTGAATATACCAGCATCCTAGAGACACAATGCATCTTCCTTGTGTTTCGATTTAAATATTACAGCACTCTAGTGACAGAATGCATCTTCCCTGTGTGTTGATTTGAAAGTGCCAGCATCCTAGAGACACAATGCATCTTCCTTGTGTTTTGATTTAAATATTACAGCACTCTAGTGACAGAATGCATCTTCCCTGTGTTTTGATTTAAATATTACTGCACTCTAGTGACACAATGCATCTTCCCTGTGTGTTGATCTGAATATTCCAGCACTCTAGTGACAGAATGCATCTTCCCTGTCTTTTGATTTGAATATACCAGCATCCTAGAGACACAATGCATCTTCCTTGTGTTTTGATTTAAATATTCCAGCACTCTAGTGACAGAATGCATCTTCCCTGTGTGTTAATTTAAATTTTACAGCACTCTAGTGACGGAATGCATCTTCGCTGTTTGTTGATTTGAATATACGAGCATCCTAGAGACAGAATGCATCTTCCCTGTGTGTTGATTTGAATATTCCTGCACTCCAGTGACAGAATGCATCTTCCCTGTGTGTTGATTTCAATATTCCAGCACTCTAGTGACAGAATGCATCTTCCCAGTGTGTTGATTTGATTATACCAGCATCCTTGAGACACAATCTATCTTCCCAGTGTTTTGATTTAAATATTCCAGCACTCTAGTGACAGAATGCATCTTCCCAGTGTGTTGATTTGATTATACCAGCATCCTTGAGACACAATACATCTTCCCAGTGTTTTGATTTAAATATGACAGCACTCTAGTGACAGAATGCATCTTCCCAGTGTGTTGATTTGAATAATCCAGCACTCTAGTGACAGAATTCATCTTCCCTGTATGTTGATTTAAATACTACATCACTCTAGTGACAGAATTCATCTTCCCTCTGTGTTGATTTAAATATTACATCACTCTTGTGACAGAATGCATCTTCCCTGTGTGTTGATTTGAATAATTTAGCACTCTAGAGACAGAATGCGTCTTCCCTGTGTGTTGATTTGAATATTACAGCACTCTAGTGACAGAATTCATCTTCCCTGTGTGTTGATTTGAATATTCCAGCACTCTAGTGACAGAATGCATCTTCCCAGTGTGTTGATTTGAATATTACAGCACTCTAGTGACAGAATTCATCTTCCCTGTGTGTTGATTTGAATAATCCAGCAATCTAGTGGCAGAATGCATCTTCCCAGTGTGTTGATTTGAATAATTTAGCACTCTAGAGACAGAAAGCATCTTCCCTGTGTGTTGATTTGAATAATCCAGCACTCTAGAGACAGAATTCATCTTCCCTCTGTGTTGATTTCAATTTTCCAGCACTCTAGTGACAGAATGCATCTTCCCTGTGTGTTGATTTAAATATTACATCACTCTTGTGACAGAATGCATCTTCCCTGTGTGTTGATTTGAATATTACAGCACTCTATTGACAGAATTCATCTTCCCTGTGTGTTGATTTGAATAATTTAGCACTCTAGTGACAGAATTCATCTTCCCTCTGTGTTGATTTAAATATTACATCACTCTTGTGACAGAATGCATCTTCCCTGTGTGTTGATTTGAATAATTTAGCACTCTAGAGACAGAATGCATCTTCCCTGTGTGTTGATTTGAATATTACAGCACTCTATTGACAGAATTCATCTTCCCTGTGTGTTGATTTGAATATTCCAGCACTCTAGTGACAGAATGCATCTTCCCAGTGTGTTGATTTGAATAATTTAGCACTCTAGTGACAGAATGCATCTTCCCTGTGTGTTGATTTGAATAATTTAGCACTCTTGAGACAGAATGCATCTTCCCTGTGTGTTGATTTGAATAATTTAGCACTCTAGTGACAGAATGCATCTTCCCAGTGTGTTGATTTGAATAATCCAGCACTCTAGAGACAGAAAGCATCTTCCCTGTGTGTTGATTTGAATAATCCAGCACTGTAGAGACAGAATTCATCTTCCCTCTGTGTTGATTTCAATTTTCCAGCACTCTAGTGACAGAATGCATCTTCCCTGTGTGTTGATTTAAATATTTCAGCACTCTAGTGACAGAAAGCATCTTCCCTGTGTGTTGATTTGAATAATCCAGCACTGTAGAGACAGAATTCATCTTCCCTCTGTGTTGATTTAAATACTACATCACTCTAGTGACAGAATGCATCTTCCCGTTGTGTTGATTAGAATATTACAGCACTCTAGTGACAGAATGCGTCTTCCTGTGTGTTGATTTAAATATAACATCACTCTTGAGACAGAATGCATCTTCCCTGTGTGTTGATTTGAATATTCCAGCACTCTAGTGACAGAATGCATCTTCCCTGTGTGTTGATCTGAATATTCCACCACTCTTGAGACAGAATATGTGAGGTTTTGGGGACATTTTCTGAACTATCACCACCAGATGTCCTCATTGTGCCCATTTCTGTGTGCTGAGTCATGTTAACATTAGTCATGCTTTGTTTGATTTGATGTTGATTGCAGCCACCTGTATATCGTTTGACTCCCTTTAAATGCCTGCTCAGTTTATTGTCCTGTGCTCAGTCTTGGAATTGTCAACCTGAAGTGTGCATGTCTAGTAAAATCCCTCCAGCATTTTCTCTAGTACTTTTTGGACTCCTTGATTTTGTGTTTTGTGTTTTGAGAACTTTGTTTTGTGAAGAACCCTTACTTTGAAGCTTCTGAGCTTTGGACCCTTTTTTTGGGCTTCCAAACTGTGAGCGGAGCCTGCTTTCTTGTGCCTTTGTTGAAACTCTTTTTGACTCAGTAAAACCCCTGAACTGACTTGCCTCGTCTGTCTCTCTCTGCAATTGAGACCGTTGTCTTGTGGTAAATCGTCTACCTGCTACACCGGAGACCCAGGTTCAATCCCTGGGCCCGACTGACAGAATGCATCTTCCCTGACTGTTGATTTGAATATACGAGCATCCTAGAGACAGAATGCATCTTCCCTGTGTGTTGATTTGAATATTCCAGCACTCTAGTGACAGAATGCATCTTCCCTGTGTGTTGATTTAAATATTCCAGCACTCTAGTGACAGAATGCATCTTCCCTGTGTGTTGATTTAAATATTACAGCACTCTAGTGACAGAATGCATCTTCCCTGTGTGTTGATTTGAATAATCCAGCACTCCAGTGACAGAATGCATCTTCCCTGTGTTTTGATTTAAATATTACAGCACTCTAGTGACAGAAAACATCTTCCCTGTGTGTTGATTTGAATAATCCAGCACTCCAGTGACAGAATGCATCTTCCCTGTGTTTTGATTTAAATATTACAGCACTCTAGTGACAGAATGCATCTTCCATGTGTGTTGATTTGAATGTGCCAGCATCCTAGAGACACAATGCATCTTCCCTGTGTTTTGATTTAAATATTCCAGCACTCTAGTGACAGAATGCATCTTCCCTGTGTGTTGATTTAAATATTCCAGCACTCTAGTGACAGAAAACATCTTCCCTGTGTGTTGATTTGAATAATCCAGCACTCCCGTGACAGAATGCATCTTCCCTGTGTTTTGATTTAAATATTACAGCACTCAAGTGACAGAATGCATCTTCCCTGTGTGTTGATTTGAATAATCCAGCACTCCAGTGACAGAATGCATCTTCCCTGTGTTTTGATTTAAATATTACAGCACTCAAGTGACAGAATGCATCTTCCCTGTGTGTTGATTTGAATAATCCAGCACTCCAGTGACAGAATGCATCGTCCCTGTGTTTTGATTTAAATATTCCAGCACTCTAGTGACAGAAAACATCTTCCCTGTGTGTTGATTTGAATAATCCAGCACTCCAGTGACAGAATGCATCTTCCCTGTGTTTTGATTTGAATATACCAGCATCCTAGAGACACAATGCATCTTCCTTGTGTTTCGATTTTAATATTACAGCACTCTAGTGACAGAATGCATCTTCCCTGTGTGTTGATTTGAAAGTGCCAGCATCCTAGAGACACAATGCATCTTCCTTGTGTTTTGATTTAAATATTACAGCACTCTAGTGACAGAATGCATCTTCCCTGTGTTTTGATTTAAATATTACTGCACTCTAGTGACACAATGCATCTTCCCTGTGTGTTGATCTGAATATTCCAGCACTCTAGTGACAGAATGCATCTTCCCTGTCTTTTGATTTGAATATACCAGCATCCTAGAGACACAATGCATCTTCCTTGTGTTTTGATTTAAATATTCCAGCACTCTAGTGACAGAATGCATCTTCCCTGTGTGTTGATTTGAATAATTTAGCACTCTAGTGACAGAATGCATCTTCCCAGTGTGTTGATTTGAATAATCCAGCACTCTAGAGACAGAAAGCATCTTCCCTGTGTGTTGATTTGAATAATCCAGCACTGTAGAGACAGAATTCATCTTCCCTCTGTGTTGATTTCAATTTTCCAGCACTCTAGTGACAGAATGCATCTTCCCTGTGTGTTGATTTAAATATTTCAGCACTCTAGTGACAGAAAGCATCTTCCCTGTGTGTTGATTTGAATAATCCAGCACTGTAGAGACAGAATTCATCTTCCCTCTGTGTTGATTTAAATACTACATCACTTTAGTGACAGAATGCATCTTCCCGTTGTGTTGATTAGAATATTACAGCACTCTAGTGACAGAATGCGTCTTCCTGTGTGTTGATTTAAATATAACATCACTCTTGAGACAGAATGCATCTTCCCTGTGTGTTGATTTGAATATTCCAGCACTCTAGTGACAGAATGCATCTTCCCTGTGTGTTGATCTGAATATTCCACCACTCTTGAGACAGAATATGTGAGGTTTTGGGGACATTTTCTGAACTATCACCACCAGATGTCCTCATTGTGCCCATTTCTGTGTGCTGAGTCATGTTAACATTAGTCATGCTTTGTTTGATTTGATGTTGATTGCAGCCACCTGTATATCGTTTGACTCCCTTTAAATGCCTGCTCAGTTTATTGTCCTGTGCTCAGTCTTGGAATTGTCAACCTGAAGTGTGCATGTCTAGTAAAATCCCTCCAGCATTTTCTCTAGTACTTTTTGGACTCCTTGATTTTGTGTTTTGTGTTTTGAGAACTTTGTTTTCTGAAGAACCCTTACTTTGAAGCTTCTGAGCTTTGGACCCTTTTTTTGGGCTTCCAAACTGTGAGCGGAGCCTGCTTTCTTGTGCCTTTGTTGAAACTCTTTTTGACTCAGTAAAACCCCTGAACTGACTTGCCTCGTCTGTCTCTCTCTGCAATTGAGACCGTTGTCTTGTGGTAAATCGTCTACCTGCTACACCGGAGACCCAGGTTCAATCCCTGGGCCCGACTGACAGAATGCATCTTCCCTGACTGTTGATTTGAATATACGAGCATCCTAGAGACAGAATGCATCTTCCCTGTGTGTTGATTTGAATATTCCAGCACTCTAGTGACAGAATGCATCTTCCCTGTGTGTTGATTTAAATATTCCAGCACTCTAGTGACAGAATGCATCTTCCCTGTGTGTTGATTTAAATATTACAGCACTCTAGTGACAGAATGCATCTTCCCTGTGTGTTGATTTGAATAATCCAGCACTCCAGTGACAGAATGCATCTTCCCTGTGTTTTGATTTAAATATTACAGCACTCTAGTGACAGAAAACATCTTCCCTGTGTGTTGATTTGAATAATCCAGCACTCCAGTGACAGAATGCATCTTCCCTGTGTTTTGATTTAAATATTACAGCACTCTAGTGACAGAATGCATCTTCCATGTGTGTTGATTTGAATGTGCCAGCATCCTAGAGACACAATGCATCTTCCCTGTGTTTTGATTTAAATATTCCAGCACTCTAGTGACAGAATGCATCTTCCCTGTGTGTTGATTTAAATATTCCAGCACTCTAGTGACAGAAAACATCTTCCCTGTGTGTTGATTTGAATAATCCAGCACTCCAGTGACAGAATGCATCTTCCCTGTGTTTTGATTTAAATATTACAGCACTCAAGTGACAGAATGCATCTTCCCTGTGTGTTGATTTGAATAATCCAGCACTCCAGTGACAGAATGCATCTTCCCTGTGTTTTGATTTAAATATTCCAGCACTCTAGTGACAGAAAACATCTTCCCTGTGTGTTGATTTGAATAATCCAGCACTCCAGTGACAGAATGCATCTTCCCTGTGTTTTGATTTGAATATACCAGCATCCTAGAGACACAATGCATCTTCCTTGTGTTTCGATTTTAATATTACAGCACTCTAGTGACAGAATGCATCTTCCCTGTGTGTTGATTTGAAAGTGCCAGCATCCTAGAGACACAATGCATCTTCCTTGTGTTTTGATTTAAATATTACAGCACTCTAGTGACAGAATGCATCTTCCCTGTGTTTTGATTTAAATATTACTGCACTCTAGTGACACAATGCATCTTCCCTGTGTGTTGATCTGAATATTCCAGCACTCTAGTGACAGAATGCATCTTCCCTGTCTTTTGATTTGAATATACCAGCATCCTAGAGACACAATGCATCTTCCTTGTGTTTTGATTTAAATATTCCAGCACTCTAGTGACAGAATGCATCTTCCCTGTGTGTTAATTTAAATTTTACAGCACTCTAGTGATGGAATGCATCTTCGCTGTTTGTTGATTTGAATATACGAGCATCCTAGAGACAGAATGCATCTTCCCTGTGTGTTGATTTGAATATTCCTGCACTCCAGTGACAGAATGCATCTTCCCTGTGTGTTGATTTGAATAATCCAGCACTGTAGAGACAGAATTCATCTTCCCTCTGTGTTGATTTCAATTTTCCAGCACTCTAGTGACAGAATGCATCTTCCCTGTGTGTTGATTTAAATATTTCAGCACTCTAGTGACAGAAAGCATCTTCCCTGTGTGTTGATTTGAATAATCCAGCACTGTAGAGACAGAATTCATCTTCCCTCTGTGTTGATTTAAATACTACATCACTCTAGTGACAGAATGCATCTTCCCGTTGTGTTGATTAGAATATTACAGCACTCTAGTGACAGAATGCGTCTTCCTGTGTGTTGATTTAAATATAACATCACTCTTGAGACAGAATGCATCTTCCCTGTGTGTTGATTTGAATATTCCAGCACTCTAGTGACAGAATGCATCTTCCCTGTGTGTTGATCTGAATATTCCACCACTCTTGAGACAGAATATGTGAGGTTTTGGGGACATTTTCTGAACTATCACCACCAGATGTCCTCATTGTGCCCATTTCTGTGTGCTGAGTCATGTTAACATTAGTCATGCTTTGTTTGATTTGATGTTGATTGCAGCCACCTGTATATCGTTTGACTCCCTTTAAATGCCTGCTCAGTTTATTGTCCTGTGCTCAGTCTTGGAATTGTCAACCTGAAGTGTGCATGTCTAGTAAAATCCCTCCAGCATTTTCTCTAGTACTTTTTGGACTCCTTGATTTTGTGTTTTGTGTTTTGAGAACTTTGTTTTGTGAAGAACCCTTACTTTGAAGCTTCTGAGCTTTGGACCCTTTTTTTGGGCTTCCAAACTGTGAGCGGAGCCTGCTTTCTTGTGCCTTTGTTGAAACTCTTTTTGACTCAGTAAAACCCCTGAACTGACTTGCCTCGTCTGTCTCTCTCTGCAATTGAGACCGTTGTCTTGTGGTAAATCGTCTACCTGCTACACCGGAGACCCAGGTTCAATCCCTGGGCCCGACTGACAGAATGCATCTTCCCTGACTGTTGATTTGAATATACGAGCATCCTAGAGACAGAATGCATCTTCCCTGTGTGTTGATTTGAATATTCCAGCACTCTAGTGACAGAATGCATCTTCCCTGTGTGTTGATTTAAATATTCCAGCACTCTAGTGACAGAATGCATCTTCCCTGTGTGTTGATTTAAATATTACAGCACTCTAGTGACAGAATGCATCTTCCCTGTGTGTTGATTTGAATAATCCAGCACTCCAGTGACAGAATGCATCTTCCCTGTGTTTTGATTTAAATATTACAGCACTCTAGTGACAGAAAACATCTTCCCTGTGTGTTGATTTGAATAATCCAGCACTCCAGTGACAGAATGCATCTTCCCTGTGTTTTGATTTAAATATTACAGCACTCTAGTGGCAGAATGCATCTTCCATGTGTGTTGATTTGAATGTGCCAGCATCCTAGAGACACAATGCATCTTCCCTGTGTTTTGATTTAAATATTCCAGCACTCTAGTGACAGAATGCATCTTCCCTGTGTGTTGATTTAAATATTCCAGCACTCTAGTGACAGAAAACATCTTCCCTGTGTGTTGATTTGAATAATCCAGCACTCCCGTGACAGAATGCATCTTCCCTGTGTTTTGATTTAAATATTACAGCACTCAAGTGACAGAATGCATCTTCCCTGTGTGTTGATTTGAATAATCCAGCACTCCAGTGACAGAATGCATCTTCCCTGTGTTTTGATTTAAATATTACAGCACTCAAGTGACAGAATGCATCTTCCCTGTGTGTTGATTTGAATAATCCAGCACTCCAGTGACAGAATGCATCGTCCCTGTGTTTTGATTTAAATATTCCAGCACTCTAGTGACAGAAAACATCTTCCCTGTGTGTTGATTTGAATAATCCAGCACTCCAGTGACAGAATGCATCTTCCCTGTGTTTTGATTTGAATATACCAGCATCCTAGAGACACAATGCATCTTCCTTGTGTTTTGATTTAAATATTACAGCACTCTAGTGACAGAATGCATCTTCCCTGTGTGTTGATTTGAAAGTGCCAGCATCCTAGAGACACAATGCATCTTCCTTGTGTTTTGATTTAAATATTACAGCACTCTAGTGACAGAATGCATCTTCCCTGTGTTTTGATTTAAATATTACTGCACTCTAGTGACACAATGCATCTTCCCTGTGTGTTGATCTGAATATTCCAGCACTCTAGTGACAGAATGCATCTTCCCTGTCTTTTGATTTGAATATACCAGCATCCTAGAGACACAATGCATCTTCCTTGTGTTTTGATTTAAATATTCCAGCACTCTAGTGACAGAATGCATCTTCCCTGTGTGTTAATTTAAATTTTACAGCACTCTAGTGACGGAATGCATCTTCGCTGTTTGTTGATTTGAATATACGAGCATCCTAGAGACAGAATGCATCTTCCCTGTGTGTTGATTTGAATATTCCTGCACTCCAGTGACAGAATGCATCTTCCCTGTGTGTTGATTTCAATATTCCAGCACTCTAGTGACAGAATGCATCTTCCCAGTGTGTTGATTTGATTATACCAGCATCCTTGAGACACAATCTATCTTCCCAGTGTTTTGATTTAAATATTCCAGCACTCTAGTGACAGAATGCATCTTCCCAGTGTGTTGATTTGATTATACCAGCATCCTTGAGACACAATGCATCTTCCCAGTGTTTTGATTTAAATATGACAGCACTCTAGTGACAGAATGCATCTTCCCAGTGTGTTGATTTGAATAATCCAGCACTCTAGTGACAGAATTCATCTTCCCTGTATGTTGATTTAAATACTACATCACTCTAGTGACAGAATTCATCTTCCCTCTGTGTTGATTTAAATATTACATCACTCTTGTGACAGAATGCATCTTCCCTGTGTGTTGATTTGAATAATTTAGCACTCTAGAGACAGAATGCATCTTCCCTGTGTGTTGATTTGAATATTACAGCACTCTAGTGACAGAATTCATCTTCCCTGTGTGTTGATTTGAATATTCCAGCACTCTAGTGACAGAATGCATCTTCCCAGTGTGTTGATTTGAATAATTTAGCACTCTAGAGACAGAATGCATCTTCCCTGTGTGTTGATTTGAATAATCCAGCAATCTAGTGGCAGAATGCATCTTCCCAGTGTGTTGATTTGAATAATTTAGCACTCTAGAGACAGAAAGCATCTTCCCTGTGTGTTGATTTGAATAATCCAGCACTCTAGAGACAGAATTCATCTTCCCTCTGTGTTGATTTCAATTTTCCAGCACTCTAGTGACAGAATGCATCTTCCCTGTGTGTTGATTTAAATATTTCAGCACTCTTGAGACAGAATGCATCTTCCCTGTGTGTTGATTTAAATATTTCAGCACTCTTGAGACAGAATGCATCTTCCTTGTGTGTTGATTTGAATAATCCAGCACTCTAGAGACAGAATTCATCTTCCCTCTGTGTTGATTTCAATTTTCCAGCACTCTAGTGACAGAATGCATCTTCCCTGTGTGTTGATTTGAATAATTCAGCACTCTAGAGACAGAATGCAACATCCCGTTGTGTTGATAAGAATATTACAGCACTCTAGTGACAGAATGCGTCTTCCTGTGTGTTGATTTAAATATAACCTCACTCTTGAGACAGAATGCATTTTCCCTGTGTGTTGATTTGAATATTCCAGCACTCTAGTGACAGAATGCATCTTCCCTGTGTGTTGATCTGAATATTCCACCACTCTTGAGACAGAATATGTGAGGTTATGGGGACATTTTCTGAACTCTCACCACCAGATGTCCTCATTGTGCCCATTTCTGTGTGCTGAGTCATGTTAACATTAGTCATGCTTTGTTTGATTTGATGTTGATTGCAGCCACCTGTATATCGTTTGACTCCCTTTAAATGCCTGCTCAGTTTATTGTCCTGTGCTCAGTCTTGGAATTGTCAACCTGAAGTGTGCATGTCTAGTAAAATCCCTCCAGCATTTTCTCTAGTACTTTTTGGACTCCTTGATTTTGTGTGTTGTGTTTTGAGAACTTTGTTTTGTGAAGAACCCTTACTTTGAAGCTTCTGAGCTTTGGACCCTTTTTTTGGGCTTCCAAACTGTGAGCGGAGCCTGCTTTCTTGTGCCTTTGTTGAAACTCTTTTTGACTCAGTAAAACCCCTGAACTGACTTGCCTCGTCTGTCTCTCTCTGCAATTGAGTCCGTTGTCTTGTGGTAAATCGTCTACCTGCTACACCGGAGACCCAGGTTCAATCCCTGGGCCCGACTGACAGAATGCATCTTCCCTGTCTGTTGATATGAATATACGAGCATCCTAGAGACAGAATGCATCTTCCCTGTGTGTTGATTTGAATATTCCAGCACTCTCGTGACAGAATGCATCTTCCCAGTGTGTTGATTTAAATATTCCAGCACTCTAGTGACAGAATGCATCTTCCCTGTGTGTTGATTTAAATATTCCAGCACTCTGGTGACAGAATGCATCTTCCCTGTGTGTTGATTTGAATAATCCAGCACTCCAGTGACAGAATGCATCTTCCCTGTGTTTTGATTTAAATATTACAGCACTCTAGTGACAGAAAACATCTTCCCTGTGTGTTGATTTGAATAATCCAGAACTCCAGTGACAGAATGCATCTTCCCTGTGTTTTGATTTAAATATTACAGCACTCTAGTGACAGAATGCATCTTCCCTGTGTGTTGATTTGAATAATCCAGCACTCCAGTGACAGAATGCATCTTCCCTGTGTTTTGATTTGAATATACCAGTATCCTAGAGACACAACGCATCTTCCTTGTGTTTTGATTTAAATATTACAGCACTCTAGTGACAGAATGCATCTTCCCTGTGTGTTGATTTAAATATTCCAGCACTCTGGTGACAGAATGCATCTTTGCTGTGTGTTGATTTGAATATTACAGCACTCTAGTGACAGAATGCATCTTCCCTGTGTGTTGATTTAAATATTACAGCACTCTAGTGACAGAAAACATCTTCCCTGTGTGTTGATTTGAATAATCCAGCACTCCAGTGACAGAATGCATCTTCCCTGTGTTTTGATTTAAATATTCCAGCACTCTAGTGACAGAAAACATCTTCCCTGTGTGTTGATTTGAATAATCCAGCACTCCAGTGACAGAATGCATCTTCCCTGTGTTTTGATTTAAATATTACAGCACTCTAGTGACAGAATGCATCTTCCCTGTGTGTTGATTTGAATAATCCAGCACTCCAGTGACAGAATGCATCTTCCCTGTGTTTTGATTTGAATATACCAGTATCCTAGAGACACAATGCATCTTCCTTGTGTTTTGATTTAAATATTACAGCACTCTAGTGACAGAATGCATCTTCCCTGTGTGTTGATTTAAATATTCCAGCACTCTGGTGACAGAATGCATCTTTGCTGTGTGTTGATTTGAATATTACAGCACTCTAGTGACAGAATGCATCTTCCCTGTGTGTTGATTTAAATATTACAGCACTCTAGTGACAGAAAACATCTTCCCTGTGTGTTGATTTGAATAATCCAGCACTCCAGTGACAGAATGCATCTTCCCTGTGTTTTGATTTAAATATTCCAGCACTCTAGTGACAGAAAACATCTTCCCTGTGTGTTGATTTGAATAATCCAGAACTCCAGTGACAGAATGCATCTTCCCTGTGTTTTGATTTAAATATTACAGCACTCTAGTGACACAATGCATCTTCCCTGTGTGTTGATCTGAATATTCCAGCACTCTAGTGACAGAATGCATCTTCCCTGTCTTTTGATTTGAATATACCAGCTTCCTAGAGACACAATGCATCTTCCTTGTGTTTTGATTTAAATATTCCAGCACTCTAGTGACACAATGCATCTTCCCTGTGTGTTGATCTGAATATTCCAGCACTCTAGTGACAGAATGCATCTTCCCTGTGTGTTAATTTAAATTTTACAGCACTCTAGTGACAGAATGCATCTTCCCTGTGTGTTGATTTGATTATACCAGCATCCTTGAGACACAATGCATCTTCCCAGTGTTTTGATTTAAATATGACAGCACTCTAGTGACGGAATGCATCTTCGCTGTGTGTTGATTTGAATATACGAGCATCCTAGAGACAGAATGCATCTTCCCTGTGTGTTGATTTGAATATTCCTGCACTCTAGTGACAGAATGCATCTTCCCTGTGTGTTGATTTAAATATTCCAGCACTCTAGTGACAGAAAGCATCTTCCCTGTGTGTTGATTTGAATAATCCAGCACTCAAGTGACAGAATGCATCTTCCCTGTGTGTTGATTTAAATATTCCAGCATCCTTGAGACACAATGCATCTTCCCAGTGTTTTGATTTAAATATGACAGCACTCTAGTGACGGAATGCATCTTCGCTGTGTGTTGATTTGAATATACGAGCATCCTTGAGACAGAATGCATCTTCCCTGTGTGTTGATTTGAATATTCCTGCACTCTAGTGACAGAATGCATCTTCCCTGTGTGTTGATTTGAATATTCCAGCACTTTAGTGATAGAATGCATCTTCCCTTTGTGTTGATTTGAATATTCCAGCACTCTAGTGACAGAATTCATCTTCCCTGTGTGTTGATTTGAATATTCCAGCACTCTAGTGACAGAATGCATCTTCCCAGTGTGTTGATTTGAATAATTTAGCACTCTAGAGACAGAATGCATCTTCCCTGTGTGTTGATTTGAATAATTTAGCACTCTTGAGACAGAATGCATCTTCCCTGTGTGTTGATTTGAATAATTTAGCACTCTAGTGACAGAATGCATCTTCCCTGTGTGTTGATTTGAATAATCCAGCACTCTAGTGGCAGAATGCATCTTCCCTGTGTTTTGATTTAAATATTACAGCACTCTAGTGACAGAATATGTGAGGTTTTGGGGACATTTTCTGAACTCTCACCACCAGATGTCCTCATTATGCCCATTTCTGTGTGCTGAGTCATGTTAACCTCAGTCATGCTTTGTTTGATTTGATGTTGATTGCAGCCACCTGTATATCGTTTGACTCCCTTTAAATGCCTGCTCAGTTTATTGTCCTGTGCTCAGTCTTGGAATTGTCAACCTGAAGTGTGCATGTCTAGTAAAATCCCTCCAGCATTTTCTCTAGTACTTTTTGGACTCCTTGATTTTGTGTTTTGTGTTTTGAGAACTTTGTTTTGTGAAGAACCCTTACTTTGAAGCTTCTGAGCTTTGGACCCTTTTTGGGCTTCCAAACTGTG
This sequence comes from Gymnothorax reevesii, assembly GCA_029721435.1. Classification (NCBI taxonomy): domain Eukaryota; kingdom Metazoa; phylum Chordata; class Actinopteri; order Anguilliformes; family Muraenidae; genus Gymnothorax; species Gymnothorax reevesii. The sequence continues at coordinate 89,339,726 of CM056584.1, read as the reverse complement.
AGCGGAGCCTGCTTTCTTGTGCCTTTGTTGAAACTCTTTTTGACTCAGTAAAACCCCTGAACTGACTTGCCTCGTCTGTCTCTCTCTGCAATTGAGTCCGTTGTCTTGTGGTAAATCGTCTACCTGCTACACCGGAGACCCAGATTCAATCCCTGGGCCCGACTGACAGGATGCATCTTCCCTGTCTGTTGATTTGAATATACGAGCATCCTAGAGACAGAATGCATCTTCCCTGTGTGTTGATTTGAATAATTTAGCACTCTTGAGACAGAATGCATCTTCCCTGTGTGTTCATTTGAATAATTTAGCGCACTAGTGACAGAATGCATCTTCCCAGTGTGTTGATTTGAATAATCCAGCACTCTAGAGACAGAAAGCATCTTCCCTGTGTGTTGATTTGAATAATCCAGCACTCTAGAGACAGAATTCATCTTCCCTCTGTGTTGATTTCAATTTTCCAGCACTCTAGTGACAGAATGCATCTTCCCTGTGTGTTGATTTAAATATTTCAGCACTCTTGAGACAGAATGCATCTTCCCTGTGTGTTGATTTAAATATTTCAGCACTCCTGAGACAGAATGCATCTTCCTTGTGTGTTGATTTGAATAATCCAGCACTCTAGAGACAGAATTCATCTTCCCTCTGTGTTGATTTCAATTTTCCAGCACTCTAGTGACAGAATGCATCTTCCCTGTGTGTTGATTTGAATAATTCAGCACTCTAGAGACAGAATGCATCTTCCCGTTGTGTTGATTAGAATATTACAGCACTCTAGTGACAGAATGCGTCTTCCTGTGTGTTGATTTAAATATAACATCACTCTTGAGACAGAATGCATCTTCCCTGTGTGTTGATTTGAATATTCCAGCACTCTAGTGACAGAATGCATCTTCCCTGTGTGTTAATTTAAATTTTACAGCACTCTAGTGACGGAATGCATCTTCGCTGTTTGTTGATTTGAATATACGAGCATCCTAGAGACAGAATGCATCTTCCCTGTGTGTTGATTTGAATATTCCTGCACTCCAGTGACAGAATGCATCTTCCCTGTGTGTTGATTTAAATATTCCAGCACTCTAGTGACAGAATGCATCTTCCCAGTGTGTTGATTTGATTATACCAGCATCCTTGAGACACAATCTATCTTCCCAGTGTTTTGATTTAAATATTCCAGCACTCTAGTGACAGAATGCATCTTCCCAGTGTGTTGATTTGATTATACCAGCATCCTTGAGACACAATACATCTTCCCAGTGTTTTGATTTAAATATGACAGCACTCTAGTGACAGAATGCATCTTCCCAGTGTGTTGATTTGAATAATCCAGCACTCTAGTGACAGAATTCATCTTCCCTGTATGTTGATTTAAATACTACATCACTCTAGTGACAGAATTCATCTTCCCTCTGTGTTGATTTAAATATTACATCACTCTTGTGACAGAATGCATCTTCCCTGTGTGTTGATTTGAATAATTTAGCACTCTAGAGACAGAATGCATCTTCCCTGTGTGTTGATTTGAATATTACAGCACTCTAGTGACAGAATTCATCTTCCCTGTGTGTTGATTTGAATATTCCAGCACTCTAGTGACAGAATGCATCTTCCCTGTGTGTTGATTTGAATAATTTAGCACTCTTGAGACAGAATGCATCTTCCCTGTGTGTTGATTTGAATGATCCAGCACTCTAGTGGCAGAATGCATCTTCCCTGTGTGTTGATTTGAATAATTTAGCACTCTAGAGACAGAATGCATCTTCCCTGTGTGTTGATTTGAATAATTTAGCACACTTGAGACAGAATTCATCTTCCCTCTGTGTTGATTTCAATTTTCCAGCACTCTAGTGACAGAATGCATCTTCCCTGTGTGTTGATTTAAATATTTCAGCACTCTTGAGACAGAATGCATATTCCCTGTGTGTTGATTTAAATATTTCAGCACTCTTGAGACAGAATGCATCTTCCTTGTGTGTTGATTTGAATAATCCAGCACTCTAGAGACAGAATTCATCTTCCCTCTGTGTTGATTTCAATTTTCCAGCACTCTAGTGACAGAATGCATCTTCCCTGTGTGTTGATTTGAATAATTCAGCACTCTAGAGACAGAATGCAACATCCCGTTGTGTTGATAAGAATATTACAGCACTCTAGTGACAGAATGCGTCTTCCTGTGTGTTGATTTAAATATAACCTCACTCTTGAGACAGAATGCATTTTCCCTGTGTGTTGATTTGAATATTCCAGCACTCTAGTGACAGAATGCATCTTCCCTGTGTGTTGATCTGAATATTCCACCACTCTTGAGACAGAATATGTGAGGTTATGGGGACATTTTCTGAACTCTCACCACCAGATGTCCTCATTGTGCCCATTTCTGTGTGCTGAGTCATGTTAACATTAGTCATGCTTTGTTTGATTTGATGTTGATTGCAGCCACCTGTATATCGTTTGACTCCCTTTAAATGCCTGCTCAGTTTATTGTCCTGTGCTCAGTCTTGGAATTGTCAACCTGAAGTGTGCATGTCTAGTAAAATCCCTCCAGCATTTTCTCTAGTACTTTTTGGACTCCTTGATTTTGTGTGTTGTGTTTTGAGAACTTTGTTTTGTGAAGAACCCTTACTTTGAAGCTTCTGAGCTTTGGACCCTTTTTTTGGGCTTCCAAACTGTGAGCGGAGCCTGCTTTCTTGTGCCTTTGTTGAAACTCTTTTTGACTCAGTAAAACCCCTGAACTGACTTGCCTCGTCTGTCTCTCTCTGCAATTGAGTCCGTTGTCTTGTGGTAAATCGTCTACCTGCTACACCGGAGACCCAGGTTCAATCCCTGGGCCCGACTGACAGAATGCATCTTCCCTGTCTGTTGATATGAATATACGAGCATCCTAGAGACAGAATGCATCTTCCCTGTGTGTTGATTTGAATATTCCAGCACTCTCGTGACAGAATGCATCTTCCCAGTGTGTTGATTTAAATATTCCAGCACTCTAGTGACAGAATGCATCTTCCCTGTGTGTTGATTTAAATATTCCAGCACTCTGGTGACAGAATGCATCTTCCCTGTGTGTTGATTTGAATAATCCAGCACTCCAGTGACAGAATGCATCTTCCCTGTGTTTTGATTTAAATATTACAGCACTCTAGTGACAGAAAACATCTTCCCTGTGTGTTGATTTGAATAATCCAGAACTCCAGTGACAGAATGCATCTTCCCTGTGTTTTGATTTAAATATTACAGCACTCTAGTGACAGAATGCATCTTCCCTGTGTGTTGATTTGAATAATCCAGCACTCCAGTGACAGAATGCATCTTCCCTGTGTTTTGATTTGAATATACCAGTATCCTAGAGACACAACGCATCTTCCTTGTGTTTTGATTTAAATATTACAGCACTCTAGTGACAGAATGCATCTTTGCTGTGTGTTGATTTGAATATTACAGCACTCTAGTGACAGAATGCATCTTCCCTGTGTGTTGATTTAAATATTACAGCACTCTAGTGACAGAAAACATCTTCCCTGTGTGTTGATTTGAATAATCCAGCACTCCAGTGACAGAATGCATCTTCCCTGTGTTTTGATTTAAATATTCCAGCACTCTAGTGACAGAAAACATCTTCCCTGTGTGTTGATTTGAATAATCCAGAACTCCAGTGACAGAATGCATCTTCCCTGTGTTTTGATTTAAATATTACAGCACTCTAGTGACAGAATGCATCTTCCCTGTGTGTTGATTTGAATAATCCAGCACTCCAGTGACAGAATGCATCTTCCCTGTGTTTTGATTTGAATATACCAGTATCCTAGAGACACAATGCATCTTCCTTGTGTTTTGATTTAAATATTACAGCACTCTGGTGACAGAATGCATCTTTGCTGTGTGTTGATTTGAATATTACAGCACTCTAGTGACAGAATGCATCTTCCCTGTGTGTTGATTTAAATATTACAGCACTCTAGTGACAGAAAACATCTTCCCTGTGTGTTGATTTGAATAATCCAGCACTCCAGTGACAGAATGCATCTTCCCTGTGTTTTGATTTAAATATTCCAGCACTCTAGTGACAGAAAACATCTTCCCTGTGTGTTGATTTGAATAATCCAGAACTCCAGTGACAGAATGCATCTTCCCTGTGTTTTGATTTAAATATTACAGCACTCTAGTGACACAATGCATCTTCCCTGTGTGTTGATCTGAATATTCCAGCACTCTAGTGACAGAATGCATCTTCCCTGTCTTTTGATTTGAATATACCAGCTTCCTAGAGACACAATGCATCTTCCTTGTGTTTTGATTTAAATATTCCAGCACTCTAGTGACACAATGCATCTTCCCTGTGTGTTGATCTGAATATTCCAGCACTCTAGTGACAGAATGCATCTTCCCTGTGTGTTAATTTAAATTTTACAGCACTCTAGTGACAGAATGCATCTTCCCTGTGTGTTGATTTGATTATACCAGCATCCTTGAGACACAATGCATCTTCCCAGTGTTTTGATTTAAATATGACAGCACTCTAGTGACGGAATGCATCTTCGCTGTGTGTTGATTTGAATATACGAGCATCCTAGAGACAGAATGCATCTTCCCTGTGTGTTGATTTGAATATTCCTGCACTCTAGTGACAGAATGCATCTTCCCTGTGTGTTGATTTAAATATTCCAGCACTCTAGTGACAGAAAGCATCTTCCCTGTGTGTTGATTTGAATAATCCAGCACTCAAGTGACAGAATGCATCTTCCCTGTGTGTTGATTTAAATATTCCAGCATCCTTGAGACACAATGCATCTTCCCAGTGTTTTGATTTAAATATGACAGCACTCTAGTGACGGAATGCATCTTCGCTGTGTGTTGATTTGAATATACGAGCATCCTTGAGACAGAATGCATCTTCCCTGTGTGTTGATTTGAATATTCCTGCACTCTAGTGACAGAATGCATCTTCCCTGTGTGTTGATTTAAATATTCCAGCACTCTAGTGACAGAATGCATCTTCCCAGTGTGTTGATTTGATTATACCAGCATCCTTGAGACACAATGCATCTTCCCAGTGTTTTGATTTAAATATGACAGCACTCTAGTGACAGAATGCATCTTCCCAGTGTGTTGATTTGAATAATCCAGCACTCTAGTGACAGAATTCATCTTCCCTCTGTGTTGATTTAAATATTACATCACTCTTGTGACAGAATGCATCTTCCCTGTGGGTTGATTTGAATAATTTAGCACTCTAGAGACAGAATGCATCTTCCCTGTCTGTTGATTTGAATATTACAGCACTCTAGTGACAGAATTCATCTTCCCTGTGTGTTGATTTGAATATTCCAGCACTCTAGTGACAGAATGCATCTTCCCAGTGTGTTGATTTGAATAATTTAGCACTCTAGAGACAGAATGCATCTTCCCTGTGTGTTGATTTGAATAATTTAGCACTCTTGAGACAGAATGCATCTTCCCTGTGTGTTGATTTGAATAATTTAGCACTCTAGTGACAGAATGCATCTTCCCTGTGTGTTGATTTGAATAATCCAGCACTCTAGTGGCAGAATGCATCTTCCCTGTGTGTTGATCTGAATATTCCAGCACTCTTGAGACAGAATATGTGAGGTTTTGGGGACATTTTCTGAACTCTCACCACCAGATGTCCTCATTATGCCCATTTCTGTGTGCTGAGTCATGTTAACCTCAGTCATGCCTTGTTTGATTTGATGTTGATTGCAGCCACCTGTATATCGTTTGACTCCCTTTAAATGCCTGCTCAGTTTATTGTCCTGTGCTCAGTCTTGGAATTGTCAACCTGAAGTGTGCATGTCTAGTAAAATCCCTCCAGCATTTTCTCTAGTACTTTTTGGACTCCTTGATTTTGTGTTTTGTGTTTTGAGAACTTTGTTTTGTGAAGAACCCTTACTTTGAAGCTTCTGAGCTTTGGACCCTTTTTGGGCTTCCAAACTGTGAGCGGAGCCTGCTTTCTTGTGCCTTTGTTGAAACTCTTTTTGACTCAGTAAAACCCCTGAACTGACTTGCCTCGTCTGTCTCTCTCTGCAATTGAGTCCGTTGTCTTGTGGTAAATCGTCTACCTGCTACACCGGAGACCCAGATTCAATCCCTGGGCCCGACTGACAGAATGCATCTTCCCTGTCTGTTGATTTGAATATACGAGCATCCTAGAGACAGAATGCATCTTCCCTGTGTGTTGATTTGAATAATTTAGCACTCTTGAGACAGAATGCATCTTCCCTGTGTGTTCATTTGAATAATTTAGCGCACTAGTGACAGAATGCATCTTCCCAGTGTGTTGATTTGAATAATCCAGCACTCTAGAGACAGAAAGCATCTTCCCTGTGTGTTGATTTGAATAATCCAGCACTCTAGAGACAGAATTCATCTTCCCTCTGTGTTGATTTCAATTTTCCAGCACTCTAGTGACAGAATGCATCTTCCCTGTGTGTTGATTTAAATATTTCAGCACTCTTGAGACAGAATGCATCTTCCCTGTGTGTTGATTTAAATATTTCAGCACTCCTGAGACAGAATGCATCTTCCTTGTGTGTTGATTTGAATAATCCAGCACTCTAGAGACAGAATTCATCTTCCCTCTGTGTTGATTTCAATTTTCCAGCACTCTAGTGACAGAATGCATCTTCCCTGTGTGTTGATTTGAATAATTCAGCACTCTAGAGACAGAATGCATCTTCCCGTTGTGTTGATTAGAATATTACAGCACTCTAGTGACAGAATGCGTCTTCCTGTGTGTTGATTTAAATATAACATCACTCTTGAGACAGAATGCATCTTCCCTGTGTGTTGATTTGAATATTCCAGCACTCTAGTGACAGAATGCATCTTCCCTGTGTGTTAATTTAAATTTTACAGCACTCTAGTGACGGAATGCATCTTCGCTGTTTGTTGATTTGAATATACGAGCATCCTAGAGACAGAATGCATCTTCCCTGTGTGTTGATTTGAATATTCCTGCACTCCAGTGACAGAATGCATCTTCCCTGTGTGTTGATTTAAATATTCCAGCACTCTAGTGACAGAATGCATCTTCCCAGTGTGTTGATTTGATTATACCAGCATCCTTGAGACACAATACATCTTCCCAGTGTTTTGATTTAAATATGACAGCACTCTAGTGACAGAATGCATCTTCCCTGTGTGTTGATCTGAATATTCCACCACTCTTGAGACAGAATATGTGAGGTTTTGGGGACATTTTCTGAACTCTCACCACCAGATGTCCTCATTGTGCCCATTTCTGTGTGCTGAGTCATGTTAACATTAGTCATGCTTTGTTTGATTTGATGTTGATTGCAGCCACCTGTATATCGTTTGACTCCCTTTAAATGCCTGCTCAGTTTATTGTCCTGTGCTCAGTCTTGGAATTGTCAACCTGAAGTGTGCATGTCTAGTAAAATCCCTCCAGCATTTTCTCTAGTACTTTTTGGACTCCTTGATTTTGTGTGTTGTGTTTTGAGAACTTTGTTTTGTGAAGAACCCTTACTTTGAAGCTTCTGAGCTTTGGACCCTTTTTTTGGGCTTCCAAACTGTGAGCGGAGCCTGCTTTCTTGTGCCTTTGTTGAAACTCTTTTTGACTCAGTAAAACCCCTGAACTGACTTGCCTCGTCTGTCTCTCTCTGCAATTGAGTCCGTTGTCTTGTGGTAAATCGTCTACCTGCTACACCGGAGACCCAGGTTCAATCCCTGGGCCCGACTGACAGAATGCATCTTCCCTGTCTGTTGATTTGAATATACGAGCATCCTAGAGACAGAATGCATCTTCCCTGTGTGTTGATTTGAATATTCCAGCACTCTCGTGACAGAATGCATCTTCCCTGTGTGTTGATTTAAATATTCCAGCACTCTAGTGACAGAATGCATCTTTGCTGTGTGTTGATTTGAATATTACAGCACTCTAGTGACAGAATGCATCTTCCCTGTGTGTTGATTTAAATATTACAGCACTCTAGTGACAGAAAACATCTTCCCTGTGTGTTGATTTGAATAATCCAGCACTCCAGTGACAGAATGCATCTTCCCTGTGTTTTGATTTAAATATTACAGCACTCTAGTGACAGAATGCATCTTCCCTGTGTGTTGATTTGAATAATCCAGAACTCCAGTGACAGAATGCATCTTCCCTGTGTGTTGATTTGAATAATCCAGCTCTCCAGTGACAGAATGCATCTTCCCTGTGTTTTGATTTGAATATACCAGTATCCTAGAGACACAATGCATCTTCCTTGTGTTTTGATTTAAATATTACAGCACTCTAGTAACAGAATGCATCTTCCCTGTCTTTTGATTTGAATATACCAGCTTCCTAGAGACACAATGCATCTTCCTTGTGTTTTGATTTAAATATTCCAGCACTCTAGTGACACAATGCATCTTCCCTGTGTGTTGATCTGAATATTCCAGCACTCTAGTGACAGAATGCATCTTCCCTGTGTGTTAATTTAAATTTTACAGCACTCTAGTGACAGAATGCATCTTCCCTGTGTGTTGATTTGATTATACCAGCATCCTTGAGACACAATGCATCTTCCCAGTGTTTTGATTTAAATATGACAGCACTCTGGTGACAGAATGCATCTTTGCTGTGTGTTGATTTGAATATTACAGCACTCTAGTGACAGAATGCATCTTCCCTGTGTGTTGATTTGAATATTCCTGCACTCTAGTGACAGAATGCATCTTCCCTGTGTGTTGATTTAAATATTCCAGCACTCTAGTGACAGAAAGCATCTTCCCTGTGTGTTGATTTGAATAATCCAGCACTCAAGTGACAGAATGCATCTTCCCTGTGTGTTGATTTAAATATTCCAGCACTCTAGTGACAGAATGCATCTTCCCAGTGTGTTGATTTGATTATACCAGCATCCTTGAGACACAATGCATCTTCCCAGTGTTTTGATTTAAATATGACAGCACTCTAGTGACAGAATGCATCTTCCCAGTGTGTTGATTTGAATAATCCAGCACTCTCGTGACAGAATTCATCTTCCCTGTATGTTGATTTAAATACTACATCACTCTAGTGACAGAATTCATCTTCCCTCTGTGTTGATTTAAATATTACATCACTCTTGTGACAGAATGCATCTTCCCTGTGTGTTGATTTGAATAATTTAGCACTCTAGAGACAGAATGCATCTTCCCAGTGTGTTGATTTGAATATTACAGCACTCTAGTGACAGAATTCATCTTCCCTGTGTGTTGATTTGAATATTCCAGCACTCCAGTGACAGAATGCATCTTCCCTGTGTTTTGATTTAAATATTCCAGCACTCTAGTGACAGAAAACATCTTCCCTGTGTTTTGATTTAAATATTCCAGCACTCTAGTGACAGAAAACATCTTCCCTGTGTGTTGATTTGAATAATCCAGAACTCCAGTGACAGAATGCATCTTCCCTGTGTTTTGATTTAAATATTACAGCACTCTAGTGACACAATGCATCTTCCCTGTGTGTTGATCTGAATATTCCAGCACTCTAGTGACAGAATGCATCTTCCCTGTCTTTTGATTTGAATATACCAGCTTCCTAGAGACACAATGCATCTTCCTTGTGTTTTGATTTAAATATTCCAGCACTCTAGTGACACAATGCATCTTCCCTGTGTGTTGATCTGAATATTCCAGCACTCTAGTGACAGAATGCATCTTCCCTGTGTGTTAATTTAAATTTTACAGCACTCTAGTGACAGAATGCATCTTCCCAGTGTGTTGATTTGATTATACCAGCATCCTTGAGACACAATGCATCTTCCCAGTGTTTTGATTTAAATATGACAGCACTCTAGTGACGGAATGCATCTTCGCTGTGTGTTGATTTGAATATACGAGCATCCTAGAGACAGAATGCATCTTCCCTGTGTGTTGATTTGAATATTCCTGCACTCTAGTGACAGAATGCATCTTCCCTGTGTGTTGATTTAAATATTCCAGCACTCTAGTGACAGAAAGCATCTTCCCTGTGTGTTGATTTGAATAATCCAGCACTCAAGTGACAGAATGCATCTTCCCTGTGTGTTGATTTAAATATTCCAGCACTCTAGTGACAGAATGCATCTTCCCAGTGTGTTGATTTGATTATACCAGCATCCTTGAGACACAATGCATCTTCCCAGTGTTTTGATTTAAATATGACAGCACTCTAGTGACAGAATGCATCTTCCCAGTGTGTTGATTTGAATAATCCAGCACTCTAGTGACAGAATTCATCTTCCCTCTGTGTTGATTTAAATATTACATCACTCTTGTGACAGAATGCATCTTCCCTGTGTGTTGATTTGAATAATTTAGCACTCTAGAGACAGAATGCATCTTCCCTGTGTGTTGATTTGAATATTACAGCACTCTAGTGACAGAATTCATCTTCCCTGTGTGTTGATTTGAATATTCCAGCACTCTAGTGACAGAATGCATCTTCCCAGTGTGTTGATTTGAATAATTTAGCACTCTAGAGACAGAATGCATCTTCCCTGTGTGTTGATTTGAATAATTTAGCACTCTTGAGACAGAATGCATCTTCCCTGTGTGTTGATTTGAATAATTTAGCACTCTTGAGACAGAATGCATCTTCCCTGTGTGTTGATTTGAATAATTTAGCACTCTAGTGACAGAATGCATCTTCCCTGTGTGTTGATTTGAATAATCCAGCATTCTAGTGGCAGAATGCATCTTCCCTGTGTGTTGATCTGAATATTCCAGCACTCTTGAGACAGAATATGTGAGGTTTTGGGGACATTTTCTGAACTCTCACCACCAGATGTCCTCATTATGCCCATTTCTGTGTGCTGAGTCATGTTAACCTCAGTCATGCTTTGTTTGATTTGATGTTGATTGCAGCCACCTGTATATCGTTTGACTCCCTTTAAATGCCTGCTCAGTTTATTGTCCTGTGCTCAGTCTTGGAATTGTCAACCTGAAGTGTGCATGTCTAGTAAAATCCCTCCAGCATTTTCTCTAGTACTTTTTGGACTCCTTGATTTTGTGTTTTGTGTTTTGAGAACTTTGTTTTGTGAAGAACCCTTACTTTGAAGCTTCTGAGCTTTGGACCCTTTTTTTGGGCTTCCAAACTGTGAGCGGAGCCTGCTTTCTTGTGCCTTTGTTGAAACTCTTTTTGACTCAGTAAAACCCCTGAACTGACTTGCCTCGTCTGTCTCTCTCTGTAATTGAGTCCGTTGTCTTGTGGTAAATCGTCTACCTGCTACACCGGAGACCCAGATTCAATCCCTGGGCCCGACTGACAGGATGCATCTTCCCTGTCTGTTGATTTGAATATACGAGAATCCTAGAGACAGAATGCATCTTCCCTGTGTGTTGATTTGAATAATTTAGCACTCTTGAGACAGAATGCATCTTCCCTGTGTGTTCATTTGAATAATTTAGCGCACTAGTGACAGAATGCATCTTCCCAGTGTGTTGATTTGAATAATCCAGCACTCTAGAGACAGAAAGCATCTTCCCTGTGTGTTGATTTGAATAATCCAGCACTCTAGAGACAGAATTCATCTTCCCTCTGTGTTGATTTCAATTTTCCAGCACTCTAGTGACAGAATGCATCTTCCCTGTGTGTTGATTTAAATATTTCAGCACTCTTGAGACAGAATGCATCTTCCCTGTGTGTTGATTTAAATATTTCAGCACTCCTGAGACAGAATGCATCTTCCTTGTGTGTTGATTTGAATAATCCAGCACTCCAGAGACAGAATTCATCTTCCCTCTGTGTTGATTTCAATTTTCCAGCACTCTAGTGACAGAATGCATCTTCCCTGTGTGTTGATTTGAATAATTCAGCACTCTAGAGACAGAATGCATCTTCCCGTTGTGTTGATTAGAATATTACAGCACTCTAGTGACAGAATGCGTCTTCCTGTGTGTTGATTTAAATATAACATCACTCTTGAGACAGAATGCATCTTCCCTGTGTGTTGATTTGAATATTCCAGCACTCTAGTGACAGAATGCATCTTCCCTGTGTGTTGATTTGAATAATCCAGCACTCTAGAGAGAGAATTCATCTTCCCTCTGTGTTGATTTAAATTTTCCAGCACTCTAGTGACAGAATGCATCTTCCCGTTGTGTTGATTAGAATATTACAGCACTCTAGTGACAGAATGCGTCTTCCTGTGTGTTGATTTAAATATAACATCACTCTTGAGACAGAATGCATCTTCCCTGTGTGTTGATTTGAATATTCCAGCACTCTAGTGACAGAATGCATCTTCCCTGTGTGTTGATCTGAATATTCCAGCACTCTTGAGACAGAATATGTGAGGTTTTGGGGACATTTTCTGAACTCTCACCACCAGATGTCCTCATTGTGCCCATTTCTGTGTGCTGAGTCATGTTAACCTTAGTCATGCTTTGTTTGATTTGATGTTGATTGCAGCCACCTGTATATCGTTTGACTCCCTTTAAATGCCTGCTCAGTTTATTGTCCTGTGCTCAGTCTTGGAATTGTCAACCTGAAGTGTGCATGTCTAGTAAAATCCCTCCAGCATTTTCTCTAGTACTTTTTGGACTCCTTGATTTTGTGTTTTGTGTTTTGAGAACTTTGTTTTGTGAAGAACCCTTACTTTGAAGCTTCTGAGCTTTGGACCCTTTTTTTGGGCTTCCAAACTGTGAGCGGAGCCTGCTTTCTTGTGCCTTTGTTGAAACTCTTTTTGACTCAGTAAAACCCCTGAACTGACTTGCCTCGTCTGTCTCTCTCTGCAATTGAGACCGTTGTCTTGTGGTAAATCGTCTACCTGCTACACCGGAGACCCAGGTTCAATCCCTGGGCCCGACTGACAGAATGCATCTTCCCTGTCTGTTGATTTGAATATACGAGCATCCTAGAGACAGAATGCATCTTCCCTGTGTGTTGATTTAAATATTCCAGCACCCGAGTGACAGAATGCATCTTCCCTGTGTGTTGATTTCAATATTCCAGCACTCTAGTGACAGAATGCATCTTCCCTGTGTGTTGATTTAAATATTCCAGCACTCTAGTGACAGAAAACATCTTCCCTGTGTGTTGATTTGAATAATCCAGCACTCCAGTGACAGAATGCATCTTCCCTGTGTTTTGATTTAAATATTACAGCACTCTAGTGACAGAATGCATCTTCCATGTGTGTTGATTTGAATGTGCCAGCATCCTAGAGACACAATGCATCTTCCCTGTGTTTTGATTTAAATATTCGAGCACTCTAGTGACAGAAAACATCTTCCCTGTGTTTTGATTTAAATATTACAGCACTCAAGTGACAGAATGCATCTTCCCTGTGTGTTGATTTGAATAATCCAGCACTCCAGTGACAGAATGCATCTTCCCTGTGTTTTGATTTAAATATTACAGCACTCCAGTGACAGAATGCATCTTCCCTGTGTTTTGATTTAAATATTACAGCACTCTCGTGACAGAATGCATCTTCCCTGTCTTTTGATTTGAATATACCAGCATCCTAGAGACACAATGCATCTTCCCAGTGTTTTGATTTAAATATAACAGCACTCTAGTGAAAGAATGCATCTTCCTTGTGTTTTGATTTAAAAATTCCAGCATCCTAGAGACAGAATGCATCTTCCCTGTGTTTTGATTTAAATATTCCAGCACTCTAGTGACAGAATGCATCTTCCCAGTGTGTTGATTTAAATATTCCAGCACTCTAGTGACAGAATGCATCTTCCCAGTGTGTTGATTTGATTATACCAGCATCCTTGAGACACAATACATCTTCCCAGTGTTTTGATTTAAATATGACAGCACTCTAGTGACAGAATGCATCTTCCCAGTGTGTTGATTTGAATAATCCAGCACTCTAGTGACAGAATGCATCTTACCTGTGTGTTCATTTGAATAATCCAGCTCTCTAGAGACAGAATGCAACATCCCGTTGTGTTGATAAGAATATTACAGCACTCTAGTGACAGAATGCGTCTTCCTGTGTGTTGATTTAAATATAACCTCACTCTTGAGACAGAATGCATTTTCCCTGTGTGTTGATTTGAATATTCCAGCACTCTAGTGACAGAATTCATCTTCCCTGTGTGTTGATTTGAATATTCCAGCACTCTAGTGACAGAATGCATCTTCCCAGTGTGTTGATTTGAATAATTTAGCACTCTAGAGACAGAATGCATCTTCCCTGTGTGTTGATTTGAATAATTTAGCACTCTTGAGACAGAATGCATCTTCCCTGTGTGTTGATTTGAATAATTTAGCACTCTAGTGACAGAATGCATCTTCCCTGTGTGTTGATTTGAATAATCCAGCACTCTAGTGGCAGAATGCATCTTCCCAGTGTGTTGATTTGAATAATCCAGCACTCTAGAGACAGAAAGCATCTTCCCTGTGTGTTGATTTGAATAATCCAGCACTCTAGAGACAGAATTCATCTTCCCTCTGTGTTGATTTCAATTTTCCAGCACTCTAGTGACAGAATGCATCTTCCCTGTGTGTTGATTTAAATATTTCAGCACTCTTGAGACAGAATGCATCTTCCCTGTGTGTTGATTTAAATATTTCAGCACTCTTGAGACAGAATGCATCTTCCCTGTGTGTTGATTTGAATAATCCAGCACTCTAGAGACAGAATGCAACATCCCGTTGTGTTGATAAGAATATTACAGCACTCTAGTGACAGAATGCGTCTTCCTGTGTGTTGATTTAAATATAACCTCACTCTTGAGACAGAATGCATTTTCCCTGTGTGTTGATTTGAATATTCCAGCACTCTAGTGACAGAATGCATCTTCCCTGTGTGTTGATCTGAATATTCCACCACTCTTGAGACAGAATATGTGAGGTTTTGGGGACATTTTCTGAACTCTCACCACCAGATGTCCTCATTGTGCCCATTTCTGTGTGCTGAGTCATGTTAACATTAGTCATGCTTTGTTTGATTTGATGTTGATTGCAGCCACCTGTATATCGTTTGACTCCCTTTAAATGCCTGCTCAGTTTATTGTCCTGTGCTCAGTCTTGGAATTGTCAACCTGAAGTGTGCATGTCTAGTAAAATCCCTCCAGCATTTTCTCTAGTACTTTTTGGACTCCTTGATTTTGTGTTTTGTGTTTTGAGAACTTTGTTTTGTGAAGAACCCTTACTTTGAAGCTTCTGAGCTTTGGACCCTTTTTTTGGGCTTCCAAACTGTGAGCGGAGCCTGCTTTCTTGTGCCTTTGTTGAAACTCTTTTTGACTCAGTAAAACCCCTGAACTGACTTGCCTCGTCTGTCTCTCTCTGCAATTGAGTCCGTTGTCTTGTGGTAAATCGTCTGCCTGCTACAGCAGAGACCCAGGTTCAATCCCTGGGCCCGACTGACAGAATGCATCTTCCCTGTCTGTTGATTTGAATATACGAGCATCCTAGAGACAGAATGCATCTTCCCTGTGTGTTGATTTGAATATTCCAGCACTCTCGTGACGGAATGCATCTTCCCAGTGTGTTGATTTAAATATTCCAGCACTCTAGTGACAGAATGCATCTTCCCTGTGTGTTGATTAAATATTCCAGCACTCTGGTGACAGAATGCATCTTTGCTGTGTGTTGATTTGAATATTACAGCACTCTAGTGACAGAATGCATCTTCCCTGTGTGTTGATTTAAATATTACAGCACTCTAGTGACAGAAAACATCTTCCCTGTGTGTTTATTTGAATAATCCAGCACTCCAGTGACAGAATGCATCTTCCCTGTGTTTTGATTTAAATATTACAGCACTCTAGTGACAGAATGCATCTTCCCTGTGTGTTGATTTGAATAATCCAGCACTCCAGTGACAGAATGCATCGTCCCTGTGTTTTGATTTAAATATTCCAGCACTCTAGTGACAGAAAACATCTTCCCTGTGTGTTGATTTGAATAATCCAGCACTCCAGTGACAGAATGCATCTTCCCTGTGTTTTGATTTAAATATTACAGCACTCTAGTGACAGAATGCATCTTCCCTGAGTGTTGATTTGAATAATCCAGCACTCTAGTGACAGAATGCATCTTCCCTGTGTGTTAATTTAAATTTTACAGCACTCTAGTGACAGAATGCATCTTCCCTGTGTGTTGATTTGAATAATCCAGCACTCTAGTGACAGAATGCATCTTCCCTGTGTTTTGATTTAAATATTACTGCACTCTAGTGACACAATGCATCTTCCCTGTGTGTTGATCTGAATATTCCAGCACTCTAGTGACAGAATGCATCTTCCCTGTGTGTTAATTTAAATTTTACAGCACTCTAGTGACAGAATGCATCTTCCCTGTGTGTTGATTTGATTATACCAGCATCCTTGAGACACAATGCATCTTCCCAGTGTTTTGATTTAAATATGACAGCACTCTAGTGACGGAATGCATCTTCCCTGTGTGTTGATCTGAATAATCCAGCACTCTAGTGGCAGAATGCATCTTCCCTGTGTGTTGATTTGAATAATCCAGCACTCTAGTGGCAGAATGCATCTTCCCGTTGTGTTGATTAGAATATTACAGCACTCTAGTGACAGAATGCGTCTTCCTGTGTGTTGATTTAAATATAACATCACTCTTGAGACAGAATGCATCTTCCCTGTGTGTTGATTTGAATATTTCAGCACTCTAGTGACAGAATGCATCTTCCCTGTGTGTTGATCTGAATATTCCAGCACTCTGGTGACAGAATGCATCTTCCCTGTGTGTTGATTTAAATATTCCAGCACTCTAGTGACAGAAAACATCTTCCCTGTGTGTTGATTTGAATAATCCAGCACTCCAGTGACAGAATGCATCTTCCCTGTGTTTTGATTTAAATATTACAGCACTCTAGTGACAGAATGCATCTTCCATGTGTGTTGATTTGAATGTGCCAGCATCCTAGAGACACAATGCATCTTCCCTGTGTTTTGATTTAAATATTCCAGCACTCTAGTGACAGAATGCATCTTCCCTGTGTGTTGATTTAAATATTCCAGCACTCTAGTGACAGAAAACATCTTCCCTGTGTGTTGATTTGAATAATCCAGCACTCCAGTGACAGAATGCATCTTCCCTGAGTTTTGATTTAAATATTACAGCACTCTAGTGACAGAATGCATCTTCCCTGTGTGTTAATTTAAATTTTACAGCACTCTAGTGACGGAATGCATCTTCGCTGTGTGTTGATTTGAATATACGAGCATCCTAGAGACAGAATGCATCTTCCC
Source organism: Gymnothorax reevesii (assembly GCA_029721435.1). Classification (NCBI taxonomy): domain Eukaryota; kingdom Metazoa; phylum Chordata; class Actinopteri; order Anguilliformes; family Muraenidae; genus Gymnothorax; species Gymnothorax reevesii. The sequence continues at coordinate 89,322,566 of CM056584.1, read as the reverse complement.
TGTGTGTTGATTTGAATATTCCTGCACTCCAGTGACAGAATGCATCTTCCCTGTGTGTTGATTTAAATATTCCAGCACTCTAGTGACAGAAAGCATCTTCCCTGTGTGTTGATTTGAATAATCCAGCACTCAAGTGACAGAATGCATCTTCCCTGTGTGTTGATTTAAATATTCCAGCACTCTAGTGACAGAATGCATCTTCCCAGTGTGTTGATTTGATTATACCAGCATCCTTGAGACACAATCTATCTTCCCAGTGTTTTGATTTAAATATTCCAGCACTCTAGTGACAGAATGCATCTTCCCAGTGTGTTGATTTGATTATACCAGCATCCTTGAGACACAATACATCTTCCCAGTGTTTTGATTTAAATATGACAGCACTCTAGTGACAGAATGCATCTTCCCAGTGTGTTGATTTGAATAATCCAGCACTCTAGTGACAGAATGCATCTTCCCTGTGTGTTGATTTGAATATTCCAGCACTCTAGTGACAGAATTCATCTTCACTCTGTGTTGATTTAAATATTACATCACTCTTGTGACAGAATGCATCTTCCCAGTGTGTTGATTTGAATAATCCAGCACTCTAGTGACAGAATTCATCTTCACTCTGTGTTGATTTAAATATTACAGCACTCTAGTGACAGAATTCATCTTCCCTGTGTGTTGATTTGAATATTCAAGCACTCTAGTGACAGAATGCATCTTCCCAGTGTGTTGATTTGAATAATTTAGCACTCTAGAGACAGAATGCATCTTCCCTGTGTGTTGATTTGAAAAATTTAGCACTCTTGAAACAGAATGCATCTTCCCTGTGTGTTGATTTGAATAATTTAGCACTCTAGTGACAGAATGCATCTTCCCTGTGTGTTGATTTGAATAATCCAGCACTCTAGTGGCAGAATGCATCTTCCCAGTGTGTTGATTTGAATAATTTAGCACTCTAGAGACAGAATTCATCTTCCCTCTGTGTTGATTTTCAATTTTCCAGCACTCTAGTGACAGAATGCATCTTCCCTGTGTGTTGATTTAAATATTTCAGCACTCTTGAGACAGAATGCATATTCCCTGTGTGTTGATTTAAATATTTCAGCACTCTAGTGACAGAATGCATCTTCCCTGTGAGTTGATTTAAATATTCCAGCACTCAAGTGACAGAAAACATCTTCCCTGTGTGTTGATTTGAATAATCCAGCACTCCAGTGACAGAATGCATCTTCCCTGTGTTTTCATTTAAATATTACAGCACTCTAGTGACAGAATGCAACATCCCGTTGTGTTGATAAGAATATTACAGCACTCTAGTGACAGAATGCGTCTTCCTGTGTGTTGATTTAAATATAACCTCACTCTTGAGACAGAATGCATTTTCCCTGTGTGTTGATTTGAATATTCCAGCACTCTAGTGACAGAATGCATCTTTCCTGTGTGTTGATCTGAATATTCCACCACTCTTGAGACAGAATATGTGAGGTTTTGGGGACATTTTCTGAACTCTCACCACCAGATGTCCTCATTGTGCCCATTTCTGTGTGCTGAGTCATGTTAACATTAGTCATGCTTTGTTTGATTTGATGTTGATTGCAGCCACCTGTATATCGTTTGACTCCCTTTAAATGCCTGCTCAGTTTATTGTCCTGTGCTCAGTCTTGGAATTGTCAACCTGAAGTGTGCATGTCTAGTAAAATCCCTCCAGCATTTTCTCTAGTACTTTTTGGACTCCTTGATTTTGTGTTTTGTGTTTTGAGAACTTTGTTTTGTGAAGAACCCTTACTTTGAAGCTTCTGAGCTTTGGACCCTTTTTTTGGGCTTCCAAACTGTGAGCGGAGCCTGCTTTCTTGTGCCTTTGTTGAAACTCTTTTTGACTCAGTAAAACCCCTGAACTGACTTGCCTCGTCTGTCTCTCTCTGCAATTGAGTCTGTTGTCTTGTGGTAAATCGTCTACCTGCTACACCGGAGACCCAGGTTCAATCCCTGGGCCCGACTGACAGAATGCATCTTCCCTGTCTGTTGATTTGAATATACGAGCATCCTAGAGACAGAATGCATCTTCCCTGTGTGTTGATTTGAATATTCCAGCACTCTCGTGACAGAATGCATCTTCCCAGTGTGTTGATTTAAATATTCCAGCACTCCAGTGACAGAATGCATCTTCCCTGTGTGTTGATTAAATATTCCAGCACTCTGGTGACAGAATGCATCTTTGCTGTGTGTTGATTTGAATATTACAGCACTCTAGTGACAGAATGCATCTTCCCTGTGTGTTGATTTAAATATTACAGCACTCTAGTGACAGAAAACATCTTCCCTGTGTGTTTATTTGAATAATCCAGCACTCCAGTGACAGAATGCATCTTCCCTGTGTTTTGATTTAAATATTACAGCACTCTAGTGACAGAATGCATCTTCCCTGTGTGTTGATTTGAATAATCCAGCACTCCAGTGACAGAATGCATCGTCCCTGTGTTTTGATTTAAATATTCCAGCACTCTAGTGACAGAAAACATCTTCCCTGAGTGTTGATTTGAATAATCCAGCACTCTAGTGACAGAATGCATCTTCCCTGTGTGTTAATTTAAATTTTACAGCACTCTAGTGACAGAATGCATCTTCCCTGTGTGTTGATTTGAATAATCCAGCACTCTAGTGACAGAATGCATCTTCCCTGTGTTTTGATTTAAATATTACTGCACTCTAGTGACACAATGCATCTTCCCTGTGTGTTGATCTGAATATTCCAGCACTCTAGTGACAGAATGCATCTTCCCTGTGTGTTAATTTAAATTTTACAGCACTCTAGTGACAGAATGCATCTTCCCTGTGTGTTGATTTGATTATACCAGCATCCTTGAGACACAATGCATCTTCCCAGTGTTTTGATTTAAATATGACAGCACTCTAGTGACGGAATGCATCTTCCCTGTGTGTTGATCTGAATAATCCAGCACTCTAGTGGCAGAATGCATCTTCCCTGTGTGTTGATTTGAATAATCCAGCACTCTAGTGGCAGAATGCATCTTCCCGTTGTGTTGATTAGAATATTACAGCACTCTAGTGACAGAATGCATCTTCCCTGTCTGTTGATTTGAATATACGAGCATCCTAGAGACAGAATGCATCTTCCCTGTGTGTTGATTTGAATATTCCAGCACTCTCGTGACGGAATGCATCTTCCCAGTGTGTTGATTTAAATATTCCAGCACTCTAGTGACAGAATGCATCTTCCCTGTGTGTTGATTTAAATATTCCAGCACTCTAGTGACAGAATGCATCTTCCCTGTGTGTTGATTTAAATATTCCAGCACTCAAGTGACAGAATGCAACTTCGCTGTGTGTTGATTTGAATATTACAGCACTCGAGTGACAGAATGCATCTTCCCTGTGTGTTGATTTAAATATTACAGCACTCTAGTGACAGAAAACATCTTCCCTGTCTGTTGATTTGAATGTGCCAGCATCCTAGAGACACAATGCATCTTCCCTGTGTTTTGATTTAAATATTCCAGCACTCTAGTGACAGAATGCATCTTCCCTGTGTTTTGATTTAAATATTCCAGCACTCTAGTGACAGAATGCATCTTCCCAGTGTTTTGATTTAAATATGACAGCACTCTAGTGACAGAATGTATCTTCCCTGTGTGTTTATTTGAATAAACAAGCATCTATGAGACAGAATGCATCTTCCCTCTGTGTTGATTTAAATGTTCCAGCACTCTTGAGACAAAATGCATCTTCCCTGTGTGTTGATTTGAATATTCCAGCACTTTAGTGACAGAATGCATCTTCCCAGTGTGTTGATTTGATTATACCAGCATCCTTAAGACACACTGCATCTTCCCAGTGTTTTGAGTTAAATATTACAGCACTCTAGTGACAGAATGCATCTTCCCTGTGTGTTGATTTGATTATTCCAGCACTCTAGTGACAGAAAGCATCTTCCCTGTGTTTTGATTTTAGTATTCCAGCACTCTAGTGAGAGAATGCATCTTCCCTGTGTTTTCATTTAAATATTACAGCACTCTAGTGACAGAATGCAACATCCCGTTGTGTTGATAAGAATATTACAGCACTCTAGTGACAGAATGCGTCTTCCTGTGTGTTGATTTAAATATAACCTCACTCTTGAGACAGAATGCATTTTCCCTGTGTGTTGATTTGAATATTACAGCACTCTAGTGACAGAATGCATCTTCCCTGTGAGTTGATTTAAATATTCCAGCACTCAAGTGACAGAAAACATCTTCCCTGTGTGTTGATTTGAATAATCCAGCACTCCAGTGACAGAATGCATCTTCCCTGTGTTTTCATTTAAATATTACAGCACTCTAGAGACAGAATGCAACATCCCGTTGTGTTGATAAGAATATTACAGCACTCTAGTGACAGAATGCGTCTTCCTGTGTGTTGATTTAAATATAACCTCACTCTTGAGACAGAATGCATTTTCCCTGTGTGTTGATTTGAATATTCCAGCACTCTAGTGACAGAATGCATCTTCCCTGTGTGTTGATCTGAATATTCCACCACTCTTGAGACAGAATATGTGAGGTTTTGGGGACATTTTCTGAACTCTCACCACCAGATGTCCTCATTGTGCCCATTTCTGTGTGCTGAGTCATGTTAACATTAGTCATGCTTTGTTTGATTTGATGTTGATTGCAGCCACCTGTATATCGTTTGACTCCCTTTAAATGCCTGCTCAGTTTATTGTCCTGTGCTCAGTCTTGGAATTGTCAACCTGAAGTGTGCATGTCTAGTAAAATCCCTCCAGCATTTTCTCTAGTACTTTTTGGACTCCTTGATTTTGTGTTTTGTGTTTTGAGAACTTTGTTTTGTGAAGAACCCTTACTTTGAAGCTTCTGAGCTTTGGACCCTTTTTTTGGGCTTCCAAACTGTGAGCGGAGCCTGCTTTCTTGTGCCTTTGTTGAAACTCTTTTTGACTCAGTAAAACCCCTGAACTGACTTGCCTCGTCTGTCTCTCTCTGCAATTGAGTCTGTTGTCTTGTGGTAAATCGTCTACCTGCTACACCGGAGACCCAGGTTCAATCCCTGGGCCCGACTGACAGAATGCATCTTCCCTGTCTGTTGATTTGAATATACGAGCATCCTAGAGACAGAATGCATCTTCCCTGTGTGTTGATTTGAATATTCCAGCACTCTCGTGACAGAATGCATCTTCCCAGTGTGTTGATTTAAATATTCCAGCACTCCAGTGACAGAATGCATCTTCCCTGTGTGTTGATTAAATATTCCAGCACTCTGGTGACAGAATACATCTTTGCTGTGTGTTGATTTGAATATTACAGCACTCTAGTGACAGAATGCATCTTCCCTGTGTGTTGATTTAAATATTACAGCACTCTAGTGACAGAAAACATCTTCCCTGTGTGTTTATTTGAATAATCCAGCACTCCAGTGACAGAATGCATCTTCCCTGTGTTTTGATTTAAATATTACAGCACTCTAGTGACAGAATGCATCTTCCCTGTGTGTTGATTTGAATAATCCAGCACTCCAGTGACAGAATGCATCGTCCCTGTGTTTTGAATTAAATATTCCAGCACTCTAGTGACAGAAAACATCTTCCCTGAGTGTTGATTTGAATAATCCAGCACTCTAGTGACAGAATGCATCTTCCCTGTGTGTTAATTTAAATTTTACAGCACTCTAGTGACAGAATGCATCTTCCCTGTGTGTTGATTTGAATAATCCAGCACTCTAGTGACAGAATGCATCTTCCCTGTGTTTTGATTTAAATATTACTGCACTCTAGTGACACAATGCATCTTCCCTGTGTGTTGATCTGAATATTCCAGCACTCTAGTGACAGAATGCATCTTCCCTGTGTGTTGATTTGATTATACCAGCATCCTTGAGACACAATGCATCTTCCCAGTGTTTTGATTTAAATATGACAGCACTCTAGTGACGGAATGCATCTTCCCTGTGTGTTGATCTGAATAATCCAGCACTCTAGTGGCAGAATGCATCTTCCCTGTGTGTTGATTTGAATAATCCAGCACTCTAGTGGCAGAATGCATCTTCCCGTTGTGTTGATTAGAATATTACAGCACTCTAGTGACAGAATGCATCTTCCCTGTCTGTTGATTTGAATATACGAGCATCCTAGAGACAGAATGCATCTTCCCTGTGTGTTGATTTGAATATTCCAGCACTCTCGTGACGGAATGCATCTTCCCAGTGTGTTGATTTAAATATTCCAGCACTCTAGTGACAGAATGCATCTTCCCTGTGTGTTGATTTAAATATTCCAGCACTCTAGTGACAGAATGCATCTTCCCTGTGTGTTGATTTAAATATTCCAGCACTCAAGTGACAGAATGCAACTTCGCTGTGTGTTGATTTGAATATTACAGCACTCGAGTGACAGAATGCATCTTCCCTGTGTGTTGATTTAAATATTACAGCACTCTAGTGACAGAAAACATCTTCCCTGTCTGTTGATTTGAATGTGCCAGCATCCTAGAGACACAATGCATCTTCCCTGTGTTTTGATTTAAATATTCCAGCACTCTAGTGACAGAATGCATCTTCCCTGTGTTTTGATTTAAATATTCCAGCACTCTAGTGACAGAATGCATCTTCCCTGTGTTTTGATTTAAATATTCCAGCACTCTAGTGACAGAATGCATCTTCCCTGTGTGTTTATTTGAATAAACAAGCATCTATGAGACAGAATGCATCTTCCCTCTGTGTTGATTTAAATGTTCCAGCACTCTTGAGACAAAATGCATCTTCCCTGTGTGTTGATTTGAATATTCCAGCACTTTAGTGACAGAATGCATCTTCCCAGTGTGTTGATTTGATTATACCAGCATCCTTAAGACACACTGCATCTTCCCAGTGTTTTGAGTTAAATATTCCAGCACTCTAGTGACAGAAAGCATCTTCCCAGAGTTTTGATTTAAATATTCCAGCACTCTAGTGAGAGAATGCATCTTTGCTGTGTGTTGATTTGAATATTACAGCACTCTAGTGACAGAATGCATCTTCCCTGTGAGTTGATTTAAATATTCCAGCACTCTAGTGACAGAAAACATCTTCCCTGTGTGTTGATTTGAATAATCCAGCACTCCAGTGACAGAATGCATCTTCCCTTTTTTTTTATTTAAATATTACAGCACTCTAGTGACAGAATGCATCTTCCCTGTGTGTTGATTTGAATGTGCCAGCATCCTAGAGACAGAATGCATCTTCCCTGTGTGTTGATTTAAATATTCCTGCACTCTAGTGACAGAATGCATCTTCCCTGTGTGTTGATTTAAATATTCCTGCACTCTAGTGACAGAATGCATCTTCCCTGTGTGTTGATTTAAATATTCCAGCACTCGAGTGACAGAATGCATCTTCCCTGTGTGTTGATCTGAATGTTCCAGCACTCTAGTGACAGAATGCATCTTCCCTGTCTTTTGATTTGAATATACCAGCATCCTAGAGACACAATGCATCATCCCTGTGTTTTGATTTAAATATTCCAGCACTCTAGTGACAGAATGCATCTTCCCTGTGTGTTGATTTAAATATTACAGCACTCTAGTGACAGAATGCATCTTCCCAGTGTGTTGATTTGATTATACCAGCATCCTTGAGACACAATGCATCTTCCCTGTGTGTTGATTTAAATATTACAGCACTCTAGTGACAGAATGCATCTTCCCTGTGTGTTGAATTGAATATTCCAGCACTCTAGTGACAGAATGCATCTTCCCTGTGTGTTGATTTGAATAATCCAGCTCTCTAGTGACAGAATGCATCTTCCCTGTGTGTTGATTTGAATAATCCAGCACTCTCGTGACAGAATGCATCTTCCCTGTGTGTTGATTTGAATATTCTAGCACTCTCGTGACAGAATGCATCTTCCCAGTGTGTTGATTTAAATATTCCAGCACTCCAGTGACAGAATGCATCTTCCCTGTGTGTTGATTAAATATTCCAGCACTCTGGTGACAGAATGCATCTTTGCTGTGTGTTGATTTGAATATTACAGCACTCTAGTGACAGAATGCATCTTCCCTGTGTGTTGATTTAAATATTACAGCACTCTAGTGACAGAAAACATCTTCCCTGTGTGTTGATTTGAATAATCCAGCACTCCAGTGACAGAATGCATCTTCCCTGTGTTTTGATTTAAATATTACAGCACTCTAGTGACAGAATGCATCTTCCCTGAGTGTTGATTTGAATAATCCAGCACTCTAGTGACAGAATGCATCTTCCCTGTGTGTTAATTTAAATTTTACAGCACTCTAGTGACAGAATGCATCTTCCCTGTGTGTTGATTTGAATAATCCAGCACTCTAGTGACAGAATGCATCTTCCCTGTGTTTTGATTTAAATATTACTGCACTCTAGTGACACAATGCATCTTCCCTGTGTGTTGATCTGAATATTCCAGCACTCTAGTGACAGAATGCATCTTCCCTGTGTGTTAATTTAAATTTTACAGCACTCTAGTGACAGAATGCATCTTCCCAGTGTGTTAATTTAAATTTTACAGCACTCTAGTGACAGAATGCATCTTCCCAGTGTGTTGATTTGATTATACCAGCATCCTTGAGACACAATGCATCTTCCCAGTGTTTTGATTTAAATATGACAGCACTCTAGTGACGGAATGCATCTTCCCTGTGTGTTGATCTGAATAATCCAGCACTCTAGTGGCAGAATGCATCTTCCCTGTGTGTTGATTTGAATAATCCAGCACTCTAGTGGCAGAATGCATCTTCCCGTTGTGTTGATTAGAATATTACAGCACTCTAGTGACAGAATGCATCTTCCCTGTCTGTTGATTTGAATATACGAGCATCCTAGAGACAGAATGCATCTTCCCTGTGTGTTGATTTAAATATTCCTGCACTCTAGTGACAGAATGCATCTTCCCTGTGTGTTGATTTAAATATTCCTGCACTCTAGTGACAGAATGCATCTTCCCTGTGTGTTGATTTAAATATTCCAGCACTCTAGTGACAGAATTCATCTTCCCTGTGTGTTGATTGAAATATTCCAGCACTCTAGTGAAAGAATGCATCTTCCCAGTGTGTTGATTTGATTATACCAGCATCCTTGAGACACAATGCATCTTCCCAGTGTGTTGATTGAAATATTCCAGCACTCTAGTGACAGAATGCATCTTCCCTGTGTGTTGATTTAAATATTCCTGCACTCTAGTGACAGAATGCATCTTTCCTGTGTGTTGATTTAAATATTCCAGAACTACAGTGACAGAATGCATCTTCCCAGTGTTTTGTGTTAAATATTACAGCGCTCTAGTGACAAAATGCATCTTCCCTGTGTGTTGATTTGAATATTCCCGCACTCTAGTGACAGAATGCATCTTCCCTGTGTGTTGATTTGAATAAACAAGCACTCCAGTGACAGAATGCATCTTTCCTGTGTGTTGATTTAAATATTCCTGCACTCTAGTGACAGAATGCATCTTCCCTGTGTGTTGATTTAAACATACGAGCATCCTCCAGACAAAATGCATCTTCCCTGTGTGTTCATTTGAATAATCCAGCACTCTAGTGACAGAATGCATCTTCCCTGTATGTTGATTTAAATATTTCAGCACTCTAGTGACACAATGCATCTTCCCTGTGTGTTGATTTGAATATTCTAGCACTCGTGAGACAGAATGCATCTTCCCTGTGTGTTGATTTAAATATTCCTGCACTCTAGTGACAGAATGCATCCTCCCTGTCTTTTGATTTGAATATACCAGAATCCTAGAGACACAATGCATCTTTCCTATGTTCTGATTTAAATATTACAGCACTCTAGTGACAGAATGCATCTTCGCTGTGTGTTGATTGGAATATTCCAGCACCCTAGTGACAGAATTCATCTTCCCTGTGTGTTGATTGAAATATTCCAGCACTCTAGTGACAGAATGCATCTTCCCAGTGTGTTGATTTGATTATACCAGCATCCTTGAGACACACTGCATCTTCCCAGTGTTTTGAGTTAAATATTACAGCGCTCTTGTGACAGAATGCATCTTCCCTGTGTGTTGATTTGAATAAACAAGCACTCCAGTGACAGAATGCATCTTTCCTGTGTGTTGATTTAAATATTCCTGCACTCTAGTGACAGAATGCATCCTCCCTGTCTTTTGATTTGAATATACCAGAATCCTAGAGACACAATGCATCTTTCCTATGTTCTGATTTAAATATTACAGCACTCTAGTGACAGAATGCATCTTCGCTGTGTGTTGATTGGAATATTCCAGCACTCTAGTGACAGAATTCATCTTCCCTGTGTGTTGATTTAAATATTCCTGCACTCTAGTGACAGAATGCATCCTCCCTGTCTTTTGATTTGAATATACCAGAATCCTAGAGACACAATGCATCTTTCCTATGTGCTGATTTAAATATTACAGCACTCTAGTGACAGAATGCATCTTCGCTGTGTGTTGATTGGAATATTCCAGCACTCTAGTGACAGAATGAATCTTCCCAGTGTGTTGATTTGATTATACCAGCATCCTTGAGACACACTGCATCTTCCCAGTGTTTTGAGTTAAATATTACAGCGCTCTAGTGACAAAATGCATCTTCCCTGTGTGTTGATTTGAATATTCCCGCACTCTAGTGACAGAATGCATCTTTCCTGTGTGTTTATTTAAATATTACAGCACTCTAGTGACAGAATGCATCTTCCCTGTCTGTTGATTTGAATATACGAGCATCCTAGAGACAGAATGCATCTTCCCTGTGTGTTGATTTGAATATTCCAGCACTCTCGTGACGGAATGCATCTTCCCAGTGTGTTGATTTAAATATTCCAGCACTCTAGTGACAGAATGCATCTTCCCTGTGTGTTGATTTAAATATTCCAGCACTCTAGTGACAGAATGCATCTTCCCTGTGTGTTGATTTAAATATTCCAGCACTCAAGTGACAGAATGCAACTTCGCTGTGTGTTGATTTGAATATTACAGCACTCGAGTGACAGAATGCATCTTCCCTGTGTGTTGATTTAAATATTACAGCACTCTAGTGACAGAAAACATCTTCCCTGTCTGTTGATTTGAATGTGCCAGCATCCTAGAGACACAATGCATCTTCCCTGTGTTTTGATTTAAATATTCCAGCACTCTAGTGACAGAATGCATCTTCCCTGTGTTTTGATTTAAATATTCCAGCACTCTAGTGACAGAATGCATCTTCCCTGTGTGTTTATTTGAATAAACAAGCATCTATGAGACAGAATGCATCTTCCCTCTGTGTTGATTTAAATGTTCCAGCACTCTTGAGACAAAATGCATCTTCCCTGTGTGTTGATTTGAATATTCCAGCATCCTTAAGACACACTGCATCTTCCCAGTGTTTTGAGTTAAATATTCCAGCACTCTAGTGACAGAATGCATCTTCCCAGAGTTTTGATTTAAATATTCCAGCACTCTAGTGAGAGAATGCATCTTTGCTGTGTGTTGATTTGAATATTACAGCACTCTAGTGACAGAATGCATCTTCCCTGTGAGTTGATTTAAATATTCCAGCACTCTAGTGACAGAAAACATCTTCCCTGTGTGTTGATTTGAATAATCCAGCACTCCAGTGACAGAATGCATCTTCCCTTTTTTTTTATTTAAATATTACAGCACTCTAGTGACAGAATGCATCTTCCCTGTGTGTTGATTTGAATGTGCCAGCATCCTAGAGACACAATGCATCTTCCCTGTGTGTTGATTTAAATATTCCAGCACTCTAGTGACAGAATGCATCTTCCCTGTGTGTTGATTTGAATAATCCAGCACTCCAGTGACAGAATGCATCTTCCCTCTGTTTTGATTTAAATATTGCAGCACTCTAGTGACAGAATGCATCTTCCCTGTGTGTTGATTTGAATGTTCCAGCACTCTAGTGACAGAATGCATCTTCCCTGTCTTTTGATTTGAATATACCAGCATCCTAGAGACACAATGCATCATCCCTGTGTTTTGATTTAAATATTCCAGCACTCTAGTGACAGAATGCATCTTCCCTGTGTGTTGATTTAAATATTACAGCACTCTAGTGACAGAATGCATCTTCCCAGTGTGTTGATTTGATTATACCAGCATCCTTGAGACACAATGCATCTTCCCTGTGTGTTGATTTAAATATTACAGCACTCTAGTGACAGAATGCATCTTCCCTGTGTGTTGAATTGAATATTCCAGCACTCTAGTGACAGAATGCATCTTCCCTGTGTGTTGATTTGAATAATCCAGCTCTCTAGTGACAGAATGCATCTTCCCTGTGTGTTGATTTGAATAATCCAGCACTCTCGTGACAGAATGCATCTTCCCTGTGTGTTGATTTGAATATTCTAGCACTCTAGTGACAGAATGCATCTTCCCTGTGTGTTGATTTAAATATTTCAGCACTCTAGTGACAGAATGCATCTTCCCTGTGTGTTGATTTGAATATTCCAGCACTCTAGTGACAGAATGCATCTTCCCTGTGTGTTGATTTGAATATTCCAGCACTCTAGTGACAGAATGCATCTTCCCTGTGTGTTGATTTGAATATTCTAGCACTCGTGAGACAGAATGCATCTTCCCTGTGTGTTGATTTGAATATTCCAGCACTCTAGTGACAGAATGCATCTTCCCTGTGTGTTGATTTGAATAAAGGAGCATCCTAGAGACAGAATGCATCTTCCCTGTGTGTTGATTTGAGTATTCTAGCACTCTAGTGACAGAATGCATCTTCCCTGTGTGTTGATTTAAATATTTCAGCACTCTAGTGACAGAATGCATCTTCCCTGTGTGTTGATTTGAATATTCCAGCACTCTAGTGACAGAATGCATCTTCCCTGTGTGTTGATTTGAATATTCCAGCACTCTAGTGACAGAATGCATCCTCCCTGTCTTTTGATTTGAATATACCAGAATCCGAGAGACACAATGCATCTTTCCTATGTTCTGATTTAAATATTACAGCACTCTAGTGAAAGAATGCATCTTCCCAGTTTGTTGATTTAAATATTCCAGCACTCTTGAGACAGAATGCATCTTCCCTGTGTGTTCATTTGAATATTACAGCACTCTAGTGACAGAATGCATCTTCCCTGTGTGTTGATTTGAATAATCCAGCACTGCAGTGACAGAAAGCATCTTCCCTGGGTGTTGATTGAAATATTTCAGCTCTCTAGGGACAGAATGCATCCTCCCTGTGTGTTGATTGAAATATTCCAGCACTCTAGTGACAGAATGCATCTTCCCAGTGTGTTGATTTGATTATACCAGCATCCTTGAGACACACTGCATCTTCCCAGTGTTTTGATTTAAATATTACAGCACTCTAATGACAGAATGCATCTTCCCTGTGTGTTGATTTGAATATTCCCGCACTCTAGTGACAGAATGCATCTTCCCTGTGTGTTGATTTGAATAAACAAGCATCTATGAGACAGAATGCATCTTCCCTGTGTTTTGATTTGAATATTCCAGCACTCTAGCGACAGAATGCATCTTTCCTGTGTGTTGATTTGAATATTCCAGCACTCTAGCGACAGAATGCATCTTTCCTGTGTGTTGATTTAAATATTCCAGCACTCTAGTGACAGAATGCATCTTCCCAGTGTGTTGATTTGAATAATCCAGCACTCTAGTGATAGAATTCATCTTCCCTGTGTGTTGATTTAAATATTCCAGCACTCTAGTGACAGAAAGCATCTTCCCTGTGTTTCGATTTGAGTATTCAAGCAATCTAGTGACAGAATGCATCTTCCCTGTGTGTTGATTTCAATAAACAAGCATCTATGAGACAGAATGCATCTTCCCTGTGTGTTGATTTGAATATTCCAGCACTCTAGCGACAGAATGCATCTTCCCTGTGTGTTGATTTGAATATTCCAGCACTCTTGAGACAGAATGCATCTTCCCAGTGTGTTGATTTGAATAATCCAGCATTCTCGAGACAGAATGCATCTTCCCAGTGTGTTGATTTGAATAATTTAGCTCACTAGAGACAGAATGCATCTTTCCTGTGTGTTGATTTGAATATTCCAGCCTTCTAGTGACAGATTGCATCTTCGCTGTGTGTTGATCTGAATATTCCAGCACTCTTGAGACAGAATGCATCTTCCCTGTGTGTTGATTTGAATAATCCAGCACTCTAGTGACAGAATGCATCTTTCCTGTGTGTTGATTTAAATATTCCAGAACTACAGTGACAGAATGCATCTTCCCTGTGTGTTGATTTAAATATTCCTGCACTCTAGTGACAGAATGCATCTTCCCTGTGTGTTGATTTAAATATTCCTGCACTCTAGTGACAGAATGCATCTTCCCTGTGTGTTGATTTAAATATTCCAGCACTCTAGTGACAGAATTCATCTTCCCTGTGTGTTGATTGAAATATTCCAGCACTCTAGTGAAAGAATGCATCTTCCCAGTGTGTTGATTTGATTATACCAGCATCCTTGAGACACAATGCATCTTCCCAGTGTGTTGATTGAAATATTCCAGCACTCTAGTGACAGAATGCATCTTCCCTGTGTGTTGATTTAAATATTCCTGCACTCTAGTGACAGAATGCATCTTTCCTGTGTGTTGATTTAAATATTCCAGAACTACAGTGACAGAATGCATCTTCCCAGTGTTTTGAGTAAAATATTACAGCGCTCTAGTGACAAAATGCATCTTCCCTGTGTGTTGATTTGAATATTCCCGCACTCTAGTGACAGAATGCATCTTCCCTGTGTGTTGACTTGAATAAACAAGCACTCCAGTGACAGAATGCATCTTTCCTGTGTGTTGATTTAAATATTCCTGCACTCTAGTGACAGAATGCATCTTCCCTGTGCGTTGATTTAAACATACGAGCATCCTCCAGACAAAATGCATCTTCCCTGTGTGTTCATTTGAATAATCCAGCACTCTAGTGACAGAATGCATCTTCCCTGTATGTTGATTTAAATATTTCAGCACTCTAGTGACACAATGCATCTTCCCTGTGTGTTGATTTGAATATTCTAGCACTCGTGAGACAGAATGCATCTTCCCTGTGTGTTGATTTAAATATTCCTGCACTCTAGTGACAGAATGCATCCTCCCTGTCTTTTGATTTGAATATACCAGAATCCTAGAGACACAATGCATCTTTCCTATGTTCTGATTTAAATATTACAGCACTCTAGTGACAGAATGCATCTTCGCTGTGTGTTGATTGGAATATTCCAGCACTCTAGTGACAGAATTCATCTTCCCTGTGTGTTGATTGAAATATTCCAGCACTCTAGTGACAGAATGCATCTTCCCAGTGTGTTGATTTGATTATACCAGCATCCTTGAGACACACTGCATCTTCCCAGTGTTTTGAGTTAAATATTACAGCGCTCTTGTGACAGAATGCATCTTCCCTGTGTGTTGATTTGAATAAACAAGCACTCCAGTGACAGAATGCATCTTTCCTGTGTGTTGATTTAAATATTCCTGCACTCTAGTGACAGAATGCATCCTCCCTGTCTTTTGATTTGAATATACCAGTATCCTAGAGACACAATGCATCTTTCCTATGTTCTGATTTAAATATTACAGCACTCTAGTGACAGAATGCATCTTCGCTGTGTGTTGATTGGAATATTCCAGCACTCTAGTGACAGAATGAATCTTCCCTGTGTGTTGATTTGATTATACCAGCATCCTTGAGACACACTGCATCTTCCCAGTGTTTTGAGTTAAATATTACAGCGCTCTAGTGACAAAATGCATCTTCCCTGTGTGTTGATTTGAATATTCCCGCACTCTAGAGACAGAATGCATCGTCTCTGTGTGTTTATTTGAATAAACCAGCACTCCAGTGACAGAATGCATCTTTCCTGTGTGTTGATTTAAATATGACAGCACTCTAGTGACAGAATGCATCTTTCCTGTGTGTTGATTTAAATATTACAGCACTCTAGTGACAGAATGCATCTTCCCTGTGCGTTGATTTGAATATACCAGCTTCCTAGAGACACAATGCATCTTCCCTGTGTTTTGATTTAAATATTAGAGCACTCTAGTGACAGAATGCATCTTCCCCGTGTGTTGATTGGAATATTACAGCACTCTAGTGACAGAATGCATCTTCCCAGTGTGTTGATTTGAATGTACCAGCATCCTAGAGACACAATGCATCTTCCCTGTGTTTTGATTGACATATTACAGCACTCTAGTGACAAAATGCATCTTCCCTGTGTCTTGATTTGAATATTACAGCACTCTAGTGACAGAATGCATCTTCCCTGTGTGTTGATTTGAATATTCTAGCACTCTAGTGACAGAACGCATCTTCCTGTGAGTTGATTTGAATATTCCAGCACTCTAGTGACAGAACGCATCTTCCTGTGTGTTGATTTAAATATAGCATCACTCTTGAGACAGAATGCATCTTCCCTGTGTGTTGATTGGAATAAACCAGCATCTTTGAGACAGAATGCATCTTCCCTGTGTTTTGATTTAAATATTACTGCACTCTAGTGACAGAATGCATCTTCCCTGTGTTTTGATTTAAATATTACTGCACTCTAGTGACAGAATGCATCTTCCCTGTGTTTTGATTTAAATATTACTGCACTCTAGTGATGGAATGCATCTTCCCTGTGTTTTGATTGGAATATTCCAGCACTCTAGTGACAGAATGCATCTTCCCTGTGTGTTTATTGGAATAAACCAGCATCTTTGAGACAGAATGCATCTTCCCTGTGTTTTGATTTAAATATTACTGCACTCTAGTGACGGAATGCATCTTCCCAGTGTGTTTATTTAAATATTCCAGCACTCTTGAGACAGAATGCATCGTCCCTGTGTGTTGATTTGAATAAACCAGCACTGTAGTGACAGAATGCATCTTCCCTGTGTGTTGATTGGAATAAACCAGCATCTTTGAGACAGAATGCATCTTCCCTGTGTTTTGATTTAAATATTACTGCACTCTAGTGACAGAATGCATCTTCCCTGTGTGTTGATTTAAATATTTCAGCACTCTAGTGACAGAATGCATCTTCCCTGTGTGTTGATTTGAATATTCCAGCACTCTAGTGACAGAATGCATCTTCCCTGTGTGTTGATTTAAATATTTCAGCACTCTAGTGACAGAATGCATCTTCCCTGTGTGTTGATTTGAATATTCTAGCACTCGTGAGACAGAATGCATCTTCCCTGGGTGTTGATTTAAATATTCCAGCACTCTAGTAACAGAATGCATCTTCCCTGTGTGTTGATTTAATATTCCAGAACTCCAGTGACAGAATGCATCTTCCCTGTGTTTTGATTTGAGTATTCAAGCACTCTAGAGACAGAATGCATCTTCCCTGTGTGTTGATTTGAATATTCCAGCACTCTAGTAACAGAATGCATCTTCCCTGTGTGTTGATTTAATATTCCAGAACTCCAGTGACAGAATGCATCTTCCCTGTGTTTTGATTTGAGTATTCAAGCACTCTAGAGACAGAATGCATCTTCCCTGTGTGTTGATTTGAATATTCCAGAACTCTAGTAACAGAATGCATCTTCCCTGTGTGTTGTTTTAAATATTCCTGCACTCTAGTGACAGAATGCATCTTCCCTGTGTGTTCATTTGAATATTACAGCACTCTAGTGACAGAATGCATCTTCCCTGTGTGTTGATTTGAATGATCCAGCACTGTAGTGACAGAAAGCATCTTCCCTGTGTGTTGATTTAAATATTCCAGAACTCCAGTGACAGAATGCATCTTCCCTGTGTGTTGATTTGAATATTCCAGCACTCTAGTAACAGAATGCATCTTCTCTGTGTGTTGATTTAAATATTTCAGCACTCTAGTGACACAATGCATCTTCCCTGTGTGTTGATTTAAATATTTCAGCACTCTAGTGACAGAATGCATCTTCCCTGTGTGTTGATTTGAATATTCCAGCACTCTAGTGACAGAATGCATCTTCCCTGTGTGTTGATTTGAATGATCCAGCACTGTCGTGACAGAATGCATCTTCCCTGTGAGTTGATTTAAATATTCCTGCACTCTAGTGACAGAATGCATCTTCCTTGTGTGTTGATTTAAATATTCCTGCACTCTAGTGACAGAATGCATCTTCCCTGTGTGTTGATTTAAATATTCCTGCACTCTAGTGACAGAATGCATCTTCCCTGTGTGTTGATTTAAATATTCCTGCACTCTAGTGACAGAATGCATCTTTCCTGTGTGTTGATTTAAATATTCCAGAACTACAGTGACAAAATGCATCTTCCCTGTGTGTTGATTTAAATATTCCTGCACTCTAGTGACAGAATGCATCTTCCCTGTGTGTTGATTTAAATATTCCAGCACTCGAGTGACAGAATGCATCTTCCCTGTGTGTTGATTTAAATATTCCTGCACTCTAGTGACAGAATGCATCTTCCCTGTGTGTTGATTTAAATATTCCAGCACTCGAGTGACAGAATGCATCTTCCTTGTTTGTTGATTTAAATATTCCAGCACTCGAGTGACAGAATGCATCTTTCCTGTGTGTTGATTTAAATATTCCAGAACTACAGTGACAGAATGCATCTTCCCTGTGTGTTGATTTAAATATTCCTGCACTCTAGTGACAGAATGCATCTTCCCTGTGTGTTGATTTAAATATTCCAGCACTCGAGTGACAGAATGCATCTTCCCTGTGTGTTGATTTAAATATTCCTGCACTCTAGTGACAGAATGCATCTTCCCTGTGTGTTGATTTAAATATTCCAGCACTCGAGTGACAGAATGCATCTTCCTTGTTTGTTGATTTAAATATTCCAGCACTCTAGTGACAGAAAGCATCTTCCCAGTGTGTTGATTTGAATAATCCAGCACTCTAGTGACAGAATGCATCTTCCCTGTGTGTTCATTTGAATATTACAGCACTCGAGTGACAGAATGCATCGTCCCTGTGTGTTGATTTGAATAAACCAGCACTGTAGTGACAGAATGCATCTTTCCTGTGTGTTGATATAAATATTACAGCACTCTAGTGACAGAATGCATCTTCCCTGTGTGTTGATTTGAATATTCCAGAACTCCAGTGACAGAATTCATCTTCCCTGTGTGTTGATTTAAATATTCCTGCACTCTAGTGACAGAATGCATCTTTCCTGTGTGTTGATTTAAATATTCCAGAACTACAGTGACAAAATGCATCTTCCCTGTGTGTTGATTTAAATATTCCAGAACTACAGTGACAAAATGCATCTTCCCTGTGTGTTGATTTAAATATTCCTGCACTCTAGTGACAGAATGCATCTTCCCTGTGTGTTGATTTAAATATTCCTGCACTCTAGTGACAGAATGCATCTTCCCTGTGTGTTGATTTAAATATTCCAGCACTCGAGTGACAGAATGCATCTTCCCAGTGTGTTGATTTGAATAATCCAGCACTCTAGAGACAGAATGCATCTTCCCTGTGTGTTCATTTGAATATTACAGCACTCGAGTGACAGAATGCATCGTCCCTGTGTGTTGATTTGAATATTACAGCACTCGAGTGACAGAATGCATCGTCCCTGTGTGTTGATTTGAATAAACCAGCACTGTAGTGACAGAATGCATCTTTCCTGTGTGTTGATATAAATATTACAGCACTCGAGTGACAGAATGCATCGTCCCTGTGTGTTGATTTGAATAAACCAGCACTGTAGTGACAGAATGCATCTTCCCAGTGTGTTGATTTGATTATACCAGCATCCTTGAGACACACTGCATCTTCCCAGTGTTTTGACTTAAATATTACAGCGCTCTTGTGACAGAATGCATCTTCCCTGTGTGTTGATTTGAATATTCCCGCACTCTAGTGACAAAATGCATCTTCCCTGTGTGTTGATTTGAATATTCCCGCACTCTAGTGACAGAATTCATCTTCCCTGTGTGTTGATTTAAATATTCCTGCACTCTAGTGACAGAATGCATCTTCCCCGTGTGTTGATTGGAATATTACAGCACTCTAGTGACAGAATGCATCTTCCCAGTGTGTTGATTTGAATATTCCCGCACTCTAGTGACAAAATGCATCTTCCCTGTGTGTTGATTTGAATATTCCTGCACTCTAGTGACAGAATGCATCTTCCCCGTGTGTTGATTGGAATATTACAGCACTCTAGTGACAGAATGCATCTTCCCAGTGTGTTGATTTGAATGTACCAGCATCCTAGAGACACAATGCATCTTCCCTGTGTTTTGAATGACATATTACAGCACTCTAGTGACAGAATGCATCTTCCCTGTGTGTTGATTTGAATAATTCAGCACTCTAGAGACAAAATGCATCTTCCCTGTGTCTTAATTTGAATATTACAGCACTCTAGTGACAGAATGCATCTTCCCTGTGTGTTGATTTGAATAATTCAGCACTCTAGAGACAAAATGCATCTTCCCTGTGTCTTGATTTGAATATTACAGCACTCTAGTGACAGAATGCATCTTCCCTGTGTGTTTATTTAAATATTACTGCACTCTAGTGACAGAATGCATCTTCCCTGTGTTTTGATTTAAATATTACTGCACTCTAGAGACAAAATGCATCTTCCCTGTGTTTTGATTTAAATATTACTGCACTCTAGTGACGGAATGCATCTTCCCAGTGTGTTTATTTAAATATTCCAGCACTCTAGAGACAGAATGCATCTTCCCTGTGTGTTGATTGGAAAATTCCAGCACTCTAATGACAGAATGCATCTTCCCTGTGTGTTGATTTAAATATTCCAGCACTCTAGTGACAGAATGCATCTTCCCTGTGTGTTGATTTAAATATTTCAGCACTCTAGTGACAGAATGCATCTTCCCTGTGTGTTGATTTGAATATTCTAGCACTCGTGAGACAGAATGCATCTTCTCTGTGTGTTGATTTAAATATTCCTGCACTCTAGTGACAGAATGCATCTTCCCTGTGTGTTGATTTAAATATGACAGCACTCTATTGACGGAATGCATCTTCCCTGTGTGTTGAGTTGAATAAACAAGCATCTATAAGAGAGAATGCATCTTCCCAGTGTTTTGATTTAAATATGACAGCACTCTAGTGACAGAATGTATCTTCCCTGTGTGTTGATTTAAATATTTCAGCACTCTAGTGACAGAATGCATCTTCCCTGTGTGTTGATTTGAATATT
Organism: Gymnothorax reevesii; assembly: GCA_029721435.1. Classification (NCBI taxonomy): domain Eukaryota; kingdom Metazoa; phylum Chordata; class Actinopteri; order Anguilliformes; family Muraenidae; genus Gymnothorax; species Gymnothorax reevesii. Next base: position 89,301,456 of record CM056584.1, on the reverse strand, counting down.
CTAGCACTCTGGTGACAGAATGCATCTTCCCTGTGTGTTGATTTGAATATTCCAGCACTCTAGTGACAGAATGCATCTTTCCTGTGTGTTGATTTGAATATTCCAGCACTCTAGTGACAGAATGCATCTTCCCTGTGTGTTGATTTGAATATTCCAGCACTCTAGTGACAGAATGCATCTTCCCTGTGTGTTGATTTGAATATTCTAGCACTCGTGAGACAGAATGCATCTTCCCTGTGTGTTGATTTGAATATTCCAGCACTCTAGTGACAGAATGCATCTTCCCTTTGTGTTGATTTGAATAATCCAGCCCTTTAGAGACAAAATGCATCTTCCCTGTGTGTTGATTTGAATAAAGGAGCATCCTAGAGACAGAATGCATCTTCCCTGTGTGTTGATTTGAGTATTCTAGCACTCTAGTGACAGAATGCATCTTCCCTGTGTGTTGATTTAAATATTTCAGCACTCTAGTGACAGAATGCATCTTCCCTGTGTGTTGATTTAAATATTCCAGCACTCTAAAGACAGAATGCATCTTCCCTGTGTGTTGATTTGAATATTCCAGCACTCTAGTGACAGATTGCATCCTCCCTGTCTTTTGATTTGAATATACCAGAATCCTAGAGATACAATGCATCTTTCCTATGTTCTGATTTAAATATTACAGCACTCTAGTGAAAGAATGCATCTTCCCAGTTTGTTGATTGAAATATTCCAGCACTCTTGAGACAGAATGCATCTTCCCTGTGTGTTCATTTGAATATTGCAGCACTCTAGTGACAGAATGCATCTTCCCTGTGTGTTGATTTGAATAATCCAGCACTGTAGTGACAGAAAGCATCTTCCCTGTGTGTTGATTGAAATATTTCAGCACTCTAGGGACAGAATGCATCTTCCCTGTGTGTTGATTGAAATATTCCAGCACTCTAGTGACAGAATGCATCTTCCCAGTGTGTTGATTTGATTATACCAGCATCCTTGAGACACACTGCATCTTCCCAGTGTTTTGATTTAAATATTACAGCACTCTAATGACAGAATGCATCTTCTCTGTGTGTTGATTTGAATATTCCCGCACTCTAGTGACAGAATGCATCTTCCCTGTGTGTTGATTTGAATAAACAAGCATCTATGAGACAGAATGCATCTTCCCTGTGTTTTGATTTGAATATTCCAGCACTCTAGCGACAGAATGCATCTTTCCTGTGTGTTGATTTGAATATTCCAGCACTCTAGCGACAGAATGCATCTTTCCTGTGTGTTGATTTAAATATTCCAGCACTCTAGTGACAGAATGCATCTTCCCAGTGTGTTGATTTGAATAATCCAGCACTCTAGTGATAGAATTCATCTTCCCTGTGTGTTGATTTAAATATTCCAGCACTCTAGTGACAGAAAGCATCTTCCCTGTGTTTCGATTTGAGTATTCAAGCACTCTAGTGACAGAATGCATCTTCCCTGTGTGTTGATTTGAATAAACAAGCATCTATGAGACAGAATGCATCTTCCCTGTGTGTTGATTTGAATATTCCAGCACTCTAGCGACAGAATGCATCTTCCCTGTGTGTTGATTTGAATATTCCAGCACTCTTGAGACAGAATGCATCTTCCCAGTGTGTTGATTTGAATAATCCAGCATTCTCGAGACAGAATGCATCTTCCCAGTGTGTTGATTTGAATAATTTAGCTCACTAGAGACAGAATGCATCTTTCCTGTGTGTTGATTTGAATATTCCAGCCTTCTAGTGACAGATTGCATCTTCGCTGTGTGTTGATCTGAATATTCCAGCACTCTTGAGACAGAATGCATCTTCCCTGTGTGTTGATTTGAATAATCCAGCACTCTAGTGACAGAATGCATCTTTCCTGTGTGTTGATTTAAATATTCCTGCACTCTAGTGACAGAATGCATCTTCCCTGTGTGTTGATTTAAATATTCCTGCACTCTAGTGACAGAATTCATCTTCCCTGTGTGTTGATTGAAATATTCCAGCACTCTAGTGAAAGAATGCATCTTCCCAGTGTGTTGATTTGATTATACCAGCATCCTTGAGACACAATGCATCTTCCCAGTGTGTTGATTGAAATATTCCAGCACTCTAGTGACAGAATGCATCTTCCCTGTGTGTTGATTTAAATATTCCTGCACTCTAGTGACAGAATGCATCTTTCCTGTGTGTTGATTTAAATATTCCAGAACTACAGTGACAGAATGCATCTTCCCAGTGTTTTGTGTTAAATATTACAGCGCTCTAGTGACAAAATGCATCTTCCCTGTGTGTTGATTTGAATATTCCCGCACTCTAGTGACAGAATGCATCTTCCCTGTGTGTTGATTTGAATAAACAAGCACTCCAGTGACAGAATGCATCTTTCCTGTGTGTTGATTTAAATATTCCTGCACTCTAGTGACAGAATGCATCTTCCCTGTGTGTTGATTTAAACATACGAGCATCCTCCAGACAAAATGCATCTTCCCTGTGTGTTCATTTGAATAATCCAGCACTCTAGTGACAGAATGCATCTTCCCTGTATGTTGATTTAAATATTTCAGCACTCTAGTGACACAATGCATCTTCCCTGTGTGTTGATTTGAATATTCTAGCACTCGTGAGACAGAATGCATCTTCCCTGTGTGTTGATTTAAATATTCCTGCACTCTAGTGACAGAATGCATCCTCCCTGTCTTTTGATTTGAATATACCAGAATCCTAGAGACACAATGCATCTTTCCTATGTTCTGATTTAAATATTACAGCACTCTAGTGACAGAATGCATCTTCGCTGTGTGTTGATTGGAATATTCCAGCACTCTAGTGACAGAATTCATCTTCCCTGTGTGTTGATTGAAATATTCCAGCACTCTAGTGACAGAATGCATCTTCCCAGTGTGTTGATTTGATTATACCAGCATCCTTGAGACACACTGCATCTTCCCAGTGTTTTGAGTTAAATATTACAGCGCTCTTGTGACAGAATGCATCTTCCCTGTGTGTTGATTTGAATAAACAAGCACTCCAGTGACAGAATGCATCTTTCCTGTGTGTTGATTTAAATATTCCTGCACTCTAGTGACAGAATGCATCCTCCCTGTCTTTTGATTTGAATATACCAGAATCCTAGAGACACAATGCATCTTTCCTATGTTCTGATTTAAATATTCCAGCACTCCAGTGACAGAATGCATCTTTCCTGTGTGTTGATTTAAATATTCCTGCACTCTAGTGACAGAATGCATCTTCCCTGTGCGTTGATTTAAATATTCCTGCACTCTAGTGACAGAATGCATCCTCCCTGTCTTTTGATTTGAATATACCAGAATCCCAGAGACACAATGCATCTTTCCTATGTTCTGATTTAAATATTACAGCACTCTAGTGACAGAATGCATCTTCGCTGTGTGTTGATTGAAATATTCCAGCACTCTAGTGACAGAATGCATCTTCCCAGTGTGTTGATTTGATTATACCAGCATCCTTGAGACACACTGCATCTTCCCAGTGTTTTGAGTTAAATATTACAGCGCTCTAGTGACAAAATGCATCTTCCCTGTGTGTTGATTTAAATATGACAGCACTCTAGTGACAGAATGCATCTTTCCTGTGTGTTGATTTAAATATTACAGCACTCTAGTGACAGAATGCATCTTCCCTGTGCGTTGATTTAAATATTCCTGCACTCTAGTGACAGAATGCATCTTCCCTGTCTGTTGATTTGAATATACCAGCTTCCTAGAGACACAATGCATCTTCCCTGTGTTTTGATTTAAATATTAGAGCACTCTAGTGACAGAATGCATCTTCCCCGTGTGTTGATTGGAATATTACAGCACTCTAGTGACAGAATGCATCTTCCCAGTGTGTTGATTTGAATGTACCAGCATCCTAGAGACACAATGCATCTTCCCTGTGTTTTGATTGACATATTACAGCACTCTAGTGACAAAATGCATCTTCCCTGTGTCTTGATTTGAATATTACAGCACTCTAGTGACAGAATGCATCTTCCCTGTGTGTTGATTTGAATATTCTAGCACTCTAGTGACAGAACGCATCTTCCTGTGTGTTGATTTGAATATTCCAGCACTCTAGTGACAGAACGCATCTTCCTGTGTGTTGATTTAAATATAACATCACTCTTGAGACAGAATGCATCTTCCCTGTGTGTTGATTGGAATAAACCAGCATCTTTGAGACAGAATGCATCTTCCCTGTGTTTTGATTTAAATATTACTGCACTCTAGTGACAGAATGCATCTTCCCTGTGTTTTGATTTAAATATTACTGCACTCTAGTGACGGAATGCATCTTCCCTGTGTTTTGATTTAAATATTACTGCACTCTAGTGATGGAATGCATCTTCCCTGTGTTTTGATTGGAATATTCCAGCACTCTAATGACAGAATGCATCTTCCCTGTGTGTTGATTGGAATAAACCAGCATCTTTGAGACAGAATGCATCTTCCCTGTGTTTTGATTTAAATATTACTGCACTCTAGTGACAGAATGCATCTTCCCTGTGTGTTTATTTAAATATTCCAGCACTCTAGTGACAGAATGCATCTTTCTAGAGTGTTGATTTGAATATTCCAGCACTCTAGTGACAGAATGCATCTTCCCTGTGTGTTGATTTAAATATTTCAGCACTCTAGTGACAGAATGCATCTTCCCTGTGTGTTGATTTGAATATTCCAGCACTCTAGTGACAGAATGCATCTTCCCTGTGTGTTGATTTAAATATTTCAGCACTCTAGTGACAGAATGCATCTTCCCTGTGTGTTGATTTGAATATTCTAGCACTCGTGAGACAGAATTCATCTTCCCTGTGTGTTGATTTAAATATTCCAGCACTCTAGTAACAGAATGCATCTTCCCTGTGTGTTGATTTAATATTCCAGAACTCCAGTGACAGAATGCATCTTCCCTGTGTTTTGATTTGAGTATTCAAGCACTCTAGAGACAGAATGCATCTTCCCTGTGTGTTGATTTGAATATTCCAGCACTCTAGTAACAGAATGCATCTTCCCTGTGTGTTGATTTAATATTCCAGAACTCCAGTGACAGAATGCATCTTCCCTGTGTTTTGATTTGAGTATTCAAGCACTCTAGAGACAGAATGCATCTTCCCTGTGTGTTGATTTGAATATTCCAGAACTCTAGTAACAGAATGCATCTTCCCTGTGTGTTGTTTTAAATATTCCTGCACTCTAGTGACAGAATGCATCTTCCCTGTGTGTTCATTTGAATATTACAGCACTCTAGTGACAGAATGCATCTTCCCTGTGTGTTGATTTGAATGATCCAGCACTGTAGTGACAGAAAGCATCTTCCCTGTGTGTTGATTTAAATATTCCAGAACTCCAGTGACAGAATGCATCTTCCCTGTGTGTTGATTTGAATATTCCAGCACTCTAGTAACAGAATGCATCTTCTCTGTGTGTTGATTTAAATATTTCAGCACTCTAGTGACACAATGCATCTTCCCTGTGTGTTGATTTAAATATTTCAGCACTCTAGTGACAGAATGCATCTTCCCTGTGTGTTGATTTGAATATTCCAGCACTCTAGTGACAGAATGCATCTTCCCTGTGTGTTGATTTGAATGATCCAGCACTGTCGTGACAGAATGCATCTTCCCTGTGTGTTGATTTAAATATTCCTGCACTCTAGTGACAGAATGCATCTTCCCTGTGTGTTGATTTAAATATTCCAGCACTCTAAAGACAGAATGCATCTTCCCTGTGTGTTGATTTGAATATTCCAGCACTCTAGTGACAGAATGCATCCTCCCTGTCTTTTGATTTGAATATACCAGAATCCTAGAGATACAATGCCTCTTTCCTATGTTCTGATTTAAATATTACAGCACTCTAGTGAAAGAATGCATCTTCCCAGTTTGTTGATTTAAATATTCCAGCACTCTTGAGACAGAATGCATCTTCCCTGTGTGTTCATTTGAATATTACAGCACTCTAGTGACAGAATGCATCTTCCCTGTGTGTTGATTTGAATAATCCAGCACTGTAGTGACAGAAAGCATCTTCCCTGTGTGTTGATTGAAATATTCCAGCACTCTAGGGACAGAATGCATCTTCCCTGTGTGTTGATTGAAATATTCCAGCACTCTAGTCACAGAATGCATCTTCCCAGTGTGTTGATTTGATTATACCAGCATCCTTGAGACACACTGCATCTTCCCAGTGTTTTGATTTAAATATTACAGCACTCTAGTGACAGAATGCATCTTTCCGGTGTGTTGATTTGAATATTCCCGCACTCTAGTTACAGAATGCATCTTCCCTGTGTGTTGATTTGAATAAACAAGCATCTATGAGACAGAATGCATCTTCCCTGTGTTTTGATTTGAATATTCCAGCACTCTAGCGACAGAATGCATCTTTCCTGTGTGTTGATTTGAATATTCCAGCACTCTAGCGACAGAATGCATCTTTCCTGTGTGTTGATTTAAATATTCCAGCACTCTAGTGACAGAATGCATCTTCCCAGTGTGTTGATTTGAATAATCCAGCACTCTAGTGATAGAATTCATCTTCCCTGTGTGTTGATTTAAATATTCCAGCACTCTAGTGACAGAAAGCATCTTCCCTGTGTTTCGATTTGAGTATTCAAGCACTCTAGTGACAGAATGCATCTTCCCTGTGTGTTGATTTGAATAAACAAGCATCTATGAGACAGAATGCATCTTCCCTGTGTGTTGATTTAAATATTTCAGCACTCTAGTGACAGAATGCATCTTCCCTGTGTGTTGATTTGAATATTCCAGCACTCTAGTGACAGAATGCATCTTCCCAGTGTGTTGATTTGAATAATCCAGCATTCTCGAGACAGAATGCATCTTCCCAGTGTGTTGATTTGAATAATTTAGCTCACTAGAGACAGAATGCATCTTTCCTGTGTGTTGATTTGAATATTCCAGCCTTCTAGTGACAGATTGCATCTTCCCTGTGTGTTGATCTGAATATTCCAGCACTCTTGAGACAGAATGCATCTTCCCTGTGTGTTGATTTGAATAATCCAGCACTCTAGTGACAGAATGCATCTTTCCTGTGTGTTGATTTAAATATTCCTGCACTCTAGTGACAGAATGCATCTTCCCTGTGTGTTGATTTAAATATTCCTGCACTCTAGTGACAGAATTCATCTTCCCTGTGTGTTGATTGAAATATTCCAGCACTCTAGTGAAAGAATGCATCTTCCCAGTGTGTTGATTTGATTATACCAGCATCCTTGAGACACAATGCATCTTCCCAGTGTGTTGATTGAAATATTCCAGCACTCTAGTGACAGAATGCATCTTCCCTGTGTGTTGATTTAAATATTCCTGCACTCTAGTGACAGAATGCATCTTTCCTGTGTGTTGATTTAAATATTCCAGAACTACAGTGACAGAATGCATCTTCCCAGTGTTTTGTGTTAAATATTACAGCGCTCTAGTGACAAAATGCATCTTCCCTGTGTGTTGATTTGAATATTCCCGCACTCTAGTGACAGAATGCATCTTCCCTGTGTGTTGATTTGAATAAACAAGCACTCCAGTGACAGAATGCATCTTTCCTGTGTGTTGATTTAAATATTCCTGCACTCTAGTGACAGAATGCATCTTCCCTGTGTGTTGATTTAAACATACGAGCATCCTCCAGACAAAATGCATCTTCCCTGTGTGTTCATTTGAATAATCCAGCACTCTAGTGACAGAATGCATCTTCCCTGTATGTTGATTTAAATATTTCAGCACTCTAGTGACACAATGCATCTTCCCTGTGTGTTGATTTGAATATTCTAGCACTCGTGAGACAGAATGCATCTTCCCTGTGTGTTGATTTAAATATTCCTGCACTCTAGTGACAGAATGCATCCTCCCTGTCTTTTGATTTGAATATACCAGAATCCTAGAGACACAATGCATCTTTCCTATGTTCTGATTTAAATATTACAGCACTCTAGTGACAGAATGCATCTTCGCTGTGTGTTGATTGGAATATTCCAGCCCTCTAGTGACAGAATTCATCTTCCCTGTGTGTTGATTGAAATATTCCAGCACTCTAGTGACAGAATGCATCTTCCCAGTGTGTTGATTTGATTATACCAGCATCCTTGAGACACACTGCATCTTCCCAGTGTTTTGAGTTAAATATTACAGCGCTCTTGTGACAGAATGCATCTTCCCTGTGTGTTGATTTGAATAAACAAGCACTCCAGTGACAGAATGCATCTTTCCTGTGTGTTTATTTAAATATTCCTGCACTCTAGTGACAGAATGCATCCTCCCTGTCTTTTGATTTGAATATACCAGAATCCTAGAGACACAATGCATCTTTCCTATGTGCTGATTTAAATATTACAGCACTCTAGTGACAGAATGCATCTTCGCTGTGTGTTGATTGGAATATTCCAGCACTCTAGTGACAGAATGAATCTTCCCAGTGTGTTGATTTGATTATACCAGCATCCTTGAGACACACTGCATCTTCCCAGTGTTTTGAGTTAAATATTACAGCGCTCTAGTGACAAAATGCATCTTCCCTGTGTGTTGATTTGAATATTCCCGCACTCTAGTGACAGAATGCATCTTTCCTGTGTGTTTATTTAAATATTACAGCACTCTAGTGACAGAATGCATCTTCCCTGTGCGTTGATTTAAATATTCCTGCACTCTAGTGACAGAATGCATCTTCCCTGTCTGTTGATTTGAATATACCAGCATCCTAGAGACACAATGCATCTTCCCTGTGTTTTGATTTAAATATTAGAGCACTCTAGTGACAGAATGCATCTTCCCCGTGTGTTGATTGGAATATTACAGCACTCTAGTGACAGAATGCATCTTCCCAGTGTGTTGATTTGAATGTACCAGCATCCTAGAGACACAATGCATCTTCCCTGTGTTTTGATTGACATATTACAGCACTCTAGTGACAAAATGCATCTTCCCTGTGTCTTGATTTGAATATTACAGCACTCTAGTGACAGAATGCATCTTCCCTGTGTGTTGATTTGAATATTCTAGCACTCTAGTGACAGAACGCATCTTCCTGTGAGTTGATTTGAATATTCCAGCACTCTAGTGACAGAACGCATCTTCCTGTGTGTTGATTTAAATATAGCATCACTCTTGAGACAGAATGCATCTTCCCTGTGTGTTGATTGGAATAAACCAGCATCTTTGAGACAGAATGCATCTTCCCTGTGTTTTGATTTAAATATTACTGCACTCTAGTGACAGAATGCATCTTCCCTGTGTTTTGATTTAAATATTACTGCACTCTAGTGATGGAATGCATCTTCCCTGTGTTTTGATTTAAATATTACTGCACTCTAGTGATGGAATGCATCTTCCCTGTGTTTTGATTGGAATATTCCAGCACTCTAATGACAGAATGCATCTTCCCTGTGTGTTGATTGGAATAAACCAGCATCTTTGAGACAGAATGCATCTTCCCTGTGTTTTGATTTAAATATTACTGCACTCTAGTGACAGAATGCATCTTCCCTGTGTGTTTATTTAAATATTCCAGCACTCTAGTGACAGAATGCATCTTTCTAGAGTGTTGATTTGAATATTCCAGCACTCTAGTGACAGAATGCATCTTCCCTGTGTGTTGATTTAAATATTTCAGCACTCTAGTGACAGAATGCATCTTCCCTGTGTGTTGATTTGAATATTCCAGCACTCTAGTGACAGAATGCATCTTCCCTGTGTGTTGATTTAAATATTTCAGCACTCTAGTGACAGAATGCATCTTCCCTGTGTGTTGATTTGAATATTCTAGCACTCGTGAGACAGAATTCATCTTCCCTGTGTGTTGATTTAAATATTCCAGCACTCTAGTAACAGAATGCATCTTCCCTGTGTGTTGATTTAATATTCCAGAACTCCAGTGACAGAATGCATCTTCCCTGTGTTTTGATTTGAGTATTCAAGCACTCTAGAGACAGAATGCATCTTCCCTGTGTGTTGATTTGAATATTCCAGCACTCTAGTAACAGAATGCATCTTCCCTGTGTGTTGATTTAATATTCCAGAACTCCAGTGACAGAATGCATCTTCCCTGTGTTTTGATTTGAGTATTCAAGCACTCTAGAGACAGAATGCATCTTCCCTGTGTGTTGATTTGAATATTCCAGAACTCTAGTAACAGAATGCATCTTCCCTGTGTGTTGTTTTAAATATTCCTGCACTCTAGTGACAGAATGCATCTTCCCTGTGTGTTCATTTGAATATTACAGCACTCTAGTGACAGAATGCATCTTCCCTGTGTGTTGATTTGAATGATCCAGCACTGTAGTGACAGAAAGCATCTTCCCTGTGTGTTGATTTAAATATTCCAGAACTCCAGTGACAGAATGCATCTTCCCTGTGTGTTGATTTGAATATTCCAGCACTCTAGTAACAGAATGCATCTTCTCTGTGTGTTGATTTAAATATTTCAGCACTCTAGTGACACAATGCATCTTCCCTGTGTGTTGATTTAAATATTTCAGCACTCTAGTGACAGAATGCATCTTCCCTGTGTGTTGATTTGAATATTCCAGCACTCTAGTGACAGAATGCATCTTCCCTGTGTGTTGATTTGAATGATCCAGCACTGTCGTGACAGAATGCATCTTCCCTGTGTGTTGATTTAAATATTCCTGCACTCTAGTGACAGAATGCATCTTCCCTGTGTGTTGATTTAAATATTCCTGCACTCTAGTGACAGAATGCATCTTCCCTGTGTGTTGATTTAAATATTCCTGCACTCTAGTGACAGAATGCATCTTCCCTGTGTGTTGATTTAAATATTCCTGCACTCTAGTGACAGAATGCATCTTTCCTGTGTGTTGATTTAAATATTCCAGAACTACAGTGACAGAATGCATCTTCCCTGTGTGTTGATTTAAATATTCCTGCACTCTAGTGACAGAATGCATCTTCCCTGTGTGTTGATTTAAATATTCCAGCACTCGAGTGACAGAATGCATCTTCCCTGTGTGTTGATTTAAATATTCCTGCACTCTAGTGACAGAATGCATCTTCCCTGTGTGTTGATTTAAATATTCCAGCACTCGAGTGACAGAATGCATCTTCCTTGTTTGTTGATTTAAATATTCCAGCACTCGAGTGACAGAATGCATCTTTCCTGTGTGTTGATTTAAATATTCCAGAACTACAGTGACAGAATGCATCTTCCCTGTGTGTTGATTTAAATATTCCTGCACTCTAGTGACAGAATGCATCTTCCCTGTGTGTTGATTTAAATATTCCAGCACTCGAGTGACAGAATGCATCTTCCCTGTGTGTTGATTTAAATATTCCTGCACTCTAGTGACAGAATGCATCTTCCCTGTGTGTTGATTTAAATATTCCAGCACTCGAGTGACAGAATGCATCTTCCTTGTTTGTTGATTTAAATATTCCAGCACTCTAGTGACAGAAAGCATCTTCCCAGTGTGTTGATTTGAATAATCCAGCACTCTAGTGACAGAATGCATCTTCCCTGTGTGTTCATTTGAATATTACAGCACTCGAGTGACAGAATGCATCGTCCCTGTGTGTTGATTTGAATAAACCAGCACTGTAGTGACAGAATGCATCTTTCCTGTGTGTTGATATAAATATTACAGCACTCTAGTGACAGAATGCATCTTCCCTGTGCGTTGATCTGAATATTCCAGCACTCTTGAGACAGAATGCATCTTCCCAGTGTGTTGATTTGAATAATCCAGCACTCTAGTGACAGAATGCATCTTCCCTGTCTCTTGATTTAAATATTCCAGCACTCTAGAGACAGAAAGCATCTTCCCTGTGTGTTGATTTGAATATACGAGCATCCTCCAGACAAAATGCATCTTCCCTGTGTGTTCATTTGAATAATCCAGCACTCTAGTGACAGAATGCATCTTCCCTGTGTGTTGATTTAAATATTTCAGCACTCTAGTGACACAATCAGGGGCGGACATTATATTCAGGGGGCTCCCCACAAAGGTCGGGAAGGGGGCCCCCCCCCCGCGTGGAAATTTTTTTAAATGATTTTTAATGATGTTTTTACGGTATTTTATGCTGTTTTCTCATGCTTTCAAATTGTGTGTTTTTTGTGTTGGGTCAGGTGTCTTAATTAAAAATGCCATCCCCCAGCTCAATACATATTCTGAAATAGTGATGATTTAAGAAGAACTTGACAAGACAATGGAGAAAAGCAGTTGAATTTAAGTTTAATCATACACGTCCTGTCCTGTCTGCTCACTTGGCTCAACTGTAATCAAAAACAGCTCAGTTAGTTATGAGAGTTTGTTTTAACAGAAATAGCCTGTGTATTATTTATATCACTAATAGTCGCAGACAACACACTTGCACACACACACCTACCTACAGCAGAACTAGCAACTATACTTTCAGTAACTTGTAACAAGGAGGAGAACTGTTCATTGTGTTCAAGTGGAGCGGAAGAAAGACCTATTAGCCAGATAAGATGTCTGTCATGTCAGCCATTTTCATGAAAAATGCATATCTACAAACTCATTATCAAGGTCAGAGCTTTTCAACCTTTTTCATTTGAGCCACAGATCACCATTTGAATTTGACGAAGTTTAACAATAATCTGCAAATAATAATAATTCAAATACTGAGAGCATAAATGCAAATTGAATGTGCGTATACATGTAAATTGCTAATGCTAGGAGCTAAATTAGGGTAAGGGTTCATTTGGTTACCAACTCTCCATATTAGCTGAGGACCAGTCCACCTGGAAACCCTGGACCACTGTTTGAAAACCAAATAGGTCATTATGTTATTTCATATTTTGTGCTATCATGACAAATCACCGATTTATCATGATGGGATAAATTATGAAATAAAATATCACCTACATTTTGCCATAAAGACCCTAAACATGTTTACACAAACAACACAACAAAAGACAAAAAAGAGCCATGCAACGCCACAGCCCACATAGCAACAGTTAGTCCCCCCAGGAATCCGCGATTCCGCGATTGCGGAATTTACCGCAGATTTCAAAGCCCTCCGCGGAAATCAAAGCAGTCCGCGGAATATAGGGCGAGGTGCAGAATTTTATATTTTACATGTATTTTTCATCCCGGCCGCTAGATTTTGCGGTCAGATAAACGGGATCTAAGACTCACAGCTGGTGCTGCCGGTTACGGAAACTGAATTTTTTCTGCTGTATGCAGCATAAACTATATAAAAAGATGGACGCAGCACCCTGATTTGAAAAAAGAAGCCCATGTGGAAGTACCGTAGAATGGCATTCTATTTAATGGCCAGCAGATGGCGACGTCAGTGGTTGCAGAGAGAAGTTCAATGCAATAGAAGTCTATGAGAAAATGATCCTACTTTCCGACCTGATTTTTAATTTAAATAATGATTTTTCACATCATTTTATGTTAGCTATAGCAAGTTTCAGGTCTCCTTCGATATATCATGACATTCATTTTCGTGAATTATGGTCCCATATAAACTAGAATAAAGTATAAAGCCAGAATATGCTTCTGGGGTGTCGCTATCCTCTGGTCCTCGTCCGATACGGTCAGATCCAGAGCCACGTTCCTCCCCGGATCTTCGATTCACTTCTTCATCTTCGAACCAGTGGGTGACATCACGGTAGCTTCATCCATCTTTTTATACAGTCTATGGTATGCAGTAACGATTACAATATCCTGAGGATACAGTGAATAGTGTACACTTTGTTTAAATCTTTACTTTGATCTTTGGCACTTGTTCAGTTACTAAGCCTCGTTCACCCATAGTTTGGTGAAATGTTTTGCACTTTATAAGTTATGCAAATAAATCTGCTCAAGAGGGACAAAAAGAATGTTGATGCTGCTTATTTTATAACCACAATGTTTCGCAGTGATTTGGTATTGCAAATAATTTCATAAGAGAATTTTTGCTTCATTATTACATAAATTTGCTTTATAACTGGTCATTTTAGGTTTTTTTTTAATGCCCGCGGAAAATCAACTTTCAAGCCGCGGAATCAAGAATTGCTCTCCGCAGAATCAGGAATGTTCTCCGCGGAATCAACACCTTTTCTCTGCAGATTCCTGGGGGGACTAAACAGTGCAAACTGTGCAGTGCAACTTTGCCAACCAGCAACAGCAGCAGCAGCATTTAAATGTATTTTTATTATTACTATTTACCACTCACCAGCTAACTGAGGAGGACGATGGATGAGAGCGACTTTTTGCCGACGCGACGTTCGCTCACTTCCCCCGCGCGCTGCCTGGCGTTCCTCTTTCCTCTCAAAGGTGCCGGTGCGCGTTTCAAAACAAGAGCCTATTTTACTTTCTATTATACTATCGATCATTCACACGTTTTATTTTGAAAATGTACCGGAAATAGTCGTAGTAATTGATACTGCTTCATGTTGTCAGGACAGTGGGGGAAAAAACGAACCAGCAGCAGACTGAAACGTAATTATTAAGCAGCCCAGCAGGGGGCCCCCTTCTGCCTCGGGGCTCTACGCAACTGCGTAGTCTGCGTAGAGCAAATGTACGCCTCTGGACACAATGCATCTTCCCTGTCTCTTGATTTGAATATTCCAGCACTCTAGTGACAGAATGCATCTTCCCTGTGTTTCGATTTGAGTATTCAAACACTCTAGTGACAGAATGCATTTTCGCTGTGTGTTGATTTGAATATACGAGCATCCTCCAGACAGAATGCATCTTCCCTGTGTGTTCATTTGAATATTCCAGCACTCTACTGACAGAATGCATCCTCCCTGTCTTTTGATTTGAATATACCAGAATCCTAGAGACACAATGCATCTTTCCTATGTTCTGATTTAAATATTTCAGCACTCTAGTGACAGAATGCATCTTCCCTGTGTGTTGATTTGAATATTCTAGCACTCGTGAGACAGAATGCATCTTCGCTGTGTGTTGATTGGAATATTCCAGCACTCTAGTGAAAGAATGCATCTTCCCAGTGTGTTGATTTGATTATACCAGCATCCTTGAGACACACTGCATCTTCCCAGTGTTTTGAGTTAAATATTACAGCGCTCTTGTGACAAATTGCATCTTCCCTGTGTGTTGATTTGAATATTCCCGCACTCGAGTGACAGAATGCATCTTCCCTGTGTGTTGATTTGAATAAACAAGCACTCCAGTGACAGAATGCATCTTTCCTGTGTGTTGATTTAAATATTCCTGCACTATAGTGACAGAATGCATCTTCCCTGTGTGTTGATTTAAATATTCCAGCACTCGAGTGACAGAATGCATCTTCCCTGTGTGTTGATTTAAATATTCCTGCACTCTAGTGACAGAATGCATCTTCCCTGTGTGTTGATTTAAATATTCCAGCACTCGAGTGACAGAATGCATCTTCCTTGTTTGTTGATTTAAATATTCCAGCACTCTAGTGACAGAAAGCATCTTCCCAGTGTGTTGATTTGAATAATCCAGCACTCTAGAGACAGAATGCATCTTCCCTGTGTGTTCATTTGAATATTACAGCACTCGAGTGACAGAATGCATCGTCCCTGTGTGTTGATTTGAATATTACAGCACTCGAGTGACAGAATGCATCGTCCCTGTGTGTTGATTTGAATAAACCAGCACTGTAGTGACAGAATGCATCTTTCCTGTGTGTTGATATAAATATTACAGCACTCGAGTGACAGAATGCATCGTCCCTGTGTGTTGATTTGAATAAACCAGCACTGTAGTGACAGAATGCATCTTCCCAGTGTGTTGATTTGATTATACCAGCATCCTTGAGACACACTGCATCTTCCCAGTGTTTTGACTTAAATATTACAGCGCTCTTGTGACAGAATGCATCTTCCCTGTGTGTTGATTTGAATATTCCCGCACTCTAGTGACAAAATGCATCTTCCCTGTGTGTTGATTTGAATATTCCCGCACTCTAGTGACAGAATTCATCTTCCCTGTGTGTTGATTTAAATATTCCTGCACTCTAGTGACAGAATGCATCTTCCCCGTGTGTTGATTGGAATATTACAGCACTCTAGTGACAGAATGCATCTTCCCAGTGTGTTGATTTGAATGTACCAGCATCCTAGAGACACAATGCATCTTCCCTGTGTTTTGATTGACATATTACAGCACTCTAGTGACAGAATGCATCTTCCCTGTGTGTTGATTTGAATAATTCAGCACTCTAGAGACAAAATGCATCTTCCCTGTGTCTTAATTTGAATATTACAGCACTCTAGTGACAGAATGCATCTTCCCTGTGTGTTGATTTGAATAATTCAGCACTCTAGAGACAAAATGCATCTTCCCTGTGTCTTGATTTGAATATTACAGCACTCTAGTGACAGAATGCATCTTCCCTGTGTGTTTATATAAATATTACTGCACTCTAGTGACAGAATGCATCTTCCCTGTGTTTTGATTTAAATATTACTGCACTCTAGAGACAAAATGCATCTTCCCTGTGTCTTAATTTGAATATTACAGCACTCTAGTGACGGAATGCATCTTCCCTGTGTGTTGATTGGAATAAACCAGCCTCTTTGAGACAGAATGCATCTTCCCTGTGTTTTGATTTAAATATTACTGCACTCTAGTGACGGAATGCATCTTCCCAGTGTGTTTATTTAAATATTCCAGCACTCTAGAGACAGAATGCATCTTCCCTGTGTGTTGATTGGAAAATTCCAGCACTCTAATGACAGAATGCATCTTCCCTGTGTGTTGATTTAAATATTCCAGCACTCTAGTGACAGAATGCATCTTCCCTGTGTGTTGATTTGAATATTCCAGCACTCTAGTGACAGAATGCATCTTCCCTGTGTGTTGATTTAAATATTTCAGCACTCTAGTGACAGAATGCATCTTCCCTGTGTGTTGATTTGAATATTCTAGCACTCGTGAGACAGAATGCATCTTCCCTGTGTGTTGATTTAAATATTCCAGCACTCTAGTGACAGAATGCATCTTCCCTGTGTGTTGATTTAATATTCCAGCACTCTAGTGACAGGATGCATCTTCCCTGTGTGTTGATTTAAATATTTCAGCACTCTAGTGACAGAGAGCATCTTCCCTGTGTTTTGATTTGAGTATTCAAGCACTCTAGAGACAGAATGCATCTTCCCTGTGTGTTGATTTGAATATTCCAGAACTCTAGTAACAGAATGCATCTTCTCTGTGTGTTGATTTAAATATTCCTGCACTCTAGTGACAGAATGCATCTTCCCTGTGTGTTGATTTAATATTCCAGAACTCCAGTGACAGAATGCATCTTCCCTGTGTGTTGTTTTAAATATTCCTGCACTCTAGTGACAGAATGCATCTTCCCTGTGTTTTCATTTGAATATTACAGCACTCTAGTGACAGAATGCATCTTCCCTGTGTGTTGATTTGAATGATCCAGAACTCCAGTGACAGAATGCATCTTCCCTGTGTGTTGATTTGAATATTCCAGCACTCTAGTGACAGAATGCATCTTCCCTGTGTGTTGATTTAAATATTCCTGCACTCTAGTGACAGAATGCATCTTCCCTGTGTGTTGATTTAAATATTCCAGAACTCCAGTGACAGAATGCATCTTCCCTGTGTGTTGTTTTAAATATTCCTGCACTCTAGTGACAGAATGCATCTTCCCTGTGTGTTCATTTGAATATTACAGCACTCTAGTGACAGAATGCATCTTCCCTGTGTGTTGATTTGAATAATCCAGCACTCTAGTGACAGAATGCATCTTCCCTGTGTTTTCATTTAAATATTACTGCACTCTAGTGACGGAATGCATCTTCCCTGTGTTTTGATTTAAATATTACTGCACTCTAGTGATGGAATGCATCCTCCCTGTCTTTTAATTTGAATATACCAGAATCCTAGAGATACAATGCATCTTTCCTATGTTCTGATTTAAATATTACAGCACTCTAGTGACAGAATGCATCTTCGCTGAGTGTTGATTTGATTATACCAGCATCCTTGAGATATAATGCATCTTCCCAGTGTTTTTATTTAAATATTACAGCACTCTAGTGAAAGAATGCATCTTCCCAGTTTGTTGATTTAAATATTCCAGCACTCTTGAGACAGAATGCATCTTCCCTGTGTGTTCATTTGAATATTACAGCACTCTAGTGACAGAATGCATCTTCCCTGTGTGTTGATTTGAATAATCCAGCACTGTAGTGACAGAAAGCATCTTCCCTGTGTGTTGATTGAAATATTCCAGCACTCTAGGGACAGAATGCATCTTCCCTGTGTGTTGATTGTAATATTCCAGCACTCTAGTGACAGAATGCATCTTCCCTGTGTGTTGATTTGAATAATCCAGCACTGTAGAGACAGAAAGCATCTTCCCTGTGTGTTGATTGAAATATTCCAGCACTCTAGGGACAGAATGCATCTTCCCTGTGTGTTGATTGAAATATTCCAGCACTCTAGTGACGGAATGCATCTTCCCTGTGTGTTGATTTGAATATTCCAGCACTCTAGTGACAGAATGCATCTTCCTGTGTGTTGATTTAAATATTCCTGCACTCTAGTGACAGAATGCATCTTCCCTGTGTGTTGATTTGAATGATCCAGAACTCCAGTGACAGAATGCATCTTCCTGTGTGTTGATTTAAATATTCCTGCACTCTAGTGACAGAATGCATCTTCCCTGTGTGTTGATTTAAATATTCCAGAACTCCAGTGACAGAATGCATCTTCCCTGTGTGTTGTTTTAAATATTCCTGCACTCTAGTGACAGAATGCATCTTCCCTGTGTGTTCATTTGAATATTACAGCACTCTAGTGACAGAATGCATCTTCCCTGTGTGTTGATTTGAATAATCCAGCACTCTAGTGACAGAATGCATCTTCCCTGTGTGTTGATTTAAATATTACTGCACTCTAGTGATGGAATGCATCCTCCCTGTCTTTTAATTTGAATATACCAGAATCCTAGAGATACAATGCATCTTTCCTATGTTCTGATTTAAATATTACAGCACTCTAGTGACAGAATGCATCTTCGCTGAGTGTTGATTTGATTATACCAGCATCCTTGAGATATAATGCATCTTCCCAGTGTTTTTATTTAAATATTACAGCACTCTAGTGAAAGAATGCATCTTCCCAGTTTGTTGATTTAAATATTCCAGCACTCTTGAGACAGAATGCATCTTCCCTGTGTGTTCATTTGAATATTACAGCACTCTAGTGACAGAATGCATCTTCCCTGTGTGTTGATTTGAATAATCCAGCACTGTAGTGACAGAAAGCATCTTCCCTGTGTGTTGATTGAAATATTCCAGCACTCTAGGGACAGAATGCATCTTCCCTGTGTGTTGATTGTAATATTCCAGCACTCTAGTGACAGAATGCATCTTCCCTGTGTGTTGATTTGAATAATCCAGCACTGTAGAGACAGAAAGCATCTTCCCTGTGTGTTGATTGAAATATTCCAGCACTCTAGGGACAGAATGCATCTTCCCTGTGTGTTGATTGAAATATTCCAGCACTCTAGTGACGGAATGCATCTTCCCTGTGTGTTGATTTGAATATTCCAGCACTCTAGTGACAGAATGCATCTTCCTGTGTGTTGATTTAAATATTCCTGCACTCTAGTGACAGAATGCATCTTCCCTGTGTGTTGATTTGAATGATCCAGAACTCCAGTGACAGAATGCATCTTCCTGTGTGTTGATTTAAATATTCCTGCACTCTAGTGACAGAATGCATCTTCCCTGTGTGTTGATTTAAATATTCCAGAACTCCAGTGACAGAATGCATCTTCCCTGTGTGTTGTTTTAAATATTCCTGCACTCTAGTGACAGAATGCATCTTCCCTGTGTGTTCATTTGAATATTACAGCACTCTAGTGACAGAATGCATCTTCCCTGTGTGTTGATTTGAATAATCCAGCACTCTAGTGACAGAATGCATCTTCCCTGTGTGTTGATTTAAATATTACTGCACTCTAGTGATGGAATGCATCCTCCCTGTCTTTTAATTTGAATATACCAGAATCCTAGAGATACAATGCATCTTTCCTATGTTCTGATTTAAATATTACAGCACTCTAGTGACAGAATGCATCTTCGCTGAGTGTTGATTTGATTATACCAGCATCCTTGAGATATAATGCATCTTCCCAGTGTTTTGATTTAAATATTACAGCACTCTAGTGAAAGAATGCATCTTCCCAGTTTGTTGATTTAAATATTCCAGCACTCTTGAGACAGAATGCATCTTCCCTGTGTGTTCATTTGAATATTACAGCACTCTAGTGACAGAATGCATCTTCCCTGTGTGTTGATTTGAATAATCCAGCACTGTAGTGACAGAAAGCATCTTCCCTGTGTGTTGATTGAAATATTCCAGCACTCTAGGGACAGAATGCATCTTCCCTGTGTGTTGATTGAAATATTCCAGCACTCTAGTGACAGAATGCATCTTCCCTGTGTGTTGATTTGAATAATCCAGCACTGTAGAGACAGAAAGCATCTTCCCTGTGTGTTGATTGAAATATTCCAGCACTCTAGGGACAGAATGCATCTTCCCTGTGTGTTGATTGAAATATTCCAGCACTCTAGTGACGGAATGCATCTTCCCTGTGTGTTGATTTGAATATTCCATCACTCTAGTGACAGAATGCATCTTCCTGTGTGTTGATTTAAATATTCCTGCACTCTAGTGACAGAATGCATCTTCCCTGTGTGTTGATTTAATATTCCAGAACTCCAGTGACAGAATGCATCTTCCCTGTGTGTTGTTTTAAATATTCCTGCACTCTAGTGACAGAATGCATCTTCCCTGTGTGTTCATTTGAATATTACAGCACTCTAGTGACAGAATGCATCTTCCCTGTGTGTTGATTTGAATGATCCAGCACTCTAGTGACAGAGAGCATCTTCCCTGTGTTTTGATTTGAGTATTCAAGCACTCTAGAGACAGAATGCATCTTCCCTGTGTGTTGATTTGAATATTCTAGCACTCGTGAGACAGAATGCATCTTCCCTGGGTGTTGATTTAAATATTCCAGCACTCTAGTGACAGAGAGCATCTTCCCTGTGTTTTGATTTGAGTATTCAAGCACTCTAGAGACAGAATGCATCTTCCCTGTGTGTTGATTTGAATATTCCAGAACTCTAGTAACAGAATGCATCTTCTCTGTGTGTTGATTTAAATATTCCTGCACTCTAGTGACAGAATGCATCTTCCCTGTGTGTTGATTTAATATTCCAGAACTCCAGTGACAGAATGCATCTTCCCTGTGTGTTGTTTTAAATATTCCTGCACTCTAGTGACAGAATGCATCTTCCCTGTGTGTTCATTTGAATATTACAGCACTCTAGTGACAGAATGCATCTTCCCTGTGTGTTGATTTGAATGATCCAGAACTCCAGTGACAGAATGCATCTTCCCTGTGTGTTGTTTTAAATATTCCTGCACTCTAGTGACAGAATGCATCTTCCCTGTGTGTTCATTTGAATATTACAGCACTCTAGTGACAGAATGCATCTTCCCTGTGTGTTGATTTGAATGATCCAGCACTGTAGTGACAGAATGCATCTTCCCTGTGTGTTGATTTAAATATTCCTGCACTCTAGTGACAGAATGCATCTTCCCTGTGTGTTGATTTGAATATACGAGCATCCTCCAGACAGAATGCATCTTCCCTGTTTGTTGATTTGAATATTACAGCACTCTAGTGACAGAATGCATCTTCCCTGTGTGTTGATTTAAATATTCCTGCACTCTAGTGACAGAATGCATCTTCCCTGTGTGTTGATTTGAATATACGAGCATCCTCCAGACAGAATGCATCTTCCCTGTGTGTTGATTTGAATATTCCTGCACTCTAGTGACAGAATGCATCTTCCCTGTGTGTTGATTTAAACATTCCTGCACTCTAGTGACAGAATGCATCTTCCCTGTGTGTTGATTTGAATATTAAGCACTCTAGTGACAGAATGCATCTTCCCTGTGTGTTGATTTAAACATTCCTGCACTCTAGTGACAGAATGCATCTTCCCTGTGTGTTGATCTAAATATTACATCACTCTTGAGACAGAATGCATCGTCCCTCTGTGTAGATTAAAATATTCCTGCACTCGTGACAGAATGCATCTTTCCAGAGTGTTGATTTGATTATACCAGCATACTCGAGACACAATGCATCTTCCCAGTGTTTTGATTTAAATATTACAGCACTCTAGTAACAGAATGCATCTTCACTGTGTGTTGATTTAAATATTCCAGCACTCGAAAGACAGAATGCATCTTTCCAGAGTGTTGATTTGATTATACCAGCATACTCGAGACACAATGCATCTTCCCAATGTTTTGATTTAAATATTACAGCACTCTTGTGACAGAATGAATCTTCCCTGTGTGTTGATTTGAATATTCCAGCACTCTAGTGACAGAATGCATCCTCCCTGTCTTTTAATTTGAATATACCAGAATCCTAGAGATACAATGCATCTTTCCTATGTTCTGATTTAAATATTACAGCACTCTAGTGACAGAATGCATCTTCGCAGAGTGTTGATTTGATTATACCAGCATCCTTGAGATATAATGCATCTTCCCAGTGTTTTGATTTAAATATTACAGCACTCTAGTGAAAGAATGCATCTTCCCAGTTTGTTGATTTAAATATTCCAGCACTCTTGAGACAGAATGCATCTTCCCTGTGTGTTCATTTGAATATTACAGCACTCTAGTGACAGAATGCATCTTCCCTGTGTGTTGATTTGAATAATCCAGCACTGTAGTGACAGAAAGCATCTTCCCTGTGTTTCGATTTGAGTATTCAAACACTCTAGTGACAGAATGCATTTTCGCTGTGTGTTGATTTGAATATACGAGCATCCTCCAGACAGAATGCATCTTCCCTGTGTGTTCATTTGAATATTCCAGCACTCTACTGACAGAATGCATCCTCCCTGTCTTTTGATTTGAATATACCAGAATCCTAGAGACACAATGCATCTTTCCTATGTTCTGATTTAAATATTACAGCACTCTAGTGACAGAATGCATCTTCGCTGTGTGTTGATTGGAATATTCCAGCACTCTAGTGACAGAATTCATCTTCCCTGTGTGTTGATTGAAATATTCCAGCACTCTAGTGACAGAATGCATCTTCCCTGTGTGTTGATTTGAATAATCCAGCACTGTAGTGACAGAAAGCATCTTCCCTGTGTGTTGATTGAAATATTCCAGCACTCTAGGGACAGAATGCATCTTCCCTGTGTGTTGATTGAAATATTCCAGCACTCTAGTGACAGAATGCATCTTCCCAGTGTGTTGATTTCAATATTACAGCACTCTAGTGACAGAATGCATTTTCGCTGTGTGTTGATTTGAATATACGAGCATCCTCCAGACAGAATGCATCTTCCCTGTGTGTTCATTTGAATATTCCAGCACTCTACTGACAGAATGCATCCTCCCTGTCTTTTGATTTGAATATACCAGAATCCTAGAGACACAATGCATCTTTCCTATGTTCTGATTTAAATATTACAGCACTCTAGTGACAGAATGCATCTTCGCTGTGTGTTGATTGGAATATTCCAGCACTCTAGTGACAGAATTCATCTTCCCTGTGTGTTGATTGAAATATTCCAGCACTCTAGTGACAGAATGCATCTTCCCTGTGTGTTGATTTGAATAATCCAGCACTGTAGTGACAGAAAGCATCTTCCCTGTGTGTTGATTGAAATATTCCAGCACTCTAGGGACAGAATGCATCTTCCCTGTGTGTTGATTGAAATATTCCAGCACTCAAGTGACAGAATGCATCTTCCCAGTGTGTTGATTTCAATATTACAGCACTCTAGTGACAGAATGCATCTTCCCTGTGTTTTGATTTGAATATTCCAGCACTCTAGCGACAGAATGCATCTTTCCTGTGTGTTGATTTGAATATTCCAGCACTCTAGCGACAGAAATCATCTTTCCTGTGTGTTGATTTGAATATTCCAGCACTCTAGCGACAGAATGCATCTTTCCTGTGTGTTGATTTAAATATTCCAGCACTCTAGTGATAGAATTCATCTTCCCTGTGTGTTGATTTAAATATTCCAGCACTCCAGTGACAGAAAGCATCTTCCCTGTGTTTCGATTTGAGTATTCAAGCACTCTAGTGACAGAATGCATCTTCCCTGTGTGTTGATTTGAATAAACAAGCATCTATGAGACAGAATGCATCTTCCCTGTGTTTTGATTTAAATATTATAGCACTCTAGTGACAGAATGCATCTTCCCTGTGTGTTGATTTGAATATTCCAGCACTCTAGCGACAGAATGCATCTTCCCTGTGTGTTGATTTGAATATTCCAGCACTCTTGAGACAGAATGCATCTTCCCAGTGTGTTGATTTGAATAATTTAGCTCACTAGAGACAGAATGCATCTTTCCTGTGTGTTGATTTGAATATTCCAGCCTTCTAGTGACAGAATGCATCTTCCCAGTGTGTTGATTTGAATGTACCAGCATCCTAGAGACACAATGCATCTTCCCTGTGTTTTGATTGACATATTACAGCACTCTAGTGACAGAATGCATCTTCCCTGTGTGTTGATTTGAATAATTCAGCACTCTAGAGACAAAATGCATCTTCCCTGTGTCTTAATTTGAATATTACAGCACTCTAGTGACAGAATGCATCTTCCCTGTGTGTTGATTTGAATATTACAGCACTCTAGTGACAGAATGCATCTTCCCTGTGTGTTTATTTAAATATTACTTCACTCTAGTGACAGAATGCATCTTCCCTGTGTTTTGATTTAAATATTCCAGAACTCCAGTGACAGAATGCATCTTCCCTGTGTGTTGTTTTAAATATTCCTGCACTCTAGTGACAGAATGCATCTTCCCTGTGTGTTCATTTGAATATTACAGCACTCTAGTGACAGAATGCATCTTCCCTGTGTGTTGATTTGAATAATCCAGCACTCTAGTGACAGAATGCATCTTCCCTGTGTGTTGATTTAAATATTACTGCACTCTAGTGATGGAATGCATCCTCCCTGTCTTTTAATTTGAATATACCAGAATCCTAGAGATACAATGCATCTTTCCTATGTTCTGATTTAAATATTACAGCACTCTAGTGACAGAATGCATCTTCGCTGAGTGTTGATTTGATTATACCAGCATCCTTGAGATATAATGCATCTTCCCAGTGTTTTTATTTAAATATTACAGCACTCTAGTGAAAGAATGCATCTTCCCAGTTTTGATTTAAATATTCCAGCACTCTTGAGACAGAATGCATCTTCCCTGTGTGTTCATTTGAATATTACAGCACTCTAGTGACAGAATGCATCTTCCCTGTGTGTTGATTTGAATAATCCAGCACTGTAGTGACAGAAAGCATCTTCCCTGTGTGTTGATTGAAATATTCCAGCACTCTAGGGACAGAATGCATCTTCCCTGTGTGTTGATTGAAATATTCCAGCACTCTAGTGACAGAATGCATCTTCCCTGTGTGTTGATTTGAATAATCCAGCACTGTAGAGACAGAAAGCATCTTCCCTGTGTGTTGATTGAAATATTCCAGCACTCTAGGGACAGAATGCATCTTCCCTGTGTGTTGATTGAAATATTCCAGCACTCTAGTGACGGAATGCATCTTCCCTGTGTGTTGATTTGAATATTCCATCACTCTAGTGACAGAATGCATCTTCCTGTGTGTTGATTTAAATATTCCTGCACTCTAGTGACAGAATGCATCTTCCCTGTGTGTTGATTTAATATTCCAGAACTCCAGTGACAGAATGCATCTTCCCTGTGTGTTGTTTTAAATATTCCTGCACTCTAGTGACAGAATGCATCTTCCCTGTGTGTTCATTTGAATATTACAGCACTCTAGTGACAGAATGCATCTTCCCTGTGTGTTGATTTGAATGATCCAGCACTGTAGTGACAGAAAGCATCTTCCCTGTGTGTTGATTTAAATATTCCAGAACTCCAGTGACAGAATGCATCTTCCCTGTGTGTTGATTTGAATATTCCAGCACTCTAGTGACAGAATGCAACTTCCCTGTGTGTTGATTTAAATATTTCAGCACTCTAGTGACAGAGAGCATCTTCCCTGTGTTTTGATTTGAGTATTCAAGCACTCTAGAGACAGAATGCATCTTCCCTGTGTGTTGATTTGAATATTCCAGAACTCTAGTAACAGAATGCATCTTCTCTGTGTGTTGATTTAAATATTCCTGCACTCTAGTGACAGAATGCATCTTCCCTGTGTGTTGATTTAATATTCCAGAACTCCAGTGACAGAATGCATCTTCCCTGTGTGTTGTTTTAAATATTCCTGCACTCTAGTGACAGAATGCATCTTCCCTGTGTGTTCATTTGAATATTACAGCACTCTAGTGACAGAATGCATCTTCCCTGTGTGTTGATTTGAATGATCCAGAACTCCAGTGACAGAATGCATCTTCCCTGTGTGTTGTTTTAAATATTCCTGCACTCTAGTGACAGAATGCATCTTCCCTGTGTGTTCATTTGAATATTACAGCACTCTAGTGACAGAATGCATCTTCCCTGTGTGTTGATTTGAATGATCCAGCACTGTAGTGACAGAATGCATCTTCCCTGTGTGTTGATTTAAATATTCCTGCACTCTAGTGACAGAATGCATCTTCCCTGTGTGTTGATTTGAATATACGAGCATCCTCCAGACAGAAAGCATCTTCCCTGTGTGTTGATTTAAATATTCCAGAACTCCAGTGACAGAATGCATCTTCCCTGTGTGTTGATTTAAATATTCCTGCACTCTAGTGACAGAATGCATCTTCCCTGTGTGTTGATTTGAATATACGAGCATCCTCCAGACAGAATGCATCTTCCCTGTGTGTTGATTTGAATATTCCTGCACTCTAGTGACAGAATGCATCTTCCCTGTGTGTTGATTTAAACATTCCTGCACTCTAGTGACAGAATGCATCTTCCCTGTGTGTTGATTTGAATATTAAGCACTCTAGTGACAGAATGCATCTTCCCTGTGTGTTGATTTAAACATTCCTGCACTCTAGTGACAGAATGCATCTTCCCTGTGTGTTGATCTAAATATTACATCACTCTTGAGACAGAATGCATCGTCCCTCTGTGTAGATTAAAATATTCCTGCACTCGTGACAGAATGCATCTTTCCAGAGTGTTGATTTGATTATACCAGCATACTCGAGACACAATGCATCTTCCCAGTGTTTTGATTTAAATATTACAGCACTCTAGTAACAGAATGCATCTTCACTGTGTGTTGATTTAAATATTCCAGCACTCGAAAGACAGAATGCATCTTTCCAGAGTGTTGATTTGATTATACCAGCATACTCGAGACACAATGCATCTTCCCAATGTTTTGATTTAAATATTACAGCACTCTTGTGACAGAATGAATCTTCCCTGTGTGTTGATTTGAATATTCCAGCACTCTAGTGACAGAATGCATCCTCCCTGTCTTTTAATTTGAATATACCAGAATCCTAGAGATACAATGCATCTTTCCTATGTTCTGATTTAAATATTACAGCACTCTAGTGACAGAATGCATCTTCGCTGAGTGTTGATTTGATTATACCAGCATCCTTGAGATATAATGCATCTTCCCAGTGTTTTGATTTAAATATTACAGCACTCTAGTGAAAGAATGCATCTTCCCAGTTTGTTGATTTAAATATTCCAGCACTCTTGAGACAGAATGCATCTTCCCTGTGTGTTCATTTGAATATTACAGCACTCTAGTGACAGAATGCATCTTCCCTGTGTGTTGATTTGAATAATCCAGCACTGTAGTGACAGAAAGCATCTTCCCTGTGTTTCGATTTGAGTATTCAAACACTCTAGTGACAGAATGCATTTTCGCTGTGTGTTGATTTGAATATACGAGCATCCTCCAGACAGAATGCATCTTCCCTGTGTGTTCATTTGAATATTCCAGCACTCTACTGACAGAATGCATCCTCCCTGTCTTTTGATTTGAATATACCAGAATCCTAGAGACACAATGCATCTTTCCTATGTTCTGATTTAAATATTACAGCACTCTAGTGACAGAATGCATCTTCGCTGTGTGTTGATTGGAATATTCCAGCACTCTAGTGACAGAATTCATCTTCCCTGTGTGTTGATTGAAATATTCCAGCACTCTAGTGACAGAATGCATCTTCCCTGTGTGTTGATTTGAATAATCCAGCACTGTAGTGACAGAAAGCATCTTCCCTGTGTGTTGATTGAAATATTCCAGCACTCTAGGGACAGAATGCATCTTCCCTGTGTGTTGATTGAAATATTCCAGCACTCTAGTGACAGAATGCATCTTCCCAGTGTGTTGATTTCAATATTACAGCACTCTAGTGACAGAATGCATTTTCGCTGTGTGTTGATTTGAATATACGAGCATCCTCCAGACAGAATGCATCTTCCCTGTGTGTTCATTTGAATATTCCAGCACTCTACTGACAGAATGCATCCTCCCTGTCTTTTGATTTGAATATACCAGAATCCTAGAGACACAATGCATCTTTCCTATGTTCTGATTTAAATATTACAGCACTCTAGTGACAGAATGCATCTTCGCTGTGTGTTGATTGGAATATTCCAGCACTCTAGTGACAGAATTCATCTTCCCTGTGTGTTGATTGAAATATTCCAGCACTCTAGTGACAGAATGCATCTTCCCTGTGTGTTGATTTGAATAATCCAGCACTGTAGTGACAGAAAGCATCTTCCCTGTGTGTTGATTGAAATATTCCAGCACTCTAGGGACAGAATGCATCTTCCCTGTGTGTTGATTGAAATATTCCAGCACTCAAGTGACAGAATGCATCTTCCCAGTGTGTTGATTTCAATATTACAGCACTCTAGTGACAGAATGCATCTTCCCTGTGTTTTGATTTGAATATTCCAGCACTCTAGCGACAGAATGCATCTTTCCTGTGTGTTGATTTGAATATTCCAGCACTCTAGCGACAGAAATCATCTTTCCTGTGTGTTGATTTGAATATTCCAGCACTCTAGCGACAGAATGCATCTTTCCTGTGTGTTGATTTAAATATTCCAGCACTCTAGTGATAGAATTCATCTTCCCTGTGTGTTGATTTAAATATTCCAGCACTCCAGTGACAGAAAGCATCTTCCCTGTGTTTCGATTTGAGTATTCAAGCACTCTAGTGACAGAATGCATCTTCCCTGTGTGTTGATTTGAATAAACAAGCATCTATGAGACAGAATGCATCTTCCCTGTGTTTTGATTTAAATATTATAGCACTCTAGTGACAGAATGCATCTTCCCTGTGTGTTGATTTGAATATTCCAGCACTCTAGCGACAGAATGCATCTTCCCTGTGTGTTGATTTGAATATTCCAGCACTCTTGAGACAGAATGCATCTTCCCAGTGTGTTGATTTGAATAATTTAGCTCACTAGAGACAGAATGCATCTTTCCTGTGTGTTGATTTGAATATTCCAGCCTTCTAGTGACAGAATGCATCTTCCCAGTGTGTTGATTTGAATGTACCAGCATCCTAGAGACACAATGCATCTTCCCTGTGTTTTGATTGACATATTACAGCACTCTAGTGACAGAATGCATCTTCCCTGTGTGTTGATTTGAATAATTCAGCACTCTAGAGACAAAATGCATCTTCCCTGTGTCTTAATTTGAATATTACAGCACTCTAGTGACAGAATGCATCTTCCCTGTGTGTTGATTTGAATATTACAGCACTCTAGTGACAGAATGCATCTTCCCTGTGTGTTTATTTAAATATTACTTCACTCTAGTGACAGAATGCATCTTCCCTGTGTTTTGATTTAAATATTACTGCACTCTAGTGACGGAATGCATCTTCCCTGTGTTTTGATTTAAATATTACTGCACTCTAGTGATGGAATGCATCTTCCCTGTGTTTTGATTGGAATATTCCAGCACTCTAGTGACAGAATGCATCTTCCCTGTGTGTTGATTGGAATAAACCAGCCTCTTTGAGACAGAATGCATCTTCCCTGTGTTTTGATTTAAATATTACTGCACTCTAGTGACGGAATGCATCTTCCCAGTGTGTTTATTTAAATATTCCAGCACTCTAGTGACAGAATGCATCTTCCCTGTGTGTTGATTTGAATAATCCAGCACTGTAGTGACAGAATGCATCTTCCCTGTGTGTTGATTGGAAAATTCCAGCACTCTAATGACAGAATGCATCTTCCCTGTGTGTTGATTTAAATATTCCAGCACTCTAGTGACAGAATGCATCTTCCCTGTGTGTTGATTTGAATGATCCAGAACTCCAGTGACAGAATGCATCTTCCCTGTGTGTTGTTTTAAATATTCCTGCACTCTAGTGACAGAATGCATCTTCCCTGTGTGTTCATTTGAATATTACAGCACTCTAGTGACAGAATGCATCTTCCCTGTGTGTTGATTTGAATGATCCAGCACTGTAGTGACAGAATGCATCTTCCCTGTGTGTTGATTTAAATATTCCTGCACTCTAGTGACAGAATGCATCTTCCCTGTGTGTTGATTTGAATATACGAGCATCCTCCAGACAGAATGCATCTTCCCTGTGTGTTGATTTAAATATTCCAGAACTCCAGTGACAGAATGCATCTTCCCTGTGTGTTGATTTAAATATTCCTGCACTCTAGTGACAGAATGCATCTTCCCTGTGTGTTGATTTGAATATACGAGCATCCTCCAGACAGAATGCATCTTCCCTGTGTGTTGATTTGAATATTCCTGCACTCTAGTGACAGAATGCATCTTCCCTGTGTGTTGATTTAAACATTCCTGCACTCTAGTGACAGAATGCATCTTCCCTGTGTGTTGATTTGAATATTAAGCACTCTAGTGACAGAATGCATCTTCCCTGTGTGTTGATTTAAACATTCCTGCACTCTAGTGACAGAATGCATCTTCCCTGTGTGTTGATCTAAATATTACATCACTCTTGAGACAGAATGCATCGTCCCTCTGTGTAGATTAAAATATTCCTGCACTCGTGACAGAATGCATCTTTCCAGAGTGTTGATTTGATTATACCAGCATACTCGAGACACAATGCATCTTCCCAGTGTTTTGATTTAAATATTACAGCACTCTAGTAACAGAATGCATCTTCACTGTGTGTTGATTTAAATATTCCAGCACTCGAAAGACAGAATGCATCTTTCCAGAGTGTTGATTTGATTATACCAGCATACTCGAGACACAATGCATCTTCCCAATGTTTTGATTTAAATATTACAGCACTCTTGTGACAGAATGAATCTTCCCTGTGTGTTGATTTGAATATTCCAGCACTCTAGTGACAGAATGCATCCTCCCTGTCTTTTAATTTGAATATACCAGAATCCTAGAGATACAATGCATCTTTCCTATGTTCTGATTTAAATATTACAGCACTCTAGTGACAGAATGCATCTTCGCAGAGTGTTGATTTGATTATACCAGCATCCTTGAGATATAATGCATCTTCCCAGTGTTTTGATTTAAATATTACAGCACTCTAGTGAAAGAATGCATCTTCCCAGTTTGTTGATTTAAATATTCCAGCACTCTTGAGACAGAATGCATCTTCCCTGTGTGTTCATTTGAATATTACAGCACTCTAGTGACAGAATGCATCTTCCCTGTGTGTTGATTTGAATAATCCAGCACTGTAGTGACAGAAAGCATCTTCCCTGTGTTTCGATTTGAGAATTCAAACACTCTAGTGACAGAATGCATTTTCGCTGTGTGTTGATTTGAATATACGAGCATCCTCCAGACAGAATGCATCTTCCCTGTGTGTTCATTTGAATATTCCAGCACTCTACTGACAGAATGCATCCTCCCTGTCTTTTGATTTGAATATACCAGAATCCTAGAGACACAATGCATCTTTCCTATGTTCTGATTTAAATATTACAGCACTCTAGTGACAGAATGCATCTTCGCTGTGTGTTGATTGGAATATTCCAGCACTCTAGTGACAGAATTCATCTTCCCTGTGTGTTGATTGAAATATTCCAGCACTCTAGTGACAGAATGCATCTTCCCTGTGTGTTGATTTGAATAATCCAGCACTGTAGTGACAGAAAGCATCTTCCCTGTGTGTTGATTGAAATATTCCAGCACTCTAGGGACAGAATGCATCTTCCCTGTGTGTTGATTGAAATATTCCAGCACTCTAGTGACAGAATGCATCTTCCCAGTGTGTTGATTTCAATATTACAGCACTCTAGTGACAGAATGCATTTTCGCTGTGTGTTGATTTGAATATACGAGCATCCTCCAGACAGAATGCATCTTCCCTGTGTGTTCATTTGAATATTCCAGCACTCTACTGACAGAATGCATCCTCCCTGTCTTTTGATTTGAATATACCAGAATCCTAGAGACACAATGCATCTTTCCTATGTTCTGATTTAAATATTACAGCACTCTAGTGACAGAATGCATCTTCGCTGTGTGTTGATTGGAATATTCCAGCACTCTAGTGACAGAATTCATCTTCCCTGTGTGTTGATTGAAATATTCCAGCACTCTAGTGACAGAATGCATCTTCCCTGTGTGTTGATTTGAATAATCCAGCACTGTAGTGACAGAAAGCATCTTCCCTGTGTGTTGATTGAAATATTCCAGCACTCTAGGGACAGAATGCATCTTCCCTGTGTGTTGATTGAAATATTCCAGCACTCAAGTGACAGAATGCATCTTCCCAGTGTGTTGATTTCAATATTACAGCACTCTAGTGACAGAATGCATCTTCCCTGTGTTTTGATTTGAATATTCCAGCACTCTAGCGACAGAATGCATCTTTCCTGTGTGTTGATTTGAATATTCCAGCACTCTAGCGACAGAAATCATCTTTCCTGTGTGTTGATTTGAATATTCCAGCACTCTAGCGACAGAATGCATCTTTCCTGTGTGTTGATTTAAATATTCCAGCACTCTAGTGATAGAATTCATCTTCCCTGTGTGTTGATTTAAATATTCCAGCACTCCAGTGACAGAAAGCATCTTCCCTGTGTTTCGATTTGAGTATTCAAGCACTCTAGTGACAGAATGCATCTTCCCTGTGTGTTGATTTGAATAAACAAGCATCTATGAGACAGAATGCATCTTCCCTGTGTTTTGATTTAAATATTATAGCACTCTAGTGACAGAATGCATCTTCCCTGTGTGTTGATTTGAATATTCCAGCACTCTAGCGACAGAATGCATCTTCCCTGTGTGTTGATTTGAATATTCCAGCACTCTTGAGACAGAATGCATCTTCCCAGTGTGTTGATTTGAATAATTTAGCTCACTAGAGACAGAATGCATCTTTCCTGTGTGTTGATTTGAATATTCCAGCCTTCTAGTGACAGAATGCATCTTCCCAGTGTGTTGATTTGAATGTACCAGCATCCTAGAGACACAATGCATCTTCCCTGTGTTTTGATTGACATATTACAGCACTCTAGTGACAGAATGCATCTTCCCTGTGTGTTGATTTGAATAATTCAGCACTCTAGAGACAAAATGCATCTTCCCTGTGTCTTAATTTGAATATTACAGCACTCTAGTGACAGAATGCATCTTCCCTGTGTGTTGATTTGAATATTACAGCACTCTAGTGACAGAATGCATCTTCCCTGTGTGTTTATTTAAATATTACTTCACTCTAGTGACAGAATGCATCTTCCCTGTGTTTTGATTTAAATATTACTGCACTCTAGTGACGGAATGCATCTTCCCTGTGTTTT
The DNA here is from genome assembly GCA_029721435.1 of Gymnothorax reevesii. NCBI lineage: Eukaryota > Metazoa > Chordata > Actinopteri > Anguilliformes > Muraenidae > Gymnothorax > Gymnothorax reevesii. The sequence continues at coordinate 89,267,758 of CM056584.1, read as the reverse complement.
GATTTAAATATTACTGCACTCTAGTGATGGAATGCATCTTCCCTGTGTTTTGATTGGAATATTCCAGCACTCTAGTGACAGAATGCATCTTCCCTGTGTGTTGATTGGAATAAACCAGCCTCTTTGAGACAGAATGCATCTTCCCTGTGTTTTGATTTAAATATTACTGCACTCTAGTGACGGAATGCATCTTCCCAGTGTGTTTATTTAAATATTCCAGCACTCTAGTGACAGAATGCATCTTCCCTGTGTGTTGATTTGAATAATCCAGCACTGTAGTGACAGAATGCATCTTCCCTGTGTGTTGATTGGAAAATTCCAGCACTCTAATGACAGAATGCATCTTCCCTGTGTGTTGATTTAAATATTCCAGCACTCTAGTGACAGAATGCATCTTCCCTGTGTGTTGATTTGAATATTCCAGCACTCTAGTGACAGAATGCATCTTCCCTGTGTGTTGATTTAAATATTTCAGCACTCTAGTGATAGAATGCATCTTCCCTGTGTGTTGATTTGAATATTCCAGCACTCTAGTGACAGAATGCATCTTCCCTGTGTGTTGATTTAAATATTTCAGCACTCTAGTGACAGAATGCATCTTCCCTGTGTGTTGATTTGAATATTCTAGCACTCGTGAGACAGAATTCATCTTCCCTGTGTGTTGATTTAAATATTCCAGCACTCTAGTGACAGAATGCATCTTCCCTGTGTGTTGATTTAAATATTTCAGCACTCTAGTGACAGAATGCATCTTCCCTGTGTGTTGATTTGAATATTCCAGCACTCTAGTGACAGAATGCATCTTCCCTGTGTGTTGATTTAAATATTTCAGCACTCTAGTGACAGAATGCATCTTCCCTGTGTGTTGATTTGAATATTCTAGCACTCGTGAGACAGAATGCATCTTCTCTGTGTGTTGATTTAAATATTCCTGCACTCTAGTGACAGAATGCATCTTCCCTGTGTGTTGATTTAATATTCCAGCACTCTAGTGACAGAATGCATCTTCCCTGGGTGTTGATTTAAATATTCCAGCACTCTAGTGACAGAGAGCATCTTCCCTGTGTTTTGATTTGAGTATTCAAGCACTCTAGAGACAGAATGCATCTTCCCTGTGTGTTGATTTGAATATTCCAGAACTCTAGTAACAGAATGCATCTTCTCTGTGTGTTGATTGAAATATTCCTGCACTCTAGTGACAGAATGCATCTTCCCTGTGTGTTGATTTAATATTCCAGAACTCCAGTGACAGAATGCATCTTCCCTGTGTGTTGTTTTAAATATTCCTGCACTCTAGTGACAGAATGCATCTTCCCTGTGTGTTCATTTGAATATTACAGCACTCTAGTGACAGAATGCATCTTCCCTGTGTGTTGATTTGAATGATCCAGAACTCCAGTGACAGAATGCATCTTCCCTGTGTGTTGATTTGAATATTCCAGCACTCTAGTGAGAGAATGCATCTTCCCTGTGTGTTGATTTAAATATTCCTGCACTCTAGTGACAGAATGCATCTTCCCTGTGTGTTGATTTAAATATTCCAGAACTCCAGTGACAGAATTCATCTTCCCTGTGTGTTGATTTAAATATTCCTGCACTCTAGTGACAGAATGCATCTTCCCTGTGTGTTCATTTGAATATTACAGCACTCTAGTGACAGAATGCATCTTCCCTGTGTGTTGATTTGAATAATCCAGCACTCTCGTGACAGAATGCATCTTCCCTGTGTGTTGATTTGAATATTTCAGCACTCTAGAGACAAAATGCATCTTCCCTGTGTTTTGATTTAAATATTACTGCACTCTAGTGACGGAATGCATCTTCCCTGTGTGTTGATTTAAATATTACAGCACTCTAGTGAAAGAATGCATCTTCCCAGTTTGTTGATTTAAATATTCCAGCACTCTTGAGACAGAATGCATCTTCCCTGTGTGTTCATTTGAATATTACAGCACTCTAGTGACAGAATGCATCTTCCCTGTGTGTTGATTTGAATAATCCAGCACTGTAGTGACAGAAAGCATCTTCCCTGTGTGTTGATTGAAATATTCCAGCACTCTAGGGACAGAATGCATCTTCCCTGTGTGTTGATTGAAATATTCCAGCACTCTAGTGACAGAATGCATCTTCCCTGTGTGTTGATTTGAATAATCCACCACTGTAGAGACAGAAAGCATCTTCCCTGTGTGTTGATTGAAATATTCCAGCACTCTAGGGACAGAATGCATCTTCCCTGTGTGTTTATTGAAATATTCCAGCACTCTAGTGACGGAATGCATCTTCCCTGTGTGTTGATTTGAATATTCCAGCACTCTAGTGACAGAATGCATCTTCCTGTGTGTTGATTTAAATATTCCTGCACTCTAGTGACAGAATGCATCTTCCCTGTGTGTTGATTTAATATTCCAGAACTCCAGTGACAGAATGCATCTTCCCTGTGTGTTGTTTTAAATATTCCTGCACTCTAGTGACAGAATGCATCTTCCCTGTGTGTTCATTTGAATATTACAGCACTCTAGTGACAGAATGCATCTTCCCTGTGTGTTGATTTGAATGATCCAGCACTGTAGTGACAGAAAGCATCTTCCCTGTGTGTTGATTTAAATATTCCAGAACTCCAGTGACAGAATGCATCTTCCCTGTGTGTTGATTTAAATATTCCTGCACTCTAGTGACAGAATGCATCTTCCCTGTGTGTTGATTTGAATATTCTAGCACTCGTGAGACAGAATGCATCTTCTCTGTGTGTTGATTTAAATATTCCTGCACTCTAGTGACAGAATGCATCTTCCCTGTGTGTTGATTTAATATTCCAGAACTCCAGTGACAGAATGCATCTTCCCTGTGTGTTGTTTTAAATATTCCTGCACTCTAGTGACAGAATGCATCTTCCCTGTGTGTTCATTTGAATATTACAGCACTCTAGTGACAGAATGCATCTTCCCTGTGTGTTGATTTGAATATACGAGCATCCTCCAGACAGAATGCATCTTCCCTGTGTGTTGATTTGAATATTCCTGCACTCTAGTGACAGAATGCATCTTCCCTGTGTGTTGATTTAAACATTCCTGCACTCTAGTGACAGAATGCATCTTCCCTGTGTGTTGATCTAAATATTACATCACTCTTGAGACAGAATGCATCGTCCCTCTGTGTAGATTAAAATATTCCTGCACTCGTGACAGAATGCATCTTTCCAGAGTGTTGATTTGATTATACCAGCATACTCGAGACACAATGCATCTTCCCAGTGTTTTGATTTAAATATTACAGCACTCTAGTAACAGAATGCATCTTCACTGTGTGTTGATTTAAATATTCCAGCACTCGAAAGACAGAATGCATCTTTCCAGAGTGTTGATTTGATTATACCAGCATACTCGAGACACAATGCATCTTCCCAGTGTTTTGATTTCAATATTACAGCACTCTTGTGACAGAATGAATCTTCCCTGTGTGTTGATTTGAATATTCCAGCACTCTAGTGACAGAATGCATCCTCCCTGTCTTTTAATTTGAATATACCAGAATCCTAGAGATACAATGCATCTTTCCTATGTTCTGATTTAAATATTACAGCACTCTAGTGACAGAATGCATCTTCGCTGAGTGTTGATTTGATTATACCAGCATCCTTGAGATATAATGCATCTTCCCAGTGTTTTGATTTAAATATTACAGCACTCTAGTGAAAGAATGCATCTTCCCAGTTTGTTGATTTAAATATTCCAGCACTCTTGAGACAGAATGCATCTTCCCTGTGTGTTCATTTGAATATTACAGCACTCTAGTGACAGAATGCATCTTCCCTGTGTGTTGATTTGAATAATCCAGCACTGTAGTGACAGAAAGCATCTTCCCTGTGTTTCGATTTGAGTATTCAAACACACTAGTGACAGAATGCATTTTCGCTGTGTGTTGATTTGAATATACGAGCATCCTCCAGACAGAATGCATCTTCCCTGTGTGTTCATTTGAATATTCCAGCACTCTACTGACAGAATGCATCCTCCCTGTCTTTTGATTTGAATATACCAGAATCCTAGAGACACAATGCATCTTTCCTATGTTCTGATTTAAATATTACAGCACTCTAGTGACAGAATGCATCTTCGCTGTGTGTTGATTGGAATATTCCAGCACTCTAGTGACAGAATTCATCTTCCCTGTGTGTTGATTGAAATATTCCAGCACTCTAGTGACAGAATGCATCTTCCCTGTGTGTTGATTGAAATATTCCAGCACTCTAGGGACAGAATGCATCTTCCCTGTGTGTTGATTGAAATATTCCAGCACTCTAGTGACAGAATGCATCTTCCCAGTGTGTTGATTTCAATATTACAGCACTCTAGTGACAGAATGCATCTTCCCTGTGTTTTGATTTGAATATTCCAGCACTCTAGCGACAGAATGCATCTTTCCTGTGTGTTGATTTGAATATTCCAGCACTCTAGCGACAGAATGCATCTTTCCTGTGTGTTCATTTAAATATTCCAGCACTCTAGTGACAGAATGCATCTTTCCTGTGTGTTGATTTAAATATTCCAGCACTCTAGTGATAGAATTCATCTTCCCTGTGTGTTGATTTAAATATTCCAGCACTCCAGTGACAGAAAGCATCTTCCCTGTGTTTCGATTTGAGTATTCAAGCACTCTAGTGACAGAATGCATCTTCCCTGTGTGTTGATTTGAATAAACAAGCATCTATGAGACAGAATGCATCTTCCCTGTGTTTTGATTTAAATATTATAGCACTCTAGTGACAGAATGCATCTTCCCTGTGTGTTGATTTGAATATTCCAGCACTCTAGCGACAGAATGCATCTTCCCTGTGTGTTGATTTGAATATTCCAGCACTCTTGAGACAGAATGCATCTTCCCAGTTTGTTGATTTGAATAATTTAGCTCACTAGAGACAGAATGCATCTTTCCTGTGTGTTGATTTGAATATTCCAGCCTTCTAGTGACAGATTGCATCTTCGCTGTGTGTTGATCTGAATATTCCAGCACTCTAGTGACAGAATGCATCTTTCCTGTGTGTTGATTTAAATATTCCAGAACTACAGTGACAGAATGCATCTTCCCTGTGTGTTGATTTAAATATTCCTGCACTCTAGTGACAGAATGCATCTTCCTTGTTTGTTGATTTAAATATTCCAGCACTCTAGTGACAAAAAGCATCTTCCCAGTGTGTTGATTTGAATAATCCAGCACTCTAGTGACAGAATGCATCTTCCTTGTGTGTTCATTTGAATATTACAGCACTCTAGTGACAGAATGCATCTTTCCTGTGTGTTGATTTAAATATTCCAGCACTCTTGAGGCAGAATGCATCTTCCCAGTGTGTTGATTTGAATAATCCAGCACTCTAGTGACAGAATGCATCTTCCTTGTGTGTTCATTTGAATATTACAGCACTCTAGTGACAGAATGCATCGTCCCTGTGTGTTGATTTGAATAAACCAGCACTCTAGTGACAGAATGCATCTTTCCTGTGTGTTGATATAAATATTACAGCACTCTAGTGACAGAATGCATCTTCCCTGTGCGTTGATCTGAATATTCCAGCACTCTTGAGACAGAATGCATCTTCCCAGTGTGTTGATTTGAATAATCCAGCACTCTAGTGACAGAATGCATCTTCCCTGTCTCTTGATTTAAATATTCCAGCACTCTAGAGACAGAAAGCATCTTCCCTGTGTTTCGATTTGAGTATTCAAACACTCTAGTGACAGAATGCATTTTCGCTGTGTGTTGATTTGAATATACGAGCATCCTCCAGACAGAATGCATCTTCCCTGTGTGTTCATTTGAATATTCCAGCACTCTACTGACAGAATGCATCCTCCCTGTCTTTTGATTTGAATATACCAGAATCCTAGAGACACAATGCATCTTTCCTATGTTCTGATTTAAATATTACAGCACTCTAGTGACAGAATGCATCTTCGCTGTGTGTTGATTGGAATATTCCAGCACTCTAGTGACAGAATTCATCTTCCCTGTGTGTTGATTGAAATATTCCAGCACTCTAGTGACAGAATGCATCTTCCCAGTGTGTTGATTTGATTATACCAGCATCCTTGAGACACACTGCATCTTCCCAGTGTTTTGATTTAAATATTACAGCGCTCTAGTGACAGAATGCATCTTCCCTGTGTGTTGATTTGAATATTCCTGCACTCCATTGACAGAATGCATCTTCCCTGTGTGTTGATTTAAATATTCCAGCACTCTAGTGACAGAAAGCATCTTCCCTGTGTGTTGATTTAAATATTCCAGCACTCTAGTGACAGAATGCATCTTCCTTGTGTGTTGATTTGAATATTCCCGCACTCTAGTGACAGAATGCATCTTCCCTGTGTGTTGATTTGAATAAACAAGCATCTATGAGACAGAATGCATCTTCCCAGTGTGTTGATTTGAATAATTTAGCACACTAGAGACAGAATGCATCGTCTCTGTGTGTTGATTTAAATATTCCAGCACTCTAGTGACAGAATGCATCTTCCCTGTGCGTTGATTTAAATATCCCTGCACTCTAGTGACAGAATGCATCTTCCCTGTGCGTTGATTTAAATATTCCTGCACTCTAGTGACAGAATGCATCTTCCCTGTCTGTTGATCTGAATATTTCAGCACTCTTGAGACAGAATGCATCTTCCCTGTGTGTTGATTTGAATATACCAGCATCCTAGAGACACAATGCATCTTCCCTGTGTTTTGATTTAAATATTAGAGCACTCTAGTGACAGAATGCATCTTCCCCGTGTGTTGATTGGAATATTACAGCACTCTAGTGACAGAATGCATCTTCCCTGTGTGTTGATTTGAATATTCCTGCACTCCATTGACAGAATGCATCTTCCCTGTGTGTTGATTTAAATATTCCAGCACTCTAGTGACAGAAAGCATCTTCCCTGTGTGTTGATTTAAATATTCCAGCACTCTAGTGACAGAATGCATCTTCCTTGTGTGTTGATTTGAATATTCCCGCACTCTAGTGACAGAATGCATCTTCCCTGTGTGTTGATTTGAATAAACAAGCATCTATGAGACAGAATGCATCTTCCCAGTGTGTTGATTTGAATAATTTAGCACACTAGAGACAGAATGCATCGTCTCTGTGTGTTTATTTGAATAAACCAGCACTCCAGTGACAGAATGCATCTTCCCAGTGTGTTGATTTGAATAATTTAGCACACTAGAGACAGAATGCATCGTCTCTGTGTGTTGATTTAAATATTCCAGCACTCTAGTGACAGAATGCATCTTCCCTGTGCGTTGATTTAAATATCCCTGCACTCTAGTGACAGAATGCATCTTCCCTGTGCGTTGATTTAAATATTCCTGCACTCTAGTGACAGAATGCATCTTCCCTGTCTGTTGATCTGAATATTTCAGCACTCTTGAGACAGAATGCATCTTCCCTGTGTGTTGATTTGAATATACCAGCATCCTAGAGACACAATGCATCTTCCCTGTGTTTTGATTTAAATATTAGAGCACTCTAGTGACAGAATGCATCTTCCCCGTGTGTTGATTGGAATATTACAGCACTCTAGTGACAGAATGCATCTTCCCAGTGTGTTGATTTGAATGTACCAGCATCCTAGAGACACAATGCATCTTCCCTGTGTTTTGATTGACATATTACAGCACTCTAGTGACAGAATGCATCTTCCCTGTGTGTTGATTTAAATATTCCAGAACTCCAGTGACAGAATGCATCTTCCCTGTGTGTTGATTTGAATAATTCAGCACTCTAGAGACAGAATGCATCTTCCCTGTGTGTTGATTTGAATATTCCAGCACTCTAGTGACAGAACGCATCTTCCTGTGTGTTGATTTGAATATTCCAGCACTCTAGTGACAGAACGCATCTTCCTGTGTGTTGATTTAAATATAACATCACTCTTGAGACAGAATGCATCTTTCCTGTGTTTTGATTTAAATATTACTGCACTCTAGTGACGGAATGCATCTTCCCTGTGTTTTGATTTAAATATTACTGCACTCTAGTGATGGAATGCATCTTCCCTGTGTTTTGATTGGAATATTTCAGCACTCTAGTGACAGAATGCATCTTCCCTGTGTGTTGATTTGAATATTCTAGCACTCGTGAGACAGAATGCATCTTCTCTGTGTGTTGATTTAAATATTCCTGCACTCTAGTGACAGAATGCATCTTCCCTGTGTGTTGATTTAATATTCCAGAACTCCAGTGACAGAATGCATCTTCCCTGTGTGTTGTTTTAAATATTCCTGCACTCTAGTGACAGAATGCATCTTCCCTGTGTGTTCATTTGAATATTACAGCACTCTAGTGACAGAATGCATCTTCCCTGTGTGTTGATTTGAATATACGAGCATCCTCCAGACAGAATGCATCTTCCCTGTGTGTTGATTTGAATATTCCTGCACTCTAGTGACAGAATGCATCTTCCCTGTGTGTTGATTTAAACATTCCTTCACTCTAGTGACAGAATGCATCTTCCCTGTGTGTCGATCTAAATATTACATCACTCTTGAGACAGAATGCATCGTCCCTCTGTGTAGATTAAAATATTCCTGCACTCGTGACAGAATGCATCTTTCCAGAGTGTTGATTTGATTATACCAGCATACTCGAGACACAATGCATCTTCCCAGTGTTTTGATTTAAATATTACAGCACTCTAGTAACAGAATGCATCTTCACTGTGTGTTGATTTAAATATTCCAGCACTCGAAAGACAGAATGCATCTTTCCAGAGTGTTGATTTGATTATACCAGCATACTCGAGACACAATGCATCTTCCCAGTGTTTTGATTTCAATATTACAGCACTCTTGTGACAGAATGAATCTTCCCTGTGTGTTGATTTGAATATTCCAGCACTCTAGTGACAGAATGCATCCTCCCTGTCTTTTAATTTGAATATACCAGAATCCTAGAGATACAATGCATCTTTCCTATGTTCTGATTTAAATATTACAGCACTCTAGTGACAGAATGCATCTTCGCAGAGTGTTGATTTGATTATATGAGCATCCTTGAGATATAATGCATCTTCCCAGTGTTTTGATTTAAATATTACAGCACTCTAGTGAAAGAATGCATCTTCCCAGTTTGTTGATTTAAATATTCCAGCACTCTTGAGACAGAATGCATCTTCCCTGTGTGTTCATTTGAATATTACAGCACTCTAGTGACAGAATGCATCTTCCCTGTGTGTTGATTTGAATAATCCAGCACTGTAGTGACAGAAAGCATCTTCCCTGTGTTTCGATTTGAGTATTCAAACACACTAGTGACAGAATGCATTTTCGCTGTGTGTTGATTTGAATATACGAGCATCCTCCAGACAGAATGCATCTTCCCTGTGTGTTCATTTGAATATTCCAGCACTCTACTGACAGAATGCGTCCTCCCTGTCTTTTGATTTGAATATACCAGAATCCTAGAGACACAATGCATCTTTCCTATGTTCTGATTTAAATATTACAGCACTCTAGTGACAGAATGCATCTTCGCTTTGTGTTGATTGGAATATTCCAGCACTCTAGTGACAGAATTCATCTTCCCTGTGTGTTGATTGAAATATTCCAGCACTCTAGTGACAGAATGCATCTTCCCTGTGTGTTGATTGAAATATTCCAGCACTCTAGGGACAGAATGCATCTTCCCTGTGTGTTGATTGAAATATTCCAGCACTCTAGTGACAGAATGCATCTTCCCAGTGTGTTGATTTCAATATTACAGCACTCTAGTGACAGAATGCATCTTCCCTGTGTTTTGATTTGAATATTCCAGCACTCTAGCGACAGAATGCATCTTTCCTGTGTGTTGATTTGAATATTCCAGCACTCTAGCGACAGAATGCATCTTTCCTGTGTGTTCATTTAAATATTCCAGCACTCTAGTGACAGAATGCATCTTTCCTGTGTGTTGATTTAAATATTCCAGCACTCTAGTGATAGAATTCATCTTCCCTGTGTGTTGATTTAAATATTCCAGCACTCCAGTGACAGAAAGCATCTTCCCTGTGTTTCGATTTGAGTATTCAAGCACTCTAGTGACAGAATGCATCTTCCCTGTGTGTTGATTTGAATAAACAAGCATCTATGAGACAGAATGCATCTTCCCTGTGTTTTGATTTAAATATTATAGCACTCTAGTGACAGAATGCATCTTCCCTGTGTGTTGATTTGAATATTCCAGCACTCTAGCGACAGAATGCATCTTCCCTGTGTGTTGATTTGAATATTCCAGCACTCTTGAGACAGAATGCATCTTCCCAGTTTGTTGATTTGAATAATTTAGCTCACTAGAGACAGAATGCATCTTTCCTGTGTGTTGATTTGAATATTCCAGCCTTCTAGTGACAGATTGCATCTTCGCTGTGTGTTGATCTGAATATTCCAGCACTCTAGTGACAGAATGCATCTTTCCTGTGTGTTGATTTAAATATTCCAGAACTACAGTGACAGAATGCATCTTCCCTGTGTGTTGATTTAAATATTCCTGCACTCTAGTGACAGAATGCATCTTCCTTGTTTGTTGATTTAAATATTCCAGCACTCTAGTGACAAAAAGCATCTTCCCAGTGTGTTGATTTGAATAATCCAGCACTCTAGTGACAGAATGCATCTTCCTTGTGTGTTCATTTGAATATTACAGCACTCTAGTGACAGAATGCATCTTTCCTGTGTGTTGATTTAAATATTCCAGCACTCTTGAGGCAGAATGCATCTTCCCAGTGTGTTGATTTGAATAATCCAGCACTCTAGTGACAGAATGCATCTTCCTTGTGTGTTCATTTGAATATTACAGCACTCTAGTGACAGAATGCATCGTCCCTGTGTGTTGATTTGAATAAACCAGCACTCTAGTGACAGAATGCATCTTTCCTGTGTGTTGATATAAATATTACAGCACTCTAGTGACAGAATGCATCTTCCCTGTGCGTTGATCTGAATATTCCAGCACTCTTGAGACAGAATGCATCTTCCCAGTGTGTTGATTTGAATAATCCAGCACTCTAGTGACAGAATGCATCTTCCCTGTCTCTTGATTTAAATATTCCAGCACTCTAGAGACAGAAAGCATCTTCCCTGTGTTTCGATTTGAGTATTCAAACACTCTAGTGACAGAATGCATTTTCGCTGTGTGTTGATTTGAATATACGAGCATCCTCCAGACAGAATGCATCTTCCCTGTGTGTTCATTTGAATATTCCAGCACTCTACTGACAGAATGCATCCTCCCTGTCTTTTGATTTGAATATACCAGAATCCTAGAGACACAATGCATCTTTCCTATGTTCTGATTTAAATATTACAGCACTCTAGTGACAGAATGCATCTTCGCTGTGTGTTGATTGGAATATTCCAGCACTCTAGTGACAGAATTCATCTTCCCTGTGTGTTGATTGAAATATTCCAGCACTCTAGTGACAGAATGCATCTTCCCAGTGTGTTGATTTGATTATACCAGCATCCTTGAGACACACTGCATCTTCCCAGTGTTTTGATTTAAATATTACAGCGCTCTAGTGACAGAATGCATCTTCTCTGTGTGTTGATTTGAATATTCCCGCACTCTAGTGACAGAATGCATCTTCCCTGTGTGTTGATTTGAATATTCCCGCACTCTAGTGACAGAATGCATCTTCCCTGTGTGTTGATTTGAATAAACAAGCATCTATGAGACAGAATGCATCTTCCCAGTGTGTTGATTTGAATAATTTAGCACACTAGAGACAGAATGCATTGTCTCTGTGTGTTTATTTGAATAAACCAGCACTCCAGTGACAGAATGCATCTTCCCAGTGTGTTGATTTGAATAATTTAGCACACTAGAGACAGAATGCATCGTCTCTGTGTGTTGATTTAAATATTCCAGCACTCTAGTGACAGAATGCATCTTCCCTGTGCGTTGATTTAAATATCCCTGCACTCTAGTGACAGAATGCATCTTCCCTGTGCGTTGATTTAAATATTCCTGCACTCTAGTGACAGAATGCATCTTCCCTGTCTGTTGATCTGAATATTTCAGCACTCTTGAGACAGAATGCATCTTCCCTGTGTGTTGATTTGAATATACCAGCATCCTAGAGACACAATGCATCTTCCCTGTGTTTTGATTTAAATATTAGAGCACTCTAGTGACAGAATGCATCTTCCCCGTGTGTTGATTGGAATATTACAGCACTCTAGTGACAGAATGCATCTTCCCTGTGTGTTGATTTGAATATTCCTGCACTCCATTGACAGAATGCATCTTCCCTGTGTGTTGATTTAAATATTCCAGCACTCTAGTGACAGAAAGCATCTTCCCTGTGTGTTGATTTAAATATTCCAGCACTCTAGTGACAGAATGCATCTTCCTTGTGTGTTGATTTGAATATTCCCGCACTCTAGTGACAGAATGCATCTTCCCTGTGTGTTGATTTGAATAAACAAGCATCTATGAGACAGAATGCATCTTCCCAGTGTGTTGATTTGAATAATTTAGCACACTAGAGACAGAATGCATCGTCTCTGTGTGTTTATTTGAATAAACCAGCACTCCAGTGACAGAATGCATCTTCCCAGTGTGTTGATTTGAATAATTTAGCACACTAGAGACAGAATGCATCGTCTCTGTGTGTTGATTTAAATATTCCAGCACTCTAGTGACAGAATGCATCTTCCCTGTGCGTTGATTTAAATATCCCTGCACTCTAGTGACAGAATGCATCTTCCCTGTGCGTTGATTTAAATATTCCTGCACTCTAGTGACAGAATGCATCTTCCCTGTCTGTTGATCTGAATATTTCAGCACTCTTGAGACAGAATGCATCTTCCCTGTGTGTTGATTTGAATATACCAGCATCCTAGAGACACAATGCATCTTCCCTGTGTTTTGATTTAAATATTAGAGCACTCTAGTGACAGAATGCATCTTCCCCGTGTGTTGATTGGAATATTACAGCACTCTAGTGACAGAATGCATCTTCCCAGTGTGTTGATTTGAATGTACCAGCATCCTAGAGACACAATGCATCTTCCCTGTGTTTTGATTGACATATTACAGCACTCTAGTGACAGAATGCATCTTCCCTGTGTGTTGATTTAAATATTCCAGAACTCCAGTGACAGAATGCATCTTCCCTGTGTGTTGATTTGAATAATTCAGCACTCTAGAGACAGAATGCATCTTCCCTGTGTGTTGATTTGAATATTCCAGCACTCTAGTGACAGAACGCATCTTCCTGTGTGTTGATTTGAATATTCCAGCACTCTAGTGACAGAACGCATCTTCCTGTGTGTTGATTTAAATATAACATCACTCTTGAGACAGAATGCATCTTTCCTGTGTTTTGATTTAAATATTACTGCACTCTAGTGACAGAATGCATCTTCCCTGTGTTTTGATTTAAATATTACTGCACTCTAGTGATGGAATGCATCTTCCCTGTGTTTTGATTGGAATATTCCAGCACTCTAGTGACAGAATGCATCTTCCCTGTGTGTTTATTGGAATAAACCAGCATCTTTGAGACAGAATGCATCTTCCCTGTGTTTTGATTTAAATATTACTGCACTCTAGTGACGGAATGCATCTTCCCAGTGTGTTTATTTAAATATTCCAGCACTCTAGAGACAGAATGCATCTTCCCTGTGTGTTGATTGGAAAATTCCAGCACTCTAATGACAGAATGCATCTTCCCTGTGTGTTGATTTAAATATTCCAGCACTCTAGTGACAGAATGCATCTTTCTAGAGTGTTGATTTGATTATACCAGCATCCTCGAGACACAATGCATCTTCCCTGTGTTTTGATTTAAATATTACTGCACTCTAGTGATGGAATGCATCTTCCCAGTGTGTTTTTTTAAATATTCCAGCACTCTAGTGACAGAATGCATCTTCCCTGTGTCTTGATTTGAATATTACAGCACTCTAGTGACAGAATGCATCTTCCTGTGTGTTGATTTAAATATAACATCACTCTTGAGGCAGAATGCATCTTCCCTGTGTGTTGATTTAAATATTCCAGCACTCTAGTGACAGAATGCATCTTCCCTGTGTGTTGATTTGAATATTCCAGCACTCTAGTGACAGAATGCATCTTCCCTGTGTGTTGATTTAAATATTTCAGCACTCTAGTGACAGAATGCATCTTCCTGTGTGTTGATTTAAATATAACATCACTCTTGAGGCAGAATGCATCTTCCCTGTGTGTTGATTTGAATATTCCAGCACTCTAGTGACAGAATGCATCTTCCTGTGTGTTGATTTAAATATTCCTGCACTCTAGTGACAGAAAGCATCTTCCCTGTGTGTTGATTTGAATAATCCAGCACTCTAGTGACAGAATGCATCTTCCCAGTGTGTTGATTTGAATGTACCAGCATCGTAGAGACACAATGCATCTTCCCTGTGTGTTGATTTGAATATTCCTGCACTCTAGCGACAGAATGCATCTTCCCTGTGTGTTGATTTGAATATTCCAGCACTCTAGAGACAAAATGCATCTTCCCTGTGTGTTGATTTAAATATTCCAGCACTCTAGTGACAGAATGCATCTTCCCAGTGTGTTGATTTGAATGTACCAGCATCGTAGAGACACAATGCATCTTCCCTGTGTGTTGATTTGAATATTCCTGCACTCTAGCGACAGAATGCATCTTCCCTGTGTGTTGATTTGAATATTCCAGCACTCTAGTGACAAAATGCATTGGCCCTACCCTGCTTTCCGTGGTAAACAATTCTCTCTCTACTGGCTGTGTTCCAGACTATTTTAACATTGCTTTGCTTTCAACCTCTTCTAAAAAATAGCAAATCTTGATCCAGCCATTCTTTGTAATTTTAGACCAATATCAAAACTGCCTTTTTTTTTTCGAAAGTCTTGGAAAAAGTGGTTGCAAAGCAACTTTTAGAAGTGCTGGAAACCAACAATATTTTTTAGAAATTTCAATCAGGCTTTAGACGTCAGCACAGTGCAGAAACGGCCCTTCTCAGGGTCAGTTATGATCTTTTCATGAATGCTGACTCTGGCCACTGCTCATTACTCGTGCTTTTGGACATCAGTGCTGCCTTTGATACAGTTGATCATGTCATCATGATTGATAGGCTGAAAAATTGGGTTGGGCTCTCTGGGACGGTTCTGAAATGGTTCTCTTCCTATCTGTTGAACAAAAAATTTTTGGTTTCCATCGGTGAACATGTATCCTCATCTGTACTGCTTACTTCAGGTTTACCTCAAGGCTCCATACTTGGGCCTATATTGTTTTGTATTTATATGTTACCTCTCGGTTTTATTATTCGTCAGCATAAAATAGGTTTTCACTGTTATGCTGATGACACGCAGTTGTATATTTCAGAAAAATCCTCTGATTTCAGCAATGTGTTGGTCTTCCATGACTGTTTAGCTGATGTTCAAAATTGGTTGTCTCATAATTTTTTGCAGTTAAACTCAAATAAAACGGAAGTTATTATACTTGGTCCAAAGTTGGTGTCGGATAAAATCCAATCATCACTTGGACCTCTTGCTTCTAATTTTCGGCCGTCTTCCCGAAATCTCGGTGTGATATTTGATACTGAACTCAAATTTGAACTCCACGTAAAGAAGCTTGTACAGTCATGCTATTTGCAACTACGTAACATAGCTAAAATTATGTCTGTTCTGTCATTTGAAGATACGGAAAAAATTATTCATGCTTTTATCTCGTCAAAATTAGATTATTGCAACTCATTATTTACTTGTCTGAATAAGAAATTTTTGAACAAACTGCAAGTGGTTCAATATTCAGCAGCAAGATTGCTCACTAGAACAAATAAAAGAGCCCACATCACTCCGATTTTGGCATCTTTGCACTGGTCGGTTAAGGCTCCAAGACTCTGGAACAGCCTCCCAAACAACATAAGAAATGCTGAGTCTCTAATGTCTTTTAAATCTCTTTTAAAGACTCATTTTTTTTAGGCTTGCTTTTGCTGATTCTACAGTTTAAATTCTTTTTATGGGTGAGTTTTCATGTATGTCTCATTTTATTATCTTGATTTTTCCTATTTTGATGTTTAATTCCCTGTTTCCCCATTTTGTTTTTATGTACATGTCTTTTACCTGTTTGTGAAGCACTTTGTGCTGTGCTGCTTGAAAGGTGCTCCAGTGGCTCCAATAAGTATTTGTACACTACAGTACTTCATGGAGCCGGTTACGGATGGCCTGGGCACTAACATGGCTTCCAGTTGCTTCCTCCACTTTGGTGGCAAGACTGGAGGCCGAGGACTGTCTCTCCCTCTGTACCAGCAGGGAGATGTACCGGTCAGTGCGCTGGCTGGTCTTCCTGGGACGTCCTTTCCTGGCTGCATTGGCTAAGCGTTCAGACTGTTTGTACTTCTTGATGATGTACTGCACAGTCGCGTGGCGTAACGATAGCCAAGTTCCAATTTTTCTGGTGCTTTGGCCTTCTTTATGTAGCTGAATGATTTGCTCCCGCATTCGACGGGGTATCTCGCCTGTCTTAGCCATATATCACAGGAATACATTCTGGGCATGGTCAGGCCATTTACACAGGCCAGTCTGTGTACAGAGGGAGTGTCCAGTATGGTCACGCTTGACCAAATCAGACCAAGTGAGTCAACCATGTCCTGTAAACATCTTGAGTCAATTTTAGGTGAGTATTATAAGTTTTGTGACTCACTAATGGAACTGTACAGATACTTGGGTCAAATAATCGCCTTTCTGACCAAATATGCCATTTTGACATTAAATATTTGTTTAAAACATATTGATTATCAAATATTTTAATCACTTTTACACACAATAGCAAGCATTTAGGCAAATATACAAAAGCTGTTATGTAGTCGAATTTTCAGGTAGTGTACAAATACTTATTGGAGCCACTGTATATAAATGTATTATTATTATTATTATAAATCTACGCCTGAAGTGCTTAACTAAATCACACGCTCTAGCAAAGGAGGCGCGGCGGACTTCCAGCTGGTATAGAGTCCGGAGAAGGCACTGCCCAGGATCAATCAGCCAGCTGGGTAAAAACTCTGATAGAGAAGCAATTTGATATCGTCCTGGGACGAGAGCCACAAAGAAAAGTCCTTAACACACACACACACACACACACACACCAGATAAACCATGACATTGTAGGCTGACATGTGGGTCACATGACATTAATGAACTGCCATTATCCACATGGGAAACCCCTAAATCCCCAAAATCACTTCATAATATTTGACGGTTTCATTCATTCATTCATTCAGCCGTCAGTCAGTCAGTCAGCCTAAATATCATAAGTAGACTTGATGTTAAATACCATTGCTATGCAGACGACACGCAGCTCTATATATCCTTTAAACCGGGTGAAAGTGATCCGGTTACTAGATTTGAGATGTGTCTGAAAGCTGTTAAAGCTTGGATGATGCAAAATTTTCTTTCACTAAACCCAGATAAGACTGAAATATTGGTATTGGGTCCCAAATCTCTTAGAGACTCATTCGTTAAGTTCTCTCTTAACTTAGATGACCTCTCTGTTTCTGCCAGAGCTGTCGTTAAAAACCTTGGTGTGACTCTTGATTCAGAACTCTTTCCAGGCTCACATCAACAATATCATCCGAGTTGCTTTTTTCCATCTTCGAAGCATATCTAAACTAAGAAAAATGTTGTCTCTTCAAGATGCTGAAAAATTGGTTCACGCATTTGTCTCTTCTCGGCAGGACTATTGCAATGTCTTACTGTCTGGTTGCACTAGCTCAGCCCTGAAACGTCTTCAATTAGTGCAGAAAGCTGTAGCTAGGGTTCTGACTAGGACTAAGAAATATGATCACATTAGCCCGGTGCTCAAAAATCTTCATTGGCTGCCTGTAAAATTTAGAATTGAGTACAAAATACTATTACTAACTTACAAAGCCTTAAATGACTTGGCCCCGGAATATCTTTGCAGTCTTCTTATTCCTTACTCCCCACCAAGATTACTTCGTTCACAAGGTGCTGACTACTTGAAAATTCCAAACATATCTAGAATTACAATTGGAGCCAGAGAATTCTCTTACAAAGCACCAATTCTATGGAACAATCTCCCGAGACAAATTCGTGCTTCGGACACACTCTCTGTCTTCAAGAGTAGGCTGAAAACTTATCTTTTTAGTCAAGCCTATGATTAGTTCATGATTAGTTATGTGTTGGCTCTGGTGGGACTGACTACAACCTTGATTTATGACATGTTCACGATATTGGAAGTCAGTGTTATGTAAATCCATGTGGAACCGGTGGCGCTGAGCCTGCATTAACGGTGCCAGTGGGGCTTGCTACAGCCTTAGTCACCGGGGAGGTCCATATGGTACTAGTGTCTAGAAAATCTGAAGTGATCTCCCTGGAATAAATGTAAGGCCTCTGTGCTGCAGGAAGTGGATGGAGCGGTGTTGACTGTTTCCTGACCGGTCAGTTCCTAAATTCTCATTTGGCACATGACACAGGACTGTATTTTTATTAATACGCAGTAGTTTTATCCAGTGCCTCACCCCACTTTTTTCTGTCTTTCTCCGAGGATCTCTCCCTCCACAACCCTGAGTCCTGGACCATCCGAGCCCTGTCCCTCACCATGAGCGCTGGCTGCAGCGGTCCTGATCCAGTCCTGCACCATCCTTGGCATGCCACTTCCTCCAGCAACTGATAGCACTGTTTAGATGGACTTTTATGGAACTCTATTGTCATTATCTTCTTATTAACTAGCTAGCCCGCGGAGGATGGGCTTCCCCACTATAGCCGGCTTCCTCCTGAGATTTCTTCCCACTGGGGAGTTTTTTCTCACCACTGTTTTAGGATTTTTCTCCCTACCGGGAGTTTTTTTGCCACATTTGCTGTAGTGGGGAATAGGCTGGGCGCTGCCCTTTCAGTAACTCATCTCTGACTGTAAAGCGTCTTTGTGACAGTTTTTCGTGAAAAGCGCTATACAAATAAATTGAATTTGAATTTGAATACTGCATCAGTTATTCCAGTCCGCCACTCAGCCAGTCATTCAATTTAGTCAAATCAGTCATTGAGTCAGTTATTCCAGTTCATGCTACAGGCAGTCACTGACAGTACATCAGTGGCGTGCGGTGACCTTTTACTCTGGTCATGCTCGGGTCTTAACTCTATGCGAGCACAGAAATTTTTGGGTATTTATTTATTCATGAAAACGCATAATTTGGTTTTTTTTAACTACTATATCAATTCGATTTTGATAGACACGCTCAAACTCACACGTTGCCCCAATGTTACCAACAACGTGTTTGAATTTACAATGTAATGTTAGGTAGGCTAAATGAAAGCGGAATAAATAGAACTGACACAGGTTGATGCGCCCACACACAGCAACGTAACCAGCTACGTGGTCAGTCAAATGACGCATGAACATGCCCTAAACATTACAAACAGTAAGCTGGAATTTACAGGGTAACGTCAGGTAAATGACAGCAGAACAGAACTGGCTTACACCCCGCCTTTCCGAAACCCCCCCACTCCGAACGGACAGAAAGGAATCAGAAAGGAAACGGAGGCTGCACGGAGGTCAGACGGATCATGTGCATATATTAACCGCAAAACCAGCAAATGCTTAATATTAATGACACATAACTCTCATTATGCTTCAGCTGAATCCTCTAAGCATATGGCCATGTTTAACTGAAATTAGTTTATCATGTAAATGTTGATTGATGTTAATGAAATTGTATGAAATTGCTCCAATGCGTTAAATCGATCTTTTTGTGCACAATCTCACAGCCCGATATGCCCTGACACACAGTGGGACCTGCTCTACAGACCGTTGGTCTTTCTTACCCTAACCTTGGTTACAGGGTCGGATTATGGGGGGTCTGGGCCCCGGGGCCAGGAGTTTGCAAAGGGCCCCCCCCACCCCCGTGCCAACCTACCGTACCTAAGGATTCTACAAAGGTTTTTTTCTGCTCTTCCTTCTTGCAAAGTCGTCCACTAACTCATCAAAGTTGAGCTGTCGAACAAACTCAGATTCTATCGCTAGAAGTATGAGTGAATTCAACCGATTTTGCCACATTTTAATCCTGAGCTCATTTTTAATTTGAGCCAGTCTGGAGAATGACCGTTCCCCTTCAAAGTTTGTTATTGGCAGGGTCAAAAACAGTCTGAGTGCTATGTAAACATTTGGGAAAGTGGACTGTAAATCCAAATTAACCATGGTCTTTAGCATTGTATTCGGGCATTTTTGTTCTTCTGAAATGAATGATTTGTACTGAAAAAGTTCATCTGCCAAGCTCATGGTCAGATCAGTGGGAAATGCTGCAGCAAGAGATTTGGCCCTTAAAGTGAGCTCACTGTTGGACATATTATCAGGCATGAAAAGAACATGAAAAAGATTGGTCAAGTGTGTGTATGCAGTTAACCGATGGTTAAGACAGGACACAAGTTTGTCAATAAGAACACTGAACGTTTCAATCCGAAACTTTTCTTTTCCACAAAATTCAACACCTGGCTCTGCACTTTCATCAGTCATACATTTGCGCTTCTTTGTGCGCTGGAGGTCATGTCTGTAGTCTTGGGAGACTGAATCGGTAACATTTAAAGCTGATCCTTCAAAAAAGGCAAAATTGTCTCTCTGTGCTGCCACAAAGTCACGAAGTGAAAGGAGAAGCTGTGTAGCTGTATGTATGTCAATGTCATGTTTCTGCAACTGCAGGCTTGTGGCTTGGAACCGCTGCAGTATTGCATCCCAAAAGTGTGTCATGAAAGCTATCTCTAGGGTGTCCAGCTTGCCACAGAGTGCAGAGGCCTTGCCTCTAGTTTCACATTTCTCCTATGAAACTTTGGAAATATTGTTCAATGCCTCTCTCAATTGCGCATAATATTTCCAAAAAGCCTTTGTTGATTCAGCTCTTGAACTCCAGCGAGTACCTGACAAAGATTTCAGAGCGAGTTTCACATCTGTATCACGGAGCATCTTTCCCCACCTGTGTGTTGACGAGGCACAAAATGTGTACATTGATTGCAGAAAGTCAGAGAAACGGCCAGCTTCTGGGCTACTGTCAACAGCATTGACACCGACTAAATTCAATGAATGTGCTGCACAGGGGACATAACAAATCAATGGGTTTATTCGTTTCAGATGAGCTTGAACTCCATTGTACTTACCTGACATATTACTTGCATTGTCATAAGACTGGCCTCGACAGTTACTTAAGTCTAGGCCCAGGTTCTCCACCACTGCAACAACACACTCAGCCAAACTGTTCCCACTATGATTTTCAATAGGCTCAAAAGCCAGAAAATGCTACTACAACTACTTCTCCACCATTATTTACCAACCTGAAAATAAAAGTGAGTTGGTCCACATGAGCAAGGTCTGGAGTGGAGTCAACGATAACAGAGAAGTATTTGGCCTCTTTAATCTCGCTGATAATTGCTTCCTTTGTTCTTTCTCCCATTAAGTGGATAAATTCCTCACAGATTGTGGATGAGAGGTAGGACACAGAGCCTTTGCCCTTGCCTCCAAACCTTTGGAGATGGTCAGCTAGAAAAGGGTCAAATTTGGCCAACAGTTCGACAATGCCCAAGAAATAACCATTGTGAGGTGATCCCAAACGCTCATCATCTCCCCTGAAAGCAAGGCCGCTCTCCCCCAAAAACTGAATTACAGCAACAACTCTTTTCAAAACTTCCCACCAGTATTACCTCTCTGCAACAATTTGTTTGACAAGATCAGAATCAACTCTTCCTGTGTTTTCGGAGCGACTGTGTAATGCTAACATATAAGCCCTATGCTCCTCACTCCTCTCATGCTCACCAATACGCTCAGAATGTTTCCAATCAGAAAACCCGTGGACAAACGCATTGTGCTTACTTGAAAACAGTTTGCAAGCAAAACAAAAGATGCAACCAGATGAAGGGGAGTAAAGTAGCCACTGCCTAGTCACAGACTGGCCATTAGGTAGAGAGCATTTGATTAAGGAATTTGTGAAACTCCTAGTGATGCCCCCCATGGTCCTATCCCTACTTGAGGCAGGGTACTTTTCACTTCGATTTTGAGAAGCAGCTGCTCCTCTACTAACCAGAATCGACTTGACCTGTTCAGTAATGGCACTTGGCCATAAAGCAGGGTCATTAACCATTTCACACCAGGAGTTTGAGCCCCTAGCTCCTAATGTGATACTGGTCTCAGTTTACCCCTCCTGATTTGATGAGACTTTCTCAGGCGATGCCTGGTCTGACAGTGAGTCTCCTGTCCTAAGAGTGCACAAGTCTTTAATAGTTGTGGTATGTGGCCATAAAGCAGCGTCAATAAGAGGTTCATGACCAGAACTGGTGTCCCCAGCTTCTGGTGTGAAACTGGGCTCCGTGCAATCCTCCTCACTTGGAAAGATTTTCTCAGGTGATGCCTGGTCTGAGTGTGGGCCTGAGGCCTCAGCCTGACAGGCCGGGTCTACGCTTGATTGGGTCTGTGAGGGCTCCGGTATGATCAAACCAGTGGTGATCTCTTCATTGCTGCAACTCAGGCTACTGATGACATTATCAATATTTGAATCTTGAGGCTTGTTAAAAAAGTTTAGAAATCAAAGGCACATTTAAAAAAATAAATAAATAAATCGGCCTGCTTTGCCTCCCTATTTTTTTTGGCTTTTCATTTTGAAGCCCCACTTTTTGTTTGCAATCCATACTACTGATGCCAAGTGTAATGTTATAACACTCTATCTATTGGATTCTCATGGGGACTTTCACAACTGATTGTAATACTATAACAATAATATAATACAGTATAAACAAGTACCCACAATACAATACAAGGCAACAAGCCTTAAAAAAGGGCGTTGGAAATGCTTAAGCCTTTTACAAAGGCTTTGAGCCTTTGAAGGTGCAGTGTTGTTTCTAATAATATAATTTCAGTCAGGACAACTCGTGTTTCAATAAGAGAGAACAATTTATTAATGGGTATGAGCATTACATTGAATTTTGGCGGCAGTTCTGCTCTGGAGGAATGTCCTACTTAGGCACAGCAAACATACAAACATAGTCAGGAACAGAAATCAAAATCCCCCCCGATGTGAGCAGAACCAAACAGGTGGAGGCTGGGGTGGAGGTGGCAAGCAAAAAACCAAACAGCATGTTGCATAGCATAGTGTCATTGCAAACAGCAGCGGAAGCAAGTGAGCTTGCCCAGCCTTTAGCGCACGTCTGCTGCCACCAATGGATTACCTGGATCAAAATGGACATTCTACCATTAATGTACATGACCTCACCATGTGTAGCCTGGTTCCACTGCGGGGACCCGTTAGGCTTGTTTCCTCGAGAACACACCGCTTGGTGCCCTCACATCTGTACTTGTGTGCAGGGCCTCACTGTTAGTCTGGATACTTGGCCAGATCCTCTAGAGAATAGGCGCATGCCGCTCCCTCTAGTGCACGTCTGCAACCCCTACAGATGCGGGAGGCAAGATGAAGAGTCATCTTGGTCCTGGAAAACATTCTACCGAGTGAGAAAAACTATGTGTACAGCCGGAGCACCCACTGCCTCCTGGATGACCAGGAAGTCCATAGAGATATCCAGGGTCAAACATTGGCTGCAAAAGCAGATTACCTGGATCAAGTATGGACATTCTACCATTAAGTATGGCCCAGCCAACCACCTGCGCAAAGCAATTTATTCAAATTTTTCAATTCAATTTATTTATATAGCGCTTTTCACAGAAAGACTGTCACGAAGATATTTTACATTGAGATTAAATAAATGAAAGGGCAGTGCCCAGCCTAATCCCCACTAGAGCAAAATGAGGCAAAAAAACTCCCAGTAGGGAGAAAAATCCTCAAACAGTTGTGAGAAAAAAACAAAGTGGGGGAGCCCATCCTCCGCGGGCCAGCTAATTAAAGCAATAATAGAATAAAATGGCATCTAAACAATGGTGTCTGTAGCTCCAGGAAGTGGCATGTCGAGGAAGGAGCTGAACTGGATCCGGACTAGATCAGGACAGCAGGACAGCAGCAGCCAGCGCTTATGTTGAAGGACAGGGCTTGGATGGATCAGGACTTCGTAGTGGAGGGAAAGATCCTCAGAAAGAGACACAGAGAAAAGGGGGGTGAGGCACTGGATACAACTACTGCATATAATAGAAATACTGTCCTGTCTCGAGTGCCAAGAAAGAATTTAGGAAATTGGTCATAAACAGTCAACGCCCCTCCATCCGCTTGTTGCATTATAATTGTACTAGAAAGAAACCATCAAGTACCTTTAATCCTAGGTTAACAGCAAGTAATGATTCATCATACTTCAAAACCCCAAAAACCACCAAGTTTCATGAGGACAATTCTGGTGCTGAAAGCCCGGTGTGTAATGAAGGTTGTATTTCTTCCCATTTCGATGACTAATTAAATAAAAGGGTTATATACAAAAACAAATATGTTTTATATAGGGGGGGGGCTCGATCGTGTGAAATTAGACATGCCGCAGAAACGTCAGATTTTAAAAAGAGTGCTTTTGCCAATTTAGGCAATTAACGAATTAAAGGCCAGAAAGGGAGCAAAAACTGGGACAGATATGGCCCTCATTCCCCAAACTGTAAAATGAGAGTACTCTCCCTTTAAGATAGTACATCACATTTCGCTCGGATTGACTATGATTATGCATGCACATTAATTTGGCGCAATTTCAAGCAGTTATCCAAACCTAAGCACATTAACATCACCGAGGCATTTTCAGGGATTTCTAGCACCCAAAGGAACCTTGATATTAGGAGGTCTGGTCTGAGACATGATGAAAAAATCAAGGGTACCAGCAGCATCATCTTACAGACCCTGCATGTTCACAGCTTTAGGACATTAGTCGCATGTCTTGGTTAATGAAGGAACTGAACTGTCAAAACTACTGAACAGCACTGAGTAGCAGCTGCTACTCCTGGTGTAACCAGTGATTATCTGATAATGCACACTAAAGCAAAGCAAAACATTACATTTCTGACGGCAACATTTGAATGGTAGGTTATTCCATCAATTCTCCCAGACTAAGGAATAAAATCCAAAAAACAGCTACTTTACAATAAATCTTCCGAATCCTTGGAATTCTGAGTCATGAAGGGAACGAAATTGGATTGGATACAAGTTCGCATTTGTGCTACTTTGCTTCAGACAGCAGTCCAATCGCGTATTTTGGAAAAAGCTCAGTAAATCGCCTTCGGAAATGCATATTGTATTCTAATACGCAATACCATCCATGAACTTTGGTTTTTATTTTTAAAACAATACCGACAGCTAATGTAGAAGGTTGCATGTTTGCGAGTCTTAATAGAACACTGAACCACAAGAGGCCGGCTGCAGCAGACATGAGCGACAAGCAAACACTAATGACGAATACCGAGCCAACCATGACGCCATATTTTACGCTGCAAAAAGGTTATAATGTGCAAGGATCTCAGACACTGATAATACCCAACGAGTCCTCTAAGGGAGCGATTCCAGCTCCCACGCACACAAATCGCACAAGGAATTTCCTAAAGTTGAAAGGGGTTACCCCACTTTATTTTGTTTACAAATGAGTACCTTCGAAGCAATGTGCATTTATTCAGAGCAGAGCCGAAGTTTCAGCAGCAACATACATGTATTTACCTTTCTCAGTGAATCAAATGCATACTGCCGTTTTAAATTATGATCTGAGCTTTGTAATGCCACGATACCTGTGTGAATCCTGTAAAGCAGAAGTGTTCATGCGTGTCACGCGCTTAAATTCGTTAGGAGATGATAACAGAGTAGGCCTGGTGGTTTTAATGTGACATACTAACATGTCATCTAATTCTTACTATTCAGAGGATGAAGCTGAATCTTCAGAATCAGACTTTATTATTCAACAAAACATAATTCCAGCCATCTTTTTCATCTTATCTTTAACGGTGCTTTCTTTGAGTTCGTTTCTTCTTCTGTATTAAAAGTGTCAATTTTAATTATGATGATGAGCTCTTCGTCCTCCATGAGGTTCTGTTTAAGTAGTGCTGCGTCGGGTCCTGTCATGAAGAGGAAAACGGAGGAATAGCGCAGTTCAGCCGTTTAGAAGGAACACTGAGGACGCGCCATTGGGCGCATGCGATGTCCTGTGTCTGTAGCAGCCGTATTAATGGAAACATAGCTTAATGCTCTGGTACCTGAACAAACCAGACGGATACGACCATTAATGCTCAGTTGGGTCTTACGCTCATTTACAATGAAAAACCTTACTCAAGTCGATAAATCATGTATGCATTCGACAGCTAAAAATAAACGCGCACTAATTTTGCATACAATTGAAGCAATGACTTGGGTTTAAAAAAAATATATATATATATATAGTTGGCCAGAAAGATTGTAGAATTGAGGAAACAGGAATTATTCACCGCGTAGTCGTATGAGTGAGTATTCATAAAGTTTCCACCCGTTACTTGTTAACAATAACAACAATCCAGGCAGTATAGTCAACATTGTTGCGCATATACCCCGTTAATGTTTGCTGTCAAACCTCCATCTGCAATAATTAATCACCACGACGCTAACCACTTTCCAACGTTATTTCACTGTTAATCATCCGAGCATAACGATATAACCACACCATATCAACAGGCATAAAAGCATGGAATATAGCGATTTTCAGTTCCCTGATGTAGTCCGCAAACTACAGTCTGAGCGTGACAGCCAAACCATTCAAGTTCACAAATTAAGAATTAAATCCCAGTACATAATGCTTCACAGAAAAACTAGGGTTGAGTAAAAGTACCACCTCCTCTGTGAGGCAAAACAAATACTAGGTCGGCACACAATTCATGAATCTTGAAGGAAAGATCGCAGAAGTATCCATGCACTGCCCTCGTGCTATTAAAGTCCAGTGTTTGTGTTTTATTTATTGATTTAAATTTATTTAATTTATGAGAGACAGGGACATGCTTAGCAACTAAAAGGAACAGAATTATATCCACAATTAAGCAGCCTTCAGTCAACAAAGAAGCACATAAAGCAGAATGAATCGCAAAATTTAAATTACCTGCATATTTGGATTCCAGGTGTAATGTGAATATAGGCCACTAGATGGCAGTATTTACCTTTTTTTTTGTTAAGCTCAGACTGGAGTCATGTTTAGACATGTCCTGGACATGTCTGGGGCAAGTCTCAGAAAATTAAAAAAAAGAGGTCTAAATGTGGGTGGGGTCTGCAAAAGAGTATATAAGGAAAAGAATTGAGACAGTAAAGGAGTAGGAGAAATTGCAAGAAGATGACCAGACCTGCCATTCTGTTCAAGACCTGTGACGTTTCTTTTGTGGATTTCTTTGCCTGTGTTTGAGCATTTTCATTATCCAGGACATCACCAAGCCACCCCACAAAAAGGGACTGTAAATATTTCTTTTTTTTTTCCTATTCAATCTTGGTCAGTTTAGTTAGTTGTTGTGTTTAATTAAATGTGTTTAAGTTTTTAAAACTGTGTCTGTCATCCCTTGCTGTTGCTGTTGTGTTGTAGATTGTAATAAGAAATTGGGGCCATAACAAATTGGGGGCTCAAGGTCCGGGATAGACCATTTTGTGAGTCATTTATTAAAAATCTAACATTTCAAATTGTAAAATTGATTTTTTTTTTAATTGAATACATATATATTGACAACAGCAATGGATGATTTCTTGGCATCACCAACCGTAGGGGTTTTGAAGTCTTTTAAAAAGACAGAACTGCTAGAAATTTGCAGACATTTAGAGCTGACAGAGGTGAAACCAGCCATGCGAAAAGCAAGGCTGGCTAGAGAGATAGTTGAATATTACATTGATGAAAATGTGTTTGCACCAGGAGATCTGAAACAGTTTCCAGTGGAAAATCCAAATATAGAAATGGAACTTAAATTAAAAATGATAGAGATTGAAAGGGAAGAAAAAGAAAAACAAAGGCAGTTTGAGTTGGAAAAATTAGCAAGACAAGAGAAAAAAGAAAGGGAGGAAAGAGAAAAAGAAAGGGGGGAAAAAGAGAAACAAAGAGAATTTGAGAGGGAAGAAAAAGAAAAACAAAGAGAATTTGAGTTAGAAAAATTTGCTAGACAGAGCGATTTTGAATTAGAGAAATTCGATAGAGAAGAAAGACTCCAAATGGAGCAACTAAAAATAAAAATTCAAACTGAAAATAAATTTCGGGCTAGCCAGGAAGTAAAACTGGTGCCTCCATTTTCGGAAAAGGATGTTGACAACTATTTCCAGTGTTTTGAAAAGGTAGCAAAGAGTTGCCAGTGGCCAAAGGAACACTGGCCTCTGATGTTGCAAACTGTCCTCAAGGGTAAAGCTCAACAAGCCTATTCGGCTTTGTCTGCAGATGATTCCTCTGATTATGAGGTTGTCAAAAAGGTTATTTTGAGAGCTTATGAGTTGGTTCCAGAGGCTTACCGACAGAAATTCAGAGGTCTGAAGAAATCTGAAAATCAGACTTATGTTGAATTTGCTAATGAAAAGCAGGTTTGCTTTGAGTGCTGGTGTACTTCTATGGAGGTCAAGGATGATTTCAACTCACTAAAAGAGATGGTGTTAGTTGAAGAATTCAAGAACTGTGTTAAAGATGATGTTAAGACCTACCTTAATGAAAAGCAAGCACTGAATTTGCAATCAGCTGCCAAATTTGCAGATGAATATGTTCTCACACATAAGTCCAAATTTCAGTCTAGCAGTAATAATAGATGGTCCCAATTTCAGAAAAAGGGTTATGGTGATACCCAAGATTCCTCACCCAAAGACAAAGACAAATCTGGTGATGGTGCTCAGAAATCCAGTAACAGGTCTGATCAAAGTGTGAAAGCTGACAGTGACAAAAGTGGTCTAGTTTGCAGTTATTGCAAGAAATCTGGTCATGTTACAACTAACTGTTGGTTCCTTAAAGCTAAGAAAGAAAAAGAAAAGGATACCAAACCAAATGCCTTTGTGAAAACAAGGTTAGAAACCCCTTGTAGTAGATGACCGATCTGCTAAATTGCCTGCTTCTTGTGGGGCTAAAAAGCCTGATACAGCTGACTTTGTGAGGGAGGAATTTCTTCCATTTGTGTCAGAGGGATTTGTGGCTCTGAATGAGCATACTACTCCTGTCCCCATATATATCCTAAGGGATACCGGAGCTTCTCAGTCACTTTTGTTGATGGACTCCTTGGATTTACGTGATGAGACCGCTTCAGGGGATTTCATACTTGTACAAGGTATTGAAGGGAGGACTGTATCTGTACCCCTGCGCTCTATATTCTTGAAGTCAGATTCAGTTACAGGACAGGTAAAGGTGGGACTTATGTCAAGTCTACCTATAAAGGGTGTTTCTCTGTTGCTAGGCAATGACCTGTCTGGGGGCAAAGTAGTTCCCCCTGTACATCTTACTTCACAGCCGAGCACTGAAGATGGGGATGAGGACCCATCTCTGTATCCTTCATGCGCAGTGACTCGTGCTATGGCCAAGAAGGCTAAAGAAGAAGATGATGTGGTGCCGTCCAGTACATTGAATAGTCAGGACTCAGGTGGTTCGCCTCATGACTCTGATTGGCCTACTATGGTTTCTCCGTTTGAGGACTTATCAGATACTTTTATCAGTTCTCTATTCAGCCAGCCGGATGGGTCTGGTGATTCTGATGTGTCTGGAGACTTGTCTCTGTCCAGAAAGCGGTTGATTGAGGAGCAAACTAATGATCCTGAAATTTGTGTACTAAAGAGGAGAGCCCTTCCTGATAAAGAAATAGACGCAGTTCCAGTTGGGTATTATCTCAAGGATGGTGTGTTGATGCGGAAGTGGCGCCCTCCTGATATCCCTGCCAATGCAGATTGGGCAGTGGTCAAGCAAATTGTTGTTCCGAAGGTCTATAGGAATGAGATCTTAACAATGGCTCATAGTTTACCTTTAGGAGGTCATCTTGGTGTTAACAAGACTGTTGATAAGATCATGAAACACTTCTTTTGGCCTGGGCTTCGGAAAGACGTTTCCAACTTTTGCAAAACCTGTCACACTTGTCAGGTAGTTGGAAAACACCAGTTAGACCCACCTGTAGCTCCATTGCAGCCTATCCCAGCATTTGGGGAGCCATTCTTTAAGGTCATTGTTGATTGCGTTGGTCCATTACCCAAGACTAGATCTGGAAATCAGTACTTGTTGACAATCATGTGTGCATCTACCAGATTCCCCGAAGCCATACCTCTACGTAACATCAAGGCAACTGCAATCTCGAAGGCTTTGATAAAGTTCGTCACGTTGTTTGGCCTTCCCAGGGAAATTCAGTCAGACCAGGGTAGCAATTTCACTTCAGGATTGTTTCAGCAGGTTGTGTATGAACTAGGTGCAAAGCAGATTCTTTCTAGTGCCTATCATCCAGAAAGTCAGGGTGCCTTAGAGCGGTTTCATTCCACTCTCAAGACAATGATGAGGACTTATTGTTATGACCATGAGAAAGACTGGGATGAAGGGGGTTCATTTGCTGTTGTTTGCAGCTAGAGAAGCAGTGCAGGAGTCTACTGGATTCAGTCCATTTGAGCTAGTGTTTGGTCATGAGGTGAGAGGACCTTTGCTATTATTGAGTGAACAATGGCAAGAGAAAGAGCCGCATATCAGAGCCGACTATGTTAGCAAGTTCAAGGAAAGATTGCGTGCAGCTTGTGACCTTGCCAAAGAGAACTTGCAATCAAGTCAGGGAAAAATGAAAACTTAGTCTGATCATAAGGCTAGAAGCCGTGAGTTTAAACCAGGAGTCAAGGTCCTTGTGTTGTTTCCCTTGCAGTCCAATCCATTGCAGGCTAGATTTCATGGTCCTTATGAAATTCTGAAAAAACTCAATGATCTCAATTACATTGTGAAGACTCCAGATAAGAGAAAACCAAAACAATTGTGTCATATTAACATGCTCAAGCCTTATCATGACAGAAATGCTAGGGTTGCAGCTGTCATTTCAGATTCTCCAATGGTCGAAACGTGTGAAGATGAGGGGGAGTTTCAAGATGATGAACCTAGAATTAAAGCTGAAGTTCTTTCATGTAAATTGTCAAACACTGAAGTGTTGCAAAATCTTGATGTAAAACTCCAGCACTTAGAACCTTCACAGAGAGATCAGTTTGAAAGGTTAATCAAGAAATATGAGGATTTGTTTCCTGATGTTCCAAAGAGAGTTACTATAGCCTCTCATGATGTCGATGTTCGTGATGCCAAACCAATAAAACAGCATCCATACCGGATGAATCCTGAAAAGAGAAAGATTGCTGAGAAAGAGGTTGAGTACATGTTAGAACATGATATTATCAGACCCTCCAACTCCGATTGGAGTTCACCCTGTGTGCTAGTTCCAAAACCTGATGGAAGTACTAGATTCTGTACAGATTATCGCAAAGTCAATGCTGTAACTAGAACTGTTGTGTTTCCAATACCTAGGATTGATGATTGTATTGATAGTGTAGGGCATGCAAAGTTTCTGACCAAGATTGATTTATTGAAGGGTTATTGGTGTGTGCCTTTAACTGAGAGGGCCAAGAGCATCTCTGCTTTTGCCACACCATCTGGATTGTACCAGTATGAAGTCCTACCCTTTGGCATGAAAAATGCCCCAGCCACGTTCCAAAGGATGATACAGTCTACAATCGCCGGATTGCCACACACGGGTGCGTACATCGATGACCTGATCACACGGAGTGACTCCTGGGAAGAACATCTAAAAGATGTAGAGACGTTGTTCCAGCGCCTGACCCAGGCTAACCTGACTGTTAACCTGAGCAAGAGTGACTTTGGTTGTGCTACTGTCACCTATCTTGGCTACGTCATAGGCCAGGGTAAGGTGGCACCCATAAATGCTAAAGTCCAAGCCATCATGGACTTTCCAGTTCCTGACAACAAAAAAGCTTTGCGCCGCTTCCTTGGAATGATGGGGTACTACCGCAAGTTCTGCAAGAACTTTGCTGAGATTGCTCTCAGTCTAACTAACCAACTGAAGAAAGGCGTAAAGTTCACCTGGGATGATGCATGCCAGAGAGCCTTCGATCGCCTGAAGTCTCTGCTGTGTCACTTCCCCGTGCTCAAATCTCCTGACTTCAACAGACCGTTCTCCATCGCGGTCGATGCTAGCGACCAAGCTTGTGGATCTGTGCTCCTACAGAGAAGTGACTCTGATGACATTGAGCATCCCGTGGCATACTTCTCCAGGAAGTTCAATCGCCACCAAAGGAACTATTCCACAATAGAGAAGGAACTGTTGGCTCTGGTCCTTTCTTTACAACACTTTGAGGTTTATGTTTGTGCAGGACAAAAGCCAATGATTGTGTACACTGACCACAATCCGTTAATGTTTTTGAGTAAGATGAAAAACAAGAATCGGAGATTGTTGAATTGGAGTTTGATTTTACAGGAGTTTGACTTGGAAATTAAGCATGTGAAGGGTACAGACAATGTAATTGCTGATTGCTTATCCCGTGTTTGAATGTGTATATATATATCATGTGTTTGAATATTGTATGATATGTATATATAGACAAGTGTTCACTTAACCATTTTGTATTGAAAAGAAAAATTTTGCCTTTATGAGTCAAAATTTTTCCCTTTTGGAATGGAGGTGTAATGTGAATATAGGCCACTAGATGGCAGTATTTACCTTTTTTTGTTAAGCTCAGACTGGAGTCATGTTTAGACATGTCCTGGACATGTCTGGGGCAAGTCTCAGAAAATTAAAAAAAA
Source organism: Gymnothorax reevesii (assembly GCA_029721435.1). NCBI lineage: Eukaryota > Metazoa > Chordata > Actinopteri > Anguilliformes > Muraenidae > Gymnothorax > Gymnothorax reevesii. Next base: position 89,235,105 of record CM056584.1, on the reverse strand, counting down.
GAGGTCTATATGTGGGTGGGGTCTGCAAAAGAGTATATAAGGAAAAGAATTGAGACAGTAAAGGAGTAGGAGAAATTGCAAGAAGATGACCAGACCTGCCATTCTGTTCAAGACCTGTGACGTTTCTTTTGTGGATTTCTTTGCCTGTGTTTGAGCATTTTCATTATCCAGGACATCACCAAGCCACCCCACAAAAAGGGACTGTAAATATTTCTTTTTTTTTTCCTATTCAATCTTGGTCAGTTTAGTTAGTTGTTGTGTTTAATTAAATGTGTTTAAGTTTTTAAAACTGTGTCTGTCATCCCTTGCTGTTGCTGTTGTGTTGTAGATTGTAATAAGAAATTGGGGCCATAACACAGGGTTGTACAGAAGTTGTCGATGTGGTAAACGGACTCCGTCGGTTTGGAGAAATTGACGTTCTGTGTTTTACCAGTCGCAGCTTTAACGGATAAAATTTGATTGCATTTCATCAGGCGCCCATTGATCCTGGAACACAGAGAATACAGGCCAAAAGCCAAGGAAAAGCGCAAGCAACAACATATGGTAAACAGAGCAGAAAAATAGCAGCCTAATAACCAACTAAGACAGCAATGAGGTGCAAATACAATCTGCGTAGCGAGGGACTGCTGCAAGCGCCAGTATGAACATCAAGCAAAAAACCAAACAGCATGTTGCATAGCATGAAGTGTCATTGCAAACAGCAGCGGAAGCAAGTGAGATTAACGTCTTTCAAATAGACTGCTGTATGACCTTGTGATGTGTTTCGTCCAATTGTGTGCCTGCTGATGCTGACGTGCTGGTAGCTTACAGGCTGCTGTCAGCTGACGTAGCTCTTCTCCAGTTTCCTGCCTGAACTAGTTACACTCATATAATGTAATATAAATGGATATAAGCCTTTAAAAAGGCTGTTGAATGCTGCTGAACAAGTCAGGTTGCACAGGTTGAATACAAAGCAAGTTGTCAAGCTGAAAGGTCAGGTTGTGAGGAGTAGTGAAGCAGGGGGCTACATATGGAGAGAGCCCAAGTCTCCACCCCTTCATTCAGTCCATTGGAAAATCGATATTGGAATTCCACTTTGACTTCCAAATTTGTTCACTGAAAATACAGTAGCCCTTACAATGGCTTTAAGTCTTAAGGGACACTATTGTTACAATAAAATACAATACAATACAATATAATATAATATAATGTAAATGTCAATGAGCTTTTTAATAGGGTGTTGGATGCTAAATCTGATAGTCTAGGAAAGGTTTTAATGTAAGTGTTGTTAGGAGTTTCGATAAATGGATTTAACGATATTGGATTTTCACTTAAACTTCCAAAATTTCTGCCATGTGAGGAGTTTCGATAAAAGCAATGCCAAGTGTAATGTGGGAGTGTTGTATCGATATTAGATTTTCACTTGGACTTCACTTTGTTGGCATTGGTGTGTACGGTACACCCCTTTACGGTGGGGACATATGGAAGCGAAATCTGAAAAGTGAAGCGGGGCGAAACTCAGTGTTCTGAAGGTGAATATCTACCAGTCTATTACTCTCTTCGAAGATAACTATAGGTTATAATGACACGTGAATCTACTGTGTATTGTGACTGGACCGCTGTACAGCCCGCCCCTGAGTCTAGCTCGGCTATTGGACACTTGCTTCACGATATGGTCGCGACGCGCGATAAATTAGCATGGAGTTAGAGATTTCTGAACTTTTGGACGTGTCGCAATGACAGTTTCGATGCATTCCAAGGACCATGTCGTATTGTGTACACACAATACTGTGCGGGAGCGAAATCACTTCTCATAGAAAATAGGTCCAGCTTCTACTAGCTGTCTACTGGGGCCAGCGTTAGGCCCAGGATATGCTTGCCGTGTGCACATTTTATGCCCGAATACGTTGCCATGCGTATTTTATGTCGATGTTAAGCGTGGTAGCACACCTGAACACAAGGTACGCAGACGTGTGCGCATGTTGCAATATTGACACAACCGCGAGGGGCGATCTTCCGAACTTCCATGTTGAGCTCGTGGTCGAGTCAAACAATGGTGGACAATATTAATGAGAGCCCAGTTGGCTATCTGTTCCCTACATGATACCGCCAGTATCCAATGTTGCCAATTTAGCGACTTTTGGCCTTCTCTGGCGACTAAAAGCTCATCTAGCGACTTAGCTGCTTTTTAGGTGAATCTGGCGACTTTAAAAAAACACATCTCTCGAGTGTCAAAATAATTGTTTTTCCAAGTAACTTCAGCTCTGCACCGCCACCAGAAGCTTATTTCATGGTTAAGCAGCTCTGCACATTAGCCCTGATCTCCAAACTGTACCCTTTGGCATTGTCAACATAGCCATGTAGACACATTTTCTTGAAATCAGTGAGTCGTGCGTGACGATATGACATCATAGTAACGTCATGACGTAATCTAGCGACTTTTCAGATAGCCAATAGTGACATTTGGTCATTTTTTTTTGGCAACACTACCAGTATCGTGCATAGTGCTCTGATCGTTCTGCTGCAAGTATGTGCGGTTGCGCACGTAAATTAAGTCACACAGCTAGCATATCCTGGGCCTTCGGGCTCGCTGAAAGGACTTTCATTCAAAACCCTTGGTAAATCAGAGGTCCTTTGTAAGAACATTTGTAACTAGAACGGGCACTCGATAGAGCGCATACCTTCGCCGACGCCACTGAATCCCTCGCCACATAACTCTGAGGACCAATTTTTATTTTTTTAAATGATCGATGAATGACAAGAGTACGATATATTTTTTTTTACATCAATACGCCTTTAAGTTCGAAAGGTAATGACCCCCCTGACCTTTGACCCCCAACCGCTAAGAAGGGTATTGACCCCATTGTACCGTGTTTTACATCACAGGATCGGGTATATAATTCTGCACATTTTGGCGTTGGTTTCATGCCGATCGGATAAAAATTGATCGAGATATGGCCTAAAGTCGGTTTTGACCTTTTCGTGGCCTTGACCTTGACCTTTGACCCGATCACTCCCAAAATCTAATCGATTGATCCTCAGGTCATGCCAAATCAACCCACCAAATTTAATGAAATTCCGTTTGGTACTTTTTGAGTTATTCGATACACACACAGACAGACAGACAGACAGACAGACACACAAACAAACTAGAACGGGCACTCGGTAGAGTGCATACCTTCGTCGACGCCACTGAATCCCTCGCCACTGGCGTTGGTTTCATGCCGATCGGATAAAAATTGACCGATATATGGCCTAAAGTCGGTTTTGACCTTTTCGTGGCCTTAACCTTGACCTTTGACTCGATCACTCCCAAAATCTAATCGATTGATCCTCAGGTCATGCCAAATCAACCCACCAAATTTTATGAAATTCCGTTTGGTACTTTTTGAGTTATTCGATACACACACAGACAGACAGACAGACAGACAGACACACAAACAAACTAGAACGGGCACTCGGTAGAGTGCATACCTTCGTCGACGCCACTGAATCCCTCGCCACTGGCGTTGGTTTCATGCCGATCGGATAAAAATTGACCGAGATATGGCCTAAAGTCGGTTTTGACCTTTTCGTGGCCTTGACCTTGACCTTTGACCCGATCACTCCCAAAATCTAATCGATTGATCCTCAGGTCATGCCAAATCAACCCACCAAATTTTATGAAATTCCGTTCGGTACTTTTTGAGTTATTCGATACACAGACAGACAGACAGACAGACACACAAATAAATACACGGGGATCAAAACATTACCTTCGTCAGCGAAGTCGCTGGTGAAGGTAATCAGAGGGCTCTCTTAAAAGTATGCTCTCCCATTAGGGCTCTCCCTAGGGCCCCCACATAGCCAGAAGTCGCGACCCCTAGCAGGGGCTTTCATAATCACAGGGCCCTCTGAAACCATTCCCCCCTATTTCCTAGAACCCCTAGTTGGCAAACATTAGGGCTCCGTTAGGAGTATTCACAAGAGGCACTACAGCAGGGCCAGCCCAGGGGCCCTCTGACTGCCGACCCCCATAGCCCATGGGCTCTCTGGCTGCCGTCCCCCATAGCCCAGGGGCTCTCTGACTGCCGACCCCCATAGCCCAGGGGCCCTCTGATTGCCGTCCCTGTCCCCCCCGCCCAATTCATATCACCCTTCTCTCTCGGTTCTCTGCAGATATGCCCTATAACAGTAATATGGCCCTGCCTGGTTATTTTCGGTTATCTGATCCTTCCCCGTCTCTGTGCCCTCAAAATGCATGCTCCTGGCTTCCAAGGTATACAACGATGTCCACAAGCCTCCTCAACGCGTTCCGGTTCCTTTTAACCCGCTCGTTGTGCTGCTCTGTGGCTAATCGCTGACCCTCACTCAGCTGATGATCGTGTGTTGCTAAATGTCTGCAGTGCACGCTCTTTCTCATACGTGCTCGCTTGAAAGTCATGGACGAAATTGTTCGTCATTTTTGTAATAACTAGTTCAGGGGTAGGCTGTCCACTTGAAATAATATTCTTCTTTTCCTCGAAAGTTTTCTGGGAAAAAGGCACTGAACGCAAAGACTCGATTGAATTAATATTTTCAGTCATTTTGACTAGGCTATATGGTGATGAAATGAACCACTGACTGCTTGCCGCTGAAAAATTCAAGCAAGCTAGCCAGCGCATGCGTGTTGGCTGATAAGCTGCTTCACTGACAGCTTTTTTGCCATTCAAAATGCTCATGTACAGTAAATACGGGGTCTAGCACTAACTGTACTACTCGGTATCACAGTGCGCATGTGTGCGACAAGCTGTCAGCTTTCCAGCATTTCGCAAGCAGAATGGGAAAGATTAGGAAATGATTTGAGACCAAAACGATAGAACTAAGGTATATTATAATAAAACACACTGACAGACGAACATTTCAATGATTTTTATTGAAGGGCTTGGGCATGCACTGCATTTATAGCTTATTATGACCGTTCTATATAATATATGCTTCAATCAGGTCTAGTCTGCCAGTCAGTCAGTCAGCCAGACAGTTCCTCAGTCAGTCAAATAGTTAGCAAAAGTTAGCAGTCTGATTCAATCAATCAAGTTGATCAATCCAAACAATCAATCTGCTGGCCGGCCGGGCAGTCATTTTTGTCAGTCAGATCAGTCCAGTTCAATCCAATCCAGACTGACAGTCCATTAGACAGTCCAGTTCAGTCCAGACTGACAGTCCATTCAGACCGCCCAATCCAATCCGGACTGACAGTCCATTCTGTCAGTCTTGTCCAATCCACACTGACAGACCATTCATTCAGTTCACACTGACAGTCCATTCAGACAGTCCAGTTCAGTCCAGACTGACAGTCCATTCAGACAGTCCAGTTCAGTCCAGACTGACAGTCCATTCAGTCAGCCAGTCAGTCACGTTGCCGTACCTACAAACATTGTGTCAAAGTCATGACCCCTTGTGAAACTCTGTACCACATTTTCTTGTCCAGAGTTTGATCTGTTCTTGGTCATTTGTCATCTTTTCATTGGTAACTTTTGTGGGGACTTGTGTGGCTCATTTTGCAAACTCTTAATGATCGTATCTTATTACTGAGTTGTCCAATTTTCTTCAGATAAAGATTGTATTATCTTTTCATATTAGATATCTGAACAAACTCATATAAATATGAACAAATGTATTTGTTTTCGGACTTAAAGGAATATCAAAATAGTGTTTTACTGCTATCCATCATATTTTCATCTGTAATATCCAGTTTTCTTGGCCATGTTGAAGAATATTCATTTCCTTCAGAACAAACATTTTGTTGAAAAAACGGGTATCATTATCAGTATTATAATGCCACATTAAACACAATTACCTTTTACATTCCTGTTTTGCCTCGTTGGATCACGGAGAAGTTTTCTGATCCCTCATAATTGAATGTTATGAGCATTACCAACAGAGTAAAACCAAAGACTCAGCTGTGTGCATTCCAGCTGTCATTGTTTTAATGAACATTGTCAGGAATACAACATCAAATGAATTACTGTATTGATCAGAATGATATAGATAACACTTCTCACCGCCTAGTTTGCTTTAGTTGACAAACTCTGGACCGATTCCTGAGCTCATGAATTCTTGGGATACCACTTGATTTTTTATTTATTTATTTAAGGACAGCGTGTGTTTACATTAATCATTTACAAGAAATGACCAGATGGGCACACCTGATTTAGCAGAAAGCTAATTTCCGTCTGCAGTCCAACATAAAACTGAGAAACACACTATAAAATAAATCGTACAGTGGCTCCAATAAGTATTTGTACACTACCTGAAAATTCGACTACATAACAGCTTTTGTATATTTGCCTAAATGCTTGCTATTGTGTGTAAAAGTGATTAAAATATTTGATAATCAATATGTTTTAAACAAATATTTAATGTCAAAATGGCATATTTGGTCAGAAAGGCGATTATTATCTGACCCAAGTATCTGTACAGTTCCATTAGTGAGTCACAAAACTTATAATACTCACCTAAAATTGACTCAAGATGTTTACAGGACATGGTTGACTCACTTGGTCTGATTTGGTCAAGCGTGACCATACTGGACACTCCCTCTGTACACAGACTGGCCTGTGTAAATGGCCTGACCATGCCCAGAATGTATTCCTGTGATATATGGCTAAGACAGGCGAGATACCCCGTCGAATGCGGGAGCAAATCATTCAGCTACATAAAGAAGGCCAAAGCACCAGAAAAATTGGAACTTGGCTATCGTTACGCCACACGACTGTGCAGTACATCATCAAGAAGTACAAACAGTCTGAACACTTAGCCAATGCATCCAGGAAAGGACGTCCCAGGAAGACCAGCCAGCGCACTGACCGGTACATCTCCCTGCTGGTACAGAGGGAGAGACAGTCCTCAGCCTCCAGTCTTGCCACCAAAGTGGAGGAAGCCACTGGAAGCCATGTTAGTGCCCAGGCCATCCGTAACCGGCTCCATGAAGTACAGTAGTGTACAAATACTTATTGGAGCCACTGTATATTGTCATTTATTGATGATTATGAATAAACATCATATATTACCACAATCACCTCTTCATTTTGTTAACGTCAGTGCTTGTCTACACAGGACACAGTGTCAAGTGTTGTGCTTCAGTAACTTGTGTACACTCCTTTTACACTCCTTTCTTTATGTTATATCTTTCTATACGACAAGGAGGAACTACATGGACATGTTTATATAACTATGATAAGAATACAGTTTCAGTAAACACTGACAGTCAGGAAAGTACGTTATTGCGTAAACCCTACCATAATTTCAGGATGTTCAGTATGTCAAAATAAATTCAAGATAAGACAACTGCCAATAAGCACTTGAGCCAATCAGTGTCATTTTCAGGATCATTTGATTGGAAAAGTTTCTCAATTTGGTTCAGTATAAAAGCCTGGGGATTTAGCCTGTGAACAGTTCTCCATCAGCATCCAGATTTCACACACTGTCTCAAGAAAGAAGATCAGGTGAGTACATTTACCCAATTATGCTCTTTTTGCTGTTTGTTTTATGGAGAACCAGTGTGTATACCAAGGATTCAGACAGACAGTAGGCTGGTTTTGGAATTATGATAAAAAATAATTTTTTGTATTCATTATTTGCTTTCCCGGTTTTGATGTATATCAACGCAGCTAGTTTTAAATGTGCAAAGTTCAGGAACCAACTGAATTTTTATTTGTTGTCTTTCTTGTATCTAAAAGTAGTTTGATTTCAATTTTATTTTTATGTTCTTAAATTAAGACAGTTTTTTTGGTTGGAATTCTTCTCTCTTCATATTAAAAGGAAAGTCTTTTCCTCTTTGTTTACATAAAGAATAATAGGTAACACTTAACAATAAGGGTACAAATAATATGCTTAAGTAATGCTGAACTATTGCATGACTCATGATGACTTAATGCATGAATTAATGCAGAATGTATCATGAATTCCTGTTGCATATCATTAACTAATGATGAAGTCACCATGCCTTTATGTGATACGTTAAGCACTTAATACATCATGAGTTAAGGGATGTTAATTCACTGTTACTTCACACATTAATTACTTTTACACCCAAATTAGCTGGATATCTCGAAAACACTTATTAGTTGATGTACAAATAATGTGCTTAAGTGACGCTGAACTAATGGTGGGATTTAATGCATGAAATAATGCAGGATGTATCATGAATTTTATTGGGGGGGGGACCTTTAAAGTCACAACAACAATGACAGTGATAGTAATAATAATAATCATCATCATCGTCGTCATAATTTCCACTCACCCTGAAATACAACTCCAATTCCGAAATAGTTGGGACAAAGAGTAAATTGTGAATAAAATCAAAACGCAATGACTTTCAAATCACACCAGCCAGTATTTTATTCACAATGAAACAGAGATAACATAGGAAATGTTTAAACTGGGAAATTTACCATTTAACCACAAAATGAGCTCATTTCAAATTTGATGGCTGCTGCAGGTCTCAAAAAAGTTGGGTCAGAGGCCTGTTTACCATAGTGTAGAATCCCCTCTTCTTTTTAACACAGAGTGAAGGCGTCTGGCCATTGAGGAGACAAGTTTCTTGAGTTTAGCCATTGGAATTTGATCCTACTCTTGTTTAATACAAGCTTCCAACTGCTGGAGAGTTTTGGGACTTCTTTTGATGAACTTTGGGCCTTCTTTTTGCATTGTCCTGTCGAAATACACAAGGCCTTCCTTGGAATAGATATCATCTGGAGGGGAGCATAATGTTGCTCTAAAACCTTTATATACCTTTCAGTATCCATGATGCATTTTAAAACATGCAAGTTTCCAACACCATATGCACTAATGCATCCCCATCCCATCAGAGATGCTAGCTTTTGAACTGAACGCTGCTAACAGGAGGGGTGGTCTTTCTCCTCTTTAGCCCGGAGGACACGACACCCATGATTTCCAACAAGAATGTCAAATTTGAACTCGTCTGACCACAGGACACTTTGCCACTTTGCTACAGTCCATTTTAATTGAGCCTTGGCCCACAGAGCACGATGGCGCTTCTGGATCATGCTCAACAATGGCTTCCTTTTTGCTTGATAGAGTTTTAGGTAGCATCTGTGGATGGTATGGCAGACTGTGTTTACAGGCAGTGGTTTTTTGAAGTATTCCTGGGCCCATTTAGTAATGTCAATGACAGAATCATGCCGGGGAGTGATGCAGTGGCGTCTGAGGGTCCGAAGATCACGGGCATCCAGTAAAGGTCTTCGGCCTTGTCTCTTACACACAGAGATTTTTCCAGTTTCTCTGAATCTTTTGATGGTGTTATGCACTTTCGATTATGAGACCTTCAGAGCCTTTGCAATTTGACGCTGAGGAACATTGGGTGTGTTTGAGCGCGTCTGCAAGTAAGCCGGCAGAAGTTGTGCGCATAGGCGGTGTTTCCATAGGGCAAACACGGGCAGTTGCCCAGGGCCTCGTCCAATCAGGAGCCTCGTTCGGTGTAACGTCACAACTATATGTTAATGAGCTTTCAGAACATACACGCCCTAGTGCTAGGTGAAGCCACTGCGTGCCTCACTGCTACCGTAGGCTGCATGAATGCTTTTGACCACCACAGCCACTAGAACGCGTTGTCTAATAAATTGTGTTTTGACGTGCAAAGTTAAAAAATGCCTCGTTGTCAATCCTAAGGCCTTTGTTGTTGTACCAGCGTAGTGGGAAGCATTTTCGGGCTTTTTAAATGGTTGTGTAATATACTAGTTGTCATAGATTCACTGTGTTATTGACAACAGGTCTGCTGGCAAGCATCCAGGGGCGAAGCTAGAACTGGGAATTGTGGTGGCACAGACACGTCCCTTTATGACAATTAGGATAGTCCAGGCTAGTTCTCAATTATTTTTCTTTATTGACGCGTTTTCCAATTATCGTAATAGGCAACTGAAGACACGGTTTCTCATGCGATCTAACAGCGATGAAGTCATGGGGTAAATTCCGTAAAAATGAGAATTAGGGTGGACGTAACAATTGTTTTAAAGAATTATTAGTCCTGAGCTGTTCGCAGTCATTTTCATGATTAACAAAATGTTCACTCCGAGAGCGCTTAACAGGTGCTGCTTGTTCTCCCCGATTAAGTAAGACGACAATCATTCATCTGGAGACGTTTGCTTAATTTAAATCAAAGTCAAATAGAGCCGCATGCTTTTTATAGCCTAATTCACCGCCAAGTACCACTTTTTTCCCACTCAATACCGAGAGTAATTTTGAATAACGGTGATTTAAATTAAGCAAACGTTTCCAGATGAATGATTGTCGCCTTACCTAATCGGGGAGAACAAGCAGCACCTGTGATGTGGGCGCTCTCGGAGTGAACATTTTGTTAATCATGAAAATGACTGCAAACAGCTCAGGACTAATAATTCTTTAAAACAATTGTTACGTCCACCCTAATTCTCATTTTTACGGTATTTACCCCATGACTTCATCGCTGTTAGATCGCATGAGAAACCGTGTCTTCAGTTGCCTATTACGATAATTGGAAAACGCGTCAATAAAGAACAATAATTGAGAACTAGCCATGACTATCCTAATTGTCATAAAGGGACGTGTCTGTGCCACCCCAATTCCCGGTTCTAGCTTCGCCCCTGCTGGCATCTAGCTCTCCTTTCACTGGTCTCATTTCCACTCCATTTAGTCAGTGTTTATGCACTTTCAAAGCTCCCAAATGTCTCGTTTTTAATGTTAAGGATCTTAACTAACTGTCACTAAAGTGGTAGTCATTTCAAGCCTTTCAATGGTTTGAAACTGATCTAGCTGCTTGCTGCTTTTCATCCTCTGCATTCAAAGAAACTGTAATATATATATATATATATATTGTCTGAATACAGCGCCAATGGAACGTAACGTCAAGTTCATGGATCCTGGCTGTTTTCCTGCATTTATTCAGCAATTCATCAACTATGAAATAATTGATTGTCAATGAATGCATATTTTAGAATCAAACCGCTATGACAGTGATAGAAGCAATATTAACATTAAGCATTATTCGTGTTGAGAGTAGGCATATATTTCAATATATTCTCAATGCGTGTAATCCCAGCGAAAAACCACAGTCAGTGACGTGACATCATACACAGCTGTCCGGCTTCGCTCTGGCTCTGGCGTCTGAGGTAGCCCAGGCAACGACTTGAGCGAGCCCGGCGGGAATACGGTATATAGAATACCAAAGTCGATTATTTTTTCGAAAGAGCGACACATATCTGTGCTCACAGAATGAAACGATTTCTAAGTGGTGGGGAGAAAAGGAAGAGAAAGTAGGAAAATGAAAGATTTGTTCAAAAGCTTCCCAAATTAACCACCTTCTTCGCAAGTTCAACCGAAGAAGCCAGAGCCAGCAGCAGCACCTCCAATGAGCCGGCGTTGGACAGCAGCAATGCGAGCTCCACTGCACTACATATACATTGGACTTTTTCTTCAACTGTTTTTTTTTTTTACCTTTTTGACCTTTTTTTCTCTTTACTTGCGCACATAAAAAGAAAGAAAAGCGCAAAATGTAAAAAAAAAGAAAAATTGTAAATATTGTTGGGATTGATATCGTGCGCACGTTACGTATATATTACATCAGACATCAACCTATTTTTTCAATCATTTTCATGTCGTGTTCAATAAAAAAAATGTTTTTCCTTGCATATGATCGATTTTCTCATTATTAACAGATGTATGGGTTTGAGTTGGGGGGTGGGGTGGGGCCTCAAAATTGTTCTTTGCCCAGGGCCACAGAATTCCTAAAACCGCCCCTGGTTGTGCGATAAGCCCTCAAAACCCTGCGATAGACGCAAGGTCCTGCAGCTATCGCAGGGTTTGGAGGGCTTCTCGCGCAACTTCGGCGAGATTCTCGGGTAATTCTTCGGGAATCTCGCGCAGCTGGCTTACTTGTAGACCTGCTCGAAAACACCCATTGTTTTCAAAGTATTCCATAATTTTTCTACATAAGCCTTCACAGGTTGGAGAGCCTCTGGCCATCTTTACTTCTGAGAGACTCAGCCTCTCTAAGACATCCCTTTTATAGCCAATCGTGTTACACACCTGATACCAGCTAATGTAATTACTTGCTAAATGTTCTTTCTGCTGATACTCTTCTATATGAATTGCTTTCTCAGTCCTTTTTTTTTTCCTTTGTCCCAATTTTTTTGAGACCTGTTGCAGCCAGAAAATTTGAAATGAGCTCATTTTGTGGATTAAATGTTTCAAAATTTGAAATTTTATCTATGTTCTATTGTAAATAACATATTGGCTCATGTGATATGAGTCATTGCATTTTGATTTTATTCACAAATTACACTTTGTCCCAACGATTTCGAAATTGGGGTTGTATGTGATTGCTGACATTTTGTTATTGCACACAAAAAAATGAAGAGTTGATTTTTTTTAACTCAACCATAGGGTTGCTTGAGATGGGTTTTGATGGGTTGTTTTCCGAAATTTTGGGTAATTTGGTCTAACCCTGCTGTTGTCATAGTGACAGGTACGCGCCTGTTTTTCGCGCGCTTAGCGCTTCCCACTCGGAGCTCTTCCAATGAAGAAAAATCAGCCATGGGAGGTTACCAGACAAATATGTAAGTATTTTGTATTTTAATAGTCTACTTCTCGACAGTTAATGCAAAAGGGACTGCAAGGGTAAACATAGGTGGCATTATGTACCCGTCAGATCGAACTTGACACTAATTTACATTGACAAAACTGTAGTTTGCTGTCATTTTTCCCCTAATTAACTTTGCATGGCGTCATCTAAATGCCAGCTAAAATAACGGGCAACGTTAGCGCTGACTGAAACTTCCAGTTAAACACTGAGAGATGAGTTCCCTCACCTCAGGGTATGTCAGCGACTTAAATGCGTGTAATTTAACGTGGGTTCATTTTTGCAGCGTAATGGAGTAGTCGCAATAAGGTTTTTTTAAACAAGGTAGCTGGCCAGCTGCATTTAACGTTCGCATATGTCAGACTAGTTAGAATAAACGTCACGTTACTGCCATCGGTTTGTGCAAACCGGGTGATTTTAGCGGGGCTTACCAGCTAAATTCGGTATTTATATTGACGGAACGATGTGTTATTGAGGGATTGTGTTAATGCGGCGGTTGTTTGAGTAAGTAGCTTGCTAAGTTAGCTAACTAGCCACTTTGCTCTGCTGCATTGAAGTCTTCAGTCGCCTGTGTGCTAATAGGTCCGGAATGTTAGTTCAGCCAACTTGGTAACTTCAGTTTTTTTAGCTGTTAATTAGCCCTAAATGATGAATGAGGTCGACGTTTTTGGCTGTGGGAACTAAGTTGCTGGGCTGCAACTTCCTACGCATTCTCAGGTGTCATACAGCGTAGGTCTCACGTATTTTTGAGGCATATTCACCGAAGTCAGCAATTGTTCAATCAGCGCGGTTATTAATGAGATTCTTGCCCGCGTAAAAACATGCATCACAGGAACACTCCAACCAGGACCCCTGACCAAGGAACTGGCGTTAGAACTGGAGTTGGTCCCCGGGCGCTGCTCTGTGGCTGTCCACTGCTCCTAACTATTGGATGGGTCAAATGCAGAGGACAAATTATCCCACAGGGTTCAATAAAGTATATCTTATCTGTAATTGAAGTCCTTGTGTCTGGTAGTTTCAGTTTCACTTGCGTAACGGTGGGTTTCACCATCTGGGAAATTGATTATGACTCTGGACCTCTTGGGCTTTTTTTTACTTGGGGATTGAAAGCAATGCATGTGTTTCATGATCGTTTCGATTGTTTGAATGGAATAAGCGTATTTGAAATGTCTTTATGCCATTCCATTGCTTCCAATTCCTGAGTAAAGAAAAGCCTGAGAATTCCAGAGTCATAATCGATTTCCATGTCACTAGTGGGGAAATGAACCGAAATGCACGTGAAACTGATAAATTTTAATGCACAATGACTGTAATTCTGCAAGAGAATCTCTAAAATGCGCATTAATTGAATAATTGCTGACGACAGCACAGGTACGCGAATGCCACTAAGAAGCTGAGACCCACACCGAATGCGGGAGAGTTGGCAGCTCTGAAGTTGAGATAGTGGAAAGAAATAAGCGCTGCCACTTTGTTAAGCTTATTTACCCAAAATGTTGATGTGCTGCTGAAAGAAGGCCATCAATGTAAAAAAGAAAAAAGAAAAGATTTATGAACAGAAAATGAATTTATTGAAGGAAATTGAGAAGCTGTTAATGTTTTTTTTTTAAAGTCTTTTCAACTGCATTTGGTTGAATGGTGATATGGTGATGAATTTAGAAGTCATAATTTTTTAAAAAGATTTATGATTAAGAATTTGGTGAATTGCCAGTTTGTATGTATGTGTGTGTATATGTGTGTAGATTTGCATTCTCAATGATAGTTAAATGATTTCTCTATGAAATATTCCCTCTTCTGTTGGCTGTATATATAGTGATAATGGAGAGTAAACATTTTCAGGGGGTGCAAATCATCAATTTGGGCATAAATGGACTTCTGAAGTGTCTTTTCCAGTTTTCTCAAGCCAGAAAAAGTTGGGTGAGGAGCTTTTGTTCAACATGGAAAGATTGCCTGGTGGAAATGGTTTGGAATAACAATGCTTGTTTATCATAGCACAGCATAGCATCGTATATCATTAAATGATTAAAAAAAGTATCCATCCAGATGTTGAGCTCTATCCCTTAATCGTTTTCCCCTTTTGCTGCAGCTTTGCCAAAACAACCAAGGGCGGTGGAAACACATCAGGTGTCTGAATACCAGTCCATACCCAACCACTCCATCCACTGGATCGTGGTCAGAGGTCATCATCCACGATTCCATGGACAGTCAGGGAAAGTTTAAAGAGGGCATTAACATTTAATACCAGACCATCTTTCAACAGAGATGGGGGGTCACTATCTACCCTGTATAAAACAGGCTGTTGTTATGAGAAAATTTGATCTCATGGTAACAAAACTGTCTCCTCAAGAACTGAGCTACTCCATCCGCTGAGGAATGCTGCAAGATGAGGCTGAAATCTTCAGAAGCAATTTACACCCTGTGTTAGGATTTTTTGTTTGCTAAGATCTATTTGTCTTATGTTCAATATTGTGGTTCGCTATAATCATGATTTCCCTTCCCTTTCTTCCTCGGCTTCAAAGACCACAGCCAATGCTCTCCAGTATTTTTTGAAAATGGGCACTTGTGCCCTCTCTCCTTGATACTGTGGCCTCACTGTGTGAAGTTTTTAATGTACTGGACATTCTTTCTACAAACAAAGGTTGTTTGTGATCTTAAGGCTGTTCATTTGTCAGCCTGAGCTGTATTTTAACCATGTTTTACTATGTGGTTGTCTTGACCTAAATGTTACATAAACTGCCACAAACTGTCTAAGGTTTTAAGACTTCTGATCAGGAAAATGAATGGAGATCGCTTACATGGATAATGCTGTACTGCGAGAAATTAAAAAAGAAAATGCATTGATCATTTGAAAAGATGTTTCAACTGGTTTGCTTTAATGATTGCATTTAACTCAGATATGTTTAGAAGTTTTGCAAGTTGACCATTATGCTGCATGAATGGTAAGCAGCTGTTGCCTATGAAGGAGAAAAAAGGTCAGAATCTGCCAGACACTGTTACTTGGTCAGCAGTCATGTATATGAGTCATAATGGAGGAGGAAAAATTCAGAAACACCAGTATTGTATTTTACAACGCAAAACTAAGAATATGGGTTATCTTAACCCAGTATAGAGTTATAGCTTCCCACAGGTTGGGCTGTACAATCAACCCATGCAGTTGGGTTGATTTTACAACCCATTTTGCAAGCTCAAAGTAACTCAGTGCTAGGTTTTTCCATATTAGACCTAGTACTTGGTAGCAGAAATGACCCAATTTGGGTTATATTCAACCCAACATTTTTTTAATGTGCGGCCTCCCCATGTAGTAGTGTAAGTGATATTTTTATAATGTTCCATTTTAGTTGGGGAAGAGGTGAACTTTTTTGTGTTGATAAATGCCACAGGCCACAAGCGATTTGGTAATAAAGTTTGAATAATTTTAGAAAAAAAGTTGTTTTATTTGGATTTCAGTTGATTGCTTTCGTTGAATTTTCAGTATTCAAGGGGATACAAATTAGTGATAAGATAGTGAAGTGATAATGACTTGATAATGACTCAGGTAGCACTTGTGTAGAATCTAAAGTAGCTAATACTTCCTTTTTGTGAATGTTCGTTTAGTAACCATTTACAAATGATTATCATGATGTGACTTTACTTGGGGGGGCACAAATCATTTAAATTGTGTGTAAAGTAATGATTAAGTAATGAAGAATTCTTTTAGAGAGCTGGTTGTCTAATTAATTGGGTAGAGTATAGCACATTTGTTCAGCTGAAATATGTGATTATTCTCATCAATTGGTTCCTGCCACATGGTTTTGGGTTTGGTGCATCTTTTGTGGCTGTCCTCTACTCGACTGCTATCAACAACGGAAATAATCCTTAAAGTGAATATTAAGAAACGATTTACAAATGAGTATCATGATGTGACTTTACTTGGGGGGACACAAAAGGAGTCAGTAATGTGTGAAGTAATGATTAAGTAATGATGAAAACTTCATGTGTCATTTACACTCAAGTTTTCCGAAGACCCATGGCTCTCCCGCAGAGCTGAAACATTTCATTCTTCTGTACTTTCTAAATTGATACTTGCTAAATGGGTTTGGCTTCAGTGCATTTTGCTCTACCATGCCACAACTCACAGCGTTCAACAACACAAATACAAATATGAATGAAACCTTAAATAAATTCACAACTGCACTTGAAATAAAGGCTGGTACTCTGTAAAACCAATTGTTACAGTTATAAAAACATTTTTGTAAAACTCTTTAAACATGTCACAGTGTTTACTGTAGATTCAGTTTTAAAGTATTCAAATCTGAAAAACCTCGATTGCAACATTCAATAAACATCGGTGTTTTGAGTGAGAACAGCTACAAACAAAAATCACCAGGCATTAAGCTTTTACTCATGTGTTTTGATTATAAACATATCACATCTTCTACAGTTTTACAGTGTAGACTGAGCCCATCAATGAACTTTAATGTAAGAGGAATCCAGCTAATTTGGTTGCAAAAGTAATTAATGTATTAATGTAACAGTGAATTCATATCCCTTAACTGATGATCTATTCAGTGCAAACTTATTACTAAAAGGCATAGTGACTTCATCATTTGTTAATGATGAGCAACAGGAATTCATGATATATCTTGCATTATTCATGCATGAAGTCATCATGAGTCATGAATTAGTTCAGCATTACTTAAGCATATTATTTGTACATTACTTGTACATTACTTGTAAAGTTTTTGCCAGGAATCTAGCTAATTGGGCTGCATGTTAATTAATATATGAAGTAATGATATATTAACATTCCTTACTTAATGATTTATTGAGTGTGAACTAATCACACAAAGTCATGGTGACTTCATCATTTGCTAAGGGTCAGCAACAAGAATTCATGATGCATCCTGCATTAATTCATGCATTAAATCATCATGAGTCATGCATTAGTTCAGCATTACTAACGCAGACATGATGTACCCTTATTGTAAAGTGTGACCGAATAATAAATAGTATCTTTATGTGCCTATGCATATGTGTGTGTGTGCATGTGTAGGTAGGGTTATAGTTATAGGCATTTTTCAATAATCTATCAAATCGTCTTTTTGGTCTCTATGTCCCCCCCCCACACACACACACACACACACATACAGTAACTGCTATCTCTTACGCCACATAAAATAAAGTGTAACAAACAGAAGGTTTTATAATACATTGCAAGAGGTTGACAATACTGTCTTTTTAATGACTTTTCAGAATGGCTGTCGCCTACAAAAATGTTCTGGCTGTTTGCTTGTTCCTGAGTCTGATCGTGTGCTGCAAAGCTGCAGGAGGATCCTGTTACGCTCCACCATTGCGTTATGGGTCAGAATGCAGGTACATATTAGACTGCATTTCTCTTATCTGTTCTCTGTTGAAACATTACTACATCTTTAAAAGAGACAAAGGAGACTGGAGCACACTGATAAATTCACAGCCTTTATGCTGCAAATACACTAACGTTTCGACACTACTGTGTCTTCATCAGGACTCTGATGAAGCCACAGTAGTGTCGAAACGTTTTCATCAGAGTCCTGATGAAGCCACAGTAGTGTCGAAACGTTAGTCTATTTGCACCATAAAGGCTGTTAATTTATCAGTTTGCTCCAGTCTCCTTTGTCTCTTTTAATATCTGCTGTCCTTGAGCTGTTTAGCACCTGATTCAGCCGTCTTTTGCGGCAAGATGCGCGGTGACCCCTTTTTTTATTACTATATCTTTATTAGTTTGGTGGCTTGGGCCTGCCCACATCACTGCATATTTGTTTAATTCACCTTAAAGCTTGGAAATAGTTCCTAGTTTGAATTGACTATTCTGGAAGGTAGAGACATGATATGTAGGCAGTTGCTCTTATATGTATTTTCTCTTTTGTCATTTTGCTTTGATTTGATTATATTAACGTCCCTTTTCAGCACAATTTATCTATGTAGGACAGAGAGAAACCCGTCATCGAGCATGATGCCCTACTCTTTACAATAGGTGACAAGGGATCTTTTATACGCATTACCACACATACCTTTGATATAACAGTCGTGAGGCACTGAGGGGGACGACATCACCCGCTGATAAGCCTCTAACCTTTCTCATTCAAGGATAAATGAGAGCAAATCGCCACTATCAGGATTTGAACCTGTGTCCTTCTGTTTGACTGACAGACATATGCTCTAATCACTGATCCATCCTGCCGCCCCTTCTTTTTGTCATGATTCTACTCTGTTTGCCATGTTTTTGAGGTTCTGTCTGATCTCTGTATTGCTTGACCAGGCCTTGGATTGTGTATTGTGATTTGGTTACCTGATTATGTTCTTGTTTTGTCTAGTTCAGTTTTGCCATGTTTTGTATTTTGCCATTTTCCCCATTCCTGTTATTATTCCGGTCCATGTTTTGCTTTCACCCCAGCATTGCAATTTGTCTCCCCCTGTCTAGTCTCATGTCATGTGATTGCTCACAGCCCCAGTATTGCGTGACACACTTTCGGGTGATTTATTGGTTTCTGGGATTTTAAACATTCCTTCCAATCTCGTTTTCATCTTGCTTTTTCTAGATTACTAACCAATACTAAAACTTTGCTGTTTTTGTTAAATTACTAACCAAGACTAACACTGTACATAGTACTAACTTACTAACAAGCACTAGGGATTGTATAGCTGCACTCTACTAATTGACAAACGATCTGTTCTAGTCTCCGCCTCTCGCCTTCACTCAATTTACTTTGCAGTGCTTCTAGAAGATTCTCTGCACCTGTCTAATCACTGTTCTGCCACTCACTCTGTGCACGTAGAAATCCCTAACCGGATCTGTTTGTTCTGTCTATAGGCTGTCCTGTGATCCCTGTCTGCGTTTTGGCTTTTGCCCCTTTCATGTGATTAGGTTCTCCCTCACGTTTGCTTCCTTTGTAATCAGTCTGACTTCCTGCACCTGTGTTGTGTTAAGCATGTGACTTCCCATGAGTGTATATTAGGAGTCTTTTCACAGCACTCCCTTGTCAGAACGTTTCTCTTGTTTACCTGTGCTGCTATCTCTTTGGCTTGTACTCATAGTGTTACTCTTCTGACTGGACCATCCGACTTACGACTTTTGGCTCTGCTTTTTGGAATTATTGTCTGCATCTGTTTACGAATCCTTTTTGCCCGACTACGAGTTTTGTTTGCTGCCCTGTTAACGGTTTGAATTACGCCCACTGGATTTTGGCTTTTGCTTCTCTAACAAACCTGTCCCTGTTTTCCGACCCTATTTTTACCCGACCACGAGTACTGTGATTGCTGCCCTGGTTTTCGACTCGTTTTTGCCCAACTGGATTGTGAATTTTTGGATAGTGGACGTTGTACTGCTGCCTGCTCTGTTGGGGTCTCCCCCTTCAGAAATAGTCTCCCTTTTTTTTTTGTACTTTCTGGTTCTCGCTTGTGGTTCCTAAATGTAATCCTGACACTTTTGTCATATCCTTGCAATCCGTACATTAGTTATTGTGGTAATTTCTTATTTTCAAGATGCATTAATTGTTACAATGAGTAAGATTCGCAGACAGATTGTGTAATGTCTGACCCTAGATAAAGTGCATAATTGAATTGCGTAGTCTTGCAGGAAACCACACAAGTTGCTGATCTGGGAGAACGCATTACCTTTGTGAATCATTTCCCACTTATAGCTCATTATGTGACTGTCACTATCTCTGCACAAGCACTAGAACCACATATCCTGTCACCGTAGAACCACATATCCTGTCACCAAAGAACCACATATCCTATCACTGTAGACATTTCTCTCTCTTCTGCTGTTTACGCTGTCTTTGTTTTTATGTCTTCAGTCATTAAAAGTCTGCATGAGCATACAATTAATTCAAATATCCTTTGTTTCAATTTCAGGTCTGGCACATCTGTATTTGGTCGTCCTGGATATAAAATTTACTACACTGTCTTTTATTTCACTGTCTTAGTATTTACCTTTTTTTTTGTTAAGCTCAGACTGGAGTCATGTTTAGACATGTCCTGGACATGTCTGGGGCAAGTCTCAGAAAATAAAAAAAAAAAGGTCTAAATGTGGGTGGGGTCTGCAAAAGAGTATATAAGGAAAAGAATTGAGACAGTAAAGTAGTAGGAGAAATTGCAAGAAGATGACCAGACCTGCCATTCTGTTCAAGACCTGTGACGTTTCTTTTGTGGATTTCTTTGCCTGTGTTTGAGCTTTTTCATCATCCAGGACATCACCAAGCCACCCCCACGAAAAGGGACTGTAAATATTTTTGTTGTGATAAATTCAATCTTGGTCTTTAGGTTAGTTAGTTGTTATTGTTTTAAAAATTAAATGTGTTTTAGTTGTTAAAACTGTATCTGTCATCCCTTGCTGTTGCTGTTGCGTTGTAAATTTAATAACAAATTGGGGCCATAACAAATTGGGGGCTCAAGGTCCGGGATAGACCATTTTGTGAGTCATTTATTAAAAATCTAACATTTCAAATTGTAAAATTGATTTTTTTAATTGAATACATAATATTGACAACAGCAATGGATGATTTCTTGGCATCACCAACCGTAGGGGTTTTGAAGTCTTTTAAAAAGACAGAACTGCTGGGAATTTGCAGACATTTAGAGCTGACAGAGGTGAAACCAGCCATGCGAAAAGCAAGACTGGCTCGAGAGATAGTTGAATATTACATTGATGAAAATGTGTTTGCACCCGGAGATCTAGAACAGTTTCCAGTGGAAAATCCAAATATAGAAATGGAACTTAAATTAAAATGCTAGAATTTGAAAGGGAAGAAAAAGAAAAACAAAGGCAGTTTGAGTTAGAAAAATTAGCAAGAAAAGAGAAAATAGAAAGGGAGGAAAAAGAAAAACAAAGAGAATTTGAGTTAGAAAAATTCGCAAGACAGAGAGATTTTGAATTAGAGAAATTCGATAGAGAAGAAAGACTCCAAATGGAGCAACTAAAAATAAAAATTGCAACTGAAAATAAATTTCGTGCTAGCCAGGAAGTAAAACTGGTGCCTCCATTTTCGGAAAATGATGTTGACAACTATTTCCAGTGTTTTGAAAAGGTAGCAAAGAGTTGCCAGTAGCCAAAGGAACACTGGCCTCTGATGTTGCAAACTGTCCTCAAGGGTAAAGCTCAACAAGCCTATTTGGCTTTGTCTGCAGATGATTCCTCTGATTATGAGGTTGTCAAAAAGGTTATTTTGAGAGCTTATGAGTTGGTTCCAGAGGCTTACCGACAGAAATTCAGAGGTCTGAAGAAATCTGAAAATCAGACTTATGTTGAATTTGCTAATGAGAAGAAGGTTTGCTTTGAGCGCTGGTGTACTTCTATGGAGGTCAAGGATGATTTCAACTCACTAAAAGAGATGGTGTTAGTTGAAGAATTCAAGAACTGTGTTAAAGATGATGTTAAGACCTACCTTAATGAGAAGCAAGCACTGAACTTGCAATCAGCTGCCAAATTTGCAGATGAATATGTTCTCACACATAAGTCCAAATTTCAGTCTAGCAGTGACAATAGATGGTCCCAATTTCAGAAAAAGGGTTACAGTGATACCCAAGATTCCTCACCCAAAGACAAAGACAAATCTGGTGATGGTGCTCAGAAATCCAGTAACAGGTCTGATCAAAGTGTGAAAGCTGACAGTGACAAAAGTGGTCTAGTTTGCAGTTATTGCAAGAAATCTGGTCATGTTACAACTAACTGTTGGTTCCTTAAAGCTAAGAAAGAAAAAGAAAAGGATACCAAACCAAATGCCTTTGTGAAAACAAGGTTAGAAACCCCTGTAGTAGATAACCAATCTGCTAAATTGCCTGCTTCTTGTGGGGCTAAAAAGCCTGATACTGCTGACTTCGTGAGGGAGGAATTTCTTCCATTTGTGTCAGAGGGATTTGTGGCTCTGAATGAGCATTCTACTCCTATCCCCATATATATCCTAAGGGATACCGGAGCTTCTCAGTCACTTTTGTTGATGGACTCCTTGGATTTACGTGATGAGACCGCTTCAGGGGATTTTATACTTGTACAAGGTATTGAAGGGAGGACTGTATCTGTACCCCTGCGCTCTATATTCTTGAAGTCAGATTCAGTTACAGGACAGGTATAGGTGGGACTTATGTCAAGTCTACCTATAAAGGGTGTTTCTCTGTTGCTAGGCAATGACCTGGCTGGGGGCAAAGTAGTTCCCCCTCTACATCTTACTTCACAGCCGAGCACTGAAGATGGGGATGAGGACCCATCTCTGTATCCTTCTTGCGCAGTGACTCGTGCTATGGCCAAGAAGGCTAAAGAAGAAGATGATGTGGTGCCGTCCAGCACATTGAATAGTCAGGACTCAGGTGGTTGGCCTCATGTCTCTGATTGGCCTATTACGGTTTCTCCGTTTGAGGACTTATCAGATACTTTTATCAGTTCTGTATTCAGCCAGCCAGAGGGGTTTGGTGATTCTGATGTGTCTGGAGACTTGTCTCTGTCCAGAAAGCGGTTGATTGAGGAGCAAACTAATGATCCTGAAATTTGTGCACTAAGGAGGAGAGCCCTTCCTGATAAAGAAATAGACGCAGTTCCAGTTGGGTATTATCTCAAGGATGGTGTGTTGATGCGGAAGTGGCGCCCTCCTGATATCCCTGCCAATGCAGATTGGGCAGTGGTCAGGCAAATTGTTGTTCCGAAGGTCTACAGGAATGAGATCTTAACAATGGCTCAGAGTTTACCTTTAGGAGGTCATCTTGGTGTTAACAAGACCATTGATAAGATCATGAAACACTTCTTTTGGCCTGGGCTTCGGAAAGACGTTACCAACTTTTGCAAAACCTGTCACATTAACATGCTGAAGCCTTATCATGACAGAAATGCTAGGGTTGCAGCTGTCACTTCAGATTCTCCTATGGCCGAGATTTGTTAAGATGAGGGGGAGTTTCAAGATGATGAACCTAGAATTAAAGCTGAAGTTCTTTCATGTAAATTGTCAAATTCTGAAGTGTTGCAAAATCTTGATGTAAAACTCCAGCACTTAGAACCCTCACAGAGAGATCAGTTTGAAAGGTTGAGCAAGAAATATGAGGATTTGTTTCCTGATGTTCCAAAGAGAGTTACTATAGCCTCTCATGATGTAGATGTTGGTGATGCCAAACCAATAAAACAGCATCCATACCGGATGAATCCTGAAAAGAGAAAGATTGCTGAGAGAGAGATTGAGTACATGTTAGAACATGATATTATCAGACCCTCCAACTCAGATTGGAGTTCGCCCTGTGTGCTAGTTCCAAAACCTGATGGAAGTACTAGATTCTGTACAGATTATCGCAAAGTCAATGCGGTAACTAGAACTGATGTATTTCCAATACCTAGGATTGATGATTGTATTGATAGTGTAGGGCAAGCAAAGTTTCTGACCAAGATTGATTTATTGAAAGGTTATTGGTGTGTGCCTTTAACTGAGAGGGCCAAGAGCATCTCTGCTTTTGCCACACCATCTGGATTGTACCAGTATGAAGTCCTACCCTTTGGCATGAAAAATGCCCCAGCCACGTTCCAAAGGATGATACAGTCTACAATCACCGGATTGCCACACACGGGTGCGTACATCGATGACCTGATCACATGGAGTGACTCCTGGGAAGAACATCTAAAAGATGTAGAGACGTTGTTCCAGCGCCTGACCCAGGCTAACCTGACTGTTAACCTGAGCAAGAGTGACTTTGGTTGTGCTACTGTCACCTATCTTGGCTACGTCATAGGCCAGGGTAAGGTGGCACCCATAAATGCTGAAGTCCAAGCCATCATGGACTTTCCAGTTCCTGACAACAAAAAAGCTTTGTGCCGCTTCCTTGGAATGATTGGGTACTACCGCAAGTTCTGCAAGAACTTTGCTGAGATTGCTCTCAGTCTAACTAACCAACTGAAGAAAGGCGTAAAGTTCACCTGGGATGATGCATGCCAGAGAGCCTTCGATCGCCTGAAGTCTCTGCTGTGTCACTTCCCCGTGCTCAAATCTCCTGACTTCAACAAACCGTTCTCCATCGCGGTCGATGCTAGCGACCAAGCTTGTGGATCTGTGCTCCTACAGAGAAGTGACTCTGATGACATTGAGCATCCCGTGGCATACTTCTCCAGGAAGTTCAATCGCCACCAAACGAACTATTCCACAATAGAGAAGGAACGGTTGGCTCTGGTCCTTTCTTTACAACACTTTGAGGTTTATGTTTGTGCAGGACAAAAGCCAATGATTGTGTACACTGACCACAATCCGTTAATGCTTTTGAGTAAGATGAAAAACAAGAATCGGAGATTGTTGAATTGGAGTTTGATTTTACAGGAGTTTGACTTGGAAATTAAGCATGTAAAGGGTACAGACAATGTAATTGCTGATTGCTTATCCCGTGTTTGAATGTGTATATATATATCATGTGTTTGAATATTGTATGATATGTGTATATATAGACAAGTGTTCACTTAACCATTTTGTATTGAAAAGAAAAATTTTGCCTTTATGAGTCTCAATTTTTCCCTTTTGGAATGGAGGTGTAATGTGAATATAGGCCACTAGATGGCAGTATTTACCTTTTTTTTTGTTAAGCTCAGACTGGAGTCATGTTTAGACATGTCCTGGACATGTCTGGGGCAAGTCTCAGAAAATTTAAAAAAAAAAGGTCTAAATGTGGGTGGGGTCTGCAAAAGAGTATATAAGGAAAAGAATTGAGACAGTAAAGTAGTAGGAGAAATTGCAAGATGATGACCAGACCTGCCATTCTGTTCAAGACCTGTGACGTTTCTTTTGTGGATTTCTTTGCCTGTGTTTGAGCTTTTTCATCATCTAGGACATCACCAAGCCACCCCCACGAAAAGGGACTGTAAATATTTTTGTTGTGATAAATTCAATCTTGGTCTTTAGGTTAGTTAGTTGTTATTGTTTTAAAAATTAAATGTGTTTTAGTTGTTAAAACTGTATCTGTCATCCCTTGCTGTTGCTGTTGCGTTGTAAATTTAATAACAAATTGGGGCCATAACAGGGGAAACAACGTTGCCACTCCAAGTATCAGGTGTATGGGAAATCCATCTGGGGCCTTTGTTTCCTTTTCTCACTAAGTGATAACAGTTATCTGTCACCCACAGGCAGTGACTGAATTATGACGTTGAAGCTGTATTCTAATAGATATACTGACTAGACCAGACTAGATTTTCTAATACCATCACATGGGAGTGATACTTTAAAATAACACCAAACTAAAATTGTTGAGTGACCTGTATTTTCCTCAAGGTTGATGCAATTCTCAGTACTGGCTACAAGTTCTATGTAAACTGCTAGGAGCACTGCATGTGCTCTCGCTATGTGACTTACTCCCGCTGTGTGTGAGTCAGCATCACTGTTAACGGTAGGGAACAAGCGCTTCGGTTTTTTAATTTCCGTTTGCACATGATAGTATTGTTTATATCACAAAATAATAATGAAAGAGCACCCTTCAAAATAATAGTTACACACTCAGTTAAATGGAAACGGTTAACTATAAGCTGTGCTCTCTACATTTCCAACAGTGACTGAAGTCAGAATTAACCCGTCATGGAATTATCAAAATGAGCTGATACATGCTCCTATGGCGTTAAAACAAATTATTTGGGCTAATGTTTTATACCAAAATGTATTTTGTACATTTACAAAATTTTACTTTCAAACATTTCATTTCCTAAAATGTATTTAGTAGATTACAAAATGTTACTAGATATATTTGCTTTCAATAAAAGGTACTCACTTTGAGCCGCCTTTCATAATCTGGTGAGGGAACCTGATCAGGAGGAAGGGGGCTTGTTTTATGAATTTTGTGAATTAATATTTTATTGACTTATCATGTGTTCATCAGTAGCCTTACTAATGAAAATGCCATAACGCCATAATGTGCAATTAAGATCCATGTCAGATTCCCAAATGTGACATTGTTAAAATCTATGTAATCAAACTGAATGTCAGAACATGTACTTGTTAATAAATACGTATGCCAATGAACTTCAGTCTTTTTCAACATATTTCATTAGAAACAGATAGATAGCTGAGAAAGTTGAGTAAGAGTTAGGTAGTTTTATTTCTGATAAGCTGCTATCACTGGATGATAAAATTAAAATCCTTGTTACAATTCTCATTTATTGCCTCCCAATGAAATTCCCATGCACTATTTCAATAATTGCAGTAATAATAGGCCATTTCTGCACGACAGCTATAATCTGTCACTTTTTGGTGCATAGAAATTCCCTGACTTGGATTGATGGGGTTATGTGTCAGTGGGATGTTAACTCTGGAGTATACACTTCTCATTAATAATAGGGATACGCTGCACAGGGTATTTCCTCTGACTGGGTACAATGTTTATATGGATATTTTGGGGTTGTCCCAAGGGGTGTGTGGAACGTAGGAATTACCTTCCAGTCCCAGTTGTACACATGGAGTAAACGGTAATATCTGCATGAGAGCCATTCAAATACCCAAGATGTTAGAATAAGTCAATCGGCACTAGAAAGTGAAAAATTTCATTTTCTTTTTCAAAATACTAAGTTGGCTTTCCAAATACTAATATATAAAAAACCCAAACCTCTCAAATTTTATGTATAACTTTTAAACTAAGCCTTTCATTTTCTTATCAACCTTAAAATCTACATCTACATGCCATAGCAATTGTTTATGTTTGTCCTCTTCATATTTGATGTCCTTTCTTATATCGCTTTAACATTTTTGTGTAAAAGCTACTTGAAATTGTCTCTCTCTTTCATTTCCATATCAAAACTGGGATTATTGGGTGTGGAAAGTCCCGGCAGGTACATCCCTCAGTGCTTTGGCTGTTTCATTTCCATATCAAAACTGGGATTATTGGGTGTGGAAAGTCCCGGCAGGTACATCCCTCAGTGCTTTGGCTGTTTCATTTCCATATCAAAACTGGGATTATTGGGTGTGGAAAGGCCCGGCAGGTACATCCCTCAGTGCTTTGGCCAACCGAAAAACAGAAGAAAGACAGTCATAGAGAACAATCACCAGTGGTTCTCAGTATATGGTGGTACCTTTGACAGTTTGAGTCAATTTACCGTTTGCATTGCGACACACGTTACAAAGTCAAAAACGTTTCAGCACGTTGTGAAACTTAGTTCCCAAATTGTTTTTGACCTTGTAAAAAAAACATGTTCCCGCTGAGTAATTTTGTTTAGTGTTACAGACTCTGTTGGGAAACACAAGGAGAGCACGGAGAGAGGGACCGAACACGGAGAATCGGGACACTGGGACTCGGAACAAGGGGAGAGAGACGCCATATGCAGGGATAACCAATAATTCAATAATAAAACTAAAAAGACTCGGATGGAATAAACGTGGCACAAAGGCCAAAAAAGACACCGTGCACAAGCACTGAAAAGAGGAGAAACTCAGGAATAACAAATTAACCAAAAAACTCAGGAACTAGGAAACACTGGAGGGAAACACAGACTAGGGCACTCGGGAACACCAGGGGGCAGACAATGGGCACTCGGGAACACTAGGAGAGCAGACTAGGGCACTCGGGAACACTAAGGGGGCAGACTAGGGCACTCAGGAACACTAGGGGGCAGATTAGGGCACTCGGGAATATTAGGGGGAAGACTAGGGCACTCGGGAACACTAGGGAGCAGCACAGACTAGGGCAATTGGGAAACAGGAGGCTCGGGAAGACACAGCAGGCAGATGGCAGACTCGGGCAGCACAGCTGGCAGAGGGCAGGCTCGGGAAACACAGCAGGCGGGGAGCAGGCTCGGGCAGACACAGCAGGCGGAGGGCAGGCTCGAACGGGCACAGCTGGCAGAGGGCAGGCTCGGGAAACACAGCAGGCAGAGGGCAGACTCGGACGGTTCAGGGACACTCAGACACAGGAGGCTCGGAAGAAACAGGAACACTCGGAAACAACAGACACTGGAATGAAGGGAGTGAGGAGAGAAGCAGAGAGTGATGAGAAGTGGAAACATGTCGAAGCGGGGAGTGAAGTCAGATCAGAATAGCTCTGCTCTGCCAGGGAATATATAGGGAGGGGGCACGGAAAAACATTGGTGCTGAAAATTAATATAATTAACAAGGGGTGGAACGCGAGAGAAACCTAATTACATGGAACAGAAAAACATCAACACACGGACGAGGATCACAAGACTCTCCCATTGACGGGTTAAATAAACTGAATAAAGACTCCTAAGTGCATAGTGTGAGAGGCAGGACAGAATAGATTAATGCAGAGAGTCTGCAGGAAACACAGCGAAGCAGATTAAATGAAAGCAAGAGGCGGAGACTAGAACAGGGCGAATGTGGAGAGGTCGTTAGTCAATTACTAAGTGCAGCTGTACAATCCCGAGTGCTCGTTCGTACGTTAGTCTTATATACAATGTTAGTTTTGGTTAGTAAATTATACGAAAACAACAAACTGTTAGTACAGGTTAGTAATATAGAAAAGCAAGGGGAAAAAAGCAAAGGAGAACGGAAAGAAGGCTGAAACCCTTCCTTAAAGCAAAGGTGCACCACCATGCTCATTTCAGAGCCCTTGATATTTTAGATTATTTTAGATTATTTAGATAAATTATCAGATTATTATTAGGATATTATAATATAAAAATATTTTAAATATATTAGCGCCCTCCATAATTACTGGCACCCCTGGTTAAGACGTGTTCTTTAGCTTCTAATAAATTCAGTTTTTTTCTAAATAATATGGGACCACAATGAAAAAAAGAGGAAAATCCAACCTTTAATTCAAGTGCATTTATTCAGTGGGAAAAAAAATCCCACATTAATAAATTATTCTTTTGCATAAAATCATGTATGCCACAATTATTAGCACCCCTGATGTTAATACTTTGTCCAACCCCCTTTTGCCAACATATGTCTGGTGTGTCTGGTGAACCATTTCTGTGTAGATTTGGCCGCATGTTTGGGGTCATTATCTTGCTGGAAAGACCCAGAGACGACCCATCTTCAGCTTTCAGGCAGAGGGCACCGGATTTTGATTTAAAATGTCCTGGTATTTCAAAAGCGTTCATTATGCCATGCACCCAAACAAGGTTCCCAGGGCCTTTGGAAGAGAAACAGGCCTACAGCATCACCGATCCTCCCCCATACTTCACAGCGGGCATGAGGTGCTTTTCTGCATACTCATCTTTAGTGTTCCACCAGACCCACTTGGACTGTTTGTTGCCAAAAAGCTCTATCTTGGTCTCACCTGACCAAAGCAGATGGTCCCAGTTGAAGTCCCAGTACCGCTTAGCGAACTCCAGACGTTTGCGTTTATGATTGTGTGTGAGAAAAGGTTTTTTCCGTGCATGCCTCCCAAACAGCTTTTTGACATGTAGATAGCGCCTGATGGTTGTTTTGGAGACTTTGTGATCCCAAGATGCTACCATTTGTTGCAATTCTTCAACAGTGAGTTTTTTCCTCTTACCATCCTCCTTGTTGTGCTTGGTGGCAAAATAACCTTGTGTCCTTGTCCAGGCTTGTTTACCACTGTTCCAGTTGTTTTAAACTTTTAAATGATTCCTCTGACAGTAGATATGGGCAGGTGCAGGCAATTGACTATTTTCTTGTAGCTATTGCCTGACTTGCGAAGGTCGACACACATCTGCCTTACTTACTTTTTTCCCCCCTTGAAATTCACTCTGAGTTGAAGGTTACATATTTCTACAATTTTCAGTGTCAGAGTATGCTTCTGCAATAAAAATTGAATTTATTTTAAGGCTTTCAACACATCTTAACCAAGGGTGCCAATAATATATATATATATATATATATATACACACACACTCACACACACACACACACACACATATATATATACTTATATGCACACATATATATATATACTTATATTCTGAAATATTTCTTCACCCAAAGAGTAATCTCAATGTGGAATAGCTTGCCTGACCATATTGTTGAGGCAGAGACCTTGGAGGTTTTCAAGAGCAGGCTAGACTAAAAGCTAGATATCATTGAGTCATTCACTATCTGAAGGGATATATTCACAATAGTATAAAGAAACTGGCGAGGTTAGTAGGGCTGAAAGGCCTGTTCTTGCCATTCATGTTATGTTATGTTATGTTATGAAACAGCAGCACGAGGAGCGCAGCACTGGAACAGCAACACAAGGAGCGCAGTGCAGAAACAGCAGCACGAGGAGCGCAGCACTGAAACAGCAGCACGAGGAGCGCAGCGCTAAAACAGCAGCACGAGGTGCGCAGCGCTGAAACAGCAGCACGAGGAGCGCAGCACTGAAACAGCAGCACGAGGTGCGCAGCGCTGAAACAGCAGCACGAGGAGCGCAGCGCTGAAACAGCAGCACGAGGAGCGCAGCGCTGAAACAGCAGCACGAGGAGCGCAGCACTGAAACAGCAGCACGAGGTGCGCAGCGCTGAAACAGCAGCACGAGGAGAGCAGAGCTGAAACAGCAGCACGAGGAGCGCAGAGTTGAAACAGCAGCACGAGGAGCGCAGCACTGAAACAGCAGCACGAGGTGCGCAGCGCTGAAACAGCAGCACGAGGAGAGCAGAGCTGAAACAGCAGCACGAGGAGCGCAGCGCTGAAACAGCAGCACGAGGAGCGCAGAGTTGAAACAGCAGCACGAGGTGCGCAGCGCTGAGAGAGCAGCACGAGGAGCGCAGCGCTGAAACAGCAGCACGAGGTGCGCAGAGCTGAAACAGCAGCACGAGGTGCGCAGCGCTGAAACAGCAGCACGAGGAGCGCAGAGTTGAAACAGCAGCACGAGGAGCGCAGCACTGAAACAGCAGCACGAGGTGCGCAGCGCTTAAACAGCAGCACGAGGAGCGCAGAGTTGAAACAGCAGCACGAGGAGCGCAGCACTGAAACAGCAGCACGAGGTGCGCAGCGCTGAAACAGCAGCACGAGGAGCGCAGAGTTAAAACAGCAGCACGAGGAGCGCAGCACTGAAACAGCAGCACGAGGAGCGCAGCACTGAAACAGCAGCACGAGGTGCGCAGCGCTTAAACAGCAGCACGAGGAGCGCAGAGTTGAAACAGCAGCACGAGGAGCGCAGCACTGAAACAGCAGCACGAGGTGCGCAGCGCTGAAACAGCAGCACGAGGAGCGCAGAGTTAAAACAGCAGCACGAGGAGCGCAGCACTGAAACAGCAGCACGAGGAGCGCAGCACTGAAACAGCAGCACGAGGAGCGCAGCACTGAGAGAGCAGCACGAGGAGCGCAGCACTGAAACAGCAGCACGAGGAGCGCAGCGCTGAAACAGCAGCACGAGGAGTGCAGCGCTGAAACAGCAGCACGAGGTGCGCAGCGCTGAAACAGCAGCAGGAGGTGCGCAGCGCTGAAACAGCAGCACGAGGAGCGCAGCACTGAAACAGCAGCACGAGGTGCGCAGCGCTGAAACAGCAGTACGAGGTGCGCAGCGCTGAAACAGCAGCACGAGGAGCGCAGAGTTAAAACAGCAGCACGAGGAGCGCAGCACTGAAACAGCAGCACGAGGAGCGCAGCACTGAAACAGCAGCACGAGGAGCGCAGCACTGAGAGAGCAGCACGAGGAGCGCAGCACTGAAACAGCAGCACGAGGTGCGCAGCGCTGAAACAGCAGCACGAGGAGCGCAGAGTTAAAACAGCAGCACGAGGAGCGCAGCACTGAAACAGCAGCACGAGGAGCGCAGCACTGAAACAGCAGCACGAGGAGCGCAGCACTGAGAGAGCAGCACGAGGAGCGCAGCACTGAAACAGCAGCACGAGGAGCGCAGCGCTGAAACAGCAGCACGAGGAGTGCAGCGCTGAAACAGCAGCACGAGGTGCGCAGCGCTGAAACAGCAGCAGGAGGTGCGCAGCGCTGAAACAGCAGCACGAGGAGCGCAGCACTGAAACAGCAGCACGAGGTGCGCAGCGCTGAAACAGCAGTACGAGGTGCGCAGCGCTGAAACAGCAGCACGAGGTGCACAGCGCTGAAACAGCAGCACGAGGAGCGCAGAGTTGAAACAGCAGCACGAGGAGCGCAGCGCTGAAACAGCAGCACGAGGAGCGCAGAGTTGAAACAGCAGCACGAGGAGCGCAGCACTCAGAGAGCAGTACGAGTTTTCGTCAGTCAGATCAGTCCAGTCTGTTCCAATCCAGTCTGACAGTCCATTCAGACAGTCCAGTTCAGTCCAGACTGACAGTCCATTCAGACAGTCCAGTTCAGTCCAGACTGACAGTCCATTCAGTCAGCCAGTCAGTCACGTTGCCGTACCTACAAACATTGTGTCAAAGTCATGTCCCCTTGTGAAACTCTGTACCACATTTTCTTGTCCAGAGTTTGATCTGTTCTTGGTCATTTGTCATCTTTTCATTGGTAACTTTTGTGTGACTTGTGTGGCTCATTTTGCAAACTCTTAATGATCGTATCTTATTACTGAGTTCTCCTATTTTCTTCAGATAAAGATTGTATTATCTTTTCATGTTAGATATCTGAACAAACTCATATAAATATGAACAAATGTATTTGTTTTCAGACTTAAAGGAATATCAAAATAGTGTTTTACTGCTATCCATCATATTTTCATCTGTAATATCCAGTTTTCCTCGCCATGTTGAAGAATATTCATTTCCTTCAGAACAAACATTTTGTTCAAAAAACGGGGATCATTATCAGTATTATAATGACATATTTAATACAATTAACTTTTACATTCCTGTTTTGTTTTGTTTTGTTTTGCTTCGTTGGATCAGTAAGAAGTTTTTTGATCCCTCATAATTGAATGTTATGAGCATTACCAACAGAGTAAAACCAAAGACTCAGCTGTGTGCATTCCAGCTGTCATTGTTTTAATGAACATTGTCAGGAATACAACATCAAATGAATTACTGTATTTATCTGAATGATATAGATAACACTTCTCACCGCCTAGTTTGCTTTAGTTGACAAACTCTGGACCGATTCCTGAGCTCATGAATTCTTGGGATACCACTTGATTTTTTATTAATTTATTTAAGGACAGCGTGTGTTTACATTAATCATTTACAAGAAATGACCAGATGGGCACACCTGATTTAGCAGAAAGCTAATTTCCATCTGCAGTCCAACATAAAACTTAGAAACACACTGTAAAATAAATCGTACAGTGCCTCCAATAAGTATTTGTACACTACCTGAAAATTCGACTACATAACAGCTTTTGTATATTTGCCTAAATGCTTGCTATTGTGTGTAAAAGTGATTAAAATATTTGATAATCAATATGTTTTAAACAAATATTTAATGTCAAAATGGCATATTTGGTCAGAAAGGCGATTATCTGACCCAATAAGTATCTGTACAGTTCAATTAGTGAGTCACAAAACTTATAATACTCACCTAAAATTGACTCAAGATGTTTACAGGACATGGTTGACTCACTTGGTCTGATTTGGTCAAGCCTGACCATACTGGACACTCCCTCTGTACACAGACTGGCCAATGTAAATGGCCTGACCATGCCCAGAATGTATTCCTGTGATATATGGCTAAGACAGGCGAGATACCCTTTCGAATGCGGGAGCAAATCATTCAGCTACATAAGGAAGGCCAAAGCACCAGAAAAATTGGAACTTGGCTATCGTTACGCCACGCGACTGTGCAGTACATCATCAAGAAGTACAAACAGTCTGAACGCTTAGCCAATGCTGCCAGGAAAGGACGTCCCAGGAAGACCAGTCAGCGCACTGACCGGTACATCTCCCTGCTGGTACAGAGGGAGAGACAGTCCTCGGCCTCCAGTCTTGCCACCAAAGTGGAGGAAGCAACTGGAAGCCATGTTTGTGCCCAGGCCATCCGTAACCGGCTCCATAAAGTACAGTAGTGTACAAATACTTATTGGAGCCACTGTACAAAACATCCAGCATGAAACCACATTCCCTACAGCAGCCTAACGAGCTGCTCCTGATGTTGTGTGCATCATGTAGATAGTATATCTGAGGTCTACTTTCTGATAAACAACGATTAAAAATGTTCCAAAGGTTATAAATATAGTTTAAGAAATGTAAAAATACTGAGAACTCAACAAAAATGACAAAAGTGCTTATATAAGTGCAAATGAGCCCCATGAAAGGAGCAATAATGACGCTATTAAATACCAGCAAAGTTACAGGACTAAGTACCAGCAACGGTAATTCAAGGTTACAGGAATAAATGCCAGCAACGATAATTCAAGGTTACAGGACTAAATACCAGCAACGGTAATTCAAGGTTAAAGGAATAAATACCAGGTAATTCAAGGTTACAGGAATAAATACCAGCAACGGTAATTCAAGGTTACAGGAATAAATACCAGCAACGGTAATTCAAGGTTACAGGAATAAATACCAGCAACGGTAATTCAAGGTTACAGGAATAAATACCAGCAACGGTAATTCAAGGTTACAGGAATAAATACCAGCAAGAGTAATACAGAGTTCTGCAAGCAGCAGTAAAGTGGCAGTGCCTGTTCACCTATAACAACCTTAAAATGTAAATGCAATATGCCGCAGTCATCTGGTACAACAGGTGTCTCAAGGAATTGGCCGTCGTAAAATTTCAACAGATACATTTTCATTTATTGATGATTATGAATAAACATCATATATAACCACAATCACCTCTTCATTTTGTTGTTAACGTCAGTGCTTGTCTACACAGGACACAGTGTCAAGTGTTGTGCTTCAGTAACTTGATTACACTCCTTTTACACTCCTTTCTTCATGTTATATCTATTTATACGACAAGGAGGAACTACATGGACATGTTTATATAACTGTTGATTAGGATGCAGTTTCAGTTAACACTGACAGTCAGGGAAGTACGTTATTACGTAAACCCTACCATAATTGCAGGATGTTCAGTATGTCAAAATAAATTCAAGATAAGACAACTGCCATTCAGCGTCTGAGCCAATCAGTGTCATTTTCAGGATCGTTTGATCGGAAATGTTTCTCAATTTGGTTCAGTATAAAAGCCTGGGGATTTAGCCTGTGAACAGTTCTCCATCAGCATCCAGATTTCACACACTGTCTCAAGAAAGAAGATCAGGTGAGTACATTTACCTAATTATGCTCTTTTTGCTGTTTGTTTTATGGAGAACCAGTGTGTATACCAAGGATTCAGACAGACAGTAGGCTGGTTTTGGAATTATGATAAAAAAAAAATTTTTTGTATTCATTATTTGCTTTCCCGGTTATGATGTATATCAACGCAGCTAGTTTTAAATGTGCAAAGTTCAGGAACCAACTGAATTTTTATTTGTTGTCTTTCTTGTATCTAAATTTGATTTCAATTTTATTTTTATGTTCTTACATTGAGACAGTTTTTTTGGTTGGAATTCTTCTCTCTTCATAGTAAAAGGAAAGTCTTTTCCTCTTTGTTTACATAAAGACTAATAAATAGTATCTTTATGTGCCTATGCATATGTGTGCATGTGTAGGTAGGGTTATAGTTATAGGCATTTTTCAATAATCTATAAAATCATCTTTTTTGTCTCCATGTCTCACACACACACACATACAGTAACTGCTATCTCTTACGCCACATAAAATAAAGTGTAACAAACAGAAGGTTTTATAATACATTGCAAGAGGTTGACAATACTGTCTTTTTAATGACTTTTCAGAATGGCTGTCGCCTACAAAAATGTTCTGGCTATTTGCTTGTTCCTGAGTCTGATGGTGTGCTGCAAAGCTGCAGGAGGATCCTGTTACGCTCCACCATTGCGTTATGGGACAGAATGCAGGTATGTATTAGACTGCATTTCTCTTATCTGTTCTCTGTTGAAACATTACTATATCTTTAAAAGAGACAAAGGAGACTGGAGCACACTGATAAATTCACAGCCTTTATGCTGCAAATACACTAACGTTTCGACACTACTGTGTCTTCATCAGGACTCTGATGAAGCCACAGTAGTGTCGAAACGTTTTCATCAGAGTCCTGATGAAGCCACAGTAGTGTCGAAACGTTAGTCTATTTGCACCATAAAGGCTGTTAATTTATCAGTTTGCTCCAGTCTCCTTTGTCTCTTTTAATATCTGCTGTCCTTGAGCTGTTTAGCACCTGATTCAGCCGTCTTTTGCGGCAAGATGCGCGGTGACCCCTTTTTTATTACTATATCTTTATTAGTTTGGTGGCTTGGGCCTGCCCACATCACTGCATATTTGTTTAATTCACCTTAAAGCTTGGAAATAGTTCCTAGTTTGAATTGACTATTCTGGAAGGTAGAGACATGATATGTAGGCAGTTGCTCTTATATGTATTTTCTCTTTTGTCATTTTGCTTTGATTTGATTATATTAACGTCCCTTTTCAGCACAATTTATCTATGTAGGACAGAGAGAAACCCGTCATCGAGCATGATGCCCTACTCTTTACAATAGGTGACAAGGGATCTTTTATACGCATTACCACACATACCTTTGATATAACAGTCGTGAGGCACTGAGGGGGACGACATCACCCGCTGATAAGCCTCTAACCTTTCTCATTCAAGGATAAATGAGAGCAAATCGCCACTATCAGGATTTGAACCTGTGTCCTTCTGTTTGACTGACAGACATATGCTCTAATCACTGATCCATCCTGCCGCCCCTTCTTTTTGTCATGATTTTACTCTATTTGCCATGTTTTTGAGGTTCTGTCTGATCTCTGTATTGCTTGACCAGGCCTTGAATTGTGTATTGTGATTTGGTTACCTGATTATGTTCTCGTTTTGTCTCGTTCAGTTTTGCCATGTTTTGTATTTTGCCATTTTCCCCATTCCTGTTATTATTCCGGTCCATGTTTTGCTTTCACCCATGCATTGCAATTTGTCTCCCCCTGTCTGGTCTCTTGTCTTGTCATTGCTCACAGCCCCAGTATTGCATGACACACTTTCGGGTGATTTATTGGTTTCTGGGATTTCAAACATTCCTTCCAATCTCATTTTCTTCCTTCATCTTGCTTTTTCTAGATTACTAACCAATACTAACACTTTGCTGTTTTTGTTAAATTACTAAGACTAAAATTGTACATAGTACGAACTTACTAACAAGCACTAGGGATTGTATAGCTCAGGGGTGGCCAACCCAGGTCCTGGAGAGCCGCAGTGTTTGCTGATTTTTGGTGTTACTCAGCATTCGATTGATGGACTAAAGTAGTTGATCACTCACTTAAGTGATCTCACCTGGTGTCTCAGGTTTAATTTGGTAATAATGAGCCAATCAAGCAATTAGCATGAACAACCCACAAGACTCCTAGAGCTAATTAAGCAGACTTGCAGGTTGTGACAGCAATCTACGTGTTAACCAAAATTTGTCAATGTGGTTGGATATTTAGCATAGTTGTAATGCAGACAAAGTAGAAGTACATAGTACAGATAAAAGTTTATAGAGTAGGGGTGGATAACGCTGGTCCTGTTGAGACAGAGGGTGTGCTGAGTTTGGTTTTCTCCACCCGATTTAAACCGAAGACCCCAGGTGAGGTAAGTGAAGTGTGTAATTAACTGCTTTAATTCATCAATAAAGTGCTGAGTAACACTAAAAACCAGCAGACACTGCGGCTCTCCAGGACCAGGGTTGGCTACCCCTGGTATAGCTGCACTCTACTAATTGACAAACGATCCCTCAGCATTCGCCCTGTTCTAGTCTCCGCCTCTTGCCTTCACTCAATTTACTTTGCTGTGTTTCAGCAGATTCTCTGCACCTGTCTAATCACTGTTCTGCCACTCACTCTGTGCACGTAGAAATCCCTAACCGGATCTGTTTGTTCTGTCTATAGGCTGTCCTGTGATCCCTGTCTGCGTTTTGGCTTTTGCCCCTTTCATGTGATTAGGTTCTCCCTCACGTTTGCTTCCTTTGTAATCAGTCTTACTTCCTGCACCTGTGTTGTGTTAAGCATGTGACTTCCCATGAGTGTATATTAGGAATCTTTTCACAGCACTCCCTTGTCAGAACGTTTCTCTTGTTTACCTGTGCTGCTATCTCTTTGGCTTGTACTCATAGTGTTACTCTTCTGACTGGACCATCCGACTTACGACTTTTGGCTCTGCTTTTTGGAATTATTGTCTGCATCTGTTTACGAATCCTTTTTGCCCGACTACGAGTTTTGTTTGCTGCCCTGTTAACGGTTTGAATTACGCCCACTGGATTTTGGCTTTTGCTTCTCTAACAAACCTGTCCCTGTTTTCCGACCCTATTTTTACCCGACCACGAGTACTGTGATTGCTGCCCTGGTTTCGACTCGTTTTTGCCCAACTGGATTGTGAATTTTTGGATAGTGGACGTTGTACTGCTGCCTGCTCTGTTGGGGTCTCCCCCTTCAGAAATAGTCTCCCTTTTTTTGTACTTTCTGGTTCTCGCTTGTGGTTCCTAAATGTAATCCTGACACTTTTGTCATATCCTTGTAATCCGTACATTAGTTATTGTGGTAATTTTTTATTTTCAAGATGCATTAATCGTTACAATGAGTAAGATTCGCAGACAGATTGTGTAATGTCTGACCCTAGATAAAGTGCATAATTGAATTGCGTAGTCTTGCAGGAAACCACACAAGTTGCTGATCTGGGAGAACGCATTACCTTTGTGAATCATTTCCCACTTGTAGATTATTGTTATGTGACTGTCACTATCTCTGTGCAAACACAAGAACCACATATCCTGTCACCAGAGAACCACATATCCTATCACCGTAGACATTTATATCTCTCCTGCTGTTTACGCTGTCTTTGTTTTTATGTCTTCAGTCATTAAAAGTCTGCATGCGTAACAGAGTCTGGTCAGGGCCTGAAGGATGACGCCTCAAAAATGCAGTTTTCAGCATTTATTTGCTGCAGAAGACATAACATGAAACACTAAGATCTTCTGATCTTTGATGCACTTCTGCTCCCTCTTCAATCTACAAATGCATTGTCTGTATTTTTTGAATACATTCAGACATACGACCCATTTATCAACGATCAGAAAAACAAATGATATCGGGAACAATAATAATGACCAACCATAACATCTTTAAGAAATGTTAGTCACACAAAATGCAGTACAGTGACATCTGGTGAGCAAAATAAGGTAGTGGACGAAGTTAAGTAAATTAATAACGAAGACTCGGTTCTTCGCTTTTAACAAAAGAAAGTACATACCTGCAGAAGACATAACACGATCTTCTGATCTTTGACGCACTTCTGCTCCTAACCAGGCCAAATAACAGAGTTCACGTTACTCTTAGGCTACACAGCGAATCGCTTGGCTAGCTGATTGTGGCAAATCGCACCGAAACAGCAATAAAAAAGCATAAATAAACTTGTATTAATGAATGAACCGACGTAAAACAAGCTTGGAAATGTAACAATATTAATGTTAGCTCATGTATATATAAACCATAAAACTTCTAAAGCGTGATTTCCAAATAAAATACTAAAATAGAGCCACAGCACGTTAGCATACAACTTACCCTCATCAATGTAGAAATGCATTGTGAGGGCAGGACGAGAAGAGCTACGGAATGCATAAAGTACAAAACAGGCAAAGTGCAAAAACCATCATTTCCGTAGGTAATATGGAAAAACAATGACGGTGAATAGAAATAACTCATTGAGATAAAATTCACATATATTCCGCATACTAACAGAATGGCGAATTAGATATACAACCACAATTTTGAAATAATAAAGACTTTTTTTTTCTCTCTCTAAGTTACACATGAGCATACAATTAATTCAAATATCCTTTGTTTCAATTTCAGGTCTGGCACATCTGTATTTGGTCGTCCTGGATATAAAATTTACTACACTGTCTCAGTGACGGGCAATGCTGGAACCTTGGTATGCTGTCAGGCCAAAGGCTGCAACAGAGGAGGCGCACGTTCCTGTGCCCGGGGGTCTATGAGGTTTTACAGCATAGGCTGCAGCCATGACCGTATTCGAAGCTCACTATTGTGGGGAAACAATGTTGCCACTCCAAGTATCAGGTGTATGGGAAATCCACTTGGGGCCTTTGTTTCCTTTTCTAACTAAGTGATAACAGTTATCTGTCACCCACAGGCAGTGACTGAATTATGACGTTGAAGCTTTATTCTAATAGAAATATTGACCAGACCAGACTTTTGATTTTCTAATACCATCACATGGGAGTGATACTTTTAAATATCACCAAACTAAAATTGTTGAGTGACCTGTAT
The DNA here is from genome assembly GCA_029721435.1 of Gymnothorax reevesii. Classification (NCBI taxonomy): domain Eukaryota; kingdom Metazoa; phylum Chordata; class Actinopteri; order Anguilliformes; family Muraenidae; genus Gymnothorax; species Gymnothorax reevesii. Next base: position 89,194,431 of record CM056584.1, on the reverse strand, counting down.
TTTCCTTAAGGTTGATGCAATTCTCAGTACTGGCTACAAGTTCTATATAAACTGCTAGGAGCACTGCATGTGCTCTCGCTATGTGACTTACTCCCGCTGTGTGTGAGTCAGCATCACTGAAAACGGTAGGGAACAAGCGCTTCGGTTTTTTAATTGCCGTTTGCACATGATAGTATTGTTTATATCACAAAATAATAATGAAAGAGCACCCTTCAAAATAATAGTTACACACTCAGTTAAATGGAAACGGTTAACTATAAGCTGTGCTCTCTACATTTCCAACAGTGACTGAAGTCAGAATTAACCCGTCATGGAATTATCAAAATGAGCTGATACATGCTCCTATGGCGTTAAAACAAATTATTTGGGCTAATGTTTTATACCAAAATGTATTTCGTACATTTACAAAATTTTACTTTCAAACATTTAATTTCCTAAAATGTATTTAGTAGATTACAAAATGTTACTAGATATATTTGCTTTCAATAAAAGGTACTCACTTTGAGCCGCCTTTTATAGTCTGGTTTAAGAACCTGATCAGGAGGAAGGGGGCTTGTTTTATGAATTTTGTGAATTAATATTTTATTGACTTATCATGTGTTCATCAGTAGCCTTACTAATGAAAATGCCATAACGTGCAACTAAGATCCATGTCGGATTCCCAAATGTGACATTGTTAAAATCTATGTAATCAAACTGAATGTCAGAACATGTACTTGTTAATAAATACGTATGCTAATGAACTTCAGTCTTTTTCAACATATTTCATTAGAAACAGATAGATAGCTGAGAAAGTTGAGTAAGAGTTAGGTAGTTTTATTATTGATAAGCTGCTATAACTGAATGATAAAATTAAAATCCTTGTTACAATTCTCATTTATTGCCTCCCAATGAAATTCCCATGCACTATTTCAATAATTACAATAATAATAGGCCATTTCTGCCCGATAGAGCTATAATCTGTCACTTTTTGGTGCATACAAATTCCCTGACTTGGATTGGTGGGGTTATGTGTCAGTGGGATGTTAACTCTGGAGTATACACTTCTCATTAATAATAGGGATACGCTGCTCAGGGTATTTCCTCTGACTGGGTACAATGTTTATATGGGTCCATCCATGCAATAGGGTACAGAAGTGTGACATAGACATGGTATTTTAGAACATGCCCCATGATATCCATTTTTTGGGTTCAGGTAGTTCAATTAATATACTATTCAGTGAAACAGAAGACAAGATAATGCTACTGCTTGGAAAGTCGTTATTTTGCTTGATGTGTGACCTTTTGAAAATTGTCACTTACATGACATTGACAAGTAAGTCCTCCCAAAAATCCGCAAAATTATGAAAAGAAAGAGATTCTGTTGTTTTTCAGTCAGTAAATGCTTTTTTCAAAAGGATTGGGTTCAAACATTTGCAAAATACAACTTGAAGGTCTCGAAAATATAGTTGACACTTGCTGCCCTGAGGTGGCCTTGGGTCACACTTGGTTAAGATTCTTTTTTTTACAAAACAGACCCTCATTATTGTACAAATACATTTTTTTTTCTGCTATTGGTGGCATATATTTTCAATGATAAGTGATAAAAACAAGCCAGCTTCGGTTATATAATAATAGACTAGGTGAACGTTACATGAGTGATGAAAATGCTGGACGGAAAAACGTCACTGCCGTGATGTAACTCTTCACGATATGTTCCTGGTTTTATTTGAACTTTACATACATCAGAACTGTCCTTAAACAATTGTAATCTCCTAAACCCTTAATTTGTATTGCATAATGTACTTGTTGTTATATATGCAAGGATTGTTGACAAAATAATCAGTGTTTATTTCTATACTTGCGACAATAAAATGGTTGTTATTCTGCTGTCCTTCATATGTAATGGGTTATTATTAGTTGAACTCATGAATGGACAACACTAGCACCATTCAATGATGATCTCACAAGTGAGCTTACAGTAAGTGAGGCGATGAAGAGTACCTGGTACCGAGTGAGACGGTGGAGGTCGAACTACGTGAGGTGGAGAAAGTGGCCAGAAAAAAAAAGTCAAAAGTATCAGTACGTCTCTTTTTAAAAATATATTCTGGAATGTAATCGAACATCTCCACAAAAGTAAAATTGGAACAACAGAACAAAACAAGTGGCATAGAATTTCGATCATTCTCAACTTTAGTTGTAACAATTTTCTTTGTGCTTCAATATATTAGTTCATAACTTGCATCATTTCAAAAAGAATTGAGGATTAACTACCGATATTTCTGCAGAGGAGGTAGCGGTTTAATCGACTATATTGCAATTTTGTCATGGAAGATTCTGATGAAGTGTCTATTGCACTGAACAGTTTGTTTTGTGAAGTTTTAGTGCAGGGGTCACCAACCCTGACGTTTAGACACTATTTTTGTCACAAACGTAACAATGACATGATTATGAGAAGTTCATAATCACGACTGTGCACTGCGTTGACAATTTGAATGAATCGCGCAATATGGTAACTACCCTGAACTTGGATATAGCGTAAGCAATACAACCACCAAAAAAAAGTACAGAACACGCAATCAACCTGTCACAGGCCGAAGGAACGCCGAAAATGAGAATACTTGGAACAATCGTGACCCTTAACAGCCGTGAAGTGATGTCCATCGTCATGTTTGACATTCGGTCAAAACATGCACAACGCAAGTGCATCCACTTTTAGGATGCAAAACAACGAGGGTAGTGGCTTGATATCGCCACTAATTTTACGTCAGAAGGTTATATCGTACCTCTATATGATAATCCACAAAAGACTGCTTGTTTGCACGAACGTGATTCTTAGAACGAACGTGATTTGTGGAAATGAGTTGACGGAAAAACTTATCCGAGTCGGCTGGACGCCATCCTGCGGCTTCCTGCTTTATCCTCAGATGCAATGACTTGGGTAGCATTGAAAACAAGAATTGACGACCTCGGCGCTGATGTAGATCAGGAAATGAGGAAATTATGGTCGGTGAAATCCGTTCTTGTACGTTACGTGACAGTTGACGGAATTTCCGCATTGAAATTATTATGAGCTCCTCTGAATCACCAGTTGTATTGACAAGTGGGGGATGAACTGAATTTATTACACTGACAAATAAACATCACAACCGGGGTCTAAGTTTGTTTATTCAAACATTGTTTGAGCACGAAAACAAATGTCAGAGTTCAGGCTCTTGTTTGACGGAATTCATCACGAAAGTGACACTAAAAAGCTTATTTTTCATATTTAAAAACAAATTTTCCAATTTTTGAAAACAAGTTTGAGAGTGGTTAATCAGATGCTGATAATAAGATTAGTTGTTGTATGCAAATACTACAGCCTTTTGAATATTCTCAGGAAAGCTTAAAATATACAATGCAGAAAATGTCACAAAATGACGTTTGAAAATCTACCAATTTTTCACACATTTTCAAGTGCTGTAAAAATACTAAGGAACAAAGCATATTGAAACTATAGAAGTTATCTCCCCTAGCGATGTACTTTTTGGCAATATATAAATATTCCACATATCACTTATTGTCATGGCACACAACTGAGCTTGTTTCACAAGGCAATAAAATACACATTTGCATGGATGGACCCATATGGATATTTTGGGGTTGTCCCAAGGGGTGTGTGGAACGTAGGAATTACCTTCCAGTCCCAGTTGTACACATGGAGTAAACGGTAATATCTGCATGAGAGCCATTCAAATACCCAAGATGTTAGAATAAGTCAATCGGCACTAGAAAGTGAAAAATTTCATTTTTTTTTCAAAATACTAAGTTGGCTTTTCAAATACTAATATATAAAAAACCCAAACCTCTCAAATTTTATGTATAACTTTCAAACTAAGCCTTTCATTTTCTTATCAACCTTAAAATCTACATCTACATGCCATATCGATTGTTTATGTTTGTCCTCTTCATATTTGATGTCCTTTCTTATATCGCTTTAACATTTTTGTGTAAAAGCCACTTGAAATTGTCTCTCTGTTTCATTTCCATATCAAAACTGGGATTATTGGGTGTGGAAAGTCCCGGCAGGTACGTCCCTCAGTGCTTTGGCTGTTTCATTTCCATATCAAAACTGGGATTATTGGGTGTGGAAAGTCCCGGCAGGTACGTCCCTCAGTGCTTTGGCCAACCGAAAAACAGAAGAAAGACAGACTGAGAGAACAGTAACCAGTGGTTCTCAGTATATGGTGGTACTTTTGACAGTTTGAGTCAATTTACCGTTTGCATTGCCACATACGTTACAAGGTCAAAAACATTTCAGCATGTTGTGAAACACAGTTCCCAAATTGTTTTTGACCTTGTAAAAAAAACATGTTCCCGCTGAGTAATTTTGTTTAGTGTTACAGACTCTGCTGGGAAACACAAGGAGAGCACGGAGAGAGGGACGGAACACCGGGACTCGGAACAAGGGGAGAGAGACGCCATATGCAGGGTTAACCAATAATTTCATAATAAAACTAAAAAGACTCGGATGGAATAAACGTGGCACACAGGCCAAAAAAGACACCGTGCACAAGCACTGAAAAGAGGAGAAACTCAGGAATAACAAATTAACCAAAAAACTCAGGAACTAGGAAACACTGGAGGGAAACACGGACTGGGGCACTCGGGAACACTAGGGAGCAGACTAGGGCACTCGGGAACACCAGGGGGAAGACTAAGGCACTCGGGAACACCAGGGGGCAGACTAGGGCACTCGGGAACACTTGAGGAGCAAAGTAGGGCACTCGGGAACACTAGGGGGCAGACTAGGGCACTCAGGAACACTAGGGGGCAGACTAGGGCACTCAGGAACACTAGGGGGCAGACTAGGGCACTGGGGAACACTAGGGAGCAGCACAGACTAGGGCACTCAAAAAACAGGAGGCTCGGGAAGACACAGCAAGCAGTGGGCCAACTCGGAGGGGCACAGCTGGTAGATGGCAGACTCGGGCAGCACAGCTGCCAGATGGCAGGCTCGGAAAACACAGCAGGCGGGGGGAAGGCTCGGGCGGACACAGCAGGCAGGGGGCAGGCTCGCGCGGACACAGCAGGCGGGGGGCAGGCTCGGGCGACACTCCAGGCGGAGGGCAGACTCGAACGGGCACAGCTGGCAGATGGCAGACTCGGGCGGCACAGCTGGCAGATGGCAGACTCGGGCGGCACAGCTGGCAGAGGGCAGGCTCGGGAAACACAGCAGGCAGAGGGCAGACTCGGATGGTTCAGGGACACTCGGATGCAGGAGGCTCGGAAGAAACAGGAACACTCGGAAACAACAGACACTGGAATGAGGGGAGTGAAGAGAGAAGCAGAGATTGATGAGAAGTGGAAACATGTCGAAGCGGGGAGTGAAGTCAGATCAGAATAGCTCTGCTCTGGTGGGGAATATATTGGGAGGGGGCACAGAAAAACATTGGTGCTGAAAATTAATATAATTAACAAGGGGTGGAACGCAAGAGAAACCTAATTACATGAAACAGAAAAACATCAACACACGGATGAGGATCACAAGACTCTCCCATTGACGGGTTAAATAAACTGAATAAAGACTCCTAAGTGCATAGCGTGAGAGGCAGGACAGAATAGATTAATGCAGAGAGTCTGCAGGAAACACAGCGAAGCAGATTAAATGAAAGCAAGAGGCGGAGACTAGAACAGGGCGAATGTGGAGAGGTCGTTAGTCAATTAGTAAGTGCAGCTGTACAATCCCGAGTGCTCGTTCGTACGTTAGTCTTATATACAATGTTAGTTTTGGTTTATAAATGATAGGAAAACAACTAACTGTTAGTACAGGTTAGTAATATAGAAAAGCAAGGGGAAAAAAGCAAAGGAGAACGGAAAGAAGGCTGAAACCCTTCCTTAAAGCAAAGGTGCACCACCATGCTCATTTCAGAGCCCTTGATATTTTAGATTATTTTAGATTGTTTAGATAAATTAAAAGATTATTATTAGAATATTACAATATAAGAATATATATATATATATATATATATATATATACTGCGCCCTCCATAATTACTGGCACCCCTCGTTAAGATGTGTTCTTTAGCTTCTAATAAATTCTGTTTTTTTCTAAATAATATGGGACCACAATGAAAAAAAAGAGGAAAATCCAACCTTTAATTCAAGTGCATTTATTCAGTGGGAAAAAAATCCCACATTAGTAAATTATTCTTTTGCATGAAATCATGTATGCCACAATTATTAGCACCCCTGATGTTAATACTTTGTCCAACCGCCTTTTGCCAACATAACAGCAAGTAATCTTCTCATATAATGTTTCACCAGATGGGAGAATACAGAAAGAGGGATCTTCGGCTATTCCTCTTTGCACAATCTCTCTAAATCATCCACCGACCTGCGTCCTCTCCTCTGCACTCTCCTCTTCAGCTCAGTCCACAGTTTTTCAATGGGGTTGAGGTCTGGGGACTGAGATGGCCATAGGAGGAGCTTGATTCTGTGTCTGGTGAACCATTTCTGTGTAGATTTGGCCACATGTTTGGGGTCATTATCTTGCTGAAAAACCCAGTGACGACCCATCTTCAGCTTTCAGTCAGAGGCCACCTGATTTTGATTTAAAATGTCCTGGTATTTCAAAGCATTCATGATGCCATATGCACCCTAACAAGGTTCCCAGGGCCTTTGGAAGAGAAACAGGCCCACAGCATCACCGATCCTCCCCCATACTTCACAGTGGGCATGAGGTGCTTTTCTGCATACTTGTCTTTTGTGTTCCGCCAGATCCACCTAGAGCTTTTTGGCAACAAACAGTCCATCTCATCTGACCAAAGCACACAGTCCCAGCTGAAGTCCCAGTACCGCTTAGCGAACTCCAGACGTTTGCGTTTATGATTGGGAGAAAAGGTTTTTTCTGCGCATGCCTCCCAAACAGCTTGTTGGCATGTAGATAGCGCCTGATGGTTGTTTTGGAGACTTTGTGATCCCAAGATGCTACCATTTGTTGCAATTCTTTAACAGTGAGTTTTTTCCTCTTACCATCCTCCTTGTTGTGCTTGGTGGCAAAATAACCTTGTGTCCTTGTCCAGGCTTGTTTACCACTGTTCCAGTTGTTTTAAACTTTTAAATGATTCCTCTGACAGTAGATATGGGCAGGTGCAGGCGATTGGCTATTTTCTTGTAGCCATTGCCTGACCTGTGAGGGTCGACACACATCTGCCTTATTTGAATGGTGTGTTCCTTTGTCTTTCCCATGTTTAAGGGTGGATAAGAGAAATGGCCTTTACGTCACGTCATATTTATACCCCAGGGAAACAGGAAGTAATGAATTACTAATTAAATGTTCCTGAATACTCTGCTCAACTTTGTAAACTACTGTAGAAATGACAGAAATACTTCAATTATATTTATTTCCAAGGAATTGTTAGGGGTGCCAGTAATTGTGGAAGAGGTGATTTTATGAAAAAGAATTATTTCTTAGTCGGTGATTTTTTTTTCCCCCTTGAAATTCACTCTGATACATTTTTCTACAGTGTCAGAGTATGCTTCTGCAATGAAAATTGAATTTATTTTAAGGCTTTTAACACATCTTAACCCAGGGTATATATATATATATATATATACACACATTATATTAGAATATTAGAATATATTTTATTATAATAAATAATATAATAGAATATTCTATATTATAATATTATTATAATAATATTAAAATAAAGGCAGATAAGGCGGTGGGTACTGATGGCTTATATCCAAGAGTGCTCAGGGAAGTTGGTGAGATTATCTTTAAGCTGCTATCCGCCATCTTCAGACGGCCTTTAGAAACTGGAGAAATACCAAATAATTGGAAACAGGGCAGTATAATACCAATATATAAGAAAGGGGACTGTACTGAGCCAGGAAACTACAGGCCAGTCATTTTAACTTGCATTGTGTGCAAAATATTGGAATCTATCATAAAAGATGAGCTGGACTTATTTCTTGAACGTAACAGTATCTTGAGGGATAGCCAACATGGTTTTCGGAAGGGAAGATCATGCCTAACAAACCTTCTGGAGTTTTTTGAAGAGGCCTTCTAGACTTATGACCAGAGCAGGGCTTATGACATCATATACTTGGATTTTCAGAAAGCATTCGATACAGTACCACATAACAGACTAATTTTTAAAATGAGCTCCATTGGAGTTACAGGAGGTATTCAGAAGTGGATTCAAAACTGGTTACAGGACAGAACACAGAGTGGTGGTCAGTGGTATCTCATCTGAGCTAGGTATGGTGGGGAGTGGCGTCCCCCAGGGATCGGTGTTGGGACCCCTGTTGTTCCTCATCTACATTAATGACCTTGATAGGAATAATGAGAGCAGATTGGTTAAATTTGCAGATGATAGTAAATTGGGGGTGTAGAACCTTAATGTTTGATTTAGCTTACAACATATGTCAAAAGTAATATTGTTGGAACACATGCTCATTACGCGTGTAAAATTTGGATGTTTAGTTGATATAGCCCCATTCAGGCCCAGCAGTCAACTTTACAACCTAGGATGTTCTTGCTGCCTGCCTGCGAGGGTAACTTCCTTTGTTCTCAGCAGGAGGCTGGAGACATTCAATCCTCGCTGCCCAGCTTCTCTGAAACTTGCATCACTGTTCTCATTGAAGTCCGCTGTACTCACCAACAGTTGCCATAGTTAAACTGTAGCTGATGGCAAATTCGTGCTTGAGCTGCCAGACTTTCACACTGCATCCTCCACTTTCGCCGTTGGGTTTATTAGAACAAGTTAATTTCAGCCCAGGTACATTAATCTGCTTAAAACAATCTAAATCTGTGTTAAATTCATAATATGTTTATGTTCAATATCCTGTAAAGAAATCACTTATATATTTATAACACAATTGGACTATAATACTCCATTTTAAGGCTTTTCCATGACAACTGCATCATATTAGCACATATTCATATCATGTTTGGTCTTTTTATTCTCGGGGAAATCTAAGGAACTGAGTGGAGCATGTTTCATTTCCCTTGAAATTATGTTTCACTCTCTTTTTGGGAAGCTCCTAAAAAACTGGTTAGAGTTTACGCGGGCAATTGCCCTAGTGTTAACACCTTGATGGGGGAAAGCCCACCTTGTTCGGAGGCATGGTTTTGAGTGCTTAAAGGAAGGAGATTCTAACCGAAGGGGCTTCTTCTTCTTTTCTCTTCTATCAAGATATGACGCGTGAAGGGTGAGTTGGGAAAAGTCACATGCCGCCTCGCTCCGCGACCTAGGTAGGCGGATCGAGATGGCATCTGAATTTCTCCCCGGCCACATGGTGCGGCCTGGCACCACGTGGCCTTCATCTTTTCCAGGTATGAATATATATATTCTCTTTCTAAATAATGTGTAACTGGTAATTGGCTTTGCATTGATTTGTTTGATCTAAGTTTGTGCCTACCTGGTAATTAGTGTGCATGAAAATGCTCACTATTGTTATCCCGGTCGCCTTCTTATTATTATTAGTGTGCATTGAAAATGTTTACTATTGTTATCCGGGTCTTCTTATTATTATTAGTGTGCATTGAAAATGTTTACTATTGTTATCCGGGTCTTCTTATTATTATTAGTGTGCATTGAAAATGTTTACTATTGTTATCCGGGTCTTCTTATTATTATTAGTGTGCATTGAAAATGTTTACTATTGTTATCCGGGTCTTCTTATTATTATTAGTGTGCATTGAAAATGCTCACTATTGTTATCCGGGTCTTCTTATTAGTGTGCATTGAAAATTCTCACTATTGTTATCCGGGTCTTCTTATTATTATTAGTGTGCATTGAAAATGCTCACTATTGTTATCCGGGTCTTCTTATTAGTGTGCATTGAAAATTCTCACTATTGTTATCCTGGTCTTCTTCTTATGAGTGTGCATGAAAATGCTCACTATTGTTATCCTGGTCGTCTTCTTATTATTACAAGTGTGCATTGAAAATGCTCATTATTGTTATCCGGGTCTTCTTCTTCTTATTAGTGTGCATTGAAAATGCTCACTATTGTTATCCGGGTCTTATTATTCGTGTGCATTGAAAATGCTCACTATTGTTATCCTGGTCTTCTCATTAAGGCCCAGTCACACAGCGAAAACGCATGAATTACGCATGAATTAAGCACAGATTTTCATTTCTGCGCGGAGCGTACGTCGTATGCGTAATTCGTAGGTGGAACGAACGTGGACTGTCAGTGATTGTAAGTGGATGTGCGTCGAAGGCGGTTTGTGCGTGATTTTGAGTTTTGAACGGTTCAAAAATTTTCCGACGCACAACTGTGCGTTGGTGTGCGTAATTCATGAGTCGGCATGCGTAGTTTATGCTTCGAGTATGCGTAACTATGCGCGGGACACTCGTCGGCCGTCAGTGCTTATGCGTCAGAACTGGTTTGAATCCGCGCACGTCCACGTCCGTCCACTGATGCCCCACGTTCATATCACGCATGAAATGCGCATGTATCACGTTCATTCCACTGACATTCACTGACGATACGTGAAGCGTTCGTGTTTGGACGTGCTCCGCCGGTGATTCATGCGTCGGGTGTGCGTCGAATGTTCGTGGAATACTGCATCGTGTTTGCTATTATGCGTCGACGTGCGCGATATGTCAGTGATTGTAAGTGATACATGCGTGGTTCATGCGCGATTCATGCGTGATTCGTCCGAGATTTCTACCCCCGACACCCCAAAAAATTGGTCAATTTCTCAACGCACAAGCACGCACAAACCCAATCTGTGCGTGATTTGCGAGTGATTCGTGCGTGATGGGCTGTGTGACTGGGCCTTTAAGTGTGCATTGAAAATGCTCACTATTGTTATCCTGGTCGTCTTCTTCTTATTATTATTAGTGTGCATTGAAAGTGCTCACTATTGTTATCCTGGTATTATTATTATTATTATAAGTGTGCATTGAAAATGCTCACTATTGTTATCCTGGTCTTCTTATTAGTTTGCATTGAAAATGCTCACTATTGTTATCATGGTCTTCTTATTAGTGTGCATAGAAAATGCTCACTATTGTTATCCGGGTCTAATTATTAATGTGCATTGAAAATGCTCACTATTGTTATCCGGGTCTAATTATTAATGTGCATTGAAAATGCTCACTATTGTTATCCTGGTCTTCTTCTTCATATTATTATTAGTGTGCATTGAAAATGCTCACTATTGTAATCCTGATCTTCTTATTAGTGTGCATTGAAAATGCTCACTATTGTTATCCTGGTCTTCTTCTTATTATTATTATTAGTGTGCATTGAAAATGCTCACTATTGTTATCCTTGTCTTCTTATTAGTGTGCATTGAAAATGCTCACTATTGTTATCCTGGTCTTCTTATTAGTGTGCATTGAAAATGCTCACTATTGTTATCCTGGTCGTCTTATTATTATTATTATTATTAGTGTGCATTGAAAATGCTCACTATTGTAATCCTGATCTTCTTATTAGTGTGCATTGAAAATGCTCACTATTGTTATCCTGGTCTTCTTCTTATTATTATTATTAGTGTGCATTGAAAATGCTCACTATTGTAATCCTGATCTTCTTATTAGTGTGCATTGAAAATGCTCACTATTGTTATCCTGGTCTTCTTCTTATTATTATTATTAGTGTGCATTGAAAATGCTCACTATTGTTATCCTTGTCTTCTTATTAGTGTGCATTGAAAATGCTCACTATTGTTATCCTGGTCTTCTTATTAGTGTGCATTGAAAATGCTCACTATTGTTATCCTGGTCGTCTTATTCGTGTGCATTGAAAATGCTCACTATTGTTATCCTGGTCTTATGATTATTATTATTATTATTATTATTATTATTATGATTAGTGTGCATTGAAAATGCTCACTATTGTTATCCTGGTCTTCTTCTTATTATTAGTATTTTTATTATTCTTCCTACACACTTAATGCGCCTCAACCGTTTATCGTAGAAACTTCATTCAAACTGCTTTGCGTAGGTCTTACTTAGGACACCTGTGCAATGTATTTTTCATCTTTGTAACTTTTATACTTTTTGAGTTATTAATAGAAAACTATAAATTTTTCCCCCATAGACTTAACATTGGCATTATGACATCACAATAGGGCCATTAAGCAAATGGAATCTTGTGCCAGGTGTTCTGACTCACTGCAGTAACTGTCAGTTTCTCAGGCTGTAAGACTACAATCTGGCTCTCTTGAGACTACAGCTTCCATACTGCTTTCCTTCCTTCTATTTTCTGTCATTCCTTCTTTCTTTTTCCCTCCTATTTCTTTCCTTCGTTCCTTCCTTCCTTTATTCGTTCCTTCTTTCCTACTTTACTTTCTTCTATCCTGCCTTTCATCCTTCCTCCCATTCTTCCTTCCTACCAATTTTCTTTTCTTCCTTCCTTAGTTTGTCTTTCCTTCCATCATGCCTTCTTTCCTTCCTTCATACCTACTTTCCTTCCTATCTTTCTTTCTTTCTGCTTTCCCTCTCTTTCCTTCCCTCTTTCTTTCTTTACTTTTTCTTTCCTTCCTTGTGTCTTCCTCCTGTTTTTCATTTCTTCTTCCTTACTTCCTTCTTTCCTTCCCTCCTTCCTTCCTCCTTCCTTTCTATCTTTACTTAAATTCTTCTTCTTCCCTTCTTCCTTTCCTTCCTTCCTTACTTCCTTCTTTCCTTTATTCCTCTGTTTTTTTCCATCCACCCTCGCCTTCTTTTATTTGTTCTTTCCTGCCTTCCTTTGATTTCCTTCTTTTTTTCCTATATTCCTTCTTTCCTTACTTCCCTCATTAGTTCCTTCTTTCCCTCCTTCCTTCTTTGTTCTTATTCCAAATTGTTTCGTAATCGTACGGTTCGCTACTTCTCCCAGTTTTCACCCGATCCCCAAACAATACACATCAACGCTCTAGCAACCACCCGGAACAACATTGCTGCCACCTAGCAACACCCTAGCAACCACTCAGAACACAATAGCAACCGCCTAACAACGCCCTAGCAACCACCCAGAACACCATAGTAACCGCATAGCAACGCCCTAGCAACCACCCAGAATACCATAGAAACTGCCTAGCAACCACTTAGAAAACCATAGCAACTGCCTGACAATGCCCTAGCAACCACCCAGAACACCATAGCAACCGCCTAGCAACCACCCAGAACACCTTAGCAACTGCCTAGCAACGCCCTATCAACCACCCGAAACACAATAGCAACTGCCTAGCAACGCCCTAGCAACCACCCAGAACAACATACCAACTGCCTAGCAACGCCCTGGCAACCACCCAGAACACCATAGCAACTACCTAGAAACACCCGAGCAACCACCCCCAACACCATAGCAACCGCCAAGCAACCACCCAGAACATCATAGCAACGGCATAGCAACGCCCTAGCAACCACCCCGAACACCATAGCAACTGCCTAGCAACCACCCAGAACACCAAAGCAACCGCCTAGCAACCACTAAAAAAACACCATAGCAACCACCTAGCAACGCCTTAGCAACCACCCAGAACTCCATAGCAACCGCCTAGCAACGCCCTACCAACCACCCAGAACACCAGAGCAACCGCCTAACAACCACCCAGAACTCCATAGCAACCGCCTAGCAACGCCCTACCAACCACCCAGAACACCAGAGCAACCGCCTAACAACCACCCAGAACACCATAGCAACTGCCTAGCAACGCCCTAGCAACCACTCAGGACATCAAAGCAACTGCCTAGCAACGCCCTAGCAACCACCCAGAACACCATAGCAACCGCAGTGCAACGCCCTAGCAACCACCCAAAACACCATAGCATCTGCCTAGCAACGCCCTAGCAACCACCCAGAACACCATAGCAACTGCCTTACAACCACCCAGAACACCATTGCATCTGCCTAGCAATGCCGCAAAACACCATAGAAACTGCCTAGCAACCACCCAGAACACCATAGCAACCGCCAATCAAACACCCAGAACACCATAGCAATTGCCTAGCAACGCCCTATGAACCACCCAGAAAACCATAGCAACCGCCTAACAACCACTCAGGACACCAAAGCAACCACCTAGCAATGCCCTAGCAACCACCAAGGACACCATAGCAACCGCCTAGCAACCACAGAGAACACCAAAGCAACCGCCTAGCAACGCGCTACCAACCACCCAGAACACCATAGCAACCTCCTATCAACCACCCAGAACACCATAGCAACCGCCTTGCAACGTCCTAGCAACCAACCAGAACACCATAGCAACTGCCTAGCAACGCCCTAGCAACCACCCAGAAAACCATAGCAACCGCCTAACAACCACTCAGGACACCAAAGCAACTGCCTAGCAATGCCCTAGCAACCACCCAGAACACCATAGCAACCGACTAGCAATGCGCAACAACCACCCAGAACACAATAGCAACTGCCTAGCAACCACCCAGAACACCATAGCAACTGCCTAGCAACGCCCTACCAATCACCCAGAACACAATAACAACCGCCTATCAACCATCCAGAACACCATAGCTACTGTCTAGCAACGCCCTAGCAACCACTGAGAACACCATAGCAACCGCCTAGCAACCACAGAGAAAACCATAGCAACCGCCTAGCAACACCCTATCAACTACCCAGAACACAAAAGCAACCGCCTACCAACCACCCTGAACACCATAGCAACCGCCTAGCATTCACCAAGAACACCAGAGCAACCGCCTAGCAACGCCCTAGCAACCACCCAGAACACCATAGCAACCACCTAGCAACACCCTAGCAACCACCCAGAACACAATAGCAACCGCCTAGCAACCACACCGAACACCATAGCAACCGCCGAGCAATGCCCTAGCAACTACCCAGAACACCAAAGCAACCGCCGAGCAATGCCCTAGCAACTACCCAGAACACCATAGCAACCGCCTACCAACGCCCGAGCAACCACCCAGAACACCAAAGAAACCGGCTAACAAACACCCAGAACACCATAACAACTGCATAGCAACGCCCTGGCAACCACCTAGAACACCAGAGCAACTGCCTGGCAAACACCCAAAACAGCATAGCAACTGCCTAGCAACCACCCAGACCACCATATCATCCGCCTAGCAACGCCCAACCAACCACCCAGAACACCATAGCAACCGCCTAGCAACCACCCAAAACACCTTAGAAACTGCCTAGCAACGCCCTAGCAACCAGGCAGAACACCATAGCAACTCCCTAGCAACGCCCTAGCAACCAGGCAGAACACCTTAGCAACTGCCAAGCAATGCCCTAGAAACCACCCAGAACACCATAGAAACTGCCTCGCAACGCCCTAGCAACCACCCAGAACACCATAGCAAACGCCTCGCAAAAACGAAGAACAACATGGCAACCGCCGAGCAACGCCCTAGCAACCACCAGAACACCATAGCATCTGCCTAGCAATGCCCTAGCAACCACCCAGAACACAATAGCAACCACCTATCAACCACCCAGAACACCATAGCAACTGCCTAGCAACCACCCAAAACACCATTTTAACTGCCTAGCAACCACCCAGAACACCATAGCAACTGCCTAGCAACGCCTTGGCAACCACCCAGATCACCATAGCAACTGCCTAGCAACCACCCGAAACACCATGTTAACTGCCTAGCAACCACCCAGAACACCATAGCAACTGCCGAGCAACGCTCTAGCAACCACCCAGAATACCATAGCAACCGCCTATCAACCACCCAGAACACCATAGCAACCGCCTAGCAACGCCCTAGCAACCACCCAGAACACCATAGCAACCACCTAGCAACGCCCTAGCAACCACCCAGAACACCATATCAACCGCCTATCTAACATCCAGAACACCATAGCAACCGCCTAGCAACCACCCAGAACACCATAGCAACCGCATAACAACCACCCAGAACACCATAGCAACCGCCTAGCAACGCCCTAGCAACCACCCAAAACACCATAGTAACCGTCTATCTAACATCCAGAACACCATAGCAACCGCCTAGCAACCACCCAGAATTCCATAACAACCACCTATCTAACATCCAGAACACCATAGCAACCGCGTGGCAACCACCGGGAAACACCATAGCAACCGTCTAGCAACCACCCAGAACACCATAAAAACCGCCGAGCAACAACTCAGGACATCAAAGCAACTGCCTAGCAACGCCCTGGCAACCACCTAGAACACCATAGCAACTGCCTAGCAACGCCCTAGCAACCACCGAGAAAACCATAGAAACCCCCTAGCAGCCACAAAGAATACCATGGCAACCGCCTGGCAACGCCCTAGCAACCACCCAGAACACCATAGCAACCGCCTATTTAACAGCCAGAACACCATAGCAACCGCCTAGCAACGCTCTAGCAACCACCTAGAATACCATAGCAACCGTCTGTCTAACATCCAGAACATCATAGCAACCGCCTAGCAACCACCCAGAATTCCATAGCAACCGCCTATCAACCACCCAGAACACCATAGCAACAGCCTAGCAACGCCCTAGCAACCACCCAGAACACCATGGCAACCGCATATCTAACATCCAGAACACCATAGCAACCTCCTAGCAACCACCCAGAACACCATAACAACCGCCAATCTAATTTCCAGAACACCATAGTAACCGCGTAGCAACCACCCAGAAACACCATAGCAACCGTCGAGCAACCACCCAGAAGACCATAAAAACCGCCTAGCAACCACTCAGGACATCAAAGCAACTGCCTAGCAACGCACTAGCAACCACCCAGAACACCATAGCAACTGCCTAGCAACGCCCTAGCAACCACCGAGAACACCATAGCAACCGCCTAGCAGCCACAAAGAATTCCATGGCAACCGCCGAGCAACACCCTAGCAACCACCCAGAACACCATAGCATCTGCCTAGCAACGCCCTAGTAACCACCCTGAACACCAAAGCAACCGCCTAACGACCACCCAGAACACCATAGCAACTGCCTAGCAACGCCCTGGCAACCACCCAGAACACCATAGCAACTGCCTTGCAACCACCCAAAACACCCTAGAAACTGCCTATCAACCACCCAGAACACCATAGCAACCGCCTAGCAACGCCCTAGCAACCACCCAGAACACCATAGCAACCGCCTATCAAACACCCAGAACACCATAGCAACTGCCTAGCAACGCCCTACCAACCACCCAGAACACCATAGCAACCGCCTAGCAACGCCCTAGCAACCACCCAGAACACCATAGCAACTGCCTAGCAACGCCCTAGCAACCACCCAGAACACCATAGTAACCGTCTATCTAACATCCAGAACACCATAGCAACCGCCTAGCAACCACCCAGAATTCCATAACAACCGCCTATCTAACATCCAGAACACCATAGCAACCGCCTAGCAACGCCCTAGCAACCACCCAGAACACCATAGCAACTGCCTAGCAACGCCCTACCAACCACCCTGAACATCATAGCTACTGTCTAGCAACGCCCATGCAACCACCCAAAACACCATAGCAATCGCCGAGCAACGCCCTAGCAACCACCCAGAACACCATAGCAATCGCCTAGCAATGCCCTAGCAACCTCCCAGAACACCATAGAAACTGCCAGGCAACGCCCTGGCAACCACCCAGAACACCAAAGCAACTGCCTAGCAAACACCCAAAACACCATAGCAACTGCCTAGCAACCACCCAGAACACCATAGCAACTGCCTACCAACGCCCCAGCAACCACCCAGAACACCATAGCAATTGCCTCGCAACCACCCAGAACAGCATAGCAATTGCCTCGCAACCACCCAGAACACCATAGCATCCGCCTATCAACGCCCTAGCAACCACCCAGAACACCATATCAACCGCCAAGCAACCACCCAGAACACCATAGCAACTGCTTAGAAACGCCCTAGCAATCACCCAGAACACCATAGCAACGGCCTAGGAATGCCCTTGCAATCACCCAGAACACCATAGCAACTGCCTAGCAACCACCCAGAACACAATAGCAACTGCCTAGCAATGCCCTAGCAACCACCCAGAACACCAAAGCAACCGCCTAGCAACCACCCAGAACACCATAGCAAACACCTAGCAATGCCCTAGCAACCACCAAGAACACCATGGCAACTGCCTAGCAACCACCAAGAACACCATAGCATCTGCCTAGCAACGCCCTAGCAACCACCCAGAACTCCATAGCAACCGCCAAGCAACGCCCTAGCAATCACCCAGAACACCATAGCAACTGCCTAGCAACGCCCTACGAACCACCCACAACACAAAAGCAATGGCCTAGCATTCACCCAGAACACCAGAGCATCCGCCAAGCAACGCCATTGCAACCACCCAGAACACCATTACCTAGCAATGCCCTAGCAACCACCCAGAACACCATAGCAACCCCCTCGCAACCACCCAGAACACAATAGCAACCGCCTAGCAACCACAACCAACACCATAGCACCCGCCGAACAATGCCCTAGCAACTACCCAGAACACCATAGCAACCACCAACCAACGCCCGAGCAACCACCCAGAACACCATAGCAACTGCCTAGCAAACACCCAAAACACCATAGCTACTCCCTAGCAACCACCCAGAACACCAAAGCAACTGCCTAGCAACGGCCAAGCAACCACCCCATACAGCATAGCAACCGCCTAGCGACCACTCCGAACACCAAAGCAACTGCCTACCAACGCCCTAGCAACCACCCAGAACACCATAGCAACCGCCATACAACCACCCAGAACACTATAGCAACTGCCTAGCAATGCCCAAGCAACCACCCAGGACACCATAGCAACCGCCTGGCAACGCCCTAGCAACCACCCAGAACACCATAGCAACCGCCTAGCAACCACCCAGAACACCAAAGCAACTGCCTAGCAACGCCCAAGCAACCACCCAGGACACCATAGCAACCGCCTGGCAACGCCCTAGCAACCACCCAGAACACCATAGCAACCGCCTAGCAACCACCCAGAACACCATAGCAACTCCCTAGCAACGCCCTAGCAACCAACCAGGACACCAGAGCAACCGCCTGGCAACGCCCTAGCAACAGCCCAGTACACCATAACAACCGCCTAGCAACCACCCAGAAAACCATAGCAACTGCCTACCAACGCCCTAGCAACCACCCAGGACACCATTGCAACCGCCTGGCAACGCCCTAGCACCCCCCCAGAACACCATAGAAACTGCCTAACAACCACCCAGAAAACCATACCAACTGCCTAGCAACGCTCTAGCAACCCCCCAGAACACCATAGCAACTGCCTAGCAACGCCCTAGCAACCACCAAAAACACCATATCAACCACCTAGCACCCACCCAGAACACCATAACAACTGCCTAGAAACGCCCTAGCAACCACCCAGAACACCATAGCAACCTCCTAGCAACCACCCAGAACACCATAGCAACTGCCTAGCAACGCCCTAGCAACCACCCAGAACACCATAGCAACCACCTAGCAACCACCCAGAACACCATAGCAACTACCTAGCAACGCCCTAGCAACCACCCAGAACGCCATAGTAACTGCCTAGCAACGCCCTAGCAACCACCCAGACCACTATAGCAACCGCCTAGCAACCTCCCAGAACACCATTACAACTGCTTAGAAACGCCCTAGCAACCACCCAGAACACCATAGCCACTGCTTTGCAACGCCCTAGCAACCACCCAGAACACCATAACAACCGCCTCGCAACAGTTTCAGTTCTCGACTATGACTCCTGCCAACTGTTTCCTCTGCCCAAACCTTTCTCAAAATAAAAGTCCTTACTACAATTCTTCACTATAAAAAATTTCCATATCACAGCTGTCATCAACTATGATTCCCAGAAAACTGTTTCCTCAGTCCACATCTGTTTCAAAATAAAAGTCCTCACTACTACCATAATTATCCTATTAAAAACCTAGCTACCAATATCATAATGCAATGATTTGTAACAAACTCCACCTTATGCAACTACCCTTTCATTTTCAATGCACACGTAATTCCCTGGAATTACATTCTCTAGTTATTATTATTCTTCTTCTTCTTCTTCTAACACACTTAATGCGCCTCAACCGTTTATCGTAGAAACTTCATTCGAACTGCGTTGCATAGGTTTTACTTAGGACACCTGTGCAATGTATTTTTCATCTTTGTAACTTTTATACTTTTTGAGTTATTAATAGAAAACTTTACATTTTTTCCCCCATAGACTTAACATTGGCATTATGACATCACCATAGGGCCATTAAGCAAATGGAATCTTGTGCCAGATGTTCTGACCACCTGCTGTAACTGTCAGTTTCTCAGGCTGTGAGACTACAATCTGGCTCTCTTGAGACTACAGCTTCCTTACTGCTTTCATTCCTTCTATTTTCTGTCATTCCTTCTTTCTTCTTCCCTCCTTTTCCTTTCCTTTTTTCCTTCCTTCCTTTATTCGTTCCTTCTTTCGTACTTTCCTTTCTTCTATCCTACCTTTCATCCTTCCTCTCATTCTTCCTTCCAACCAATTTTCTTTCCTTCCTTCCTTAGTTTGTCTTTCCTTCCATCATGCCTTCTTTCCTTCCTTCATACCTACTTTCCTTCCTATCTTTCTTTCTTTCTGCTTTCCCTCTCTTTCCTTCCCTCTTTCTTTCTTTACTTTTTCTTTCCTTCCTTCTGTCTTCCTTCTGTTTTTCATTTCTTCTACCTTACTTCCTTCTTTCCTTCCCTCCTTCCTTCCTTCTTTCTTTCTATCTTTACTTAAATTCTTCTTCTTCCCTTCTTCCTTTCCTTCATTCCTTACTTCCTTCTTTCCTTTATTCCTCTGTTTTTTTCCATCCACCCTCGCCTTCTTTCCTTTGTTCTTTCCTGCCTTCCTTTGATTTCCTTCTTTTTTCCTATATTCCTTCTTTCCTTACTTCCCTCATTAGTTCCTTCTTTCCCTCCTTCCTTCTTTGTTCTTATTCCAAATTGTTTCGTAATCGTACGGTTCGCTACTTCTCCCAGTTTTCACCCGATCCCCAAACAATACACATCAACGCTCTACCAACCACCCAGAAAAACATTGCTGCCACCTAGCAACACCCTAGCAACCACTCAGAACACAATAGCAACCGCCTAACAACGCCCTAGCAACCACCCAGAACACCATAGTAACCACATAGCAATGCCCTAGCAACCACCCAGAATACCATAGAAACTGCCTAGCAACCACTTAGAAAACCATAGCAACTGCCTGACAACGCCCTAGCAACCACCCAGAACACGATAGCAACCGCCGAGCAACGCCCTAGCAACCACCAAGAACACCCTTGCAACCGCCTAGCAACCACCCAGAACACCTTAGCAACTGCCAAGCAACGCCCTATCAACCACCCGAAACACTATAGCAACTGCCTAGCAACGCCCAAGCAACCACCCAGAACAACATACCAACTGCCTAGCAATGCCCTAGCAACCACCCAGAACACCATAGCAACTACCTAGAAATGCCCTAGCAACCACCCACAACACCATAGCAACCACCTAGAAATGCCCTAGCAACCACCCACAACACCATAGCAACCGCCAAGCAACCACCCAGAACACCATAGCAACGGCCTAGCAACGCCCTAGCAACCACCCAAAACACCAAAGCAACCGCCTAACAACCACAAAGAACACCATGGCAACCGCCGAGCAACGCCTAAGCAACCACCCAGAACTCCATAGCAACCACCTAGCAATGCCCTAGCAACCACCAAGAACACCATAGCAACCGCCTAGCAACCACCAAGAACACCATAGTAACCGCCTAGCAACCACCCAGAACACCTTCGCAACTGCCTAGCAACGCCCTTGCAACCACCCAGAACACCATAACAACCGCCTAGCAACCACTCAGGACATCAAAGCAACTGCCTAGCAACGACCTAGCAATCACCCAGAACACCAAAGCAACTGCCTTGCAACACCCTAGCAACCACCCAGTACACCATAGCAACCGCCTAGCAACCACAAAGAACACCATGGCAACCGCCGAGCAACGCCCTAGCAACCACAGAGAAGACCATTGCATCTGCCAAGCAACGCCCTACCAACCACCCAGAACACCATAGCAACAGCCTAACAACCACCCAGAACACCATCGAAACTGCCTAGCAACCACGCAGAACACCATAACAACTGCCTAGCAATGCCCTAGCAACCACCCAAAACACCATAGCAACCGCCTTGCAACGTCCTAGCAACCACCCATAACACCATAGCAACCGCCTATCAAACACCCAGAACACCATAGCAACTGCCTAGCAACGCCCTAGCAACCACCCAGAACACCATAGCAACCGCCTAGCACCCACAAAGAACCGCATGGCAACACCCGAGCAACGCCCTAGCAACCACAGAGAAGACCATTGCATCTGCCAAGCAACGCCCTAGCAACCACCCAGAACACCATAGAAACTGCCTAGCAACCACCCAGAACACCAAGGCAACCGCCTATCAACCACCCAGAACACCATAGCAACCACCTGGCAACGCCAGAGCAACCACCCAAAACACCATAGCAACTGCCTAGCAACGCCCTAGCAACCACCCATAAAACCATAGCAACCGCCTAACAACCACTCAGGACACCAAAGCAACCACCTAGCAATCCCCTAGCAACCACCAAGAACACCATAGCAACCGCCTAGCAACCACCAAGAACACCATAGTAACCGCCTAGCAACCACCCAGAACACCTTCGCAACTGCCTAGCAACGCCCTTGCAACCACCCAGAACACCATAACAACCGCCTAGCAACCACTCAGGACATCAAAGCAGCTGCCTAGCAACGACGTAGCAATCACCCAGAACAACAACGCAACTGCCTTGCAACACCCTAGCAACCACCCAGTACACCATAGCAACCGCCTAGCAACCACAAAGAACACCATGGCAACCGCCGAGCAACGCCCTAGCAACCACAGAGAAGACCATTGCATCTGCCAAGCAACGCCCTACCAACCACCCAGAACACCATAGCAACCGCCTAACAACCACCCAGAACACCATCGAAACTGCCTAGCAACCACGCAGAACACTATAACAACTGCCTAGCAATGCCCTAGCAACCACCCAAAACACCATAGCAACCTCCTATCAACCACCCAGAACACCATAGCAACCGCCTTGCAACGTCCTAGCAACCACCCATAACACCATAGCAACCGCCTATCAAACACCCAGAACACCATAGCAACTGCCTAGCAACGCCCTAGCAACCACCCAGAACACCATAGCAACTGCCTAGCAACCACCCAAAACACCATAGAAACTGCCTAGCAACCACGCAGAACACTATAACAACTGCCCAGCAATGCCCTAGCAACCACCCAAAACACCATAGCAACCTCCTATCAACCACCCAGAACACCATAGCAACCTCCTATCAACCACCCATAACACCATAGCAACCGCCTATTAAACACCCAGAACACCATAGCAACTGCCTAGCAACGCCCTAGCAACCAGCCAGAAAACCAGAGCAACCGCCTAACAACCACTCAGGACGCCAAAGCAACTGCCTAGCAATGCCCTAGCAACCACCCAGAACACCGTAGTAACTGCCTAGCAACGCACTATCAACCACCCAGAACACAATAACAACCGCCTAGCAACCACACAAAACACCATAGCAACCGCCAACCAACGCCCTAGCAACCACCCAGAACACCATAGCAATCGCCTAGCAACCACCCAGAACACCATAGAAACCGCCTAGCAACCACCCAGAACACCATAGCAACTGCCAGGCAACGCCCTGGCAACCACCCAGAACACCATAGCAACTGCCTAGCAACCACCCAGAACACCATAGCAACTGCCTAGCAACGCCCTAGCAACCACCCAGAACACCATAGCAACCGCCTAGCAACCACTCAGTACATCAAAGCAACTGCCTAGCAACGCCCTAGCAACCACCCAGAACCCCATACCAATTGCCTCACAACCACCCAGAACACCATAGCAACCGCCTAGCAACGCTTTGGCAAGCACCCAGAACTCCATAGCAACCACCTAGCAACGCCCTACCAACCACCCAGAACACCATAGCCACTGCCTAGCAACCACACAGAACACCATAGCAACCGCCGAGCAACGCCCTAGCAACCACCAAGAACACCAGATCAACCGCCGAGCAACGCCCTAGCAACCACCGAGAACACCAGATCAACCGCCGACCAACGCCCTAGCAACCACCCAGAACACCATAGCAATCGCCTAGCAACCACCCAGAACACCATAGAAACCGCCTAGCAACCACCCAGAACACCATAGCAACTGCCAGGCAACGCCCTGGCAACCACCCAGAACACCATAGCAACTGCCTAGCAACCACCCAGAACACCATAGCAACTGCCTAGCAACGCCCTAGCAACCACCCAGATCACCATAGCAACCGCCTAGCAACCACTCAGTACATCAAAGCAACTGCCTAGCAACGCCCTAGCAACCACCCAGAACACCATAGCAATTACCTCGCAACCACCCAGAACACCATAGCAACCGCCTAGCAACGCCTTGGCAAGCACCCACAACTCCATAGCAACCACCTAGCAACGCCCTACCAACCACCCAGAACACCATAGCCACTGCCTAGCAACCACACAGAACACCATAGCAACCGCCGAGCAACGCCCTAGCAACCACCGAGAAAACCATAGCAACCGCCTAGCAACCACACAGAACACCATAGCAAACGCCCTAGCAACCACCCAGAACACCATAGCAATCGCCTAGCAATGCCCTAGCAACCACCCAAAACACCATGGAAACCGCCTTGCAACCACCCAGAACACCATAGCAACTGCCAGGCAACGCCCTGGCAACCACCCAGAACACCATAGCAACTGCCTAGCAAACATCAAAAACACCATAGCAACTGTCTAGCAACCACCCAGAACACCATAGCAACTGCCTAGCAAACATCAAAAACACCATAGCAACGCCCTAGCAACCACCCAGAACACAAAAGCAACCCCCTAGCAACCACCCAGAACAACGCACCAATTGCCTAGCAACGCCCTAACAACCACCCAGAACACCATAGCAACCGCATAGCAACCACTCAGGACATCAAAGCAACTGTCTAGCAACGCCCTAGCAACCACCCAGAACACAAAAGCAACCGCCTACCAACCACCCAAAAAACCATAGCAACCGCCGAGCAACCAGTCAGGACATCAAAAAAACTGCCTAGTAACGCCCTAGCAACCACGCAGAACACCATAGCAACCGCCTAGCAACGCCCTAGCAATCACCCAGAACACAAAAGCAACCGCCTACCAACCACCCTGAACACCATAGCAACCACCTAGCATTCACCCAGAACACCAGAGCAACCGCCTAGCAACGCCCCAGCAACCACCCAAAACACCATACAAACCCCCTAGCAACGCCCTAGCAACCACCCACAACACAAAAGCAACCACACCCAACACCACAGCAACCCCCGACCAATGCCCTACCAACTACCCAGAACACCATAGCAACCGCCTACCAACGCCCGAGCAACCACCCACAACACCAAAGAAACCGCCTTACAACCACCCAGAACACCATAAAAACTGCATAGCAACGCCCTGGGAACCACCTAGGACACCATAGCAACTGCCTGGCAAACACCCAAAACAGCATACCAACTGCCTAACAACCACCCAGAACACCATATCAACCGCCTAGAACCGCCCGACCAACCACCCAGAACACCATAGCAACCGCCGAGCAACCACCCAAAACACCTTAGCAACTGCCTAGCAACGCCCGAGCAACCAGGCAGAACACAATAGAAACCGCCTAGCAACCACCCAGAACACCATAGCAACTGCCTAGCAACGCCCTGGCAACCACCAACAACACCATAGCAACCGCCTAGCAACCACACAGAACACCTTAGCAACTGCCAAACAATGCCCAAGAAACCACCCAGAACACCATAGCAACTGCATAGCAACGCCCTAGCAACCACCCAGAACACCATAGCAACCCCCTCTCAAAAACAAAGAACACCATGGCAACCGCCGAGCAACGCCCTAGCAACCACCAGAACACCATAGCATCTGCCTAGCAATGCCCTAGCAACCACCCAGAACACAATAGCAACCGCCTATCAACCACCCAGAACACCATAGCAACTGCCTAGCAACGCCCTGGCAACCACCCAGATCACCATAGCAACTGCCTAGCAACCACCCAACACACCATTGAAACTGCCTAGCAACCACCCAGAACACCATAGCAACTGCCTAGCAACGCCCTAGCAACCACCCAGAATACCATAGCAACCGCCTTTCAACCACCCAAAACACCATAGCAACCTCCTATCAACCACCCAGAACACCATAGCAACCGCCTTGCAACGTCCTAGCAACCACCCATAACACCATAGCAACCGCCTATCAAACACCCAGAACACCATAGCAACTGCCTAGCAACGCCCTAGCAACCACCCAGAACACCATAGCAACTGCCTAGCAACCACCCAAAACACCATAGAAACTGCCTAGCAACCACGCAGAACACTATAACAACTGCCCAGCAATGCCCTAGCAACCACCCAAAACACCATAGCAACCTCCTATCAACCACCCAGAACACCATAGCAACCTCCTATCAACCACCCAGAACACCATAGCAACCTCCTATCAACCACCCATAACACCATAGCAACCGCCTATCAAACACCCAGAACACCATAGCAACTGCCTAGCAACGCCCTAGCAACCACCCAGAAAACCAGAGCAACCGCCTAACAACCACTCAGGACGCCAAAGCAACTGCCTAGCAATGCCCTAGCAACCACCCAGAACACCGTAGTAACTGCCTAGCAACGCCCTACCAACCACCCAGAACACAATAACAACCGCCTAGCAACCACACAGAACACCATAGCAACCGCCAACCAACGCCCTAGCAACCACCCAGAACACCATAGCAATCACCTAGCAACCACCCAGAACACCATAGAAACCGCCTAGCAACCACCCAGAACACCATAGCAACTGCCAGGCAACGCCCTGGCAACCACCCAGAACACCATAGCAACTGCCTAGCAACCACCCAGAACACCATAGCAACTGCCTAGCAACGCCCTAGCAACCACCCAGAACACCATAGCAACCGCCTAGCAACCACTCAGTACATCAAAGCAACTGCCTAGCAACGCCCTAGCAACCACCCAGAACACCATAGCAATTGCCTCGCAACCACCCAGAACACCATAGCAACCGCCTAGCAACGCTTTGGCAAGCACCCAGAACTCCATAGCAACCACCTAGCAACGCCCTACCAACCACCCAGAACACCATAGCCACTGCCTAGCAACCACACAGAACACCATAGCAACCGCCCAGCAACGCCCTAGCAACCACCGAGAACACCAGATCACCCGCGGCGCCCCGCCCTAGCAACCACCGAGAACACATCATCACCCACCGACCAACGCCCTAGCAACCACCCAATACACCATAGCAATCGCCTAGCAACCACCCAGAACACCATAGAAACCGCCTAGCAACCACCCCGAACACCATAGCAACTGCCACGCAACGCCCCGGCAACCACCCAGAACACCATAGCAACTGCCTAGCAACCACCCAGAACACCATAGCAACTGCCTAGCAACGCCCTAGCAACCACCCAGATCACCATAGCAACCGCCTAGCAACCACTCAGTACATCAAAGCAACTGCCTAGCAACGCCCTCGCACCCACCCAGAACACCATAGCAACTACCTCGCACCCACCCAGAACCCCATAGCAACCGCCTAGCAACGCCTTGGCAAGCACCCAGAACTCCATAGCAACCACCTAGCAACGCCCTACCAACCACCCAGAACACCATAGCCACTGCCTTGCAACCACACAGAACACCATAGCAACCGCCGAGCAACGCCCTAGCAACCACCGAGAACACCATAGCAACCGCCTAGCAACCACACAGAACATCATAGCAAACGCCCTAGCAACCACCCAGAACACCATAGCAATCGCCTAGCAATGCCCTAGCAACCACCCAAAACACCATGGAAAACGCCAAGCAACCACCCAGAACACCACAGCAACTGCCAGGCAACGCCCTGGCAACCACCCAGAACACCAGAGCAACTGCCTAGCAAACATCAAAAACACCATAGCAACGGCCTAGCAACCACCCAGAACACCATAGCAACTGCCTAGCAAACATCAAAAACACCATAGCAACGCCCTAGCAACCACCCAGAACACAATAGCAACCGCCTAGCAACCACCCAGAACACCGCAGCAATTGCCTAGCAACGCCCTTACAACCACCCAGAACACCATAGCAACCGCATAGCAACCACTCAGGACATCAAAGCAACTGTCTAGCAACGCCCTAGCAACCACCCAGAACACAAAAGCAACCGCCTACCAACCACCCAAAAAACCATAGCAACCGCCGAGCAACCAGTCAGGACATCAAAAAAACTGCCTAGTAACGCCCTAGCAACCACGCAGAACACCATAGCAACCGCCTAGCAACGCCCTAGCAATCACCCAGAACACAAAAGCAACCGCCTACCAACCACCCTGAACACCATAGCAACCACCTAGCATTCACCCAGAACACCAGAGCAACCGCCTAGCAACGCCCTAGCAACCACCCAAAACACCATACAAACCGCCTAGCAACGCCCTAGCAACCACCCAGAACACAATAGCAACCACACCGAACACCATAGCAACCGCCGAGCAATGCCCTAGCAACTACCCAGAACACCATAGCAACCGCCTACCAACGCCCGAGCAACCACCCAGAACACCAAAGAAACCGCCTTACAACCACCCAGAACACCATAAAAACTGCATAGCAACGCCCTGGCAACCACCTAGAACACCATAGCAACTGCCTGGCAAACACCCAAAACAGCATAGCAACTGCCTAACAACCACCCAGAACACCAGATCAACCGCCTAGCAACGCCCGACCAACCACCCAGAACACCAAAGCAACCGCCGAGCAACCACCCAAAACACCTTAGCAACTGCCTAGCAACGCCCGAGCAACCAGGCAGAACACAATAGAAACCACCCAGCAACCACCCAGAACACCATAGCAACTGCCTAGCCACGCCCTGGCAACCACCAAGAACACCATAGCAACCGCCTAGCAACCACACAGAACACCTTAGCAACTGCCAAACAATGCCCTAGAAACCACCCAGAACACCATAGCAACTGCATAGCAACGCCCTAGCAACCACCCAGAACACCATTGCAACCGCCTCTCAAAAACAAAGAACACCAAGGCAACCGCCGAGCAACGCCCTAGCACCCACCAGAACACCATAGCATCTGCCTAGCAATGCCCTAGCAACCACCCAGAACACAATAGCAACCGCCTATCAACCACCCAGAACACCATAGCAACTGCCTAGCAACGCCCTGGCAACCACCCAGACCACCATAGCAACCGCCTAGCAACCACCCAACACACCCTTGAAACTGCCTAGCAACCACCCAGAACACCATAGCAACTGCCTAGCAACGCCCTAGCAACCACCCAGAATACCATAGCAACCGCCTTTCAACCACCCAGAACACCATAGCAACCGCCTAGCAACGCCCTAGCAACCACCCAGAACACCATAGCAACCGCCTATCTAACATCCAGAACACCATCGCAACCGCCTAGCAACCACCCAGAACACCATAGCAACCGCCTATGTAACATCCAGAACACCATAGCAATCGCATAACAACCACCCAGAACACCATAGCAACTGTCTAACAACCACCCAGAACACCTTCGCAACTGCCTAGCAACGCCCTTGCAACCACCCAGAACACCATAACAACCGCCTAGCAACCACTCAGGACATCAAAGCAACTGCCTAGCAACGACCTAGCAATCACCCAGAACACCAAAGAAACTGCCTTGCAACACCCTAGCCACCACCCAGTACACCATAGCACCCGCCTAGCAACCACAAAGACCACCATGGCAACCGCCGAGCAACGCCCTAGCAACCACAGAGAAGACCATTGCATCTGCCAAGCAACGCCCTACCAACCACCCAGAACACCATAGCAACCGCCTAACAACCACCCAGAACACCATCGAAACTGCCTAGCAACCACGCAGAACACTATAACAACTGCCTAGCAATGCCCTAGCAACCACCCAGAACACCATAGCAACCGCCTAACAACCACCCAGAACACCATCGAAACTGCCCAGCAACCACGCAGAACACTATAACAACTGCCTAGCAATGCCCTAGCAACCACCCAAAACACCATAGCAACCTCCTATCAACCACCCAGAACACCATAGCAACCGCCTTGCAACGTCCTAGCAACCACCCATAACACCATAGCCCCCCCCTATCAAACACCCAGAACACCATAGCAACTGCCTAGCAACGCCCTAGCAACCACCCAGAACACCATAGCCACCGCCTAGCAACCACAAAGAACACCATGGCAACCGCCGAGCAACGCCCTAGCAACCACAGAGAAGACCATTGCATCTGCCAAGCAACGCCCTAGCAACCACCCAGAACACCATAGAAACTGCCTAGCAACCACCCAGAACACCATGGCAACCGCCTATCAACCACCCACAACACCATAGCAACCGCCTGGCAACGCCAGAGCAACCACCCAGAACACCATAGCAACCGCCTATCAAACACCCAAAACACCATAGCAACTGCCTAGCAACGCCCTAGCAACCACTCAGGACACCAAAGCAACCACCTAGCAATGCCCTAGCAACCACCAAGAACACCATAGCAACCGCCTAGCAACCACCAAGAACACCATAGTAACCGCCTAGCAACCACCCAGAACACCTTCGCAACTGCCTAGCAACGCCCTTGCAACCACCCAGAACACCATAACAACCGCCTAGCAACCACTCAGGACATCAAAGCAACTGCCTAGCAACGACCTAGCAATCACCCAGAACACCAAAGCAACTGCCTTGCAACACCCTAGCAACCACCCAGTACACCATAGCAACCGCCTAGCAACCACAAAGAACACCATGGCAACCGCCGAGCAACGCCCTAGCAACCACAGAGAAGACCATTGCATCTGCCAAGCAACGCCCTACCAACCACCCAGAATACCATAGCAACCGCCTAACAACCACCCAGAACACCATCGAAACTGCCTAGCAACCACGCAGAACACTACAACAACTGCCTAGCAATGCCCTAGCAACCACCCAAAACACCATAGCAACCTCCTATCAACCACCCAGAACACCATAGCAACCGCCTTGCAACGTCCTAGCAACCACCCATAACACCATAGCAACCGCCTATCAAACACCCAGAACACCATAGCAACTGCCTAGCAACGCCCTAGCAACCACCCAGAACACCATAGCAACTGCCTAGCAACCACCCAAAACACCATAGAAACAGCCTAGCAACCACACAGAACACTATAACAACTGCCCAGCAATGCCCTAGCAACCACCCAAAACACCATACCAACCTCCTATCAACCACCCAGAACACCATAGCAACCGCCTATCAAACACCCAGAACACCATAGCAACTGCCTAGCAACGCCCTAGCAACCACCCAGAAAACCAGAGCAACCGCCTAACAACCACTCAGGACGCCAAAGCAACTGCCTAGCAATGCCCTAGCAACCACCCAGAACACCATAGCAACGGACTAGCAATGACCAACAACCACCCAGAACACAATAGCAAGTGCCTAGCAACCACCCAGAACACCGTAGTAACTGCCTAGCAACGCCCTACCAACCACCCAGAACACAATAACAACCGCCTAGCAACCACACAGAACACCATAGCAACCGCCAACCAACGCCCTAGCAACCACCCAGAACACCATAGCAATCGCCTAGCAACCACCCAGAACACCATAGAAACCGCCTAGCAACCACCCAGAACACCATAGCAACTGCCAGGCAATGCCCTACCAACCACCCAGAACACCATAGCAACTGCCTAGCAACCACCCAGAACACCATAGCAACTGCCTAGCAACGCCCTAGCAACCACCCAGAACACCATAGCAACCGCCTAGCAACCACTCAGTCCATCAAAGCAACTGCCTAGCAACGCCCTAGCAACCACCCAGAACACCATAGCAATTGCCTCGCAACCACCCAGAACACCATAGCAACCGCCTAGCAACGCTTTGGCAAGCACCCAGAACTCCATAGCAACCACCTAGCAACGCCCTACCAACCACCCAGAACACCATAGCCACTGCCTAGCAACCACACAGAACACCATAGCACCCGCCGAGCAACGCCCTAGCAACCACCGAGAACACCAGATCAACCGCCGAGCAACGCCCTAGCAACCACCGAGAACACCAGATCAACCGCCGACCAACGCCCTAGCAACCACCCAGAACACCATAGCAATCGCCTAGCAACCACCCAGAACACCATAGAAACCGCCTAGCAACCACCCAGAACACCATAGCAACCGCCTAGCAACCACCCAGAACACCATAGCAACTGCCAGGCAACGCCCTGGCAACCACCCAGAACACCATAGCAACTGCCTAGCAACCACCCAGAACACCATAGCAACTGCCTAGCAACGCCCTAGCAACCACCCAGATCACCATAGCAACCGCCTAGCAACCACTCAGTACATCAAAGCAACTGCCTAGCAACGCCCTAGCAACCACCCAGAACACCATAGCAATTACCTCGCAACCACCAAGAACACCATAGCAACCGCCTAGCAATGCCTTGGCAAGCACCCAGAACTCCATAGCAACCACCTAGCAACGCCCTACCAACCACCCAGAACACCATAGCCACTGCCTAGCAACCACACAGAACACCATAGCAACCGCCGAGCAACGCCCTAGCAACCACCGAGAACACCATAGCAACCGCCTAGCAACCACACAGAACACCATAGCAAACGCCCTAGCAACCACCCAGAACACCATAGCAATCGCCTAGCAATGCCCTAGCAACCACCCAAAACACCATGGAAACCGCCTAGCAAACACCCAGAACACCATAGCAACTGCCAGGCAACGCCCTGGCAACCACCCAGAACACCATAGCAACTGCCTAGCAAACATCAAAAACACCATAGCAACTGCCTAGCAACCACCCAGAACACCATAGCAACTGCCTAGCAAACATCAAAAACACCATAGCAACGCCCTAGCAACCACCCAGAACACAAAAGCAACCGCCTAGCAACCACCCAGAACACCGCAGCAATTGCCTAGCAACGCCCTAACAACCACCCAGAACACCATAGCAACCGCATAGCAACCACTCAGGACATCAAAGCAACTGTCTAGCAACGCCCTAGCAACCACCCAGAACACAAAAGCAACCGCCTACCAACCACCCAAAAAACCATAGCAACCGCCGAGCAACCAGTCAGGACATCAAAAAAACTGCCTAGTAACGCCCTAGCAACCACGCAGAACACCATAGCAACCGCCTAGCAACGCCCTAGCAATCACCCAGAACACAAAAGCAACCGCCTACCAACCACCCTGAACACCATAGCAACCACCTAGCATTCACCCAGAACACCAGAGCAACCGCCTAGCAACGCCCTAGCAACCACCCAAAACACAATAGCAACCACACCGAACACCATAGCAACCGCCGAGCAATGCCCTAGCAACTACCCAGAACACCATAGCAACCGCCTACCAACGCCCGAGCAACCACCCACAACACCAAAGAAACCGCCTTACAACCACCCAGAACACCATAAAAACAGCATAGCAACGCCCTGGCAACCACCTAGAACACCATAGCAACTGCCTGGCAAACACCCAAAACAGCATAGCAACTGCCTAACAACCACCCAGAACACCATATCAACCGCCTAGCAACGCCCGACCAACCACCCAGAACACCATAGCAACCGCCGAGCAACCACACAAAACACCTTAGCAACTGCCTAGCAACGCCCGAGCAACCAGGCAGAACACAATAGAAACCGCCTAGCAACCACCCAGAACACCATAGCAACTGCCTAGCAACGCCCTGGCAACCACCAAGAACACCATAGCAACCGCCTAGCAACCACACAGAACACCTTAGCAACTGCCAAACAATGCCCTAGAAACCACCCAGAACACCATAGCAACTGCATAGCAACGCCCTAGCAACCACCCAGAACACCATAGCAACCGCCTCTCAAAAACAAAGAACACCATGGCAACCGCCGAGCAACGCCCTAGCAACCACAAGAACACCATAGCATCTGCCTAGCAATGCCCTAGCAACCACCCAGAACACAATAGCAACCGCCCATCAACCACCCAGAACACCATAGCAACTGCCTAGCAACGCCCTGGCAACCACCCAGATCACCATAGCAACTGCATAGCAACCACCCAACACACCATTGAAACTGCCTAGCAACCACCCAGAACACCATAGCAACTGCCTAGCAACGCCCTAGCAACCACCCAGAATACCATAGCAACCGCCTTTCAACCACCCAGAACACCATAGCAACCGCCTAGCAACGCCCTAGCAACCACCCAGAACACCACAGCAACCGCCTATCTAACATCCAGAACACCAACGCAACCGCCTAGCAACCACCCAGAACACCACAGCAACCGCCTATGTAACATCCACAACACCACAGCAAACGCATAACAACCCCCCAAAACACCACAACAACTCGCTAACAACCACCCAGAACACCATAGCACCCGCCTAGCAACGCCCTAGCAACCACCCAGAACACCATAGCAACCGCCTAGCAACCACCCAGAACACCATAGCAACCGCCTATCTAACATCCAGAACACCATAGCAACCGCATAACAACCACCCAGAACACCATAGCAACCATCTAACAACCACCCAGAACACCATAGCAACCGCCTAGCAACGCCCTAGCAACCACCCAGAACACCATAGCAACCGTCTATCTAACATCCAGAACACCATAGCAACCGCCTAGCAACCACCCAGAACACCATAGCAACTGCCTATCTAACATCCAGAACACCATAGCAACCACGTAGCAACCACCCAGAAACACCATAGCAACCATCTAACAACCACCCAGAACACCATAGCAACCGCCTAGCAACGCCCTAGCAACCACCCAGAACACCATAGCAACCGTCTATCTAACATCCAGAACACCATAGCAACCGCCTAGCAACCACCCAGAACACCATAGCAACTGCCTATCTAACATCCAGAACACCATAGCAACCGCGTAGCAACCACCCAGAAACACCATAGCAACCGTCTAGCAACCACCCAGAACACCATAGCAACTGCCTAGCAACGCCCTAGCAACCACCAAAAACACCATATCAACCGCCTAGCACCCACCCAGAACACCATAACAACTGCCTAGAAACGCCCTATCAACCACCCAGAACACCATACCCACCTCCTACCAACGCTCTAGCAACCACCCAGAACACCATAGCAACTGCCTGGCAACGGCCTAGCAACCACCGAGAACACCCTAGCAACCCCCTACCAGCCACAAAGAATACCATGGCAACCGCCTAGCACCGCCCTCGCAACCACCCAGAACACCATAGCAACCACCTATCTAACATCCAGAACACCATAGCAACCGCCTACCAACCACCCAGAACACCATAGCAACCGCCTAGTTACAACCCAGAACACCAAAGCAACTGCCTAGCAACGCCCTAGCAACCACCCAGAACACCATAGCAACTGCCTAGCAACCACCCAGAACACCATAGCAACTCCCTAGCAACGCCCGAGCAACCACCCACGACACCAAAGGCAACCGCCTGGCAACGCCCTAGCAACCACCCAGAACACCATAACAACCGCCTAGCAACCGCCCAGAACACCATAGCAACTTCTAGGCAACGCCCTAGCAACCACCCAGGACACCATTGCAACCGCCTGGCAACGCCCTAGCAACCACCCAGAACACCATAGAAACTGCCTAGCAACCACCCAGAAAACCATACCAACTGCCTAGCAACGCCCTAGCACCCACCCAGAACACCATAACTACTGCCTAGAAATGCCCTAGCAACCACCCAGAACACCATAGCAACCTCCTAGCAACCACCCAGAACACCATAGCAACCGCCTATCTAACATCCAGAACACCATAGCAACCGCCTCGCAACCACCCAGAATTCCATAGCAACCGCCTATCAACCACCCAGAACACCATAGCAACCGCCTAGCAACGCCCTAGCAACCACCCAGAACACCATGGCAACCGCATATCTAACATCCAGAACGCCATAGCAACCTCCTAGCAACCACCCAGAACACCATAACAACCGCCTATCTAACATCCAGAACACCATAGCAACCGCGTAGCGACCACCCAGAAACACCATAGCAACCGTCTAGCAACCACCCAGAACACCATAAAAACCGCCTAGCAACCACTCAGGACATCAAAGCAACTGCCTAGCAACGCCCTAGCAACCACCCAGAACACCATAGCAACTGCCTAGAAACGCCCTAGCAACCACCGAGAACACCAAAGCAACCGCCTAGCAGCCACAAAGAATACCATGGCAACCGCCAAGCAACGCCCTAGCAACCACCCAGAATGCCATAGCAACTGCCTAGCAACGCCCTAGCAACCACCCAGAACACTATAGCAACCGCCTAGCAACCTCCAAGAACACCATTACAACTGCTTAGAAACGCCCTAGCAACCACCCAGAACACCATAGCAACCACCTAGCAACCACCCAGAACACCATAGCCACTGCTTAGCAACGCCCTAGCAACCACCCAGAACACAATAGCAACCGCCTATCAACCACCCAGAACACCATAGCAACTGCCTAGCAACGCCCTGGCAACCACCCAGATCACCATAGCAACTGCCTAGCAACCACCCAAAACACCATTGAAACTGCCTAGCAACCACCCAGAACACCATAGCAACTGCCTAGCAACGCCCTAGCAACCACCCAGAATACCATAGCAACCGCCTTTCAACCACCCAGAACACCATAGCAACCGCCTAGCAACGCCCTAGCAACCACCCAGAACACCGTAGCAACCGCCTAGCAACCACCCAGAACACCATAGCAACCGCCTATCTAACATCCAGAACACCATCGCAACCGCCTAGCAACCACCCAGAACACCATAGCAACCGCCTATGTAACATCCAGACCACCCTAGCAATCGCATAACAACCACCCAGAACCCCATAGCAACTGTCTAACAACCACCCAGAACACCAGAGCAACCGCCTAGCAACGCCCTAGCAACCACCCAGAATTCCATAGCAACCCCCTATCAACCACCCAGAACACCACAGCAACCGCCTAGCAACCCCCTAGCAACCACCCACAACACCGTAGCAACCGCCTAGCAACCACCCAGAACACCATAGCAACCGCCTATCTAACATCCAGAACACCATCGCAACCGCCTAGCAACCACCCAGAACACCATAGCAACCGCCTATGTAACATCCAGAACACCATAGCAATCGCATAACAACCACCCAGAACACCATAGCAACTGTCTAACAACCACCCAGAACACCAGAGCAACCGCCTAGCAACGCCCTAGCAACCACCCAGAATTCCATAGCAACCGCCTATCAACCACCCAGAACACCATAGCAACCGCCTAGCAACGCCCTAGCAACCACCCAGAACACCGTAGCAACCGCCTAGCAACCACCCAGAACACCATAGCAACCGCCTATCTAACATCCAGAACACCATCGCAACCGCCTAGCAACCACCCAGAACACCATAGCAACCGCCTATGTAACATCCAGAACACCATAGCAATCGCATAACAACCACCCAGAACACCATAGCAACTGTCTAACAACCACCCAGAACACCAGAGCAACCGCCTAGCAACGCCCTAGCAACCACCCAGAACACCATAGCAACCGCCTAGCAACCACCCAGAACACCATAGCAACCGCCTATCTAACATCCAGAACACCATAGCAACCGCCTCGCATCAGTTTCAGTTCTCGACTGTGACTTCCGCCAACTGTTTCCTCTGCCCAAACCTTTCTCAAAATAAAAGTCCTTACTACAATTCTTCACTATTAAAAAATTTCACTATAAAAAATTTCCATATGACAGCTGTCATCAACTATGATTCCCGTGAACTGTTTCCTCAGTCCACATCTGTTTCAAAATAAAAGTCCTCACTACTACCATAATTATCCAACTAAAAACCTAGCTACCAATATCATAATGCAATGATTTGTAACAAACTCCACCTTATGCAACTACCCTTTCATTTTCAATGCACACGTAATTCCCTGGAATTACATTCTCTAGTTATTATTATTCTTCTTCTTCTTCTTCTAACACACTTAATGCGCCTCAACCGTTTATCGTAGAAACTTCATTCGAACTGCGTTGCATAGGTTTTACTTAGGACACCTGTGCAATGTATTTTTCATCTTTGTAACTTTTATACTTTTTGAGTTATTAATAGAAAACTTTACATTTTTTCCCCCATAGACTTAACATTGGCATTATGACATCACCATAGGGCCATTAAGCAAATGGAATCTTGTGCCAGATGTTCTGACCACCTGCTGTAACTGTCAGTTTCTCAGGCTGTGAGACTACAATCTGGCTCTCTTGAGACTACAGCTTCCTTACTGCTTTCATTCCTTCTATTTTCTGTCATTCCTTCTTTCTTTTTCTCTCCTATTTCTTTCCTTTGTTCCTTCCTTCCTTTATTCGTTCCTTCTTTCCTACTTTACTTTCTTCTATCCTGCCTTTCATCCTTCCTCCCATTCTTCTTTCCAACCTATTTTCTTTCCTTTCTTCCTTAGTTTGTCTTTCCTTCCATCATGCCTTCTTTCCTTCCTTCATACCTACTTTCCTTCCTATCTTTCTTTCTTTCTGCTTTCCCTCTCTTTCCTTCCCTCTTTCTTTCTTTACTTTTTCTTTCCTTCCTTCTGTCTTCCTTCTGTTTTTCATTTCTTCTACCTTACTTCCTTCTTTCCTTCCCTCCTTCCTTCCTTCTTTCTTTCTATCTTTACTTAAATTCTTCTTCTTCCCTTCTTCCTTTCCTTCATTCCTTACTTCCTTCTTTCCTTTATTCCTCTGTTTTTTTCCATCCACCCTCGCCTTCTTTCCTTTGTTCTTTCCTGCCTTCCTTTGATTTCCTTCTTTTTTCCTATATTCCTTCTTTCCTTACTTCCCTCATTAGTTCCTTCTTTCCCTCCTTCCTTCTTTGTTCTTATTCCAAATTGTTTCGTAATCGTACGGTTCGCTACTTCTCCCAGTTTTCACCCGATCCCCAAACAATACACATCAACGCTCTAGCAACCACCCAGAACAACATTGCTGCCACCTAGCAACACCCTAGCAACCACTCAGAACACAATAGCAACCGCCTAACAACGCCCTAGCAACCACCCAGAACACCATAGTAACCACATAGCAACGCCCTAGCAACCACCCAGAATACCATAGAAACTGCCTAGCAACCACTTAGAAAACCATAGCAACTGCCTGACAACGCCCTAGCAACCACCCAGAACACGATAGCAACCGCCGAGCAACGCCCTAGCAACCACCAAGAACACCCTTGCAACCGCCTAGCAACCACCCAGAACACCTTAGCAACTGCCAAGCAACGCCCTATCAACCACCCGAAACACTATAGCAACTGCCTAGCAACGCCCAAGCAACCACCCAGAACAACATACCAACTGCCTAGCAATGCCCTAGCAACCACCCAGAACACCATAGCAACTACCTAGAAATGCCCTAGCAACCACCCACAACACCATAGCAACCACCTAGTAATGCCCTAGCAACCACCCACAACCCCATAGCAACCGCCAAGCAACCACCCAGAACACCATAGCAACGGCCTAGCAACCCCCTAGCAACCACCCAAAACACCAAAGCAACCGCCTAACAACCACAAAGAACACCATGGCAACCGCCGAGCAACGCCTAAGCAACCACCCAGAACTCCATAGCAACCACCTAGCAATGCCCTAGCAACCACCCAGAACACCATAGCAACCGCCTAGCAACCACCAAGAACACCATAGTAACCGCCTAGCAACCACCCAGAACACCTTCGCAACTGCCTAGCAACGCCCTTGCAACCACCCAGAACACCATAACAACCGCCTAGCAACCACTCAGGACATCAAAGCAACTGCCTAGCAACGACCTAGCAATCACCCAGAACACCAAAGCAACTGCCTT
The DNA here is from genome assembly GCA_029721435.1 of Gymnothorax reevesii. Classification (NCBI taxonomy): domain Eukaryota; kingdom Metazoa; phylum Chordata; class Actinopteri; order Anguilliformes; family Muraenidae; genus Gymnothorax; species Gymnothorax reevesii. Next base: position 89,154,360 of record CM056584.1, on the reverse strand, counting down.
GCAACACCCTAGCAACCACCCAGTACACCATAGCAACCGCCTAGCAACCACAAAGAACACCATGGCAACCGCCCAGCAACGCCCTAGCAACCACAGAGAAGACCATTGCATCTGCCAAGCAACGCCCTACCAACCACCCAGAACACCATAGCAACCGCCTAACAACCACCCAGAACACCATCGAAACTGCCTAGCAACCACGCAGAACACTAAAACAACTCCCTAGCAATGCCCTAGCAACCACCCAAAACACCATAGCAACCGCCTTGCACCGTCCTAGCAACCACCCATAACACCATAGCACCCGCCTATCAAACACCCAGAACACCATAGCAACTGCCTAGCAACGCCCTAGCAACCACCCAGAACACCATAGCAACCGCCTAGCAACCACAAAGAACACCATGGCAACCGCCGAGCAACGCCCTAGCAACCACAGAGAAGACCATTGCATCTGCCAAGCAACGCCCTAGCAACCACCCAGAACACCATAGAAACTGCCTAGCAACCACCCAGAACACCATGGCAACCCCCTATCAACCACCCAGAACACCATAGCAACCGCCTGGCAACGCCAGAGCAACCACCCAGAACACCCTAGCACCCGCCTATCAAACACCCAAACCACCATAGCAACTGCCTAGCAACCCCCTAGCAACCACCCATAAAACCATAGCAACCGCCTAACAACCACTCAGGACACCAAAGCAACCACCTAGCAATGCCCTAGCAACCACCAAGAACACCATAGCAACCGCCTAGCAACCACCAAGAACACCATAGTAACCGCCTAGGAACCACCCAGAACACCTTCGCAACTGCCTAGCAACGCCCTTGCAACCACCCAGAACACCATAACAACCGCCTAGCAACCACTCAGGACATCAAAGCAACTGCCTAGCAACGACCTAGCAATCACCCAGAACACCAAAGCAACTGCCTTGCAACACCCTAGCAACCACCCAGTACACCATAGCAACCGCCTAGCAACCACAAAGAACACCATGGCAACCGCCGAGCAACGCCCTAGCAACCACAGAGAAGACCATTGCATCTGCCAAGCAACGCCCTACCAACCACCCAGAACACCATAGCAACCGTCTAACAACCACCCAGAACACCATCGAAACTGCCTAGCAACCACGCAGAACACTATAACAACTGCCTAGCAATGCCCTAGCAACCACCCAAAACACCATAGCAACCTCCTATCAACCACCCAGAACACCATAGCAACCGCCTTGCAACGTCCTAGCAACCACCCATAACACCATAGCAACCGCCTATCAAACACCCAGAACACCATAGCAACTGCCTAGCAACGCCCTAGCAACCACCCAGAACACCATAGCAACTGCCTAGCAACCACCCAAAACACCATAGAAACAGCCTAGCAACCACGCAGAACACTATAACAACTGCCCAGCAATGCCCTAGCAACCACCCAAAACACCATAGCAACCTCCTATCAACCACCCAGAACACCATAGCAACCTCCTATCAACCACCCATAACACCATAGCAACCGCCTATTAAACACCCAGAACACCATAGCAACTGCCTAGCAACGCCCGAGCAACCACCCAGAAAACCAGAGCAACCGCCTAACAACCACTCAGGACGCCAAAGCAACTGCCTAGCAATGCCCTAGCAACCACCCAGAACACCGTAGTAACTGCCTAGCAACGCCCTACCAACCACCCAGAACACAATAACAACCGCCTAGCAACCACACAGAACACCATAGCAACCGCCAACCAACGCCCTAGCAACCACCCAGAACACCATAGCAATCGCCTAGCAACCACCCAGAACACCATAGAAACCGCCTAGCAACCACCCAGAACACCATAGCAACTGCCAGGCAACGCCCTGGCAACCACCCAGAACACCATAGCAACTGCCTAGCAACCACCCAGAACACCATAGCAACTGCCTAGCAACGCCCTAGCAACCACCCAGAACACCATAGCAACCGCCTAGCAACCACTCAGTACATCAAAGCAACTGCCTAGCAACGCCCTAGCAACCACCCAGAACACCATAGCAATTGCCTCGCAACCACCCAGAACACCATAGCAACCGCCTAGCAACGCTTTGGCAAGCACCCAGAACTCCATAGCAACCACCTAGCAACGCCCTACCAACCACCCAGAACACCATAGCCACTGCCTAGCAACCACACAGAACACCATAGCAACCGCCGAGCAACGCCCTAGCAACCACCGAGAACACCAGATCAACCGCCGAGCAACGCCCTAGCAACCACCGAGAACACCAGATCAACCGCCGACCAACGCCCTAGCAACCACCCAGAACACCATAGCAATCGCCTAGCAACCACCCAGAACACCATAGAAACCGCCTAGCAACCACCCAGAACACCATAGCAACTGCCAGGCAACGCCCTGGCAACCACCCAGAACACCATAGCAACTGCCTAGCAACCACCCAGAACACCATAGCAACTGCCTAGCAACGCCCTAGCAACCACCCAGATCACCATAGCAACCGCCTAGCAACCACTCAGTACATCAAAGCAACTGCCTAGCAACGCCCTAGCAACCACCCAGAACACCATAGCAATTACCTCGCAACCACCCAGAACACCATAGCAACCGCCTAGCAACGCCTTGGCAAGCACCCAGAACTCCATAGCAACCACCTAGCAACGCCCTACCAACCACCCAGAACACCATAGCCACTGCCTAGCAACCACACAGAACACCATAGCAACCGCCGAGCAACGCCCTAGCAACCACCGAGAACACCATAGCAACCGCCTAGCAACCACACAAAACACCATAGCAAACGCCCTAGCAACCATCCACAACACCACAGCAAACCCCTACCAATCCCCTAGCAACCACCCAAAACACCATGGAAACCGCCTAGCAACCACCCAGAACACCATAGCAACTGCCAGGCAACGCCCTGGCAACCACCCAGAACACCATACCAACTGCCTAGCAAACATCAAAAACACCATAGCAACTGCCTAGCAACCACCCAGAACACCATAGCAACTGCCTAGCAAACATCAAAAACACCATAGCAACGCCCTAGCAACCACCCAGAACACAATAGCAACCGCCTAGCAACCACCCAGAACACCGCAGCAATTGCCTAGCAACGCCCTAACAACCACCCAGAACACCATAGCAACCGCATAGCAACCACTCAGGACATCAAAGCAACTGTCTAGCAACGCCCTAGCAACCACCCAGAACACAAAAGCAACCGCCTACCAACCACCCAAAAAACCATAGCAACCGCCGAGCAACCAGTCAGGACATCAAAAAAACTGCCTAGTAACACCCTAGCAACCACGCAGAACACCATAGCAACCGCCTAGCAACGCCCTAGCAACCACCCAGAACACCATAGCAACCGCCTCGCAACAGTTTCAGTTCTTGACTATGACTTCCGCCAACTGTTTCCTCTGCCCAAACCTTTCTCAAAATAAAAGTCCTTACTACAATTCTTCACTATTAAAAAATTTCACTATAAAAAATTTCCATATGACAGCTGTCATCAACTATGATTCCCGTGAACTGTTTCCTCAGTCCACATCTGTTTCAAAATAAAAGTCCTCACTACTACCATAATTATCCTACTAAAAACCTAGCTACCAATATCATAATGCAATGATTTGTAACAAACTCCACCTTATGCAACTACACTTTGCATTTTCAATGCACACGTAATTCCCTGGAATTACATTCTCTAGTTATTATTATTATTATTCTTCTTCTTCTAACACACTTAATGCGCCTCAACCGTTTATCGTAGAAACTTCATTCGAACTGCGTTGCATAGGTTTTACTTAGGACACCTGTGCAATGTATTTTTCATCTTTGTAACTTTTATACTTTTTGAGTTATTAATAGAAAACTTTACATTTTTTCCCCCATAGACTTAACATTGGCATTATGACATCACCATAGGGCCATTAAGCAAATGGAATCTTGTGCCAGATGTTCTGACCACCTGCTGTAACTGTCAGTTTCTCAGGCTGTGAGACTACAATCTGGCTCTCTTGAGACTACAGCTTCCTTACTGCTTTTATTCCTTCTATTTTCTGTCATTCCTTCTTTGTTTTTCCCTCCTATTTCTTTCCTTTGTTCCTTCCTTCCTTTATTCGTTCCTTCTTTCCTACTTTACTTTCTTCTATCCTGCCTTTCATCCTTCCTCCCATTCTTCCTTCCAACCAATTTTCTTTCCTTCCTTCCTTAGTTTGTCTTTCCTTCCATCATGCCTTCTTTCCTTCCTATCTTTCTTTCTTTCTGCTTTCCCTCTCTTTCCTTTCCTTCCTTCCTTACTTCCTTCTTTCCTTTATTCCTCTGTTTTTTTCCATCCACCCTCGCCTTCTTTCCTTTGTTCTTTCCTGCCTTCCTTTGATTTCCGTCTTTTTTTCCTATATTCCTTCTTTCCTTACTTCCCTCATTAGTTCCTTCTTTCCCTCCTTCCTTCTTTTTTCTTTTTCCAAATTGTTTCGTAATCGTACGTTGCGCGACTTGTCCCAGTTTTCACCCGATCCCCAAACAATACACATCAACGCTCTACCAACCACCCAGAACAACATTGCTGCCACCTAGCAACACCCTAGCAACCACTCAGAACACAATAGCAACCGCCTAACAACGCCCTAGCAACCACCCAGAACACCCTTGCAACCGCCTAGCAACCACCCAGAACACCTTAGCAACTGCCTAGCAACGCCCTATCAACCACCCGAAACACTATAGCAACTGCCTAGCAATGCCCTAGCAACCACCCAGAACAACATACCAACTGCCTAGCAACGCCCTAGCAACCACCCAGAACACCATAGCAACTACCTAGAAATGCCCTAGCAACCACCCAAAACACCAAAGCAACCGCCTAGCAACAACCCAAAACACCATAGCAACCACCTAGCAATGCCCTAGCAACCATCAAGAACACCATAGCAACCGCCTAGCAACCACCCAGAACTCCATAGCAACCGCCTAGCAACGCCCTACCAACCACCCAGTACACCTTAGCAACCGCCTATCAACCACAAAGAAAACCATGGCAACCGCCGAACAACGCCCTAGCAACCACCCAGAACACCATAGAAACTGCCTAGCAACCACCCAGAACACCATGGCAACCGCCTATCAACCACCCAGAACACCATAGCAACCGCCTGGCAACGCCAGAGCAACCACCCAGAACACCATAGCAACCGCCTATCAAACACCCAAAACACCATAGCAACTGCCTAGCAACGCCCTAGCAACCACCCATAAAACCATAGCAACCGCCTAACAACCACTCAGGACACCAAAGCAACCACCTAGCAATGCCCTAGCAACCACCAAGCACACCATAGCAACCGCCAAGCAACCACCAAGAACACCATAGTAACCGCCTAGCAACCACCCAGAACACCTTCGCAACTGCCTAGCAACGCCCTTGCAACCACCCAGAACACCATAACAACCGCCTACCAACCCCTCAGGCCACCAAAGCAACTGCCTAGCCACGACCTAGCAATCACCCAGAACACCAAAGCAACTGCCTTGCAACACCCTAGCAACCACCCAGTACACCATAGCAACCGCCTAGCAACCACAAAGAACACCATGGCAACCGCCGAGCAACGCCCTAGCAACCACAGAGAAGACCAATGCATCTGCCAAGCAACGCCCTACCAACCACCCAGAACACCATAGCAACCGCCTAACAACCACCCAGAACACCATCGAAACTGCCTAGCAACCACGCAGAACACTATAACAACTGCCTAGCAATGCCCTAGCAACCACCCAAAACACCATAGCAACCTCCTATCAACCCCCCAGAACACCATAGCACCCGCCTTGCAACGTCCTAGCAACCACCCATAACACCATAGCAACCACCTATCAAACACCCAGAACACCATAGCAACTGCCTAGCAACGCCCTAGCAACCACCCAGAACACCATAGCAACCGCCTAGCAACCACAAAGAACACCATGGCAACCGCCGAGCAACGCCCTAGCAACCACAGAGAAGACCATTGCATCTGCCAAGCAACGCCCTACCAACCACCCAGAACACCATAGCAACCGCCTAACAACCACCCAGAACACCATCGAAACTGCCTAGCCACCCCCCAGAACACTATACCAACTGCCTAGCAATGCCCTAGCAACCACCCAAAACACCATACCCACCTCCTATCAACCACCCAGAACACCATAGCACCCGCCTTGCAACGTCCTAGCAACCACCCATAACACCATAGCAACCGCCTATCAAACACCCAGAACACCCTAGCAACTGCCTAGCACCGCCCTAGCCCCCACCCAGAACACCATAGCAACCGCCTAGCAACCACAAAGAACACCATGGCAACCGCCGAGCAACGCCCTAGCAACCACAGAGAAGACCATTGCATCTGCCAAGCAACGCCCTACCAACCACCCAGAACACCATAGCAACCGCCTAACAACCACCAAGAACACCATCGAAACTGCCTAGCAACCACGCAGAACACTATAACAACTGCCTAGCAATGCCCGAGCAACCACCCAAAACACCATAGCAACCTCCTATCAACCACCCAGAACACCATAGCAACCGCCTTGCAACGTCCTAGCAACCACCCATAACACCATAGCAACCGCCTATCAAACACCCAGAACACCAAAGCAACAGCCTAGCAACGCCCTAGCAACCACCCAGAACACCATAGCAACTGCCAAGCAACCACCCAAAACACCATAGAACCTGCCTAGCAACCACCAAAAACACCATAGCAACCTCCTATCAACCACCCAGAACACCATAGCAACCTCCTATCAACCACCCATAACACCATAGCAACCGCCTATCAAACACCCAGAACACCATAGCAACTGCCTAGCAACGCCCTAGCAACCACCCAGAAAACCAGAGCAACCGCCTAACAACCACTCAGGACGCCAAAGCAACTGCCTAGCAATGCCCTAGCAACCACCCAGAACACCATAGCAACGGACTAGCAATGAGCAACAACCACCCAGAACACAATAGCAACTGCCTAGCAACCACCCAGAACACCGTGGTAACTGCCTAGCAACGCCCTACCAACCACCCAGAACACAATAACAACCGCCTAGCAACCACACAGAACACCATAGCAACCGCCAACCAACGCCCTAGCAACCACCCAGAACACCATAGCAATCGCCTAGCAACCACCCAGAACACCATAGAAACCGCCTAGCAACGCCCTAGCAACCACCCAGAACACCATAGCAACCGCCTAGCAACCACTCAGTACATCAAAGCAACTGCCTAGCAACGCCCTAGCAACCACCCAGAACACCATAGCAACCGCCTAGCAACGCTTTGGCAAGCACCCAGAACTCCATAGCAACCACCTAGCAACGCCCTACCAACCACCCAGAACACCATAGCAACCGCCGAGCAACGCCCTAGCAACCACCGAGAACACCAGATCAACCGCCGAGCAACGCCCTAGCAACCACCGAGAACACCAGATCAACCGCCGACCAACGCCCTAGCAACCACCCAGAACACCATAGCAATCGCCTAGCAACCACCCAGAACACCATAGAAACCGCCTAGCAACCACCCAGAACACCATAGCAACTGCCAGGCAACGCCCTGGCAACCACCCAGAACACCATAGCAACTGCCTTGCAACCACCCAGAACACCATAGCAACTGCCTAGCAACGCCCTAGCAACCACCCAGATCACCATAGCAACCGCCTAGCAACCACTCAGTACATCAAAGCAACTGCCTAGCAACGCCCTAGCAACCACCCAGAACACCATAGCAATTGCCTCGCAACCACCCAGAACACCATAGCAACCGCCTAGCAACGCCTTGGCAAGCACCCAGAACACCATAGCCACTGCCTAGCAACCACACAGAACACCATAGCCACCGCCGAGCAACGCCCTAGCAACCACCGAGAACACCATAGCAACCGCCTAGCAACCACACAGAACACCATAGCAAACGCCCTAGCAACCATCCAGAACACCATAGCAATCGCCTAGCAATGCCCTAGCAACCACCCAAAACACCATGGAAACCGCCTAGCAACCACGCAGAACACCATAGCAACTGCCAGGCAACGCCCTGGCAACCACCCAGAACACCATAGCAACTGCCTAGCAAACATCAAAAACACCATAGCAACTGCCTAGCAACCACCCAGAACACCATAGCAACTGCCTAGCAAACATCAAAAACACCATAGCAACGCCCTAGCAACCACCCAGAACACAATAGCAACCGCCTAGCAACCACCCAGAACACCGCAGCAATTGCCTAGCAACGCCCTTACAACCACCCAGAACACCATAGCAACCGCATAGCAACCACTCAGGACATCAAAGCAACTGTCTAGCAACGCCCTAGCAACCACCCAGAACACAAAAGCAACCGCCTACCAACCACCCAAAAAACCATAGCAACCGCCGAGCAACCAGTCAGGACATAAAAAAAACTGCCTAGTAACGCCCTAGCAACCACGCAGAACACCATAGCAACCGCCTAGCAACGCCCTAGCAATCACCCAGAACACAAAAGCAACCGCCTACCAACCACACTGAACACCATAGTAACCACCTAGCATTCACCCAGAACACCAGAGCAACCGCCTAGCAACGCCCTAGCAACCACCCAAAACACCATACAAACCGCCTAGCAAAGCCCTAGCAACCACCCAGAACTCAATAAGAACCACACCGACCACCATAGCAACCGCCGAGCAATGCCCTAGCAACTACCCAGAACACCATAGCAACCGCCTACCAACGCTCGAGCAACCACCCAGAACACCAAAGAAACCGCCTTACAACCACCCAGAACACCATAAAAACTGCATAGCAACGCCCTGGCAACCACCTAGAACACCATAGCAACTGCCTGGCAAACACCCAAAACAGCATAGCAACTGCCTAACAACCACCCAGAACACCATATCAACCGCCTAGCAACGCCCGACCAACCACCCAGAACACCATAACAACCGCCGAGCAACCACCCAAAACACCTTAGCAACTGCCTAGCAACGCCCGGGCAACCAGGCCGAACACAATAGAAACCGCCTAGCAACCACCCAGAACACCATAGCAACTGCCTAGCAACGCCCTGGCAACCACCAAGAACACCATAGCAACCGCCTAGCAACCACACAGAACACCTTAGCAACTGCCAAACAATGCCCTAGAAACCACCCAGAACACCATAGCAACTGCCTAGCAACGCCCTAACAACCACCCAGAACACCATAGCAACTGCATAGCAACGCCCTAGCAACCACCCAGAACACCATAGCAACCGCCTCTCAAAAACAAAGAACACCATGGCAACCGCCGAGCAACGCCCTAGCAACCACCAGAACACCATAGCATCTGCCTAGCAATGCCCTAGCAACCACCCAGAACACAATAGCAACCGCCTATCAACCACCCAGAACACCATAGCAACTGCCTAGCAACGCCCTGGCAACCACCCAGATCACCATAGCAACTGCCTAGCAACCACCCAACACACCATTGAAACTGCCTAGCAACCACCCAGAACACCATAGCAACTGCCTAGCAACGCCCTAGCAACCACCCAGAATACCATAGCAACCGCCTTTCAACCACCCAGAACACCATAGCAACCGCCTAGCAACGCCCTAGCAACCACCCAGAACACCACAGCAACCCCCTATCTAACATCCAGAACACCATCGCAACCGCCTAGCAACCACCCAGAACACCATAGCAACCGCCTATGTAACATCCAGAACACCATAGCAATCGCATAACAACCACCCAGAACACCATAGCAACTGTCTAACAACCACCCAGAACACCAGAGCAACCGCCTAGCAACGCCCTAGCAACCACCCAGAACACCATAGCAACCGCCTAGCAACCACCCAGAACACCATAGCAACCGCCTATCTAACATCCAGAACACCATAGCAACCGCATAACAACCACCCAGAACACCATAGCAACCATCTAACAACCACCCAGAACACCATAGCAACCGCCTAGCAACGCCCTAGCAACCACCCAGAACACCATAGCAACCGTCTATCTAACATCCAGAACACCATAGCAACCGCCTAGCAACCACCCAGAACACCATAGCAACTGCCTATCTAACATCCAGAACACCATAGCAACCGCGTAGCAACCACCCAGAAACACCATAGCAACCGTCTAGCAACCACCCAGAACACCATAGCAACTGCCTAGCAACGCCCTACCAACCACCAAAAACACCATATCAACCGCCTAGCACCCACCCAGAACACCATAACAACTGCCTAGAAACGCCCTATCAACCACCCAGAACACCATAGCAACCTCCTAACAACGCTCTAGCAACCACCCAGAACACCATAGCAACTGCCTGGCAACGGCCTAGCAACCACCGAGAACACCATAGCAACCACCTAGCAGCCACAAAGAATACCATGGCAACCGCCTAGCAACGCCCTAGAAACCACCCAGAACACCATAGCAACCGCCTATCTAACATCCAGAACACCATAGCAACCGCCTAGCAACCACCCAGAACACCATAGCAACCGCCTAGCAACAACCCAGAACACCAAAGCAACTGCCTAGCAACGCCCAAGCAACCACCCAGGACACCATAGCAACCGCCTGGCAACGCCCTAGCAACCACCCAGAACACCATAGCAACTGCCTAGCAACCACCCAGAACACCATAGCAACTCCCTAGCAACGCCCGAGCAACCACCCACGACACCAGAGCAACCGCCTGGCAACGCCCTAGCAACCACCCAGAACACCATAACAACCGCCTAGCAACCGCCCAGAACACCATAGCAACTTCTAGGCAACGCCCTAGCAACCACCCAGGACACCATTGCAACCGCCTGGCAACGCCCTAGCAACCACCCAGAACACCATAGAAACTGCCTAGCAACCACCCAGAAAACCATACCAACTGCCTAGCAACGCCCTAGCACCCACCCAGAACACCATAACAACTGCCTAGAAATGCCCTAGCAACCACCCAGAACACCATAGCAACCTCCTAGCAACCACCCAGAACACCATAGCAACCGCCTAGCAACCGCCCAGAACACCATAGCAACTTCTAGGCAACGCCCTAGCAACCACCCAGGACACCATTGCAACCGCCTGGCAATGCCCTAGCAACCACCCAGAACACCATAGAAACTGCCTAGCAACCACCCAGAAAACCATACCAACTGCCTAGCAACGCCCTAGCACCCACCCAGAACACCATAACAACTGCCTAGAAATGCCCTAGCAACCACCCAGAACACCATAGCAACCTCCTAGCAACCACCCACAACACCATAGCAACCGCCTATCTAACATCCAGAACACCATAGCAACCGCGTAGCAACCACCCAGAATTCCATAGCAACCGCCTATCTAACATCCAGAACACCATAGCAACCGCCTAGCAACGCCCTAGCAACCACCCAGAACACCATGGCAACCGCATATCTAACATCCAGAACGCCATAGCAACCTCCTAGCAACCACCCAGAACACCATAACAACCCCCTATCTAACATCCAGAACACCATAGCAACCGCGTAGCGACCACCCACAAACACCATAGCAACCGCCTAGCAACCACCCACAACACCATAAAAACCGCCTACCACCCACTCAGTACATCAAAGCAACTGCCTAGCAACGCCCTAGCAACCACCCAGAACACCATAGCAACTGCCTAGAAACGCCCTAGCAACCACCGAGAACACCATAGCAACCGCCTAGCAGCCACAAAGAATACCATGGCAACCGCCGAGCAACGCCCTAGCAACCACCCAGAATGCCATAGCAACTGCCTAGCAACGCCCTAGCAACCACCCAGAACACTATAGCAACCGCCTAGCAACCTCCAAGAACACCATTACAACTGCTTAGAAACGCCCTTGCAACCACCCAGAACACCATAGCAACCACCTAGCAACCACCCAGAACACCATAGCCACTGCTTAGCAACGCCCTAGCAACCACCCAGAACACCATAGCAACCGCCTCGCATCAGTTTCAGTTCTCGACTGTGACTTCCGCCAACTGTTTCCTCTGCCCAAACCTTTCTCAAAATAAAAGTCCTTACTACAATTCTTCACTATTAAAAAATTTCACTATAAAAAATTTCCATATGACAGCTGTCATCAACTATGATTCCCGTGAACTGTTTCCTCAGTCCACATCTGTTTCAAAATAAAAGTCCTCACTACTACCATAATTATCCAACTAAAAACCTAGCTACCAATATCATAATGCAATGATTTGTAACAAACTCCACCTTATGCAACTACCCTTTCATTTTCAATGCGCACGTAATTCCCTGGAATTACATTCTCTAGTTATTATTATTCTTCTTCTTCTTCTTCTAACACACTTAATGCGCCTCAACCGTTTATCGTAGAAACTTCATTCGAACTGCGTTGCATAGGTTTTACTTAGGACACCTGTGCAATGTATTTTTCATCTTTGTAACTTTTATACTTTTTGAGTTATTAATAGAAAACTTTACATTTTTTCCCCCATAGACTTAACATTGGCATTATGACATCACCATAGGGCCATTAAGCAAATGGAATCTTGTGCCAGATGTTCTGACCACCTGCTGTAACTGTCAGTTTCTCAGGCTGTGAGACTACAATCTGGCTCTCTTGAGACTACAGCTTCCTTACTGCTTTCATTCCTTCTATTTTCTGTCATTCCTTCTTTCTTTTTCCCTCCTATTTCTTTCCTTCGTTCCTTCCTTCCTTTATTCGTTCCTTCTTTCCAACTTTACTTTCTTCTATCCTGCCTTTCATCCTTCCTCCCATTCTTCCTTCCCACCAATTTTCTTTCCTTCCTTCCTTAGTTTGTCTTTACTTCCATCATGCCTTCTTTCCTTCCTTCATACCTACTTTCCTTCCTATCTTTCTTTCTTTCTGCTTTCCCTCTCTTTCCTTCCCTCTTTCTTTCTTTACTTTTTCTTTCCTTCCTTCTGTCTTCCTTCTGTTTTTCATTTCTTCTACCTTACTTCCTTCTTTCCTTCCCTCCTTCCTTCCTTCTTTCCTTTATTCCTCTGTTTTTTTCCATCCACCCTCGCCTTCTTTCCTTTGTTCTTTCCTGCCTTCCTTTGATTTCCTTCTTTTTTTCCTATATTCCTTCTTTCCTTACTTCCCTCATTAGTTCCTTCTTTCCCTCCTTCCTTCTTTGTTCTTATTCTGAATTGTTTCGTAATCGTACGGTTCGCTACTTCTCCCAGTTTTCACCCGATCCCCAAACAATACACATCAACGCTCTACCAACCACCCAGAACAACATTGCTGCCACCTAGCAACACCCTAGCAACCACTCAGAACACAATAGCAACCGCCTAACAACGCCCTAGCAACCACCCAGAACACCATAGTAACCGCATAACAACCACCCAGAACACCATAGCAACCGCATAACAACCACCCAGAACACCATAGCAACGGCCTTGCAACGCCCTAGCAACCACCCCGAACACCATAGCAACTGCCTAGCAACCACCCAGAAAACAATAGCAACTGCCTAGCAACGCCTTAGCAACCACCCAAAACACCAAAGCAACCGCCTAGCAACAACCCAAAACACCATAGCAACCACCTAGCAATGCCCTAGCAACCACCAAGAACACCATAGCAACCGCCAAGCAACCACCAAGAACACCATAGCAACCGCCTAGCAACGCCCTAGCAACCACCCAGAACTCCATAGCAACCGCCTAGCAACGCCCTAGCAACCACCCAGTACACCTTAGCAACTGCCTAGCAACGCCCTAGCAACCACTCAGGACATCAAAGCAACTGCCTAGCAACGCCCTAGCTACCACCCTGAACACCATAGCAACTGCCTAGCAACGCCCTAACAACCACCCAGAACACCATAGCAACTGCCTAACAACCACAAAGAAAACCATGGCAACCGCCAACAACGCCCTAGCAACCACCCAGAACACCATAGCAACAGCCTATCAAACACCCAAAACACCATAGCAACTGCCTAGCAACGCCCTAGCAACCACCCATAAAACCATAGCAACCGCCTAACACCCACTCAGGACACCAAAGCAACCACCTAGCAATGCCCTAGCAACCGCCAAGAACACCATAGCAACCGCCTAACAACCACCAAGAACACCAAAGCAACCGCCTAGCAACGCCCTACCAACCACCCAGAACACCATAGTAACCGCCTAGCAACCACCCAGAACACCTTCGCAACTGCCTAGCAACGCCCTAGCAACCACCCAGAACACCATCACAACCGCCTAGCAACCACTCAGGACATCAAAGCAACTGCCTAGCAACGACCTAGCAATCACCCAGAACACCATAGCAACCGCCTAGCAACCACAAAGAACACCATGGCAACCGCCGAGCAATGCCCTAGCAACCACAGAGAAGACCATAGCATCGGCCAAGCAACGCCCTAGCAACCACCCAGAACACCATAGCAACCGCCTAGCAACCACAAAGAACACCATGGCAACCGCCGAGCAATGCCCTAGCAACCACAGAGAAGACCATAGCATCTGCCAAGCAACGCCCTAGCAACCACCCAGAACACCAAAGCAACTGCCTAGCAACCACCCAAAACACCATAGAAACTGCCTAGCAACCACGCAGAACACTATAACAACTGCCTAGCAATGCCCTAGCAACCACCCAAAACACCATAGCAACCTCCTATCAACCACCCAGAACACCATAGCAACCGCCTTGCATCGACCTAGCAACCACTCAGAACACCATAGCAACTGCCTAGCAACACCCTGGCAACCACCCAGAACACCAAAGCAACTGCCTAGCAACCACCCAAAACACCATAGAAACTGCCTAGCAACCACGCAGAACACTATAACAACTGCCTAGCAATGCCCTAGCAACCACCCAAAACACCATAGCAACCTCCTATCAACCACCCAGAACACCAAAGCAACCGCCTTGCAACGTCCTAGCAACCACCCAGAACACCATAGCAACCGCCTATCAAACACCCAGAACAGCACAGCAACTGCCTAGCAGCGCCCTAGCAACCACCCAGAAAACCAGAGCAACCGCCTAACAACCACTCAGGACGCCAAAGCAACTGCCTAGCAATGCCCTAGCAACCACCCAGAACACCATAGCAACGGACTAGCAATGCGCAACAACCACCCAGAACACAATAGCAACTGCCAAGCAACCACCCAGAACACCGTAGTAACTGCCTAGCAACGCCCTACCAACCACCCAGAACACAATAACAACTGCCTAGGAACCATCCAGAACACCATAGCTACTGTCTAGCAACGCCCTAGCAACCACCGAGAACACCATAGCAACCGCCTAGCAACCACACAGAACACAATTGCAACCGCCAACCAACGCCCTAGCAACCACCCAGAACACCATAGCAATTGCCTAGCAACCACCCAGAACACCATAGAAACCCCCTAGCAACCACCCAGAACACCATAGCAACTGCCAGGCAACGCCCTGGCAACCACCCAGAACACCATAGCAACTGCCTAGCAAACATCAAAAACACCATAGCAACTGCCTAGCAACCACCCAGGACACCAGAGCAACTGCCTAGCAACGCCCTAGCAACCACCCAGAACACCATAGCAACCGCCTAGCAACGCCCTAGCAACCACTCAGGACATCAGAGCAACTGCCTAGCAACGCCCTAGCATCCACCCAGAACTCCATAGCAATTGCCTCGCAACCACCCAGAACACCATAGCAACCGCCTAGCAACGCCTTGGCAAGCACCCAGAACTCCATAGCAACCACCTAGCAACGCCCTACCAACCACACAGAACACCATAGCCACTGCGTAGCAACCACACAGAACACCAAAGCAACTGCCTAGCAACGCCCAAGCAACCACCCAGGACACCATAGCAACCGCCTGGCAACGCCCTAGCAACCACCCAGAACACCATAGCAACTGCCTAGCAACCACCCAGAACACCATAGCAACTCCCTAGCAACGCCCTAGCAACCACCCAGAACACCATAACAACCGCCTAGCAACCACCCAGAACACCATAGCAACTTCTAGGCAACGCCCTAGCAACCACCCAGGACACCATTGCAACCGCCTGGCAATGCCCTACCCACCCCCCAGCAAACCATACCAACTGCCTAGCACCGCCCTAGCACCCACCCAGAACACCATAACAACTGCCTAGAAAAGCCCTAGCAACCATCCAGAACACCATAGCAACCTCCTAGCAACCACCCAGAACACCATAGCAACCGACTATCTAACATCCAGAACACCATAGCAACCGCCTAGCAACCACCCAGAATTCCATAGCAACCGCCTATCTAACATCCAGAACACCATAGCAACCGCGTAGCAATCACCCAGAATTCCATAGCAACCGCCTATCAACCACCCAGAACACCATAGCAACCGCCTAGCAACGCCCTAGCAACCACCCAGAACACCATAACAACCGCATATCTAACATCCAGAACGCCATAGCAACCTCCTAGCAACCACCCAGAACACCATAGCAACCGCCTAGCAACGCCCTAGCAACCACCCAGAACACCATAACAACCGCATATCTAACATCCAGAACGCCATAGCAACCTCCTAGCAACCACCCAGAACACCATAGCAACCGCGTAGCGACCACCCAGAAACACCATAGCAACTGTCTAGCAACCACCCAGAACACCATAAAAACCGCCTAGCAACCACTCAGGACATCGAAGCAACTGCCTAGAAACGCCCTAGCAACCACCCAGAACACCATAGCAACGGCCTAGCAGCCACAAAGAATACCATGGCAACCGCCGAGCAACGCCCTAGCAACCACCCAGAACGCCATAGCAACTGCCTAGCAACGCCCTAGCAACCACCCAGAACACTATAGCAACCGCCTAGCAACCTCCAAGAACACCATTGCCACTGCTTAGCAACGCCCTAGCAACCACCCAGAACACCATAGCAACCGCCTCGCAACAGTTTCAGTTCTTGACTATGACTTCCGCCAACTGTTTCCTCTGCCTAAACCTTTCTCAAAATAAAAGTCCTTACTACAATTCTTCACTATTAAAAAATTTCACTATAAAAAATTTCCATATGACAGCTGTCATCAACTATGATTCCCGTGAACTGTTTCCTCAGTCCACATCTGTTTCAAAATAAAAGTCCTCACTACTACCATAATTATCCTACTAAAAACCTAGCTACCAATATCATAATGCAATGATTTGTAACAAACTCCACCTTATGCAACTACACTTTGCATTTTCAATGCACACGTAATTCCCTGGAATTACATTCTCTAGTTATTATTATTATTATTCTTCTTCTTCTAACACACTTAATGCGCCTCAACCGTTTATCGTAGAAACTTCATTCGAACTGCGTTGCATAGGTTTTACTTAGGACACCTGTGCAATGTATTTTTCATCTTTGTAACTTTTATACTTTTTGAGTTATTAATAAAAAACTATACATTTTTTCCCCCATAGACTTAACATTGGCATTATGACATCACCATAGGGCCATTAAGCAAATGTAATCTTGTGCCAGATGTTCTGACCACCTGCTGTAACTGTCAGTTTCTCAGGCTGTGAGACTACAATCTGGCTCTCTTGAGACTACAGCTTCCTTACTGCTTTCATTCCTTCTATTTTCTGTCATTCCTTCTTTGTTTTTCCCTCCTATTTCTTTCCTTCCTTTATTCGTTCCTTCTTTCCTACTTTACTTTCTTCTATCCTGCCTTTCATCCTTCCTCCCATTCTTCCTTCCAACCAATTTTCTTTCCTTCCTTCCTTAGTTTGTCTTTCCTTCCATCATGCCTTCTTTCCTTCCTTCATACCTACTTTCCTTCCTATCTTTCTTTCTTTCTGCTTTCCCTCTCTTTCCTTCCCTCTTTCTTTCTTTATTTTTTCTTTCCTTCCTTCTGTCTTCCTTCTGTTTTTCATTTCTTCTACCTTACTTCCTTCTTTCCTTCCCTCCTTCCTTCCTTCTTTCTTTCTATCTTTACTTAAATTCTTCTTCTTCCCTTCTTCCTTTCCTTCCTTCCTTACTTCCTTCTTTCCTTTATTCCTCTGTTTTTTTCCATCCACCCTCGCCTTCTTTCCTTTGTTCTTTCCTGCCTTCCTTTGATTTCCTTCCTATATTCCTTCTTTCCTTACTTCCCTCATTAGTTCCTTCTTTCCCTCCTTCCTTCTTTGTTCTTATTCCAAATTGTTTCGTAATCGTACGGTTCGCTACTTCTCCCAGTTTTCACCCGATCCCCAAACAATACACATCAACGCTCTACCAACCACCCAGAACAACATTGCTGCCACCTAGCAACACCCTAGCAACCACTCAGAACACAATAGCAACCGCTTAACAACGCCCTAGCAACCACCCAGAACACCATAGTAACCGCATAACAACCACCCAGAACACCATAGCAACCGCATAACAACCACCCAGAACACCATAGCAACGGCCTTGCAACGCCCTAGCAACCACCCAGAACACCATAGCAACTGCCTAGCCACCACCCAGAAAACAATAGCAACTGCCTAGCAACGCCTTAGCAACCACCCAAAACACCAAAGCAACCGCCTAGCAACAACCCAAAACACCATAGCAACCACCTAGCAATGCCCTAGCAACCACCAAGAACACCATAGCAACCGCCTAGCAACCACCAAGAACACCATAGCAACCGCCTAGCAACGCCCTAGCAACCACCCAGAACTCCATAGCAACCGCCTAGCAACGCCCTAGCAACCACCCAGTACACCTTAGCAACTGCCTAGCAACGCCCTAGCAACCACTCAGGACATCAAAGCAACTGCCTAGCAACGCCCTAGCTACCACCCTGAACACCATAGCAACTGCCTCGCAACGCCCTAGCAACCACCCAGAACACCATAGCAACTGCCTAACAACCACAAAGAACACCATGGCAACCGCCAACAACGCCCCAGCAACCACACAGAACACCATGGCAACCGCCTATCAACCACCCAGAACACCATAGCAACCGCCTGGCAACGCCAGAGCAACCACCCATAAAACCATAGCAACCGCCTAACAACCACTCAGGACACCAAAGCAACCACCTAGCAATGCCCTAGCAACCACCAAGAACACCATAGAAACTGCCTAGCAACCACCCAGAACACCATAGCAACAGCCTATCAAACACCCAAAACACCATAGCAACTGCCTAGCAACGCCCTAGCAACCACCCATAAAACCATAGCAACCGCCTAACACCCACTCAGGACACCAAAGCAACCACCTAGCAATGCCCTAGCACCGCCAAGAACACCATAGCAACCGCCTAGCAACCACCAAGAACACCAAAGCAACCGCCTAGCAACGCCCTACCAACCACCAAGAACACCATAGTAACCGCCTAGCAACCACCCAGAACACCTTCGCAACTGCTTAGCAACGCCCTAGCAACCACCCAGAACACCATCACAACCGCCTAGCAACCACTCAGGACATCAAAGCAACTGCCTAGCAACGACCTAGCAATCACCCAGAACACCAAAGCAACTGCCTTGCCACACCCTAGCAACCACCCAGAACACCATAGCAACTGCCTAACAACCACAAAGAACACCATGGCAACCGCCAACAACGCCCTAGCAACCACCCAGAACACCATGGCAACCGCCTATCAACCACCCAGAACACCATAGCAACCGCCTAGCAACCACAAAGAACACCATGGCAACCGCCGAGCAACGCCCCAGCAACCACAGAGAAGACCATAGCATCTGCCAAGCAAGGCCCTAGCAACCACCCAGAACACCATAGCAACCGCCTAGCAACCACAAAGAACACCATGGCAACCGCCGAGCAACGCCCTAGCAACCACAGAGAAGACCATAGCATCTGCCAAGCAACGCCCTAGCAACCACCCAGAACACCATAGCAACTGGCTAGCAACACCCTGGCCACCCCCCAGACCACCAAAGCAACTGCCTAGCAACCACCCAAAACACCATAGAAACTGCCTAGCAACCACGCAGAACACTATAACAACTGCCTAGCAATGCCCTAGCAACCACCCAAAACACCATAGCAACCTCCCATCAACCACCCACAACACCATAGCAACCGCCTTGCAACGTCCTAGCAACCACCCAGAACACCATAGCAACCGCCTATCAAACACCCAGAACACCACAGCAACTGCCTAGCAGCGCCCAAGCAACCACCCAGAAAACCAGAGCAACCGCCTAACAACCACTCAGGACGCCAAAGCAACTGCCTAGCAATGCCCTAGCAACCACCCAGAACACCATAGCAACGGACTAGCAATGCGCAACAACCACCCAGAACACAATAGCAACTGCCTAGCAACCACCCAGAACACCGTAGTAACTGCCTAGCAACACCCTACCAACCACCCAGAACACAATAACAACTGCCTAGGAACCATCCAGAACACCATAGCTACTGTCTAGCAACGCCCTAGCAACCATCGAGAACACCATAGCAACCGCCTAGCAACCACACAGAACACAATAGCAACTGCCAACCAACGCCCTAGCAACCACCCAGAACACCATAGCAATCGCCTAGCAACCACCCAGAACACCATAGAAACCGCCTAGCAACCACCCAGAACACCATAGCAACTGCCAGGCAACGCCCTGGCAACCACCCAGAACACCATAGCAACTGCCTAGCAAACATCAAAAACACCATAGCAACTGCCTAGCAACCACCCAGGACACCATAGCAACTGCCTAGCAACGCCCTAGCAACCACCCAGAACACCACAGCAACCGCCTAGCAACCACTCAGTACATCAAAGCAACTGCCTAGCAACCCCCTAGCATCCACCCACAACACCATAGCAATTGCCTCGCAACCACCCAGAACACCATAGCAACTGCCTAGCAACGCCTTGGCAAGCACCCAGAACTCCATAGCAACCACCTAGCAACGCCCTACCAACCACCAAGAACACCATACCCACTGCCTAGCAACCACACAGAACACCATACCAACCGCCGAGCAACGCCCTAGCAACCACCGAGAACACCATAGCACCCGCCGACCAACCCCTTAGCAACCACCCAGAACACCATAGCAATCGCCTAGCAACCACCCAGAACACCATTGAAACCGCCTAGCAACCACACAGAACACCATAGCAACTGCCAGACAACGCCCTGGCAACCACCCATAACACCATAGCAACTGCCTAGCAAACATCAAAATCACCATAGCAACTGCCTAGCAACCACCCAGACCATAGAAACTGCCTAGCAACCACGCAGAACACTATAACAACTGCCTAGCAATGCCCTAGCAACCCCCCAAAACACCATAGCAACCTCCTATCAACCACCCAGCCCACCATGGCAACCGCCTAGCAACGTCCTAGCAACCAACCAGAACACCATAGCACTTGCCTCGCAACCACCCAGAACACCATAGCATCCGCCTAGCAATGCCTTGGCAAGCACCCAGAACGCCATAGCAACCACCTAGCAACGCCCTACCAACCACCCAGAACACCATAGCCACTGCCTAGCAACCACACAGAACACCATAGCAACCGCCCAGCAACGCCCTAGCAACCACCGAGAACACCATAGCAACCGCCTAGCAACCACACAGAACACCATAGCAAACGCCCTAGCAACCACCCAGAACACCATAGCAATCGCCTAGCAATGCCCTAGCAACCACCCAAAACACCATGGAAACCGCCTAGCAACCACCCAGAACACCATAGCAACTGCCAGGCAACGCCCTGGCAACCACCCAGAACACCAAGCAACTGCCTAGCAAACATCAAAAACACCATAGCAACTGCCTAGCACCCACCCAGAACACCAAGCAACTGCCTAGCAAACATCAAAAACACCATAGCAACGCCCTAGCAACCACCCAGAACACAATAGCCACCGCCTGGCAACCACCCAGAACACCGCAGCAATTGCCTAGCAACGCCCTAACAACCACCCAGAACACCATAGCAACCGCATAGCAACCACTCAGGACATCAAAGCAACTGTCTAGCAACGCCCTAGCAACCACCCAGAACACCATAGCAGCCGCCTAGCAACACCCTATCAACCACCCAGAACACAAAAGCAACCGCCTACCAACCACCCAAAAAACCATAGCAACCGCCGAGGAACCAGTCAGGACATCAAAGAAACTGCCTAGTAACGCCCTAGCAACCACGCAGAACACCATAGCAACCGCCTAGCAACCACCCTGAACACCATAGCAACCACCTAGCATTCACCCAGAACACCAGAGCAACCGCCTAGCAACGCCCTAGCAACCACCCAGAACACCATACAAACCGCCTAGCAACGCCCTAGCAACCACCCAGAACACAATAGCAACCACACCGAACACCATAGCAACCGCCGAGCAATGCCCTAGCAACTACCCAGAACACCATAGCAACCGCCTACCAACGCCCGAGCAACCACCCAGAACACCAAAGAAACCGCCTAACAACCACCCAGAACACCATAGCAACCGCCTGGCAAACACCCAAAACAGCATAGCAACTGCCTAACAACCACCCAGAACACCATCTCAACCGCCTCGCAACCCCCGACCAACCACCCAGAACACCATAGCAACCGCCCAGCAACCACCCAAAACACCAAAACAACTGCCTAGCAACGCCCTTGCAACCACCAAGAACACCATAGCAACTGCCTAGCAACGCCCTAGCAACCACCCAGACCACCATAGCATCTGCCTAGAAATGCCCTAGCAACCACCCAGAACACAATAGCAACCGCCTATCAACCACCCAGAACACCATAGCAACTGCCTAGCAACGCCCTGGCAACCACCCAGATCACCATAGCAACTGCCTAGCAACCACCCAACACACCATTGAAACTGCCTAGCAACCACCCAGAACACCATAGCAACTGCCTAGCAACGCCTTAGCAACCACCCAGAACACCATAGCAACCGCCTTTCAACCACCCAGAACACCATAGCAACCGCCAGACAACGCCCTGGCAACCACCCAGAACACCATAGCAACTGCCTAGCAACGCCCTAGCAACCACCCAGAACACCATAGCAACCGCCTAGCAACCACTCAGTTCATCAAAGCAACTGCCTAGCAACGCCCTAGCATCCACCCAGAACACCATAGCAATTGCCTCGCAACCACCCAGAACACCATAGCAACCGCCTAGCAACGCCTTGGCAAGCACCCAGAACTCCATAGCAACCACCTAGCAACGCCCTACCAACCACCCAGAACACCATAGCCACTGCCTAGCAACCACACAGAACACCATAGCAACCGCCGAGCAACGCCCTAGCAACCACCGAGAACACCATAGCAACCGCCTAGCAACCACACAGAACACCATAGCAAACGCCCTAGCAACCACCCAGACCACCATAGCAACCGCCTAGCAATGCCCTAGCAACCACCCAAAACACCATGGAAACCGCCTAGCAACCACCCAGAATACCATAGCAACTGCCAGGCAACGCCCTGGCAACCACCCAGAACACCAAGCAACTGCCTAGCAAACATCAAAAACACCATAGCAACTGCCTAGCAACCACCCAGAACACCAAGCAACTGCCTAGCAAACATCAAAAACACCATAGCAACGCCCTAGCAACCACCCAGAACACAATAGCAACCGCCTGGCAACCACCCAGAACACCATAGCAACCGCATAGCAATCACTCAGGACATCAAAGCAACTGTCTAGCAACGCCCTAGCAACCACCCAGAACACCAGAGCAACCGCAGAGCAAACACACAGGACATCAAAGCAACTGGCGAGCAACGCCCTAGCAACCACCCAGAACACCATAGCAACCGCCTAGCAACACCCTATCAACCACCCAGAACACAAAAGCAACCGCCTACCAACCACCCAAAAAACCATAGCAACCGCCGAGGAACCAGTCAGGACATCAAAGAAACTACCTAGTAACGCCCTAGCAACCACGCAGAACACCATAGCAACCGCCTAGCAACGCCCTAGCAATCACCCAGAACACAAAAGCAACCGCCTACCAACCACCCTGAACACCATAGCAACCACCTAGCATTCACCCAGAACACCAGAGCAACCGCCTAGCAACGCCCTAGCAACCACCCAGAACACCATACAAACCGCCTAGCAACGCCCTAGCAACCACCCAGAACACAATAGCAACCACACCGAACACCATAGCAACCGCCGAGCAATGCCCTAGCAACTACCCAGAACACCATAACAACTGCCTAGCAACGCCCGAGCAACCACCCAGAACACCATAGCAACTGCCTAGCAACGCCCTAGCAACCACCCAGAACACCATAGCATCTGCCTAGCAATGCCCTAGCAACCACCCAGAACACAATAGCAACCGCCTATCAACCACCCAGAACACCATAGCAACTGCCTAGCAACGCCCTGGCAACCACCCAGATCACCATAGCAACTGCCTAGCAACCACCCAACACACC
This sequence comes from Gymnothorax reevesii, assembly GCA_029721435.1. NCBI lineage: Eukaryota > Metazoa > Chordata > Actinopteri > Anguilliformes > Muraenidae > Gymnothorax > Gymnothorax reevesii. Next base: position 89,129,892 of record CM056584.1, on the reverse strand, counting down.
ATTGAAACTGCCTAGCAACCACCCAGAACACCATAGCAACTGCCTAGCAACGCCTTAGCAACCACCCAGAACACCATAGCAACCGCCTTTCAACCACCCAGAACACCATAGCAACCGCCAGACAACGCCCTGGCAACCACCCAGAACACCATAGCAACTGCCTAGCAACGCCCTAGCAACCACCCAGAACACCATAGCAACCGCCTAGCACCCACTCAGTTCATCAAAGCAACTGCCTAGCAACGCCCTAGCATCCACCCAGAACACCATAGCAATTGCCTCGCAACCACCCAGAACACCATAGCAACCGCCTAGCAACGCCTTGGCAAGCACCCAGAACTCCATAGCAACCACCTAGCAACGCCCTACCAACCACCAAGAACACCATAGCCACTGCCTAGCAACCACACAGAACACCATAGCAACCGCCGAGCAACGCCCTAGCAACCACCGAGAACACCATAGCAACCGCCGACCAACGCCCTAGCAACCACCCAGAACACCATAGCAATCGGCTAGCAACCACCCAGAACACCATAGAAACCGCCTAGCAACCACCCAGAACACCATAGCAACTGCCAGACAACGCCCTGGCAACCACCCAGAACACCATAGCAACTGCCTAGCAAACATCAAAACCACCATAGCAACTGCCTAGCACCCACCCAGACCACCATAGCAACTGCCTAGCAACGCCCTACCAACCACCCACAACACCATAGCAACCGCCTAGCAACCACTCAGTACATCAAAGCAACTGCCTAGCAACGCCCTAGCAACCAACCAGAACACCATAGCAATTGCCTCGCAACCACCCAGAACACCATAGCATCCGCCTAGCAATGCCTTGGCAAGCACCCAGAACTCCATAGCAACCACCTAGCAACCCCCTACCAACCACCCAGAACACCATAGCCACTGCCTAGCAACCACACAGAACACCATAGCAACCGCCCAGCAACGCCCTAGCAACCACCGAGAACACCATAGCAACCGCCTAGCAACCACACAGAACACCAAAGCAAACGCCCTAGCAACCACCCAGAACACCAAAGCAATCGCCTAGCAATGCCCTAGCAACCACCCAAAACACCATGGAACCCGCCTAGCAACCACCCAGAACACCATAGCAACTGCCAGGCAATGCCCTGGCAACCACCCAGAACACCAAGCAACTGCCTAGCAAACATCAAAAACACCATAGCAACTGCCTAGCAACCACCCAGAACACCATAGCAACTGCCTAGCAAACATCAAAAACACCATAGCAACGCCCTAGCAACCACCCAGAACACAATAGCAACCGCCTGGCAACCACCCAGAACACAGCAGCAATTGCCTAGCAACGCCCTAACAACCACCCAGAACACCATAGCAACCGCATAGCAACCACTCAGGACATCAAAGCAACTGTCTAGCAACGCCCTAGCAACCACCCAGAACACCATAGCAACCGCCTAGCAACACCCTATCAACCACCCAGAACACAAAAGCAACCGCCTACCAACCACCCAAAAAACCAGAGCAACCGCCGAGCAACCAGTCAGGACATCAAAGAAACTGCCTAGTAACGCCCTAGCAACCACGCAGAACACCATAGCAACTGCCTAGCAACGCCCTAGCAATCACCCAGAACACAAAAGCAACCGCCTACCAACCACATTGAACACCATAGCAACCACCTAGCATTCACCCAGAACACCAGAGCAACCGCCTAGCAACGCCCTAGCAACCACCCAGAACACCATACAAACTGCCTAGCAACGCCCTAGCAACCACCCAGAACACAATAGCAACCACATTGAACACCATAGCAACCGCCGAGCAATGCCCTAGCAACTACCCAGAACACCATAGCAACCGCCTACCAACGCCCGAGCAACCACCCAGAACACCAAAGAAACCGCCTAACAACCACCCAGATCACCATAGCAACCGCCTAGCAACGCCCTAGCAACCACCCAGAACACCATAGCAACCGCCTAGCAACCACCCAGAACACCATAGCAACCGCCTATCTAACATCCAGAACACCATAGCAACCGCAGCACAACCACCCAGAACACCATAGCAACTGTCTAACAACCACCCAGAACACCATAGCAACCGCCTAGCAACGCCCTAGCAACCACCCAGAACACCATAGCAACCGTCTATCTTACATCCAGAACACCATAGCAACCGCCTAGCAACCACCCAGAACACCATAGCAACCGCCTATCTAACATCCAGAACACCATTGCAACCGCGTAGCAACCACCCAGAAACACCATAGCAACGGTCTAGCAACCACCCAGAAAACCATAAAAACCGCCTAGCAACCACTCAGGACATCAAAGCAACTGCCTAGCAACGCCCTAGCAACCACCTAGAACACCATAGCAACTGCCTAGCAACGGCCTAGCAACCACCGAGAACACCATAGCAACCACCTAGCAGCCACAAAGAATACCATGGCAACCGCCTAGCAATGCCCTAGCAACCACCCAGAACACCATAGCAACCGCCTATCAACCATCCAGAACACCATAGCAACAACCTAGCAACCACCCAGAACACCATAGCAACCGCCAAGCAACAACCCAGAACACCAAAGCAACTGCCTAGCAACGCCCAAGCAACCACCCAGGACACCATAGCAACCGCCTGGCAACGCGCTAGCAACCACCCAGAACACCATAGCAACCGCCTAGCAACCACCCAGAACACCATAGCAACTCCCTAGCAACGCCCGAGCAACCACCCACGACACCAGAGCAACCGCCTGGCAACGCCCTAGCAACCACCCAGAACACCATAACAACCACCGAGCAACCGCCTAGAACACCATAGCAACTTCCAAGCAACGCCCCAGCAACCACCCAGAACACCATTGCAACCGCCTGGCAACGCCCGAGCAACCACCCAGAACACCATAGAAACTGCCTAGCAACCACCCAGAAAACCATACCAACTGCCTAGCAACGCCCTTGCAACCACCCAGAACACCATAGCAACTGCCTAGCAACGCCCTAGCAACCACCAAAAACACCATATCAACCGACTAACACCCACCCAGAACACCATAACAAATGCCTAGAAACACCCTAGCAACCACCCAGAACACCATAGCAACCGCCTGTCTAACATCCAGAACACCATAGCAACTGCCTAGCAACCACCCAGAACACCATAACAAATGCCTAGAAACACCCTAGCAACCACCCAGAACACCATAGCAACCTCCTAGCAACCACCCAGAACACCATAGCAACCGCCTGTCTAACATCCAGAACACCATAGCAACCGCCTAGCAACCACCCAGAATTCCATAGCAACCGCCTATCTAACATCCAGAACACCATAGCAACTGCGTAGCAACCACCCAGAACACCATGGCAACCGCATATCTAACATCCAGAACGCCATAGCAACCTCCTAGCAACCACCCAGAATTCCATAGCAACCGCCTATGTAACATCCAGAACACCATAGCAACCGCGTAGCGACCACCCAGAAACACCATAGCAACCGTCTAGCAACCACCCAGAACACCATAAAAACCGCCTAGCAACCACTCAGGACATCAAAGCAACTGCCTAGCAACGCCCTAGCAACCACCCAGAACACCAGAGCAACCGCCTAGCAGCCACAAAGAATACCATGGCAACCGCCGAGCAACGCCCTAGCAACCACCCAGAACGCCATAGCAACTGCCTAGCAACGCCCTAGCAACCACCCAGAACACTATAGCAACCGCCTAACAACCTCCCAGAACACCAATACAACTGCTTAGAAACGCCCTAGCAACCACCCAGAACACCATAGCAACCACCTAGCAACCACCCAGAACACCATAGCCACTGCTTAGCAACGCCCTAGCAACCACCCAGAACACCATAGCAACCGCCTCGCAACAGTTTCAGTTCTCGACTATGACTTCTGCCAACTGTTTCCTCCGCCCAAACCTTTCTCAAAATAAAAGTCCTTACTACAATTCTTCACTATTAAAAAATTTCACTATAAAAAATTTCCATATGACAGCTGTCATCAACTATGATTCCCGTGAACTGTTTCCTCAGTCCACATCTGTTTCAAAATAAAAGTCCTCACTACTACCATAATTATCCTACTAAAAACCTAGCTACCAATATCATAATGCAATGATTTGTAACAAACTCCACCTTATGCAACTACACTTTGCATTTTCAATGCACACGTAATTCCCTGGAATTACATTCTCTAGTTATTATTATTATTCTTCTTCTTCTAACACACTTAATGCGCCTCAACCGTTTATCGTAGAAACTTCATTCGAACTGCGTTGCATAGGTTTTACTTAGGACACCTGTGCAATGTATTTTTCATCTTTGTAACTTTTATACTTTTTGAGTTATTAATAAAAAACTATACATTTTTTCCCCCATAGACTTAACATTGGCATTATGACATCACCATAGAGCCATTAAGCAAATGGAATCTTGTGCCAGATGTTCTGACCACCTGCTGTAACTGTCAGTTTCTCAGGCTGTGAGACTACAATCTGGCTCTCTTGAGACTACAGCTTCCTTACTGCTTTCATTCCTTCTATTTTCTGTCATTCCTTCTTTCTTTTTCCCTCCTATTTCTTTCCTTTGTTCCTTCCTTCCTTTATTCGTTCCTTCTTTCCTACTTTACTTTCTTCTATCCTGCCTTTCATCCTTCCTCCCATTCTTCGTTCCAACCAATTTTCTTTCCTTCCTTCCTTAGTTTGTCTTTCCTTCCATCATGCCTTCTTTCCTTCCTTCATACCTACTTTCCTTCCTATCTTTCTTTCTTTCTGCTTTCCCTCTCTTTCCTTCCCTCTTTCTTTCTTTACTTTTTCTTTCCTTCCTTCTGTCTTCCTTCTGTTTTTCATTTCTTCTACCTTACTTCCTTCTTTCCTTCCTTCCTTACTTCCTTCTTTCCTTTATTCCTCTGTTTTTTTCCATCCACCCTCGCCTTCTTTCCTTTGTTCTTTCCTGCCTTCCTTTGATTTCCTTCTTTTTTTCCTATATTCCTTCTTTCCTTACTTCCCTCATTACTTCCTTCTTTCCCTCCTTCCTTCTTTGTTCTTATTCCAAATTGTTTCGTAATCGTACGGTTCGCTACTTCTCCCAGTTTTCACCCGATCCCCAAAAAATACACATCAACGCTCTAGCAACCACCCAGAACAACATTGCTGCCACCTAGCAACACCCTAGCAACGACTCAGAACACAATAGCAACCGCCGAACAACGCCCTAGCAACCACCCAGAACACCTTAGTAACCGCATTGCAACGCCCAAGCAACCACCCAGAATACCATAAAAACTGCCTAATAACCACAAAGAACACCATAGCAACTGCCGAGCAACCACCCAGAAAACCATAGCAACTGCCTGACAACGCCCTAGCAACCACCCAGAACACCCTTGAAACCGCCTAGCAACCACCCAGAACACCTTAGCAACTGCCTAGCAACGCCCTATCAACCACCCGAAACACTATGGCAACTGCCTAGCAACGCCCTAGCAACCACCTAGAACAACATACCAACTGCCTAGCAACGCCCTAGCAACCACCCAAAACACCATAGAAACCGCCAAGCAACCACCCAGGACACCATAGCAACGGCCTAGCAACGCCCTAGCAACCACCCCGAACACCATAGCAACTACCTAGAAATGCCCTAGCAACCACCCACAAGACCATAGCAACTGCCTATCAAACACCCAAAACACCAAAGCAACTGCCTAGCAACGCCCTAGCAATCACCGATAAAACTATAGCAACCGCCTAACAACCACTCAGGACACCAAAGCAACCACCTAGAAATGCCCTAGCAACCACCCACAACAACATAGCAACCGCCAAGAAACCACCCAGAACACCATAGCAACTGCCTAGCAACCACCCAGAACACAATAGCAACCGCCAAGCAACGCCCTACCAACCACCCAGAACACCATAGAAACTGCCTAGCAACCACCCAGAACACCATGGCAACCGCCTATCAACCACCCAGAACACCATACCAACCACCTGGAAACGCCTGAGCAACCACCCAGAACACCATAGCAACCGCCTATCAAACACCCAAAACACCAAAGCAACTGCCTAGCAACGCCCTAGCAACCACCCATAAAACTATAGCAACCGCCTAACAACCACTCAGGACGCCAAAGCAACCACCTAGCAATGCCCTAGCAACCACCAAGAACACCATAGCAACAGCCTAGCAACCACCAAGAACACCAAAGCAACCGCCTAGCAACGCCCTACCAACCACCCAGAACACCATAGCAACCGCCTAGCAACCACCCAGAACACCTTCGCAACTGCCTAGCAACGCCCTAGCAACCACCCAGAACACCATAACAACCGCCTAGCAACCACTCAGGCCATCAAAGCAACTGCCTAGCAACGACCTAGCAATCACCCAGAACACCAAAGCAACTGCCTTGCAACACCCTAGCAACCACCCAGAACACCATAGCAACCGCTTAGCAACCACAAAGAACACCATGGCAACCGCCGAGCAACGCCCTAGCAACCATCGAGAAGACCATAGCATCTGCCAAGCAACGCCCTAGCAACCACCCAGAACACCATAGCAACTGCCTAGCAACGCCCTGGCAACCACCCAGAACACCATAGCAACTGCCTAGCAACCATCCAAAACACCATAGAAACTGCCTAGCAACCAAGCAGAACACTATAACAACTGCCTAGCAATGCCCTAGCAACCACCCAGAACACCATAGCAACCTCCTATCAACCACCCAGAACACCATAGCAACCCCCTTGCAACGTCCTAGCAACCACCCAGAACACCATAGCACCCGCCAATCAAACACCCAGAACACCATAGCAACTGCCTAGCAACGCCCTAGCAACCACCCAGAAAACCAGAGCAACCGCATAACAACCACTCAGGACGCCAAAGCAACTGCCTAGCAATGCCCTAGCAACCACCCAGAAAACCATAGCAACCGACTAGCGATGCGCAACAACCACCCAGAACACAATAACAACCGCCTAGCAACCATCCAAAACACCATAGCTACTGTCTAGCAACGCCCTAGCAACCACCGAGAACACCATAGCAACCGCCTAGCAACCACACACAACACCATAGCAACCGCCGACCAACGCCCTAGCAACCACCCAGAACACCATAGCAATCGCCTAGCAACCACCCAGAACACCAAAAAAACCGCCTAGCAACCACCCAGAACACCATAGCAACTGCCAGGCAACGCCCTGGCAACCACCCAGAACACCATAGCAAATGCCTAGCAAACATCAAAAACACCATAGCAACTGCCAAGCAACCACCCAGAACACAATAGCAACTGCCTAGCAACGCCCTAGCAACCACCCAGAACACCATAGCAACCGCCTAGCAACCACTCTGTACATCAAAGCAACTGCCTTGCAACGCCCTAGCAACCACCCAGAACACCATAGCAATTGCCTCGCAACCGACCAGAACACCATAGCAACCGCCTAGCAACGCCTTGGCAAGCACCCAGAACTCCATAGTAACCACCTAGTAACGCCCTACAAACCACCCACAACACCATAGCAACCGCCGAGCAACGCCCTAGCAACCACCGAGAACACCATAGCAACCGCCTAGCAACCACAGAGAACACCATAGCAACCGCCGAGAAACGCCCTAGCAACCACCCAGAACACCATAGCAATCGCCTAGCAATGCCCTAGCAACCACCCAAAACACCATTGAAACCGCCTAGCAACCACCCAGAACACCATAGCAACTGCCTAGCAAACATCAAAAACACCATAGCAACTGCCTAGCAACCACCCAGAACACCAAAGCAACTGCCTAGCAACGCCCTAGCAACCACCTAGAACACCATAGCAACCGCCTTGCAACGCCCTAGCAACCACCCAGAACACAATAGCAACCGCCTAGCAACCACCCAGAACACCGCAGCAATTGCTTAGCAATGCCCTAACAACCACCCAGAACACCATAGCAACCGCATACCAACCACTCAGGACATCAAAGCAACTGTCTAGCAACGCCCTAGCAACCACCCAGAACACCATAACAACTGCATAGCAATGCCCTGGCAACCACCTAGAACACCATAGCAACTGCCTGGCAAACACCCAGAACACCATAGCAACCGCCTAGCAACCACCCAAAACACCTTAGCAACTGCCTAGCAACACCCTAGCAACTACCTAGAACACCATAGCAACCGCCTAGCAAAGACCCAGAACACCATATCAACCGCCTAGCAACGCCCGACCAACCACCCAGAACACCATAGCAACCGCCTAGCAACCACCCAAAACACCTTAGCAACTGCCTAGCAACGCCCAAGCAACCAGGCAGAACACCATAGAAACCGCCTAGCAACCACCCACAACACCAAAGCAACTGCCTAGCAATGCCCTGGCAACCACCTAGAACACCATAGCAACTGCCTAGCAAATACCCAGAACACCATATCAACCGCCTAGCAACGCCCGACCAACCACCCAGAACACCATAGCAACCGCCTAGCAACCACCCAAAACACCTTAGCAACTGCCTAGCAACGCCCTAGCAACCAGGCAGAACACCATAGAAACCGCCTAGCAACCACCCAGAACACCAAAGCAACTGCCTAGCAACGCCCTGGCAACCACCAAGAACACCATAGCAACCGCCTAGCAAACACCCAGAACACCATATCAACCGCCTAGCAACGCCCGACCAACCACCCAGAACACCATAGCAACCGCCTAGCAACCACCCAAAACACCTTAGCAACTGCCTAGCAACGCCCAAGCAACCAGGTAGAACACCATAGAAACCGCCTAGCAACCACCCAGAACACCAAAGCAACTGCCTAGCAATGCCCTGGCAACCACCTAGAACACCATAGCAACTGCCTAGCAAACACCCAGAACACCATATCAACCGCCTAGCAACGCCCGACCAACCACCCAGAACACCATAGCAACCGCCTAGCAACCACCCACAACACATCAGCAACTACCTAGCAACGCCCTATAGACCAGTCAGAACAACATAGCAACCGCCTAGCAACCACCCAGAACACCAAAGCAACTGCCTAGCAACGCCTTGGCAACCACCAAGAACACCATAGCAACCGCCTAGCAACCACACAGAACACCTTAGCAACTGCCAAGGAAGGGCCTAGAAACCACCCAGAACACCATAGCAACTGCCTAGCAACGCCCAAGCAACCAGGCAGAACACCATAGCAACTGCCTAGCAACGCCCTGGCAACCACCAAGAACACCATAGCAACCGCCTAGCAACCACACAGAACACCTTAGCAACTGCCAAGCAATGCCCTAGAAACCACCCAGAACACCAAAGCAACTGCCTAGCAACGCCCTAGCAACCACCCAGAACACCATAGCAACTGCCTAGCAACGCCCTAGCAACCACCCAGAACACCATAGCATCTGCCTAGCAATGCCCTAGCAACCACCCAGAACAAAATAGCAACCGCCTATCAACCACACAGAACACCAGAGCAACTGCCTAGCAACGCCCTAGCAACCACCCAGAACACCATAGCAACTGCCTAGCAACGCCCTAGCAACCACCCAGAACACCATAGCAACTGCCTAGCAACGCCCTAGCAACCACCCAGAACACCATAGCATCTGCCTAGCAATGCCCTAGCAACCACCCAGAACAAAATAGCAACCGCCTATCAACCACACAGAACACCAGAGCAACTGCCTAGCAACGCTTTGGCAACCACCCAGATCACCATAGCAACTGCCTATCAACCACCCAAAACACCATTGAAACTGCCTAGCAACCACCCAGAACACCATAGCAACTGGCTAGCAACGCCCTAGCAACCACCCAGAATACCATAGCAACCGCCTATCAACCACCCAGAACACCATAGCAACCGCATAGCAACGCCCTAGCAACCACCCACAACACCATAGCAACCGCCTAGCAACCACCCAGAACACCATAGCAACCGCCTATCTAACATCCAGAACACCATAGCAACCGCAAAACAACCACCCAGAACACCATAGCAACCGCCTATCTAACATCCAGAACACCATAGCAACCGCCTTGCAACGTCCTAGCAACCACCCAGAACACCATAGCAACCGCCAATCAAACACCCAGAACACCATAGCAACTGCCTAGCAACGCCCTTGCAACCACCCACAAAACCAGAGCAACCGCATAACAACCACTCAGGACGCCAAACAAACTGCCTAGCAATGCCCTAGCAACCACCCAGAACACCATAGCAACCGCCTATTTAACATCCAGAACACCATAGCAACCGCCTTGCAACCACCCAGAACACCATAGCAACCGCCGATCTAACATCCAGAACACCATAGCAACCGCATAACAACCTCCCAGAACACCATAGCAACCGTCTAACAACCACCCAGAACACCATAGCAACCGTCTAACAACCACCCAGAACACCATAGCAACCGTCTAACAACCACCCAGAACACAATAGCAACCGCCTAGCAACGCCCTAGCAACCACCCAGAACACCATAGCAACCGTCTATCTAACATCCAGAACACCATAGCAACCGCCTAGCAACCACCCAGAACACCATAGCAATTGCCTCGCAACCACCCAGAACACCATAGCATCCGAATAACAACGCCCTTGCAACCACCCAGAACACCATAGCAACCGCCAAGCAACCACCCAGAACACCATAGCAACTGCCTAATAACGTCCTAGCAATCACCCAGAACACCAGAGCAACGGCCTAGGAACGCCCTTGCAACCACCCAGAACACCATAGCAACTGCCTAGCAACCACCCAGAACACAATAGCAACTGCCTAGCAACTGCCTAGCAACCACCCAGAACACAATAGCAACTGCCTAGCAACGCCTTAGCAACCACCCAGAACACCAAAGCAACCGCCTAGCAACCACCCAGAACACCATAGCAACCGCCTAGCAACCACCCAGAACACCAAAGCAACCGCCTAGCAACCACCCAGAACACCATAGCAACCGCCTAGCAACCACCCAGAACACCATAGCAACCGCCTCGCAATGCCCTAGCAACCACCAAGAACACCATAGCAACCGCCTCGCAATGCCTTGGCAACCACCCAGAACTCCATAGCAATCACCAAGCAATGCCCTAGCAACCACCAAGAACACCATAGCAACCGCCTCGCAATGCCTTGGCAACCACCCAGAACTCCATAGCAACCGCCAAGCAACGCCCTACCAACCACCCAGAACACCATAGTAACTGCCTAGCAACCACCCAGAACACCATAGCAACTGCCTAGCAACGCCCTAGCAACCACCCAGAACACCATAGCAACTGCCAAGCAACCACTCAGGAAATCAAAGCAACTGCCTAGCAACGCCCTTGCAACCACCCAGAACTCCATAGCAACCGCCTAGCAACGCCCTAGCAACCACCTAGAACACCATAGCAACTGCCTAGCAACGCCCTAGCAACCACCCAGAACACAAAAGCAATGGCCTAGCATTCACCCAGAACACCAGAGCAACCGCCTAGCAACGCCATTGCAACCACCCAGAACACCATTACCTAGCAATGCCCTAGCAACCACCCAGAACACCAGAGCAACCGCCTAGCAACGCCCTAGCAACCACCCAGAACACCATAGCAACCCCCTCGCAACCACCCAGAACACAATAGCAACCGCCTAGCAACCACAACCAACACCATAGCAACTGCCGAGCAATGCCCTAGCAACTACCCAGAACACCATAGCAACCACCTACCAACGCCCGAGCAACCACCCAGAACTCCATAGAAACTGCCTAGCAACCACCCAGACCCCTTGAGACTCTGCCTAGCAATGCCCTGGCAACCACCCAGAACACCAAAGCAACTGCCTAGCAACGGCCAGGCAACCACCCCATACAGCTTAGTAACCGCCTAGCGACCACTCCGAACACCAAAGCAACTGCCTACCAATGCCCTAGCAACCACCCAGAACACCATAGCAACCGCCATACAACCACCCAGGACACTGTAGCAACTGCCTAGCAATGCCCAAGCAACCACCCAGGACACCATAGCAACCGCCTGGCAACGCCCTAGCAACCACCCAGAACACCATAGCAACCGCCGAGCAACCACCCAGAACACCATAGCAACCGCCTAGCAACCACTCAGAACACCAAAGCAACTGCCTAGCAACGCCTTAGCAACCACCCAGGACACCGTAGCAACCGTCTGGCAACGCCCTAGCAACCACCCAGAACACCATAGCAACCGCCTAGCACCCACCCAGAACACCATAGCAACTGCCTAGCAACCCCCTAGCAACCACCCAGAACTCCATAGCAACCGCCTAGCAACGCCCTAGCAACCACCCAGAACACCATAGCAACCCCCTCGCAACCACCCAGAACACAATAGCAACCGCCTAGCAACCACAACCAACACCATAGCAACCGCCGAGCAATGCCCTAGCAACTACCCAGAACACCATAGCAACCACCTACCAACGCCCGAGCAACCACCCAGAACACCGTAGAAACTGCCTAGCAACCACCCAGAACACTAGAGACTCTGCCTAGCAATGCCCTGGCAACCACACAGAACACCATAGCAACTGCCTAGCAAACACCCAAAACACCATAGCTACTCCCTAGCAACCACCGAGAAAACCAAAGCAACTGCCTAGTAACGGCCAAGCAACCACCCCATACACCATAGCAACCGCCTAGCGACCACTCCGAACACCAAAGCAACTGCCTACCAACGCCCTAGCAACCACCCAGAACACCATAGCAACCGATATACAACCACCCAGAGCACTATAGCAAGTGCCTAGCAATGCCCAAGCAACCACCCAGGACACCATAGCAACCGCCTGGCAACGCCCTAGAAACCACCCAGAACACCAAAGCAACCACCTCGCAACCACCCAGAACACCATAGCAACCGCCTAGCAACAACCCAGAACACCAAAGCAACTGCCTAGCAACGCCCAAGCAACCACCCAGGACACCATAGCAACCGCCTAGCAACCACCCAGAACACCATAGCAACTCCCTAGCAACGCCCTAGCAACCACCCACCACACCAGAGCAACCGCCCGGCAACGCCCTAGCAACCACCCAGAACACCATAACAACTGCCTAGCAACCGCCCAGAACACCATAGCAACTTCCAAGCAACGCCCTAGCAACCACCCAGGACACCATTGCAACCGCCTGGCAACGCCCTAGCAACCACCCAGAACACCATAGAAACTGCCGAGCAACCACCCAGAAAACCATACCAACTGCCTAGCATCGCCCTAGCAATCACCCAGAACACCATAGCAACTGCCTAGCAACGCCCTAGCAACCACCAAAAACACCATATCAACCGCCTAGCACCCACGCAGAATACCATAACAACTGCCTAGAAACGCCCTAGCAACCACCCAGAACACCATAGCAACCTCCTAGCAACCACCCAGAACACCATAGCAACTGCCTAGCAACCACCCAGAACACCATAGCAACCGCCTAGCAACCACCCAGAACACCATAGCAACGCCCTAGCAACCACCCAGAACGCCATAGCAACTGCCTAGCAACGCCCTAGCAACCACCCAGAACACTATAGCAACCGCCTAGCAACCTCCCAGAACACCATCACAACTGCTTAGAAACGCCCAAGCAACCACCCACAACACCATAGCAACCGCCTAGCAACCACCCAGAACACCATAGCCACTGCTTAGCAACGCCCTAGCAACCACCCAGAACACCATAGCAACCGCCTCGCAACAGTTTCAGTTCTTGACTATGACTTCCGCCAACTGTTTCCTCTGCCCAAACCTTTCTCAAAATAAAAGTCCTTACTACAATTCTTCACTATTAAAAAATTTCACTATAAAAAATTTCCATATGACAGCTGTCATCAACTATGATTCCCGTGAACTGTTTCCTCAGTCCACATCTGTTTCAAAATAAAAGTCCTCACTACTACCATAATTATCCTACTAAAAACCTAGCTACCAATATCATAATGCAATGATTTGTAACAAACTCCACCTTATGCAACTACACTTTGCATTTTCAATGCACACGTAATTCCCTGGAATTACATTCTCTAGTTATTATTATTATTATTCTTCTTCTTCTAACACACTTAGTGCGCCTCAACTGTTTATCCTAGATACTTCATTCAAACTGCGTTGCATAGGTTTTACTTAGGACACCTGTGCAATGTATTTTTCATCTTTGTAACTTTTATACTTTTTGAGTTATTAATAAAAAACTATACATTTTTTCCCCCATAGACTTAACATTGGCATTATGACATCACCATAGGGCCATTAAGCAAATGTAATCTTGTGCCAGATGTTCTGACCACCTGCTGTAACTGTCAGTTTCTCAGGCTGTGAGACTACAATCTGGCTCTCTTGAGACTCCAGCTTCCTTACTGCTTTCATTCCTTCTATTTTCTGTCATTTCTTCTTTGTTTTTCCCTCCTATTTCTTTCCTTCCTTTATTCGTTCCTTCTTTCCTACTTTACTTTCTTCTATCCTGCCTTTCACCCTTCTTCCCATTCCTCCTTCCCACCACTTTTCTTTCCTTCCTTCCTTAGTTTGTCTTTCCTTGCATCATGCCTTCTTTCCTTCCTATCTTTCTTTCTTTCTGCTTTCCCTCTCTTTCCTTCCCTCTTTCTTTCTTTACTTTTTCTTTCCTTCCTTCTGTCTTCCTTCTGTTTTTCATTTCTTCTACCTTACTTCCTTCTTTCCTTCCCTCCTTCCTTCCTTCTTTCTTTCTATCTTTACTTAAATTCTTCTTCTTCCCTTCTTCCTTTCCTTCCTTCCTTACTTCCTTCTTTCCTTTATTCCTCTGTTTTTTTCCATCCACCCTCGCCTTCTTTCCTTTCGTCACTGTCGGGCGCAAACCTCCAATGTCCAAAACTGTTACTTTTCAGGAAATAAAGAAAAACCGCTTGGTTTTGTAATAACTGGACACGACGTCATCAATTTTGGTATTCTGTCTTTACATGTAGTCAGATATTTGAATGTGTCAATACTTTATAAATATTTTATCCACATCAAGCTCACATGGAGTTAGGAGGTTTGTGACCAACGAAAGTGGAGATACAAGGTTTTTGCCATCACTGATTATGACGGCCGCAGTGGCTGCAGTAGTTCATTGCATTACGGTATCATCAACTTAGAGATAGGAGCGCTTTTGGAAACTCTTACGTCCTGAGCAAATCTTGAAATAATGAAGATGAAAAAAAAACGAGGCATCGCGTTGCGAAGCAGAAGTGTGGGTTCGCTCCCCGCCTCATATCAACCAGCAGTGGCCGTATCTACCAGCAGTGCTCGGCAGCTCTTTTCAGAAGTAGCGCGCAATTGGCCAATGCGCTACAGGGATGCAAATTGGGAAGGGTCTGCTGGGAAGGTTTATGTAGATTAGAGTTCCTCTAGGTGCCTCCAGTTGACCAGACAGGCCCTAATAAAAACGAATCTGAGCTGCAGCTGTGATAGCGTATTTCCTTCTACGGCCTTTGCAAAACATTGAATGATGATTTTGAACATAGCAGCAGCCGAGGGAAATGTGTCAAGGGACATACTTACAAACTGTGAAAGTTTCCTTGATATGAGGAAAGGGGTCGGACATGTGGAAAAGCCAAAGTGACCATGCAAAGTTCCCTGATTAAGTATTCCAGATTGGAGATACTGAATTACAAAAAAAAAAAAAACTTTTACTTTAAAACGTGTCGGCATCCAGCCGTTAGACCGGTGTACTCTGATTACTGGACGCTTTCACCTGCTAATGACTCACCGTGTGTGTAGAAGTTTGTTTCCTGAGGAAGGCTGGACGCCCAAATGTGTTTAAATAACAGTTTTGATTATGTTCTGTCTGTAGAGATTGCCGTGGAATAAATGTGCTTCGTCTTTTTTTTCTTTAAATAAGTATAACTTTCAATGAAGTATCTGAAGATAGCTAGCGAGAAACAGGCTGTGAATAACGTTGCTCTGGTAATTTCTTATCACATCGCTGGCAAGTGCAGTACTTTGACACGTTGTTAAAATCGATGAATCAGGTACACTGCATACTTTTTGATTGAATTTGCAGTAACCGAAGCCTTATATGAAAACACTTTGAGCTGTTTACCGCAGTGAAATACAACAGTAATGTATCCGCTCCTCTTGTTGATGTACTTTAAAATGTAGCGGAGGGGTGGGGGTGGAGTTAGGATGTTTGGTCGACAGTTTCAGGATCCAATGGAGTTAGGAGGTCTAGTCACAGGCGGTTTTAAATACTTTCAGTGGTTAAATATTTGTAAAACCACATTCAGACATAAAGGGTGACCAATAGTATAGATTTATGGAAAAAAATAGAAATCATGATTTTTGGACATAGGAGGTTTGCGCCCGACAGCGACGTTTTGTTCTTTCCTGCCTTCCTTTGATTTCCTTCTTTTTTTCCTATATTCCTTCTTTCCTTACTTCCCTCATTAGTTCCTTCTTTCCCTCCTTCCTTCTTTGTTCTTATTCCAAATTGTTTCGTAATCGTACGGTTCGCTACTTCTCCCAGTTTTCACCCGATCCCCAAACAATACACATCAACGCTCTAGCAACCACCCAGAACAACATTGCTGCCACCTAGCAACACCCTAGCAACCACTCAGAACAAAATAGCAACCGCCTAACAACGCCCTAGCAACCACCCAGAACACCATAGTAACCGCATAGCAACGCCCTAGCAACCACCCAGAATACCATAGAAACTGCCTAGCAACCACCAAAAACACCATATCAACCGCCTAGCACCCACCCAGAACACCATAGCATCTGACTAGCAACCCCCTAGCAACCACCCAAAACACCATAGCAACCGCCTTACAACCACCCAGAACACCATAACAACTGCCTAGCAACGCCCTAGCAACCACTCAGGACATCAAAGCAACTGCCTAGCAACGCCCTAGCTACCACCCAGAACACCATAGCAACTGCCTAGCAACGCCCTAGCAACCACCCAGAACACCAGAGCAACCGCCTAACAACCACAAAGAACACCATGGCAACCGCCGAGCAACGCCCTAGCAACCACCCAAAACACCAGAGCATCTGCCTAGCAACACCCTAGCAACCCTCCAGAACACCATAGCAACCGCCTTACAACCACCTAGAACACCATAGCAACTGCCTAGCAACGCCCTGCCAACGACCCAAAACACCATAGAAACTGCCTAGCAACCACCCAGAACACCATAGCAACCGCCTATCAACCACCCAGAACACCATAGCAACCGACTATCAAACACCCAACACACCATAGCAACTGCCTAGCAACGCCCTAGCAACCACCCATAAAACCATAGCAACCGCCTAACAACCACTCAGGACACCAAAGCAACCACCTAGCAATGCCCTAGCAACCACCCAGAACACCAAAGCAACCGCCTAGCAACCACCCAGAACACCTTCGCAACTGCCTAGCAACGCCCTAGCAACCACCCAGAACACCATAACAACCGCCAAGCAACCACTCAGGCGGTTGCTATGGTGTTCTGGGTGGTTGCTAGGGCGTTGCTAGGCAGATGCTATGGTGTTTTGGGTGGTTGCTAGGGCGTTGCCTGGCGGGTGCCATGGTGTTCTTTGTGGTTGTTAGGCGGTTGCTATGGTGTTCTGGGTGGTTGCTAGGGCGTTGCTAGGCAGTTGCTTTGATGTCCTAACAACCACAAAGAACACCATGGCAACCGCCAGGCAACGCCCTAGCAACCACCCAAAACACCATAGCATCTGCCTAGCAACGCCCTAGCAACCACCCAAAACACCATAGCAACCGCCTAGCAACCACCCAGAACACCTTCGCAACTGCCTAGTAACACCCTAGCAACCACTCAGGACATCAAAGCAACTGCCTAGCAACGCCCTAGCTACCACCCAGAACACCATAGCAACTGCCTAGCAACGCCCTACCAACCACCCAGAACACCATAGCAACCGCCTAACAACCACAAAGAACACCATGGCAACCGCCAAGCAACGCCCTAGCAACCACCCAAAACACCATAGCATCTGCCTAGCAACACCCTAGCAACCCCCCAGAACACCATAGCAACCGCCTTACAACCACCTAGAACACCATAGTAACTGCCTAGCAACGCCCTGCCAACGACCCAAAACACCATAGAAACTGCCTATCAACCACCCAGAACACCATAGCAACCGCCTATCAACCACCCAGAACACCATAGCAGCCGCCTGGCAACGCACGAGCAACCACCTAGAACACCATAGCTACCGCCTATCAAACACCCAAAACACCATAGCAACTGCCTAGCAACGCCCTAGCAACCACCCATAAAACCATAGCAACCGCCTAACAACCACTCAGGACACCAAAGCAACCACCTCGCAATGCCCTAGCAACCACCCAGAACACCATAGCAACCGCCTAGCAACCACCCAGAACACCTTCGCAACTGCCTAGCAACGCCCTAGCAACCACCCAGAACACCAAAACAACCGCCTAGCAACCACTCAGGACATCAAAGCAACTGCCTAGCAACGACCTAGCAATCACCGAGAACACCAAAGCAACTGCCTTGCAACACCCTAGCAACCACCCAAAACACCATAGCAACCGCCTAGCAACCACAAAGAACACCATGGCAACCGCCGAGCAATGCCCTAGCAACTACCCAGAACACCATAGCAACCGCCTACCAACGCCCGAGCAACCACCCAGAACACCATAGAAACCGCCTAACAACCACCCAGAACACCATAACAACTGCATAGCAACGCCCTGGCAACCACCGAGAACACCAATGCAACTGCCTGGCAAACACCCAAAACAGCATAGCAACTGCCTAGCAACCACCCAGAACACCATATCAACCGCCTAGCAATGCCCGACCAACCACCCAGAACACCATAGCAACCGCCTAGCTACCACCCAAAACACCTTAGCAACTGCCTAGCAACGCCCTAGCAACCAAGCAGAACGCCATAGCAACCGCCTCGCAACCACGCAGAACACCTTAGCAACTACAAAGCAATGCCCTAGAAACCACCCAGAACACCATAGCAACTGCCTAGCAACGCCCTAGCAACCACCCAGAACACCAAAGCAACTGCCTAGCAACGCCCTAGCAACCACCCAGAACACCATAGCAACCGCCTTGCAAAAACAAAAAACACCATGGCAACCGCCGAGCAACGCCCTAGCAACCACCCAGTACACCATACCATCTGCCTAGCAATGCCCTAGCAACCACCCAGAACACCATAGCAACCGCCTATCAACCACCCAGAACCCCATAGCAACTGCCTAGCAACGCCCTGGCAACCACCCAGATCACCATAGCAACTGCCTAGCAACCACCCAAAACACCATTGAAACTGCCTAGCAACCACCCAAAACACCATTGAAACTGCCTAGCAACCACCCAGAACACCATAGCAACCGCCTAGCACCGCCCTAGCAACCACCCAGCACACCATAGCAACCGCCTACCAACGCCCTAGCAACCACCCAGAACACCATAGCAACCGCCTACCAACGCCCTAGCAACCACCCAGAACACCATAGCAACCGCCTATCTAACATCCAAAACACCATAACAACCACCTAGCAACGCCCTAGCAACCACCCAGAACAACATAGCAACCGCCTATCTAACATGCAGAACACTATAGCAACCGCCTAACAACCATCCAGAACACCATAGCAACCGCCTATCTAAAATCCAGAACACCATAGCAACCGCGTAGCAACCACCCAGAACACCATAGCAACCGCCTAGCAACGCCCTAGCAACCACCCAGAACACCATAGCAACCGCCTATCTAACATGCAGAACACTATAGCAACCGCCTATCAACCACCCAGAACACCATAGCAACCGCCTAGCAACGCCCTAGCAACCACCCAGAACACCATAGCAACCACCAATCTAACATCCAAAACACCATAGCAACCGCCTAGCAACCACCCAGAACACCATAGCAACCGCCTATCTAAAATCCAGAACACTATAGCAACCGCGTAGCAACCACCCAGAACACCATAGCAACCGCCTAGCAACCACCCAGAACACCATAGCAACCGCCTTTCTAAAATCCAAAACACCATAGCAACCGCGTAGCAACCACCCAGAACACCATAGCAACCGTCTAGCAACCACACAGAACACCATAGCAACCGCCTTTCTAAAATCCAAAACACCATAGCAACCGCGTAGCAACCATCCAGAACACCATAGCAACCGCCTATCTAAAATCCAGAACACCATAGCAACCGCGTAGCAACCACCCAGAACACCATAACAACCGCCTGGCAACGCCCTAGCAACCACCCAGAACACGATAGCAACCGCCTATCTAACATCCAGAGCACCATATCAACCGCCTAGCAACCACCCAGAACACCATAGCAACCGCCTATCTAACATCCAGAACACCATAGCAACCGCATAGCAACCACCCAGAACACCATAGCAACCGCCTAGCAACCACCCAGAACACCATAGCAACCGCCTATCTAAAATCCAGAACACCATAGCAACCGCGTAGCAACCACCAAGAACACCATAGCAACCGTCTAGCAACCACACAGAACACCATAACAACCGCCTGGCAACGCCCTAGCAACCACCCAGAACACCATAGCAACCGCCTATCTAACATCCAGAACACCATAGCAACCGCCTAGCAACCACCCACAACACCATAGCAACCGCCTACCTAACATCCAGAACACCATAGCAACTGCCTAGCAACCACCTAAAACACCATTGAAACTGCCAAGCAACCACCCAGAACACCATAGCAACCGCCTATCTAACATCCAGAACACCATAGCAACCGCATAGCAACCACCCAGAACACCATAGCAACCGCCTAGCAACCACCCAGAACACCATAGCAACCGCCTATCTAAAATCCAGAACACCATAGCAACCGCCTATCTAACATCCACAACACCATACCAACTGCCTAGCAACCACCCAAAACACCATTGAAACTGCCAAGCAACCACCCAGAAGACCATAGCAACCGCCTATCTAACATCCAGAACACCATAGCAACCGCATAGCAACCACCCAGAACACCATAGCAACCGCCTAGCAACCACCCAGAACACCATAGCAACCGCCTATCTAAAATCCAGAACACCATAGCAACCGCGTAGCAACCACCAAGAACACCATAGCAACCGTCTGGCAACCACACAGAACACCATAACAACCGCCTGGCAACGCCCTAGCAACCACCCAGAACACCATAGCAACCGCCTATCTAACATCCAGAACACCATAGCAACTGCCTAGCAACCACCCAAAACACCATTGAAACTGCCAAGCAACCAACCAGAACACCATAGCAACTGCCTAGCAACGCCCTAGCAACCACCCAGAATACCACACCAACCGTCTAGCAACCACCAAGAACACCATAAAGACCGCCTATCTAACATCCAGAACACCATTGAAACTGCCTAGCAACCACCCAGAACACCATAGCAACCGCCTAGCAACGCCCTAGCAACCACCCAGAACACCATAGCAACCGCCTATCTAACATGCAGAACACTATAGCAACCGCCTATCAACCACCCAGAACACAATAGCAACCGCCTAGCAACGCCCTAGCAACCACCCAGAACACCATAGCAACCACCAATCTAACATCCAAAACACCATAGCAACCGCCTAGCAACCACCCAGAACACCATAGCAACCGCCTATCTAAAATCCAGAACACTAAAGCAACCGCGTAGCAACCACCCAGAACACCATAGCAACCGCCTATCTAAAATCCAGAACACTATAGCAACCGCGTAGCAACCACCCAGAACACCATAGCAACCGCCTTTCTAAAATCCAAAACACCATAGCAACCGCGTAGCAACCACCCAGAACACCATAGCAACCGTCTAGCAACCACACAGAACACCATAACAACCGCCTGGCAACGCCCTAGCAACCACCCAGAACACGATAGCAACCACCTATCTAACATCCAGAGCACCATAGCAACCGCCTAGCAACCACCCAGAACACCATAGCAACCGCCTATCTAACATCCAGAACACTATAGCAACCGCGTAGCAACCTCCCAGAACACCATAGCAACCGTGTAGCAACCACCCAGAACAC
Source organism: Gymnothorax reevesii (assembly GCA_029721435.1). NCBI lineage: Eukaryota > Metazoa > Chordata > Actinopteri > Anguilliformes > Muraenidae > Gymnothorax > Gymnothorax reevesii. The sequence continues at coordinate 89,107,774 of CM056584.1, read as the reverse complement.
CATAGCAACCGCCTATCTAAAATCCAGAACACCATAGCAACCGCGTAGCAACCACCAAGAACACCATAGCAACCGTCTAGCAACCACACAGAACACCATAACAACCGCCTGGCAACGCCCTAGCAACCACCCAGAACACCATAGCAACCGCCTATCTAACATCCAGAACACCATAGCAACCGCATAGCAACCACCCAGAACACCATAGCAACCGCCTAGCAACCACCCAGAACACCATAGCAACCGCCTATCAAACATCCAGAACACCATAGCAACCGCCTATCAAACATCCAGAACACCATAGCAACCGCCTAGCAACCACCCAGAACACCATAGCAACCGCCTATCTAACATCCAGAACACCATAGCAACACCGTAGCACACACCAAGAACACCATAGCAACCGTCTAGCAACCACACAGAACACCATAACAACCGCCTGGCAACGCCCTAGCAACCATCCAGATCACCATAGCAACAGCCTATCTAACATCCAGAACACCTTAGCCACCGCATAGCAACCACCCAGAAAACCATAGCAACCGCCTAGCAACCACCCAGAACACCATAGCAACCGCCTATCTAAAATCCAGAACACCAAAGCAACCGCGTAGCAACCACCAAGAACACCATAGCAACCGTCTAGCAACCACACAGAACACCATAACAACCGCCTGGCAACGCCCTAGCAACCACCCAGAACACCATAGCAACCGCCTATCTAACATCCAGAACACCATAGCAACCGCCTAGCAACCACCCAGAACACCATAGCAACCGCCTATCTAACATCCAGAACACCATAGCAACTGCCTAGCAACCACCCAAAACACCATTGAAACTGCCAAGCAACCACCCAGAACACCATAGCAACCGCCTATCTAACATCCAGAACACCATAGCAACCGCATAGCAACCACCCAGAACGCCATCGCAACCGCCTAGCAACCACCCAGAACACCATAGCAACCGCCTATCTAAAATCCAGAACACCATAGCAACCGCGTAGCAACCACCAAGAACACCATAGCAACCGTCTGGCAACCACACAGAACACCATAACAACCGCCTGGCAACGCCCTAGCAACCACCCAGAACACCATAGCAACCGCCTATCTAACATCCAGAACACCATAGCAACTGCCTAGCAACCACCCAAAACACCATTGAAACTGCCAAGCAACCAACCAGAACACCATAGCAACTGCCTAGCAACGCCCTAGCAACCACCCAGAATACCATAGCAACCGTCTAGCAACCACCCAGAACACCATAGAGACCGCCTATCTAACATCCAGAACACCATTGAAACTGCCTAGCAACCACCCAGAATACCATAGCAACCGCCTATCAACCACCCAGAACACCATAGCAACCGCCTAGCAACGCCCTTGCAACCACCCAGAACACCATAGCAACCGCCTATCTAACATCCAAAACACTATAGCAACCGCCTAGCAACCACCCAGAACACCATAGCAACCGCCTATCTAAAATCCAGAACACTATAGCAACCGCGTAGCAACCTCCCAAAACACCATAGCAACCGTGTAGCAACCACCCAGAACACCATAGCAACCGTCTAGCAACCACCCAGAACACCATAGCAACCGCCTATCAAACATCCAGAACACCATAGCAACCGCCTAGCAACCACCCAGAACACCATAGCAACCGCCTATCAAACATCCAGAACACCATAGCAACCGCCTAGCAACCACCCAGAACACCATAGCAACCGCCTATCTAACATCCAGAACACCATAGCAACTGCCTAGCAACCACCCAAAACACAATTGAAACTGCCTAGCAACCACCCAGAACACCATAGCAACTGCCTTGCAACGCCTTAGCAACCACCCAGAACACCATAGCAACTGCCTAGCAACTGCCAAGCAACCACCCAAAACACAATTGAAACTGCCTAGCAACCACCCAGAACACCATATCAACTACCTAGAAATGCCCTAGCAACCACCCCGAACACCAAAGCAACCGCCAAGCAACCACCCAGAACACCATAGCAACGGCCTAGCAACGCCCTAGCAACCACCCCGAACACCAAAGCAACTGCCTAGAAATGCCCTAGCAACCACCCAGGACACCATAGCACCCACCTACAAATGCCCCAGCAACCACCCACAACACCATAGCAACCGCCAAGCAACCACCCAGAACACCATAGCAACGGCCTAGCAACGCCCCTAGCAACCACCCCGAACACCATAACAACTGCCTAGCAACCACCCAGAACACCATAGCAACTGCCTAGCAACCACCCAGAACACAATAGAAACTGCCTAGCAACGCCTTAGCAACCACCCAAAACACCAAAGCAACCGCCTAGCAACAACCCAAAACACCATAGCAACCACCCAGCAATGCCCTAGCAACCACCAAGAACACCATAGCAACCGCCTAGCAACCACCAAGAACACCATAGCAACCGCCTAGCAACGCCTTAGCAACCACCCAGAACTCCATAGCAACCACCTACCAACGCCCTACCAACCACCCAGAACACCTAAGCAACTGCCTAGCAACCACAAAGAACACCATGGCAACCGCCGGGCAACGCCCTAGCAACCACCCAAAACACCATAGCATCTGCCTAGCAACGCCCTAGCAACCACCCAGAACACCATAGCAACTGCCTAGCAACGCCCTAGCTACCACCCAGAACACCATAGCAACTGCCTAGCAACGCCCTAGCAACCACCCAGAACACCATAGCAACCGCCTAACAACCACAAATAACACCATGGCAACCGCCGAGCAAAGCCCTAGCAACCACCCAAAACACCAAAGCATCTGTCTAGCAACGCCCTAGCAACCACCCAGAACACCATAGCAACCGCCTTACAACCACCCAGAACACCATAGCAACTGCCTAGCAACGCCTTTGCTACCACCCAGAACACCATATCAACTGCCTAGCAACGCCCTAGCAACCACCCAGAACACCATAGCAACCGCCTAACAACCACAAACAACTCCATGGCAACCGCTGAGAAACGCCCTAGCAACCACCCAAAACACCATAGCATCTGCCTAGCAACACCCTAGCAACCCCCCAGAACACCATAGCAACCGCCTTACAACCAGCTAGAACACCATAGCAACTGCCTAGCAACGCCCTGCCAACGACCCAAAACACCATAGAAACTGCCTAGCAACCACCCAGAACACCATAGCAACCGCCTATCAACCACCCAGAACTTCAAAGCAACTGCCTAGCAACGACCTAGCAATCACCCAGAACACCAAAGCAACTGCCTTGCAACACCCTAGCAACCACCCAAAACACCATAGCAACCGCCTAGCAACCAAAAAGAACACCATGGCAACCGCCGAGCAATGCCCTAGCAACTACCCAGAACACCATAGCAACCGCCTACCAACGCCCGAGCAACCACCCAGAACACCATAGAAACCGCCTAACAACCACCCAGAACACCATAGCAACCGCCTAACAACCACAAACAACTCCATGGCAACCGCTGAGAAACGCCCTAGCAACCACCCAAAACACCATAGCATCTGCCTAGCAACACCCTAGCAACCCCCCAGAACACCATAGCAACCGCCTTACAACCAGCTAAAACACCATAGCAACTGCCTAGCAACGCCCTGCCAACGACCCAAAACACCAAAGAAACTGCCTAGCAACCACCCAGAACACCATAGCAACCGCCTATCAACCACCCAGAACATCAAAGCAACTGCCTAGCAACGACCTAGCAATCACCCAGAACACCAAAGCAACCGCCTTGCAACACCCTAGCAACCACCCAAAACACCATAGCAACCGCCTAGCAACCAAAAAGAACACCATGGCAACCGCCGAGCAATGCCCTAGCAACTACCCAGAACACCATAGCAACCGCCTACCAACGCCCGAGCAACCACCCAGAACACCATAGAAACCGCCTAACAACCACCCAGAACACCATAACAACTGCATAGCAACGCCCTGGCAACCACCGAGAACAACATAGCAACTGCCTGGCAAACACCTAAAACAGCATAGCAACTGCCTAGCAACCACCCAGAACACCATAGCAACTGCCTAGCAACCACCCAAAACACCATAGCAACTGCCTATCAACCACCCAGAACACCATAGCAACTGCCTAGCAACCACCCAGAACACCATAGCAACTGCCTAGCAACGCCCTAGCAAACACCCAGAACACCATAGCAACCGCCAAGCAACCACTCAGAACATCAAAGCAACTGCCTAGCAACGCCCTAGCAACCACCCAGAACACCATAGCAACCGCCTAACAACGCCCTCACAACCACCAAGAACACCATAGCAACTGCCTCTCAACCACCCAGAACACCATAGCAACTGCCTAGCAACGCCCTAGCAACCACCCAGAACACCATAGCAACCGCCTAGCAACCACCTAAAACACCATAGCAACTGCCTTGCAACGCCCTAGCAACCACCCAGAACACCATAGCAACTGCCTAGCAACGCCCTAGCAAACCCCCACAACCCCATACCAACCGCCAAGCCACCACTCAGAACACCAAAGCAACTGCCTAGCAACACCCTACCAACCACCCAGAACACCATAGCAACCGCCTAACAACGCCCTCACAACCACCAAGAACACCATAGCAACTGCCTCTCAACCACCCAGAACACCATAGCAACTGCCTAGCAACGCCCTAGCAACCACCCAGAACACCATAGCAACCGCCTAGCAACCACCCAAAACACCATAGCAACTGCCTAGCAACGCCCTAGCAACCACCCAGAACACCATAGCAACCGCCTAACAACGCCCTCACAACCACCAAGAACACCATAGCAACTGCCTCGCCACCACCCAGAACACCATAGCAACTGCCTAGCAACGCCCTAGCAACCACCCAGAACACCATAGCAACCGCCTAGCAACCACCCAAAACACCATAGCAACTGCCAAGCAACGCCCTAGCAACCACCAAGAACACCTTAGCAACCGCCTAGCAACCACCCAGAACACCATAGCAACCGCCTAGCAACCACCCAAAATACCATAGCAACTGCCTAGCAACGCCCTAGCAACCACCCAGAACACCATAGCAACCGCCTAGCAACCACCCAAAATACCATAGCAACTGCCTAGCAACGCCCTAGCAACAACCCAGAACACCATAGCAATCGCCTAGCAACCACCCAGAACACCATAGCAACTGCCTAGCAACGCCCTAGCAACCACCCAGAACACCATAGCAACCGCCCAGCAACCACCCAAAACACCATAGCAACTGCCAAGCAACGCCCTAGCAACGACCAAGAACACCTTAGCAACCGCCTAGCAACCACCCAGAACACCATAGCAACTGCCTAGCAATGCCCTAGCAACCACCTAGAACACCATAGCAACCACCTAGCAACCACCCAGAACACCATAGCAACCGCCTAGCAACACCTTAGCAACCACCCAGAACACCATAGCAACCGCCTAGCAACCACCCAGAACACCATAGCAACTGCCTAGCAATGCCCTAGCAACCACCTAGAACACCATAGCAACCGCCTAGCAACCACCCAGAACACCATAGCAACCGCCTAGCAACCACCCAGAACACCATAGCAACTGCCTAGCAACGCCCGAGCAACCACCCAGAACACCATAGCAACCGCCTAGCAACCACCCAGAACACCATAGCAACTGCCTAGCAACGCCCGAGCAACCACCCAGAACACCATAGTAACCGCCTAGCAGCCACCCAGAACACCTTAGCAACTGCCTAGCAACGCCCTAGCAACCACCCAGAACACCATAGCAACCACCTAGCAACCACCCAAAACACCATAGCAACTGCCTAATAACGCTCTAGCAACCATCCAGAACACCATAGCAACCGCCTAGCCACCACCCAGAACACCATAGCAACCGCCTAGCAACGCCCTAGCAACCACCCAGAACACCATAGCAACAGCCTAGCAACGCCCTAGCAACCACACAGAACACCAAAGGAATCGCCAAGCAACACCTAAGCAACCTCCGAGAACACCATAGCAACCGCCTAGCAACCACCCAGAACACCATAGCAACTGCCGAGCAACGCCCTAGCAACCACCCAGAACACCATAGCAACCACCCAGAACACCATAGCAACCGCCTAGCAACAACCCAGAACACCATAGCAACTGCCTAGCAACGCCCGAGCATCCACCCAGAACACCATAGCAACCGCCTAGCATCCACCCAGACCACCATAGCAACTCCCTTCCAACCCCCTAGCACTCACCCAGAACACCATAGCAACTGCCTAGCAACGCCCTAGCAACCACCCAGAACACCATAGCAACCGCCTAGTTACCACCCAGAACACCATAGCAACCGCCTAGCAACGCCCTAGCAACCACCCAGAACACCATAGCAACAGCCTAGCAATGCCCTAGCAACCTCCCAGAACACCATAGCAACTGCCAAGCAAGGCCCTAGCAACCACCCAGAACACCATTGCAACCGCCTAGCAATGCCCTAGCAACCTCCCAGAACACCATAGCAACCGCCCAGCAACCACCCAGCACACCATAGCAACTGCCTAGCAACGCCCTCGCAACCACCCAGAACACCATAGCAACTGCCTAGCAATGCCCTAGCAACCTCCCAGAACACCATAGCAACCGCCTAGCAACCACCCAGCACACCATAGCAACTGCCTAGCAACGCCCTAGCAACCACCCAGAACACCATAGCAACCACCTAGCAACCACCCAGAACACAATAGCAACCGCCTAGCAACCACCCAGCACACCATAGCAACTGCCTAGCAACGCCCTAGCAACCACCCAGAACACCATAGCAACCGCCTAGCAATGCCCTAGCAACCTCCCAGAACACCATAGCAACCGCCTAGCAACCACCCAGCACACCATAGCAACTGCCTAGCAACGCCCTAGCAACCACCCAGAACACCCTAGCAATCACCTAGCAACCACCCAGAACACACTAGCAACCGCCTACCAACCACCCAGAACACCATAGCACCTGCCTAGCAATGCCCTAGCAACCACCCAGAACACCATAGCAACTGCCCAGCAATGCCCTAGCAACCTCCCAGAACACCATAGCAACCACCTAGCAACCACCCAGCACACCATAGCAACTGCCTAGCAACGCCCTAGCAACCACCCAGAACACCATAGCAACCACCTAGCAACCACCCAGAACACAATATCAACCGCCTAGCAACCACCCAGAACACCATAGCAACCGCCTAGCAACCACCCAGAACACCATAGCAACCGCCTAGCAACAACCCAGAACACCACAGCAACCTCCTAGCAACCACCCAGAACACCAGAGCAACCGCCTAGCAACCACCCAGAACACCAGAGCAACCGCCTAACAACCACCCAGAACACCATAGCAACACCCTAACAACCACCCAGAACACCATAGCAACCGCCTAGCAACCACCCAGAACACCATAGCAACCGCCTAGCAACAACCCAGAACACCACAGCAACCTCCTAGCAACCACCCAGAACACCAGAGCAACCGCCTAGCAACCACCCAGAACACCACAGCAACTGCCTAACAACCACCCAGAACACCATAGCAACACCCTAGCAACCACCCAGAACACCATAGCAACCGCCTAGCAACCACCCAGAACACCATAGCAACTGCCTAGCAACGCCCTAGCAACCACCCAGAACACCATTGCAACTGCCTAGCAATGCCCTAGCAACCTCCCAGAACACCATAGCAACCGGCTAGCAACAACCCAGAACACCACAGCAACCTCCTAGCAACCACCCAGAACACCAGAGCAACCGCCTAGCAACCACCCAGAACACCAGAGCAACCGCCTAACAACCACCCAGAACACCATACCAACACCCTAGCAACCACCCAGAACACCATAGCAACCGCCTAGCAACCACCCAGAACACCATAGCAACTGCCTAGCAATGCCCTAGCAACCACCCAGAACACCATAGCAACTGCCTAGCAATGCCCTAGCAACCTCCCAGAACACCATAGCAACCGCCTAGCAACCACCCAGCACACCATAGCAACTGCCTAGCAACGCCCTAGCAACCACCCAGAACACCATAGCAACCACCTAGCAACCACCCAGAACACAATAGCAACCGCCTAGCAACCACCCAGAACACCATAGCAACCGCCTAGCAACCACCCAGAACACCATAGCAACCGCCTAGCAACAACCCAGAACACCACAGCAACCTCCTAGCAACCACCCAGAACACCAGAGCAACCGCCTAGCACCCACCCAGAACACCAGAGCAACCGCCTAGCAACCACCCAGAACACCAGAGCAACCGCCTAACAACCACCCAGAACACCAGAGCAACCGCCTAACAACCACCCAGAACACCATAGCAACACCCTAGCAACCACCCAGAACACCATAGCAACCGCCTAGCAACCACCCAGAACACCATAGCAACTGCCTAGCAACGCCCTAGCAACCACCCAGAACACCATAGCAACGCCCTAGCAATGCCTGAGCAACCACCCAGAACACCATAGCAACTGCCTAGCAACACCCTAGCAACCACCCAGAACACCATAGCAACCGCCTGGCAATGCCGTGGCAACCACCCAGAACAGCATACCAACTGCTAAGCAATGCTCTAGCAACCACCCAGAACGCCATAGCAACCACCCTAACAACCACCCAGAACACCATAGCAACTGCCTAGCAACGGCCTAGCAACCACCCAGAACACCATAGCAACTGCCTAGCAACGCCATAGCAACCACCCAGAGCACCATAGCAACGGCCTAGCAACCACCCAGAACAGCATAGCAACTGCCTAGCAACACCCTAGCAACCACCCAGAACACCATAGCAACCACCTAGCAACGCCCTAGCAACCAGCCAGAACATCATAGCAACTGCTTAGCAAAGCCCTAGCTACCACCCAGAATGCCATAGCAACCGCCTAGCAACAACCCAGAACACCATAGCAACTGCCTAGCAATGATCTAGCAACCACCCAGAACACTATTGCAACCGCCTAGCAACCACCCAGAACACCATAGCAACCGCCTAGCAACCACCCAGAACACCATAGCAACCGCCTAACAACCACCCAGAACACCATAGCAACACCCTAGCATCCACCCAGAACACCAAAGCAACTGCCTAGCAACCATCCAGAACACCATAGCAACTGCCTAGCAACGCCCTACCAACCACCCACAACACCAAAGCAACGCCCTAGCAACCACCCAGAACACCATAGCACCCGCCTACCAACGCCCGAGCAACCACCCAGAACACCATAGCAACTGCCTAGCAACACCCTAGCAACCACCCAGAACACCATAGCAACAGCCTGGCAATGCCGTGGCAAACCACCCAGAACACCATACCAACTGCCTAGCAACGGCCTAGCAACCACCCAGAACACCATAGCAACTGCCTAGCAACGCCATAGCAACCACCCAGAACGCCATAGCAACCGCCTAGCAACTACCCAGAACACCATAGCAACCGCCTAGCAATGCCCTAGCAACCACCCAGAACACGATAGCAGCTGCCTAGCAACACCCTCACAAGTACACAGAACACCATAGCAACTGCCTAACAACTGTTACAGCCAGTCCTCATTATGTCAAATTACAATAAAAAAATGTAACTTTTTAAGCTACTCAACTTATCAACCTTTCAGCCATTCCAACTCCTGATTGTTTTCGACTATGACTTCCGGCAACTGTTTCTTCTGCCCAATCCTGTCTCAAAATGTAAGTCCTTTCTACAATTTTTCACTATTAAAAAATGTCACTATTAAAAATTTCCATATGACAGTTGTCATCAACTATGACTCCCGCAAACTGTTTCCTCAGTCCACATCTGTTTCAAAATAAAAGTCCTCACCACTACCATAATTATTCTACTAAAAACGTAGCTACCAATATCATAATGCAATGATATGTTACATAGTCCACCTTATGCAACTACACTTTGCATTATCAATGCACACGTAATTCCCTGGAATAACATTATCTAGTTATTACTATTATTATTATTATTCTTCTAACACACTTAATGCGGCCTCAACCGTTTATCGTAGAAACTTCATTCAAACTGCGTTGCGTAGGTCTTACTTAGGACACCTGTGCAATGTATTTTTCATCTTTGTAACTTTTATACTTTTTGAGTTATTAATAAAAAACTATACATTTTTCCCCCCCATAGACTTAACATTGGCATTATGACATCACAATAGGGCCATTAAGCAAATGGAATCTTGTGCCAGGTGTTCTGACCACCTGCTGTAACTGTCAGTTTCTCAGGCTGTAAGACTAAAATCTGGCTCTGTTGAGACTACAGCTTCCTTACTGCTTTCCTTCCTTCTATTTTCTGTCATTCCTTCTTTCTTTTTCCCTCCTATTTCTTTCCTTCGTTCCTTCCTTCCTTTATTCGTTCCTTCTTTCCTACTTTACTTCCTTCTATCCTGCCTTTCTTTCTTCCTCCCATTCTTCCTCCCTACCAATTTTCTTTCCTACCTTCCTTAGTTTTTCTTCCCTTCCATCATGCCTTCTTTCATTCCTTCATATCCTTTTTATCTTACTTCCTTTCTTCTTTCTGCTTTTCCTCTCTTTCTTTCCCTCTTCCTTTCTTTACTTTTTCTTTCCTTCCTTCTCTCTTTCCTTCTGTTTCCCATTTCTCCTTCCTCCCTTCCTCCCTTCCTTCCTTCCTTCTACCTTTACTTAAATCCTTCATCTTCCCTTCTTCCTTTCCTTCCTTCTTAACTTCCTTCTTTCCTTCATTCCTCTGTTTCTTTCCATCCATCCTTGCCTTCTTTCCTTTGTTCTTTCCTGCCTTCCTTTGATTTCCTTCTTTTTTTCCTATATTCCTTCTTTCCTTAATTCCCTCATTAGTTCCTTCTTTCCCTCCTTCCTTCCTTGTTAATATTCCAAATAATTTCGTAATCGTACGGTTCACTACTTCTCCCAGTTTTCACTCGATCCCCAAACAAGACACATCAACGCCCTAGCAACAACAAGAACAACATAGCAACTGTCGAGCAATGCCCAAGCAAATATTCAGAACACCATAGCAACTGCCTAGCAACCACCCAAAACACCATAGCAACTGCCAAGCAACCACTCAGAACACCAAAGCAACTGCCTAGCAACGCCCTAGCAACCACCCAGAACACCATAGCAACCGCCTAGCAACGCCCTAACAACCACCAAGAACACCATATCAACTGCCTAGCAACCACCCAGAACACCATAGCAACTGCCTAGCAACGCCCTAACAACCACCCAGAACACCATAGCAACCGCCCAGCAACGACCCAAAACACCATAGCAACTGCCTGGCAATGCCCTAGCAACCACCAAGAACACCTTAGCAACCGCCTAGCAACCACCAAGAACACCATAGCAACTGCCTAGCAACGCCCTAGCAACCACACAGAACAACATAAGAATCGCCTGGCAACGCCCTAGCAACCACCAAGAACACCATAGCAACCGCCTAGCAACCACCCAGAACACCATAGCAACTGCCTAGCAACGCCCTAGCAACCACCCAGAACACCATAGAAACCGCCTAGCAGCCACCCAGAACACCATAGCAACCACCTAGCAACCACCCAGAACACCATAGCAACTGCCTAGGAACACCCGAGCAACCACCCAGAAAACCATAGCAACCGCATAGCAACCACCCAGAACACCATAGCAACTGCCTAACAACGCCCTAGCAACCACCCAGAACACCATAGCAACTGCCTAGCAACACCCGAGCAACCACCCAGAACACCATAGCAACTGCCTAACAACGCCCTAGCAACCACCCAGAACACCATAGCAACCACCTAGCAACCACCCAAAATACCATAGCAACTGCCTAGCAACGCGCTAGCAACCACCCAGAACACCATAGCAACCGCCTAGCAACCACCCAGAACACCATAGCAACTGCCTAGCAACACCCTAACAACCACCCGGAACACCATAGCAACCACCCAGCAACGCCCTAGCAACCACCCAGAACACAATAGCAACCGCCTAGCTACCACCCAGAACACCATAGCAACGCCCTAGCAACCATCCAGAACACCATAGCAACTGCCTAGCAACGCCCTAGCAACCACCCAGAACACCATAGCAACCGCCTAGCAACCACCCAGAACACCATAGCAACCGCCTAGCAACCACCCAGAACACCATAGCAACTGCCTAGCAACGCCCTAGCAACCACCCAGAACACCATAGCAACGCCCTAACAACCACCCAGAACACCATAGCAACCGCCTAGCAACGCCAGAGCAACCACCCAGAACACCATAGCAACCACCTAGCAACCACCCAGAACACCATAGCAACTGCCTAGCAACACCCTAGCAACCACCCAGAACACCATAGCAACCGCCTAGCAACGCAGTAGCAACCACCCAGAACACCATAGCAACTGCTTAGCAATGCCCTAGCAACCACCCAGAATGCCATAGCAACCACCCTAACAACCACCCAGAACACCATAGCAACTGCCTAGCAACGCCCTAGCAACCACCCAGAACACCAAAGCAACTGCCTAGCAACGCCCTAGCAACCACCCAGAACACCAAAGCAACTGCCTAGCAACGCCCTAGCAACCACCCAGAACACCATAGCAACTGCCTAGCGACGCCCTAGCAACCACCCAGAACACCAAAGCAACTGCCTAGCAACGCCCTAGCAACCACCCAGAACACCAAAGCAACTGCCTAGCAAAGCCCTAGCAACCACCCAGAACACCATAGCAACGGCCTAGCAACCACCCAGAACAGCATAGCAACTGCCTAGCAACACCCTAGCAACCACCCAGAACACCATAGCAACCACCTAGCAACGCCCTAGCAACCACCCAGAACATCATAGCAACTGCTTAGCAAAGCCCTAGCAACCACCCAGAATGCCATAGCAACCGCCTAGCAACCACCCAGAACCCCATAGCAACGCTCTCGCAACCACCCAGAACGCCATAGCAACCGCCTAGCAACCACCCAGAACACCATAGCAATCGCCTAGCAACGCCCTATCAACCACTCAGAACACCATAGCAACCGCTTAGCAAGGCCCTAGCAACCACCCAGAACACCATTGCAACTGCCTAGCAATGCCCTAGCAACCACGCAGAACACTATAGCAGCTGCCTAGCAACACCCTCACAAGTACACAGAACACCATAGCAACTGCCGAACAACTGTTACAGCCAGTCCTCATTATGTGAAATTACAATAAAAAAATGTAACTTTTTAAGCTACTCAACTTATCAACCTTTCAGCCATTCGATTCCTGATTGTTTTCGACTATGACTTCCGGCAACTGTTTCTTCTGCCCAATCCTGTCTCAAAATATAAGTCCTTACTACAATTCTTCACTATTAAAAAATGTCACTATTAAAAATTTCCATATGACAGTTGTCATCAACTATGACTCCCGCAAACTGTTTCCTCAGTCCACATCTGTTTCAAAATAAAAGTCCTCACCACTACCAAAATTATCCCACGAAAAACGTAGCTACCAATATCATAATGCAATCATATGTTACAAACTCCACCTTATGCAACTACACTTTGTATTTTCAATGCACACGTAATTCCCTGGAATTACATTATCTAGTTAGTGTGCATTGAAAATGCTCACTATTGTTATCCTGGTCTTCTTATTATTATTATTATTATTATTATTATTATTATTATTATTCTTCTAACACACTTAATGCGGCCTCAACCGTTTATCGTAGAAACTTCATTCAAACTGCGTTGCGTAGGTCTTACTTAGGACACCTGTGCAATGTATTTTTCATCTTTGTAACTTTTATACTTTTTGAGTTATTAATAAAAAACTATAAATTTTTTCCTCCCACAGACTTAACATTGGCATTATGACATCACAATAGGGCCATTAAGCAAATGGAATCTTGTGCCAGGTGTTCTGACCACCTGCTGTAACTGTCAGTTTCTCAGGCTGTAAGACTACAATCTGGCTCTCTTGAGACTACAGCTTCCTTACTGCTTTCCTTCCTTCTTTTTTTTGCCCTTCCTTCTTCCTTTTCCCCTCCTTTTTCTTTCCTTCGTTCCTTCTTTGCTTTATTCGTCCCTGCTTTCCTACTTTAGTTCCTTCTATCCTGCCTTTCCTCTTTCCTCTCATTCTTGCTCCCTACCAATTTTCTTTCCTACCTTCCTTAGTTTTTCTTTCCTTCCATCATGCCTTCTTTCATTCCTTCATATCCTTCTTATCTTTCTTCCTTTCTTCTTTCTGCTTTCCCTCTCTTTCCCTCCCTCTTCCTTTCTTTACTTTTTCTTTCCTTCCTTCTCTCTTTCCTTCCGTTTTTCATTTCTTCTTCCTCACTTCCTTCCTTCCTTCTATCTTTACTTAAATCCTTCTTCTTCCCTTCTTCCTTTCCTTCCTTCTTTACTTCCTTCTTTCCTTCATTCCTCTGTTTCTTTCCATCCATCCTCGCCTTCTTTCCTTTGTTCTTTCCTGCCTTCCTTTGATTTCCTTCTTTTTTCCTATATTCCTTCTTTCCTTACTTCCCTCATTAGTTCCTTCTTTCCCTCCTTCCTTCCTTGTTAATATTCCAAATAATTTCGTAATCGTACGGTTCACTACTTCTCCCAGTTTTCACTCGATCCCCAAACAAGACACATCAACGCCCTAGCAACAACAAGAACAACATAGCAACTGTCGAGCAATGCCCAAGCAAATAGTCAGAACACCATAGCAACCGCCAAGCAACCACCCAAAACACCATAGCAACTGCCTAGCAACCACCCAGAACACTATAGCAACTGCCTAGCAACGCCCTAGCAACCACCCAGAACACCATAGCAACCGCCTAGCAACCACCCAGAACACCATAGCAACTGCCTAGCAACGCCCTAGCAACCACCCAGAACACCATAGCAACCGCCTAGCAACCACCCAGAACACCATAGCAACCGCCTAGCAACCACCCAGAACACCATAGCAACTGCCTAGCAACGCCCTAGCAACCACCCAGAACACCTTAGCAACTGCCTAGCAACGCCCTAGCAACCACCCAGAACGCTATAGCAACTGCCTAGCAACGCCCTAGCAACCACCCAGAACACCATAGCAACCACCTAGCAACCACCCAGAACACCATAGCAACCGCCTAGCAACCACCCAGAACACCATAGCAACTGCCTAGCAACACCCTAACAACCACCCAGAACACCATAGCAACCGCCTAGCAACGCCCTAGCAACCACCCAGAACACCATAGCAACAGCCTAGCAATGCCCTAGCAACCACCCAGAACACCATAGCAACCGCCTAGCAACCACCCAGAACACCATAGCCACTGCCTAGCAACGCCCTAGCAACCACCCAGAACACCATAGCACCCGCCTAGCAACCACCCAGAACACCATAGCACCTGCCTAGCAACGCCCTAGCAACCACCCAGAACACAATAGCAACTGCCTAGCAACCACCCAGAACACCATAGCAACCACCTAGCAACCACCCAGAACACCATAGCAACTGCCAACAACGCCCTAGCAACCACCCAGAACACCATAGCAACCACCTACCAACCACCCCAAACACCATAGCAACTGCCTAGCAACGTCCTAGCAACCACCCAGAACACCATAGCAACCGCCTAGCAACCACCCAGAACACCATAGCAACTGCCTAGCAACGCCCTAGCAACCACCCAGAACACCATAGCAACCGCCTAGCAACCACCCAGAACACCATAGCAACCCCCTAGCAACCACCCAGAACACCATAGCAACTGCCTAGCAACGCCCTAGCAACCACCCAGAAAACCACAGCAACTGCCTAGCAACGCCCTAGCAACCACCCAGAACGCTATAGCAACTGCCTAGCAACGCCCTAGCAACCACCCAGAACACCATAGCAACCGCCTAGCAACCACCCAGAACACCATAGCAACTGCCTAGCAACGCCCTAGCAACCACCCAGAACACCATAGCAACCGCCTAGCAACGCCCTAGCAACCACCCAGAACACCATAGCAACCACCTAGCAATGCCCTAGCAACCACCCAGAACACCATAGCAACCGCCTAGCAACCACCCAGAACACCATAGCAACTGCCTAGCAACGCCCTAGCAACCACCCAGAACACCATACCAACCGCCTAGCAACCACCCACAACACCATAGCAACCGCCTAGCAACCACCAAGAACACCATAGCAACTGCCTAGCAACGCCCGAGCAACCACCCAGAACACCATAGCAACCGCGTAGCAACCACCCAGCACACCATAGCAACTGCCTAGCCACGCCCAATCAACCACCCAGAACACCATAGCAACCACCTAGCAACCACCCAAAACACCATAGCAACCGCCTAGCAACGCCCTAGCAACCACCCAGAACACCATAGCAACCGCCTAGCAACCACCCAGAACACCATAGCTACTGCCTAGCAACGCCCAAGCAACCACCCAGAACACCATAGCAACCACCTAGCAACCACCCAAAACACCATAGCAACTGCCTAGCAACGCCCTAGCAACCACCCAGAACACCATAGCAACCGCCTAGCAACCACCCAGAACACCATAGCAACTGCCTAGCAACAACCTAACAACCACCCAGAACACCATAGCAACCGCCTAGCAACGCCCTAGCAACCACCCAGAACACCATAGCAACAGCCTAGCAATGCCCTAGCAACCTCCCAGAACACCATAGCAACCGCCTAGCAAGGCCCTAGCAACCACCCAGAACACCATAGCAACCGCCTAGCAATGCCCTAGCAACCTCCCAGAACACCATAGCAACCGCCTAGCAACCACCCAGCACACCATAGCAACTGCCTAGCAACGCCCTAGCAACCACCCAGAACACCATAGCAACCGCCTAGCAACCACCCAGAACACAATAGCAACCGCCTAGCTACCACCCAGAACACCATAGCAACACCCTAGCAACCACCCAGAACACCATAGCAACTGCCTAGCAACGCCCTAGCAACCACCCAGAACACCATAGCAACCGCCTAGCAACCATCAGAACACCATAGCAACTTCCTAGCAACCACCCAGAACACCAGAGCAACCGCCTAGCAACCACCCAGAACACCATAGCAACCGCCTAGCAACCACCCAGAACACCAGAGCAACCGCCTAACAACCACCCAGAACACCATAGCAACACCCTAGCAACCACCCAGAACACCATAGCAACCGCCTAGCAACCATCCAGAACACCATAGCAACTGCCTAGCAACGCCCTAGCAACCACCCAGAACACCATAGCAACCGCCTAGCAACGCCCTAGCAACCACCCAGAACACCATAGCAACTGCCTAGCAATGCCCTAGCAACCACCCAGAACACCATTGCAACCGCCTTGCTACCACCCAGAACACCATAGCAACCGCCTAGCAACCACCCAGAACACCAGAGCAACCGCCTAACAACCACCCAGAACACCATAGCAACACCCTAGCAACCACCCAGAACACCATAGCAACCGCCTAGCAACCATCCAGAACACCATAGCAACTGCCTAGCAACGCCCTAGCAACCACCCAGAATACCATAGCAACGCCCTAGCAACCACCCAGAACACCATAGCAACCGCCTAGCAACGCCCGAGCAACCACCCAGAACACCATAGCAACCGCCTAGCAACGCCCTAGCAACCAGTCAGAACATCATAGCAACCACCTAGCAACCAGCCAGAACACCATAGCAACCGCCTAGCAACCACCCAGAACACCAGAGCAATCGCCTAACAACCACCCAGAACACCATAGCAACTGCCTAGCAACACTCTAGCAACCATCCAGAACACCATAGCAACCGCCTAGCCACGCCCTAGCAACCACCCAGAACACCATAGCAACCGCCTAGCAACCACCCAGAACACCATAGCAACTGCCTAGCAACGCCCTAGCAACCACCCAGAACACCATAGCAACCGCCTAGCAACCACCCAGAACACCATAGCAACTGCCTAGCAACGCCCTAGCAACCACCCAGAACACCATAGCAACCGCCTAGCAACGCCCTAGCAACCACCCAGAACACCATAGCAACAGCCTAGCAATGCCCTAGCAACCACCCAGAACACCATAGCAACCGCCTAGCAACCACCCAGAACACCATAGCAACTGCCTACCAACGCCCTAGCAACCACCCAGAACACCATAGCAACCTCCTAGCAACCACCCAGCACACCATAGCAACCGCCTAGCAACCACCAAGAACACCATAGCAACTGCCTAGCACCGCCCGAGCAACCACCCAGAACACCATAGCAACCGCCTAGCAACCACCCAGAACACCATAGCAACTGCCTAGCAACGCCCTAGCAACCATCCAGAACACCATAGCAACCGCCTAGCAACCACCCAAAACACCATAGCAACCGCCTAGCAACGCCCTAGCAACCACCAAGAACACCATAGCAACCGCCTAGCAACCACCCAGAACACCATAGCAACTGCCTAGCAACGCCCAAGCAACCACCCAGAACACCATAGCAACCACCTAGCAACCACCCAACACACCATAGCACCTGCCTAGCAACGCCCTAGCAACCACCCAGAACACCATAGCAACCGCCTAGCAACCACCCAGAACACCATAGCAACTGGCTAGCAACACCCTAACAACCACCCAGAACACCATAGCAACCGCCTAGCAACGCCCTAGCAACCACCCAGAACACCATAGCAACAGCCTAGCAATGCCCTAGCAACCTCCCAGAACACCATAGCAACCGCCTGGCAAGGCCCTCGCAACCACCCAGAACACCATAGCAACCGCCTAGCAATGCCCTAGCAACCTCCCAGAACACCATAGCAACCGCCTAGCAACCACCCCGCACACCATAGCAACTGCCTAGCAACGCCCTAGCAACCACCCAAAACACCATAGCAACCGCCTAGCAACCACCCAGAACACAATAGCAACCGCCTAGCTACCACCCAGAACACCATAGCAACGCCCTAGCAACCACCCAGAACACCATAGCAACTGCCTAGCAACGCCCTAGCAACCACCCAGAACACCATAGCAACCGCCTAGCAACCATCAGAACACCATAGCAACTGCCTAGCAACGCCCTAGCAACCACCCAGAACACCATAGCAACCGCCTAGCAACCACCCAGAACACCATAGCAACCGCCTAGCAACAACACAGAACACCATAGCAACTGCCTAGCAATGATCTAGCAACCACCCAGAACACCATTGCAACCGCCTTGCTACCACCCAGAACACCATAGCAACCGCCTAGCAACCACCCAGAACACCAGAGCAACCGCCTAACAACCACCCAGAACACCATAGCAACACCCTAGCAACCACCCAGAACACCATAGCAACCGCCTAGCAACCATCCAGAACACCATAGCAACTGCCTAGCAACGCCCTAGCAACCACCCAGAATACCATAGCAACGCCCTAGCAACCACCCAGAACACCATAGCAACCGCCTAGCAACGCCCGAGCAACTACCCAGAACACCATAGCAACCGCCTAGCAACGCCCTAGCAACCAGCCAGAACATCATAGCAACCACCTAGCAACCAGCCAGAACACCATAGCAACTGCCTAGCAACACCCTAGCAACCACCCAGAACACCATAGCAACCCCCTGGCAATGCCGTGGCAACCACCCAGAACACCATACCAACTGCTTAGCAATGCCCTAGCAACCACCCAGAACGCCATAGCAACCACCCTAACAACCACCCAGAACACCATAGCAACTGCCTAGCAACGGCCTATCAACCACCCAGAACACAATAGCAACTGCCTAGCAACGCCATAGCAACCACCCAGAACACCATAGCAACGGCCTAGCAACCACCCAAAACACCAAAGCAACTGCCGAGCAACGCCCTAGCAACCACCAAGAACACCATAGCAACCGCCTAGCAACCACCCAAAGCACCATAGCAACTGCCTAGCAACACCCTAACAACCACCAAGAACACCATAGCAACCGCCTAGCAACCACCCAGAACACCATAGCAACTGCCTAGCAACACCCTAGCAACCACCCAGAACACCATAGCAACCGCCAAGCAACCACCCAGAACACCATAGCAACAGCCTAGCAACGCCTTAGCAACCACCTAGAACACCATAGCAACCACCTAGCAACCACCCAAAACACCATAGCAACTGCCTAGCAACGCCCTAGCAACCACCCAGAACACCATAGCAACTGCCTCGCAACGCCCTAGCAACCACCCAGAACACCATAGCAACCACCTAGCAACCACCCAAAACACCATAGCAACTGCCTAGCAACGCCCTAGCAACCACCCAAAACACCATAGCAACTGCCAAGCAACGCCCTAGCAACCACCAAGAACACCTTAGCAACCGCCTAGCAACCACCCAGAACACCATAGCAACTGCCTAGCAACGCCCTAGCAACCACACAGAACACCATAGGAATCGCCTAGCAACGCCCTAGCAACCACCCAGAACACCATAGCAACTGCCTAGCAACGCCCTAGCAACCACCCAGAACACCATAGCAACCGCCTAGCAACCACTCAGAACACCATAGCAACCGCCTAGCAACCACCCAGAACACCATAGCAACTGCCTAGCAACGCCCTAGCAACCACCCAGAACACCATAGCAACCGCCTAGCAACCACCCAGAACACCATAGCAACCGCCTTGCAACCACCCAGAAAACCATAGCAACTGCCTAGCAACGCCCGAGCAACCACCCAGAACACCATAGCAACCGCCTAGCAACCACCCCGAACACCATAGCAACTGCCTAGCAACGCCCAAGCAACCACCCAAGACACCAAAGCAACTGCCGAGCAACGCCCGAGCAACCACCAAGAACACCATAGCAACCGGCTAGCAACCACCCAGAACACCATAGCAACTGCCTAGCAACACCCTAACAACCACCCAGAACACCATAGCAACCGCATAGCAACGCCCTAGCAACCACCCAGAACACCATAGCAACAGCCTAGCAATGCCCTAGCAACCTCCCTGAACACCATAGCAACCGCCTAGCAAGGCCCTAGCAACCACCCAGAACACCATAGCACCCCCCAAGCCACCACCCAGAACCCCATAGCAACTGCCTAGCAACGCCCTAGCAACCACCTAGACCACCATAGCACCCACCTAGCAACCACCCAAAACACCATAGCAACTGCCTAGCAACGCCCTAGCAACCACCCAGAACACCATAGCAACTGCCTAGCAACGCCCTAGCAACCACCCAGAACACCATAGCAACCACCTAGCAACCACCCAAAACACCATAGGAACTGCCTAGCAACGCCCTAGCAACCACCCAGAACACCATAGCAACCGCCTAGCAACCACCCAGAACACCATAGCAACTGCCTAGCAACGCCCTAGCAACAACCCAGAACACCATAGCAACCACCTAGCAACCACCCAAAACACCATAGCAACTGCCTAGCAACGCCCTAGCAACCACCCAGAACACCATAGCAACCGCCTAGCAACAACCCAGAACACCAAAGCAACTGGCTAGGAACACCCAAGCACCCACCCACAAGACCAAAACAAGCACCTAGCAACCACCCAAAACACCATAGCAACTGCCTATCAACGCCCTAGCAACCACCCATAACACCATAGCAACCGCCTAGCAAGCACGCAGAACACCATTGCAACTGCCTAGCAACACCCTAACAACCACCCAGAACACCATAGCAACCGCCTAGCAATGCCCTAGCAACCACCCAGAACACCATAGCAACAGCCTAGCAACCATCAGAACACCATAGCAACTGCCTAGCAACGCCCTAGCAACCACCCAGAACACCATAGCAACCGCCTAGCAACCACCCAGAACACCATAGCAACCGCCTAGCAACCAAAAAGAACACCATAGCAACTGCCTACCAACGACCTAGCAACCACCCAGAACACCATAGCAACCCCCTAGCTACCACCCAGAACACCATAGCAACCGCCTAGCAACCACCCAGAACACCATAGCAACCGCCTAGCAACCATCTAGAACACCATAGCAACTGCCTAGCAACGCCCTAGCAACCACCCAGAACACCATACGAACGCCCTAGCAACCACCCAGAACACCATACCACCCGCCTAGCAACGCCCGACCAAACACCCAGAACACCATAGCAAGCGCCTAGCAATGCCCTAGCAACCACCCAGAACACCATAGCAACCACCTAGCAACCACCCAGAACACCAGAGCAACTGCCTAGCAACACCCTTGCAACCACCCAGAACACCATAGCAACCGCTTAGCAATGCCCTAGCAACCACCCAGAACGCCATAGCAACCACCCTAACAACAACCCAGAACACCATAGCAACTGCCTAGCAATGCCCTAGCAACCACCCAGAACACCATAGCAACTGCCTAGCAACGCCCTAGCAACAACCCAGAACACCATAGCAACTGCCTAGCAACACCCTAGCAACCACCCAGAACACCATAGCAACCACCTAGCAACGCCCTAGCAACCACCCAGAACATCATAGCAACTGCTTAGCAAAGCCCTAGCAACCACCCAGAATGCCCTAGCAACCGCCTAGCAACCACCCAGAACCCCATAGCAACATTCTAGCAACCACCCAGAACGCCATAGCAACCGCCTAGCAACCACCCAGAACACCATAGCAATCGCCTAGCAACGCCCTATCAACCACTCAGAACACCATAGTAACCGCTTAACAAGGCCCTAGCAACCACCCAGAACACCATTGCAACTGCCTAGCAATGCCCTAGCAACCACCCAGAACACGATAGCAGCTGCCTAGCAACACCCTCACAAGTGCACAGAACACCATAGCAACTGCCTAACAACTGTTACAGCCAGTCCTCATTATGTCAAATTACAATAAAAAATGTAACTTTTTAAGCTACTCAACTTATCAACCTTTCAGCCATTCCAACTCCTGATTGTTTACGACTATGACTTCCGGCAACTGTTTCTTCTGCCCAATCCTGTCTCAAAATATAAGTCCTTACTACAATTCTTCACTATTAAAAAATGTCACTATTAAAAATTTCCATATGACAGTTGTCATCAACTATGACTCCCGCAAACTGTTTCCTCAGTCCACATCTGTTTCAAAATAAAAGTCCTCACCACTACCATAATTATCCTTCTAAAAACGTAGCTACCAATATCATAATGCAATGATATGTTACAAACTCCACCTTATGCAACTACACTTTGCATTTTCAATGCACACGTAATTCCCTGGAATTACATAATCTAGTTATTATTATTATTCTTCTAACACACTTAATGCGGCCTCAACCGTTTATCGTAGAAACTTCATTCAAACTGCGTTGCGTAGGTCTGACTTAGGACACCTGTGCAATGTATTTTTCATCTTTGTAACTTTTATACTTTTTGAGTTATTAATAAAAAACTATAAAATTTTTCCCCCCATAGACTTAACATTGGCATTATGACATCACAATAGGGCCATTAAGCAAATGGAATCTTGTGCCAGGTGTTCTGACCACCTGCTGTGACTGTCAGTTTCTCAGGCTTTAAGACTACAATCTGGCTCTCTTGAGACTACAGCTTCCTTACTGCTTTCCTTCCTTCTATTTTCTGTCATTCCTTCTTTCTTTTTCCCTCCTATTTCTTTTCTTTGTTGCTTCCTTCCTTTATTCGTTGCTTCTTTCCTAGTTTACTTCCTTCTATCCTGCCTTTATCCTTCCTTCCATTCTTCCTCCCTACCAATTTTCTTTCCTTCCTTCCTTTCTTAGTTTGTCTTTCCTTCCATCATGCCTTCTTTCCTTCCTTCATACCTACTTCCTTCCTATCTCTCTTCCTTTCTTTTGGCTTTCCTCTCTCCCTTTCCTTCCCTCTTTCTTTCTTTACTTTTTCTTTCCTTCCTTCTGTCTTTCCTTCTGTTTTTCACTTCTTCTTCCTTACTTCCTTCTCTTCTTTCATTCTTTCCTTCTATCTTTACTTAAATCGTTCTTCTTCCCTTCTTTCTTTCCTTTCTTCCTTCCTTCCTTACTTCCTTCTTTCCATCCATCCTCGCCTTCTTTCCTTTGCTCTTTCCTGCCTTCCTTTGCTTTCCTTCTTTTTTTCCTACCTTCCTTCTTTCCTTACTTCCCTCATTATTTCCCTTTTTCCTTCCTTCCTTGTTATTATTCCAAATTCTTTCATAATCGCACGGTTCACTACTTCTCCCAGTCTTCTCCCGATCCACAAACATTACACATCAAGGTCCTAGCAACCACCAGAACACCACAGCAACTGCCTACCAACGCCCTAGCAACCACCCAGAACACCATAGCAACTGCCTAGCAATGCCCTAGCAACCACTCAGAACACCATAGCAACTGCCTAGCAACACCCTAGCAACCAACCAGAACACAATAGCAACCGCAAAGCAACGCCCTAGCAACCAACCAGAACACAATAGCAGCCGCAAAGCAACGCCCTAGCAACCACTCAGAACACCATTGCCAGTGCCTAGCAACGCCCTAGCGACCACCCAGAACACCATAGCAACCACCTAGCAACTCCCTAGCAACCACCCAGAACACCATGGCAACTGCCTAGCAACGCCATCGCAACCACCCAGAACACCATAGCAACCGCCTAGCAACCATCAAGAACACCATAGCAACTGCCTAGCAACGCCATAGCAACCACTCAGAACATCATAGGAACTGCCTAGCATGCCGAAGCAACCACCCAGAACACCATAGCAACCGCCTAGCAATGCTCAGCAACCACTCAGAACACCATGGCAACAGCCTAGCAATGCCCTAGCAACCACTCAGAACACCATAGCAACTGCCTACCAATGTCCTAGCAACCACTCAGAACACCATAGCAACCACCTAGCAACGCCCTAGCAACCAACCAGAACACAATAGCAACCGCAAAGCAACGCCCTAGCAACCAACCAGAACACAATAGCAGCCGCAAAGCAACGCCCTAGCAACCACTCAGAACACCATTGCCAGTGCCTAGCAACGCCCTAGCAACCACCCAGAACACCATAGCAACCACCTAGCAACTCCCTAGCAACCACCCAGAACACCATGGCAACTGCCTAGCAACCATCCAGAACACCATAGCAACTGCCTAGCAACGCCATAGCAACCACTCAGAACACCATAGCAACTGCCTAGCAACGCCCTAGCAACCACCCAGAACACCATAGCAACCGCCTAGCAACCATCCAGAATATCAGAGCAACTGCCTAGCAATGCCCTATCAAGCACTCAGAACACCATAGCAACTGCCTAGCATGCCGAAGCAACCACCCAGAACACCAAAGCAACCGCCTAGCAATGCTCAGCAACGACTCAGAACACCATGGCAACAGCCTAGCAATGCCCTAGCAACCACTCAGAACACCATAGCAACTGCCTACCAATGTCCTAGCAACCACTCAGAACATCATAGCAACTGCCTAGCAATGCCCTTGCAACCACCCAGAACACCATAGCAACCACCTAGCAACGCCCTAGCAACCACCCAGAACACATAGCAACGGCCTAGCAATGCCCTAGCAACCACTCAGAACACCATAGCAACTGCCTACCAATGTCCTAGCAACCACTCAGAACATCATAGCAACTGCCTAGCAATGCCCTTGCAACCACCCAGAACACCATAGCAACCACCTAGCAACGCCCTAGCAACCACCCAGAACACATAGCAACGGCCTAGCAATGCCCTAGCAACCACTCAGAACACCATAGCAACTGCCTACCAATGTCCTAGCAACCACTCAGAACATCATAGCAACTGCCTAGCAATGCCCTAGCAACCACCCAGAACACCATAGCAACCACCTAGCAACGCCCTAGCAACCACCCAGAACACATAGCAACGGCCTAGCAATGCCCTAGCAACCACCCAGAACACCAAAGCAACCGCCTAGCAACTCCCTAGCAACCACCCAGAATACCATGGCAACCGCCTCGCAACGCCCTAGCAACCACCTATCAACGCCCTAGCAACCACCCAGAACACCATAGCAACCGCCTAGCAACGCCCTAGAAACCACTCGGAACACCATAGGAACTGCCTAGCAATGCCCTAGCAACCACCCAGAACACCATAGCAGCTGCCTAGCAACAGTTTCAGCCAGTCTTCATTATGACAAATTACAATTAAATAATGTAACTTTTTAAGCTACTGAACTTATCAACCGTTCAGCCAGTCCAACTCCTGATTGTTTTCGACCATGACTTCCGCCAACTGTTTCCTCTGCCCAAACCTGTCTCAAAATAAAAGTCCTTACTATTCTTCACTATTAAAAAATTTCACTATTAAAAATTTCCATATGACAGTTGTCATCAACTATGACTCCCGCAAACTGTTTCCTCAGTCCACATCTGTTTCAAAATAAAAGTCCTCACCACTACCATAATTATCCTACTAAAAACCTAGCTACCAATATCATAATGCAATGATTCGTAACAAACTCCACCTTATGCAACTACACTTTGCATTTTCAATGCACACGTAATTCCCTGGAATTACATTATCTAGTTAGTGCGCATTGAAAATGCTCACTATTGTTATCCTGTTCTTCTTCTTATTATTCTTCTAACACACTTAATGCGGCCTCAACCGTTTATCGTAGAAACTTCATTCAAACTGCATTGCGTAGGTCTTACTTAGGACACCTGTGCAATGTATTTTTCATATTTGTAACTTTTATACTTTTTGAATTATTAATAAAAAACTATACATTTTTTCCCCCATAGACTTAACATTGGCATTATGACATCACAATAGGGCCATGAAGCAAATGGAATCTTGTGCCAGGTGTTCTGACCACCTGCTGTGACTGACAGTTTCTCAGGCTTTAAGACTACAATCTGGCTCTCTTGAGACTACAGCTTCCTGACTGCTTTCCTTCCTTCTATTTTCTGTCATTCCTTCTTTCTTTTTCCCTCCTATTTCTTTTCTTCATTCCTTCCTTCCTTTGTTCGTTCCTTCTTTCCTACTTTACTTCCTACTATCCTGCCTTTATCCTTCCTTCCATTCTTCCTCCCTACCAATTTTCTTTCCTTCCTTCCTTTCTTAGTTTGTCTTTCCTTCCATCATGCCTTCTTTCCTTCCTTCATACCTACTTCCTTCCTATCTCTCTTCCTTTCTTTTGGCTTTCCTCTCTCCCTTTCCTTCCCTCTTTCTTTCTTTACTTTTTCTTTCCTTCCTTCTGTCTTTCCTTCTGTTTTTCACTTCTTCTTCCTTACTTCCTTCTCTTCTTTCATTCTTTCCTTCTATCTTTACTTAAATCGTTCTTCTTCCCTTCTTTCTTTCCTTTCTTCCTTCCTTCCTTACTTCCTTCTTTCCATCCATCCTCCCCTTCTTTCCTTTGCTCTTTCCTGCCTTCCTTTGCTTTCCTTCTTTTTTTCCTACCTTCCTTCTTTCCTTACTTCCCTCATTATTTCCCTTTTTCCTTCCTTCCTTGTTATTATTCCAAATTCTTTCATAATCGCACGGTTCACTACTTCTCCCAGTCTTCTCCCGATCCACAAATATTACACATCAAGGTCCTAGCAACCACCAGAACACCACAGCAACTGCCTACCAACGCCCTAGCAACCACCCAGAACACCATAGCAACCGCAAAGCAACGCCCTAGCAACCAACCAGAACACCATAGCAACTGCCTAGCAACACCCTAGCAACCAACCAGAACACAATAGCAACCGCAAAGCAACGCCCTAGCAACCAACCAGAACACAATAGCAGCCGCAAAGCAACGCCCTAGCAACCACTCAGAACACCATTGCCAGTGCCTAGCAACGCCCTAGCGACCACCCAGAACACCATAGCAACCACCTAGCAACTCCCTAGCAACCACCCAGAACACCATGGCAACTGCCTAGCAACGCCATCGCAACCACCCAGAACACCATAGCAACCGCCTAGCAACCATCAAGAACACCATAGCAACTGCCTAGCAACGCCATAGCAACCACTCAGAACATCATAGGAACTGCCTAGCATGCCGAAGCAACCACCCAGAACACCATAGCAACCGCCTAGCAATGCTCAGCAACCACTCAGAACACCATGGCAACAGCCTAGCAATGCCCTAGCAACCACTCAGAACACCATAGCAACTGCCTACCAATGTCCTAGCAACCACTCAGAACACCATAGCAACCACCTAGCAACGCCCTAGCAACCAACCAGAACACAATAGCAACCGCAAAGCAACGCCCTAGCAACCAACCAGAACACAATAGCAGCCGCAAAGCAACGCCCTAGCAACCACTCAGAACACCATTGCCAGTGCCTAGCAACGCCCTAGCAACCACCCAGAACACCATAGCAACCACCTAGCAACTCCCTAGCAACCACCCAGAACACCATGGCAACTGCCTAGCAACCATCCAGAACACCATAGCAACTGCCTAGCAACGCCATAGCAACCACTCAGAACACCATAGCAACTGCCTAGCAACGCCCTAGCAACCACCCAGAACACCATAGCAACCGCCTAGCAACCATCCAGAATATCAGAGCAACTGCCTAGCAATGCCCTATCAAGCACTCAGAACACCATAGCAACTGCCTAGCATGCCGAAGCAACCACCCAGAACACCAAAGCAACCGCCTAGCAATGCTCAGCAACCACTCAGAACACCATGGCAACAGCCTAGCAATGCCCTAGCAACCACTCAGAACACCATAGCAACTGCCTACCAATGTCCTAGCAACCACTCAGAACATCATAGCAACTGCCTAGCAATGCCCTTGCAACCACCCAGAACACCATAGCAACCACCTAGCAACGCCCTAGCAACCACCCAGAACACATAGCAACGGCCTAGCAATGCCCTAGCAACCACTCAGAACACCATAGCAACTGCCTACCAATGTCCTAGCAACCACTCAGAACATCATAGCAACTGCCTAGCAATGCCCTTGCAACCACCCAGAACACCATAGCAACCACCTAGCAACGCCCTAGCAACCACCCAGAACACATAGCAACGGCCTAGCAATGCCCTAGCAACCACTCAGAACACCATAGCAACTGCCTACCAATGTCCTAGCAACCACTCAGAACATCATAGCAACTGCCTAGCAATGCCCTAGCAACCACCCAGAACACCATAGCAACCACCTAGCAACGCCCTAGCAACCACCCAGAACACATAGCAACGGCCTAGCAATGCCCTAGCAACCACCCAGAACACCAAAGCAACCGCCTAGCAACTCCCTAGCAACCACCCAGAATACCATGGCAACCGCCTCGCAACGCCCTAGCAACCACCTATCAACGCCCTAGCAACCACCCAGAACACCATAGCAACCGCCTAGCAACGCCCTAGAAACCACTCGGAACACCATAGGAACTGCCTAGCAATGCCCTAGCAACCACCCAGAACACCATAGCAGCTGCCTAGCAACAGTTTCAGCCAGTCTTCATTATGACAAATTACAATTAAATAATGTAACTTTTTAAGCTACTGAACTTATCAACCGTTCAGCCAGTCCAACTCCTGATTGTTTTCGACCATGACTTCCGCCAACTGTTTCCTCTGCCCAAACCTGTCTCAAAATAAAAGTCCTTACTATTCTTCACTATTAAAAAATTTCACTATTAAAAATTTCCATATGACAGTTGTCATCAACTATGACTCCCGCAAACTGTTTCCTCAGTCCACATCTGTTTCAAAATAAAAGTCCTCACCACTACCATAATTATCCTACTAAAAACCTAGCTACCAATATCATAATGCAATGATTCGTAACAAACTCCACCTTATGCAACTACACTTTGCATTTTCAATGCACACGTAATTCCCTGGAATTACATTATCTAGTCAGTGTGCATTGAAAATGCTCACTATTGTTATCCTGGTCTTCTTCTTATTATTATTATTATTATTCTTCTAACACACTTAATGCGGCCTCAACCGTTTATCGTAGAAACTTCATTCAAACTGCGTTGCGTAGGTCTTACTGAGGACACCTGTGCAATGTATTTTTCATCTTTGTAACTTTTATACTTTTTGAGTTATTAATAAAAAACTATACATTTTTTCCCCCCATAGACTTAACATTGGCATTATGACATCACAATAGGGCCATTGAGCAAATGGAATCTTGTGCCAGGTGTTCTGACCACCTACTGTAACTGTCAGTTTCTCAGGCTGTAAGACTACAATCTGGCTCTCTTGAGACTACAGCTTCCTTACTGCTTTCCTTTCTTCTATTTTCTGTCATTTCTTCTTTCTTTTTCCCTCCCATTTCTTTCCTTCGTTCCTTCCTTCCTTTCTTCGTTCTTTCCTACTTTACTTCCTCTTATCCTGCCTTTCATCCTTCCTCCCATTCTTCCTCCCTACCAATTTTCTTTCCTAGCTCCCTTAGTTTTTCTTTCCTTCCATCATGCCTTCTTTCATTCCTTCATATCCTTCTTATCTTTCTTCCTTTCTTCTTTCTGCTTTCCCTCTCTTTCCTTCCCTCTTCCTTTCTTTACTTTTTCTTTCCTTCCTTCTCTCTTTCCTTCTGTTTTTCATTTCTTCTTCCTTCCTTCCTTCTATCTTTACTTAAATCCTTCTTCTTCCCTTCTTCCTTTCCTTCCTTCTTTACTTCCTTCTTTCCTTCATTCCTCTGTTTCTTTCCATCCATCCTCGCCTTCTTTCCTTTGTTCTTTCCTGCCTTCCTTTGATTTCCTTCTTTTTTTCCTATATTCCTTCTTTCCTTACTTCCCTCATTATTTCCTTCTTTCCCTCCTTCCTTCCTTGTTAATATTCCAATAATTTCGTAATCGTACGGTTCACTACTTCTCCCAGTTTTCACTCGATCCCCAAAAAAGGCACATCAACGCCCGAGCAACAACAAGAACAACATAGCAACTGTCGAGCAATGCCCAAGCAAATATTCAGAACACCAAAGCAACCGCCTAGCAACCACCCAAAACACCATAGCAACTGCCTAGCAACCACCCAGAACACTATAGCAACTGCAAAGCAACGCCCTAGCAACCACCCAGAACACCATAGCAACCGCCAAGCAACCACTCAGAACACCAAAGCAACTGCCTAGCAACGCCCTAGCAACCACCCAGACCACCATAGCACCCGCCAAGCAACCACTCAGAACACCAAAGCAACTGCCTAGCAACGCCCAAGCAACCACCCAGAACACCAAAGCAACTGCCTAGCAACCACTCAGAACACCATAGCAACTGCCTAGCAACGCCCTAGCAACCACCCAGAACACCATAGCAACCGCCTAGCAACCACTCAGAACACCAAAGCAACTGCCTAGCAACCCCCAAGCAACCACCCAGAACACCAAAGCACCTGCCTAGCAACCACCCAGAACACCATACCAACTGCCTAGCAACGCACTAGCAACCACCCAGAACACCATAGCAACCGCCTAGCAACAACCCAGAACACCATAGCAACTGCCTAGCAACACCCTAGCAACCACCCAGAACACCATAGCAATCGCCTAGCAACCACCCAGAACACCAAAGCAACTGCCTAGCAACCACTCAGAACACCATAGCAACTGCCTAGCAACGCCCTAGCAACCACCCAGAACACCATAGCAACCGCCTAGCAACCACTCAGAACACCAAAGCAACTGCCTAGCAACGCCCAAGCAACCACCCAGAACACCAAAGCAACTGCCTAGCAACCACCCAGAACACCATAGCAACTGCCTAGCAACGCCCTAGCAACCACCCAGAACACCATAGCAACCGCCTAGCAACAACCCAGAACACCATAGCAACTGCCTAGCAACACCCTAGCAACCACCCAGAACACCATAGCAACGGCCTAGCAACCACCCAGAACACCAAAGCAACTGCCTAGCAACCACCAAGAACACCATAGCAACTGCCTAGCAACGCCCTAGCAACCACCCAGAACACCATAGCAACCGCCTAGCAACCACTCAGAACACCAAAGCAACTGCCTAGCAACGCCCAAGCAACCACCCAGAACACCCAAACAACCGCCTAACAACCACCCACAAAACCATAGCAACTGCCTAGCAACACCCTAGCAACCCCCCAGACCACCATACCAACCGCCTAGCAACCACCCAGACCACCATAGCAACTGCCTAGCACCGCCCTAACAACCCACCAGAACACCATAGCAATCGCCTAGCAACCACCCAGAACACCAAAGCAACTGCCAAGAAACGCCCTAGCAACCACCCAGAACACCATAGCAACCACCTATTAACCACCCAAAACACCTTATCAACTGCCTAGCAACTCCCTAGTAAACACCAAAAACACCATAGCAACCGCCTAGCAACCACCGAGAACACCAGAGCAACTGCCTAGCAATACCCTAGCAACCACCCAGAACACCCTAGCAACCGCCTAGCAACCACCCAGACCACCATAGCAACTGCCTAGCAACGCCCTAGCAACCACCAAAAAACACCATAGCAACCGCCTAGCAACCACCCAGAACACCATTGCAACTGCCTAGCAACGCCCTAACAACCACCAAGAACATCATAGCAACTGACTAGCAACGCCCTAGCAACCACCCAGAACACCATAGCAACTGCATAGCAATGCCCTAGCAACCACCCAGAACACCATAGCAACCGCCTATCAACCACCCAGAACACCATAGCAACTGCCTAGCAACCACGCAGAACACCATAGCAACGGCTTAGCAATGCCTTAACAACCACCCAGAACACCATAGCAATCGCCTAGCAACCACCCAGAACACCATAGCAACTACCTACCAACGCCCTAGCAACCACCCAGAACACCATAGCAACCGCCCAGCAACCACCCAAAACACCATAGCAACTGCCTAGCAACGCCCTAGCAACCACCAAAAACACCATAGCAACCGCCTAGCAACCACCCAGAACACCATAGCAACTGCCTAGCAACGCCCAAGCAACCACCCAGAACACCATAGCAACCGCCTAGCAACCACCCAGAGCACCATAGCAACTGCCTAGCAACGCCCTAGCAACCACCCAGAACACCATAGCAACCGCCTAGCGACCACCCAGAACACCATAGCAACTGCCTAGCAACGCCCTAACAACCACCAAGAACATCATAGCAACTGCCTAGCAACGCCCTAGCAACCACCCAGAACCCCATAGCAACAGCCTAGCAAT
Organism: Gymnothorax reevesii; assembly: GCA_029721435.1. Taxonomy (NCBI): domain Eukaryota; kingdom Metazoa; phylum Chordata; class Actinopteri; order Anguilliformes; family Muraenidae; genus Gymnothorax; species Gymnothorax reevesii. The sequence continues at coordinate 89,074,688 of CM056584.1, read as the reverse complement.
GCCCTAGCAACCACCCAGAACACCATAGCAACCGCCTATCAACCACCCAGAACACCATAGCAACTGCCTAGCAACGCCCTAGCAACCACCCAGAACACCATAGCAACTGCCTAGCAACCACCCAGAACACCATAGCAACCGCCTAGCAACCACCCAGAACACCATAGCAACTGCCTAGCAACGCCCGAGTAACCACCCAGAACACCATAGCAACCGCCTAGCAACCACCCAGAACACCATAGCAACAGCCTAGCAATGCCCTAGCAACCTCCCAGAACACCATAGCAACCGCCTAGCAATGCCCTAGCAACCACCCAGAACACCATAGCAACCGCCTAGCAATGCCCTAGCAACCTCCCAGGACACTATAGCAACCGCCTTGCAACCACCCAGCACACCATAGCAACTGCCTAGCAACGCCCTAGCAACCACCCAGAACACCATAGCAACCGCCTAGCAACCACCCAGAACACAATAGCAACCGCCTAGCTACCACCCAGAACACCATAGCAACGCCCTAGCAACCACCCAGACCACCCTAGCAACTGCCTCGCCACGCCCAAGCAACCACCCAGAACACCATAGCAACCGCCTAGCAACCATCAGAACACCATAGCAACTGCCTAGCTACGCCCTAGCAACCACCCAGAACACCATAGCAACCACCTAGCAACCACCCAGAACACCATAGCAACTGCCTAGCAATGATCTAGCAACCACCCAGAACACCATTGCATCAGCCTAGCAACAACCCAGAACACCAGAGCAACCGCCTAACAACCACCCAGAACACCATAGCAACACCTTAGCAACCACCCAGAACACCATAGCAACCGCCTAGCAACCATCCAGAACACCATAGCAACTGCCTAGCAACGCCCTAGCAACCACCCAGAACACCATAGCAACGCCCTAGCAACCACCCAGAACATCATAGCAACCGCCTAGCAACGCCCAAGCAACCACCCAGAACACCATAGCAACCGCCTAGCAACGCCCTAGCAACCAGCCAGAACATCATAGCAACCACCTAGCAACCACCCAGAACACCATAGCAACTGCCTAGCAACACCCTAGCAACCACCAAGAACACCATATCAACCGCCTGGCAATGCCATGGCAACCACCCAGAACACCATAGCAACCGCCTAGCAACGCCCTAGCAACCAGCCAGAACATCATAGCAACCACCTAGCAACCACCCAGAACAGCATAGCAACTGCCTAGCAACACCCTAGCAACCACCCAGAACACAAAAGCAACCACCTAGCAACCCCCCAGCAACCACCCAGAACACCATAGCACCTGCTTAGCAAAGCCCAAGCAACCACCCAGAATGCCATAGCACCCGCCAAGCAACCATCCAGGACCCCATAGCACCGCTCTAGCAACCACCCAGAACACCATAGCAACCGCCTAGCAACCACCCAGAACACCATAGCAACTGCCTAGCAACGACCTAGCAACCACCCAGAACACCCTAGCAACCGCCTAGCTACCACCCAGAACACCATAGCAACCGCCTAGCAACCACCCAAAACACCAGAGCAACCGCCTAACAACCACCCAGAACACCATAGCAACACCCATAGCAACCACCCAGAACACCATAGCAACCGACCAGCAACAATCTAGAACACCATACCAACTGCCTAGCAACGCCCGAGCAACCACCCAGAACACCATAGCAACGCACTAGCAACCACACAGAACACCATAGCAACCGCCTAGCAACGCCGTAGCATCCACCCAGAACACCATAGCAACTGCTTAGCAACACCGTAGCAACCACCCAGAACACCATAGCAACCGCCTAGCAACGCCGTAGCAACCACCCAGAACACCATAGCAACTGCTTAGCAATGCCCTAGCAACCACCCAGAACGCCATAGCAACTGCCTAGCAACGCCCTAGCAACCACCCAGAACACCATAGCAACTGCCTAGCAACACCCTAGCAACCACCCAGAACACCATAGCAACCACCGAGCAACGCCCTAGCAACCACCCAGAACATCATAGCAACTGCTTAGCAAAGCCCGAGCAACCACCCAGAATGCCATAGCAACCGCCTAGCAACCACCCAGAACCCCATAGCAACACTCTAGCAACCACCCAGGACGCCATAGCAACCGCCTAGCAACCACCCAGCACACCATTGCAACTGCCTAGCAATGCCCTAGCAACCACCCAGAACACCATTGCAACTGCCTAGCAATGCCCTAGCAACCACCCAGAACACCATTGCAACTGCCTAGCAATGCCCTAGCAACCACCCAGAACACGATAGCAGCTGCCTAGCAACACCCTCACAAGTACACAGAACACCATAGCAACATGCTTAACAACTGTTACAGCCAGTCCTCATTATGTAAAATTACAATAAAAAATTGTAACTTTTTAAGCTACTCAACTTATCAACCTTTCAGCCATTCCAACTCCTGATTGTTTTCGACTATGACTTCCGGCAACTGTTTCTTCTGCCCAATCCTGTCTCAAAATATAAGTCCTTACTACAATTCTTCATTATTAAAAAATGTCATTATTAAAAATTTCCATATGACAGTTGTCATCAACTATGACTCCCGCAAACTGTTTCCTCAGTCCACATCTGTTTCAAAATAAAAGTCCTCACCACTACCATAATTATCCTACTAAAAACATAGCTACCAATATCATAATGCAATGATATGTTACAAACTCCACCTTATGCAACTACACTTTGCATTTTCAATGCACACGTAATTCCCTGGAATTGCATTATCTAGTTATTATTATTATTCTTCTAACACACTTAATGCGGCCTCAACCGTTTATCGTAGAAACTTCATTCAAACTGCGTTGCGTAGGTCTTACTTAGGACACCTGTGCAATGTATTTTTCATCTTTGTAACTTTTATACTTTTTGAGTTATTAATAAAAAAATATTAATTTTTTCCCCCCATAGACTTAACATTGGCATTATGACATCACAATAGGGCCATAAAGCAAATGGAATCTTGTGCCAGGTGTTCTGACCACCTGCTGTAACTGTCAGTTTCTCAGGCTGTAAGACTACAATCTGGCTCTCTTGAGACTACAGCTTCCTTACTGCTTTCCTTCCTTCTATTTTCTGTCATTCCTTCTTTCTTTTTCCCTCCCATTTCTTCTCTTCGTTCCTTCCTTCCTTTATCCGTTCCTTCTTTCCTACTTTACTTCCTTCTATCCTGCCTTTCATCCTTCCTTCCACTCTTCCTCCCTACCAATTTTCTCTCCCTCCTTCCTTAGTTTGTCTTTCCTTCTATCAGGCCTTCTTTCCTTCCTTTATACCTACTTTCCTTCCTATCTTTCTTCCTTTCTTCTTTCTACTTTCCCTCTCTCTTACCTTCCCTCTTTCTTTACTTTTTCTTTCCTTCCTTCTGTCTTTCCTGCTGTTTTTCATTTCTTCTTCCTTACTTCCTTCTCTTCTTTCCTTCCTTCCTTCCTTCTATCTTTACTTAAATCCTTCTTCTTCCCTTCTTTCTTTCCTTTCTTCCTTCCTTTCCTTCCTTCCTTACTTCCTTCTTTCCTTCATTCCTCTGTTTCTTTCAATCCATTCTCGCCTTTTTCCCTTTGTTCTTTCCTGCCATCCTTCGCTTTCCTTCTTTTTTCCTACCTTCCTTCCTTCCTTACTTCCCTCATTAGTTCGATCTTTCCCTCCTTCCTTCCTTGTTATTATTCCAAATTCTTTCGTAATTGTATGGTTCGCTACTTCTCCCATTTTTCACCCAATCCCCAAACACTACACATCAACGCCGTAGCAACCACAAGAACAACACAGCAACTGCTTAGCGACGCCCTAGCAACCACCCAGAACGCCATAGAAACCGCCTAGCAAAAACCCAGAACACCATAGCAACGCCCTAGCAACCACCCAGAACTCCATAGCAACCGCCTAGCAACGCCCTAGCAACCACCCAGAACACCATAGAAACTGCTTAGCAACGCCCTAGCAACCACCCAGAACGCAAAAACAACCGCCTAGCAACCACCCACAACACCATAGCAACTGCCTAGCAACACCCAAGCAACCACCCAGAACACCATAGCATCCGCCTAGCTACCACCCAGAACACCATAGCAACCGCCTAGCAACAACCCAGAACACCATAGCAACCGCCTAGCAACAACCCAGAACACCATAGCAACCGCCTAGCAACCACCCAGAACACCATAGCAACTGCCTAGCAACGCCCTAGCAACCACCCCGAACACCATGGCAACCACCTAGCAACCATCCAGAACACCATAGCAACTGCCTAGCAACGCCCTAGCAACCACCCAGAACACCATAGCAACCGCCTAGCAACGCCCTAGCAACCATCCAGAACACCATAGCAACCGCCTAGCAAACACCCAGAACACCATAGCAACCGCCTAGCAACGCCCTAGCAACCATCCAGAACACCATAGCAATGCCCTAGCAACCACCCAGAACACCATAGCAACCGCCTAGCAACCACCCAGAACACCATAGCAACTGCCTAGCAACGCCCTAGCAATCATCCAGAACACCATAGCAATGCCCTAGCAACCACCCAGAACACCATAGCAACCGCCTAGCAACGCCCTAGCAACCACCCAGAACACCATAGCAACCGCCTAGCAAAGCCCTAGCAACAATCCAGAACACCATCGCAACCGCCTAGCAACCACCCAGAACACCATAGCAACTGCCTAGCAACGCCCTAGCAACAATCCAGAACACCATCGCAACCGCCTAGCAACCACCCAGAACACCATAGCAACTGCCTAGCAACGCCCTAGCAACCACCCAGAACACCATAGCAACCGCCTAGCAACCACCCAGAACACCATAGCAACTGCCTAGCAACGCCCTAGCAACCACCCAGAACACCATTGCAACCGCCTAGCAACGCCCTAGCAACCACCCAGAACACCATAGCAACTGCCTAGCAACGCCCTAGCAACCACCCAGAACACCATTGCAACTGCCTAGCAACGCCCTAGCAACCACCCAGAACACCATAGCAACCGCCTAGCAACCACCCTGAACACCATAGCAACTGCCTAGCAATGCCCTAGCAACCACCCAGGACACCATAGCAACCGCCTAGCAACCACCCTGAACACCTAAGCAACCGCCTAGCAACCACCCAGAACACAATAGCAACTGCCTAGCAACGCCTTAGCAACCACCCAGAACACTATAGCAACCGCCTAGCAACCACCCAGAGCACCATAACAACTGCCTAGCAACACCCTAGCAACCACCCAGGACACCATAGCAACCGCCTAGCTACCACCCAGAACACCAAAGCAACTGCCTTGCAACACCCTAGCCACCACCCAGAACACCATAGCAACCGCCTAGTAACCACCCAGAACACTATAGCAACTGCCTTGCAACGCCCTAGCAACCACCCAGAGCACCATAGCAACTGCCTAGCAACGCCCTAGCAACCACCCAGGACACCAAAGCAACCGCCTAGCTACCAACCAGCACACCATAGCAACCGCCTAGCAACCACCCAAAACACCATAGCAACTGCCTGGCAACGCCCTAGCAACCACCCAGAACACCATAGCAACCGCCTAGCAACGCCCTAGCAACCATCCAGACCACCATAGGAACTGCCAAGCAACCACCCAGAGCACCATAACAACTGCCTAGCAACACCCTAGCAACCACCCAGGACACCATAGCAACCGCCTAGCTACCACCCAGGACACCATAGCAACCGCCTAGCAACCACCCAGAACACCATAGCAACTGCCTAGCAACCACCCAGAACACCATAGCAACGCCCTAGCAACCACCCAGAACACCATAGCAACCGCCTAGCAACGCCCTAGCAACCATCCAGAACACTATAGGAACTGCCTAGCAACCACCCAGAGCACCATAGCAACTGCCTAGCAACACCCTAGCAACCACCCAGGACACCATAGCAACCGCCTAGCTACCACCCAGAACACCATAGCAACTGCCTTGCAACACCCTAGCCACCACCCAGAACACCATAGCAACCGCCTAGTAACCACCCAGAACACCATAGCAACGGCCTAGCAACCACCCAGAACAGCATAGCAATGCCCTAGCAACCACCCAGAACACGATGGCAACCGCCTAGCAACGCCCTAGCAACCACCCAGAACACCATAGCAACTGCTTAGCAACACCCTAGCAACCATGCAGAACACCATTGCAACCGCTTAGCAACCACCCAGAACACCCTCGCAACGCCTTGGCAACCACTGAGAACACCATAGCAACCGCCTAGCAATGCCCTAGCAACCACCCAGAACACCATAGAAACTGCTTAGCAACGCCCTAGCAACCACCCAAAACACTATAACAACCGCCTAGCAACCACCCAGAACACCATAGCAACTGGCTAGCAACGCCCTAGCAACCACCCAGAACACCATAGCAACCGCCTAGCTACTACCCAGAACAGCATAGCAACTGCCAAGCAATGCCCTAGCAACCACACAAAACAACATAGCAACTGCCTAGCAACGCCCTAACAACCACCCAGAACACCATAGCAACTGCCTAGCAACACCCTAGCCACCACCCAGAACACCAAAGCAACCGCCTAGTAACCACCCAGAACACCATAGCAACGGCCTAGCAACCACCCAGAACAGCATAGCAACGCCCTAGCAACCACCCAGAACAAGATGGCAACCGCCTAGCAACGCCCTAGCAACCACCCAGAACACCATAGCAACTGCTTAGCAACACCCTAGCAACCATGCAGAACACCATAGCAACCGCTTAGCAACCACCCAGAACACCCTCGCAACGCCCTGGCAACCACCGAGAACACCATAGCAACCGCCGAGCAATGCCCTAGCAACCACCCAGAACACCATAGAAACTGCTTAGCAACGCCCTTGCAACCACCCAAAACACCATAGCAACTAGCTAGCAACGCCCTAGCAACCACCCAGAACACCATTGCAACCGCCTAGCAACGCCCTAGCAACCACCCAGAACACCATAGCAACTGCCTAGCAACGCCCTAGCAACCACCCAGAACACCATTGCAACTGCCTAGCAACGCCCTAGCAACCACCCAGAACACCACAGCAACCGCCTAGCAACCATCCCGAACACCAGAGCAACTGCCTAGCAATGCCCTAGCAACCACCCAGGACACCATAGCAACCGCCTAGCAACCACCCTGAACACCTAAGCAACCGCCTAGCAACCACCCAGAACACCATAGCAACTGCCTAGCAACGCCTTAGCAACCACCCAGAACACTATAGCAACCGCCTAGCAACCACCCAGAGCACCATAACAACTGCCTAGCAACACCCTAGCAACCACCCAGGACACCATAGCAACCGCCTAGCTACCACCCAGAACACCAAAGCAACTGCCTTGCAACACCCTAGCCACCACCCAGAACACCATAGCAACCGCCTAGTAACCACCCAGAACACTATAGCAACCGCCTAGCAACCACCCAGAGCACCATAGCAACTGCCTAGCAACGCCCTAGCAACCACCCAGGACACCAAAGCAACCGCCTAGCTACCAACCAGGACACCATAGCAACCACCTAGCAACCACCCAAAACACCATAGCAACTGCCTGGCAATGCCCTAGCAACCACCCAGAACACCATAGCAACCGCCTAGCAACGCCCTAGCAACCATCCAGACCACCATAGGAACTGCCAAGCAACCACCCAGAGCACCATAACAACTGCCTAGCAACACCCTAGCAACCACCCAGGACACCATAGCAACCGCCTAGCTACCACCCAGGACACCATAGCAACCGCCTAGCAACCACCCAGAACACCATAGCAACTGCCTAGCAACCACCCAGAACACCATAGCAACGCCCTAGCAACCACCCAGAACAGCATAGCAACTGCCAAGCAACGCCCTAGCAACCACCCAGAACACCATATCAACCGCTGAGCAATGCCCTAGCAACCACACAAAACAACATAGCAACTGCTTAGCAACGCCCTAGCAAACACCCAGAACACCATAGCAACCGCCTAGCAACAGCCCAGAACACCATAGCAACTGCCTAGCAATGCCCTAGCAACCACCCAGGACACCAAAGCAACTGCCTAGCAACGCCCTAACAACCACCCAGAACACCATAGCAACCACCTAGCAACGCCCTAGCTACCACCCAGAACACCAAAGCAACCGCCTAGCAACCTCCCAGAACCACCCATTCCATCTTGGGTTTGTGATAAACGCGGAGAAAAGCATGCTGTCCCCGGCGCAGAATGTAATCTTTCTGGAGTTATCCCTGGACTCGGTGTCTTTCACAGCGCGCATCTCGGCGGAACGGGTGAAAGCTTTCAGGGCATGCTTCACACTTTTTCATCAAGGCAGGTCTGTTCCATTCAGATTGTTTCTTCGGTTACTCGGACTGATGGCGTCTGCCATCCTCGTGATCCATCTCGGTCGCCTCCACATGAGGGAATTCCAGCTTTGGGTGGCCTCATGCGGGCTGGATCCCGTGCGTCACGGCGCACGGAGAGTTTTGGTCACACCGGGGTGTGCCAGGGCGCTGCTTCACTGGCGGGCCCCGTCTTTTCTGACCCAGGGGGTGCCAATGGGCTCGGTCCTGTCCAGGAAGGTGGTCACTACAGATGCCAGCCTGACGGGTTGGGGCGGAAGTCACGAGGGCCGGTCTGTGAGGGGTCGCTGGAGTGTGGGTCTCCAGCAGTCTCATATAAATTTTCTGGAACTTTCAGAGGTGTTGCTCTCCCTGAAACATTTCCTTCCATCTCTCATGGGTCATCCTGTCCTGGTGAGGAAGGATAATACGACGATGGTGGCATACATCAACCGCCAGGGGGGGTTGCGCTCCCGTCAGTTGCACATGCTGGCGCGCAAACTGATCCTGTGGAGTTGCGGCCGTCTCCTCTCCTTGAGGGCGACGCACGTCCCGGGGGTCTTGAACACAGGCGCAGACCTGGTGTACTCCCCCGGTGTACGGGGAGTGGACTCTGCACCCAGAGATTGTGGGACAGATATGGGCCCGTTTCGGTCGGGCCGCGGTGGATCTGTTCGCGGCGAGGGAAAACGCGCAGTGCGCGCTGTTTTACTCTCTGCACGGCGTGGATGCTCCCCATGGCATAGACACACTAGCGCAGGCCTGGCCGCACAATCTTCTTCATGCGTTTCCTCCCCTGGCCTTGGTATCCCCCACTCTGTCCAGAGTGAGGGAACATGGTCACGCGCTGATTTTGATCGCTCCGCATTGGCCGGCGATGCATTGGCTAGCGGAGATATATCGGTTACTGTGCGCTCAGCCTTGGCAGCTCCCGCTGCACAGGGACTTGCTATCGCAAGGGTGGGGGGGAAATCTTCCACCCGCACCCAGAACGCCTGGCGTTGTGGGCTTGGCCCCTGAGCGGCTCAGTCTCTTAGCTGTGGGATTGTCACAGCATGTGATTTCTACTATACAAAACGCTAGGGCCTCCTCCACTTGGTCTTTGTATGACTGCAAGTGGAGGGTGTTTGAGGGGTGGTGTCACAGGAACAGCCACGTTTCTTTTCAGTGTCCGGTGAGTGCTATATTGTAATTCTTGCAGGACCGGATTGACAGAGGGAAGGCCTTCTCCAAGATTATGGTGTACTTGGCAGCGATCGCCGCCTGTCACGTGGGGTTTGGGAAGCGAACGGCGAGTCAGCACCCACTGGTTTGCCATTTTATGAAGGGAGCGCGCAGGCTTCTCCCCTTGTACAGACCACTGGTGCCACCGTGGCATCTGGCTGTGGTTCTGAAGGGGCTTAAGGGCCCTCCTTTTGAGCCACTGGAGGGGGCAGACTTGAAGCACGTGTCTCTCAAGGCTGTGTTGTTGCTGGCTCTGGCTTCAGCTAAGTGAGTTAGTGACATCCATGCGCTTTCGGTAAATCCGTCATGCGCTCAGCTCTTCCGGGGGGATGCAAGGTTGATTTTGAGGCCCAACCCGGCTTTTGTGCCTAAGGTGGTGGGCTCATGTTCTCCTATTGACCTTCTGGCCTTTGCTGCCTCAACAGAGGAGCAGCAGTCGCATGCGTTATGTCCAGTCCGTGCGGTGCGCATGTACATGGACAGGATTAGGGGTTTCAGGAGGAGCAATCAGCTGTTCATCTCCTGGGCTAATCCTCATAAAGGGAAACCTATCACTCAGCAGCGCCTATCCCATTGGGTGGTGGAGGCGATTGCTTTGGCCTATACGTGTCGGGGTTTGCAGCCGCCTGTGGGCCTGCGGGCGCACTTGACTCAGGGCTTGGCCGCATCCTGGGCCTTATTCAGGGGAGTGTCTGCTCGGGACATCTGTGCAGCGGCGAGTTGGTCCTCACCTCTCACGTTTGTCCGCCTCTATAGGCTGGACGTTTCCGCTCCGTGCTAGTCACACGCGGTTGTGCTGTCCTGACTGGAACAGGTTGCTTCTCTGTGGGTTGGTGGGCGCTGGATAAACTTGTCTGGCGGTACGGGAGCTACTACATCCCATAGAGAGACATCGAGCGAAAAATTATGAAAGATAACTTTAGGTTATTGACATAACCCCGGTTCTATAATGTAATATGACTGTAATATGACTGAGATGTGTTATGACTTGGAAAATCACAACAAAGAAAACCAGAAAGTACAACTAAAACACATTTATTCTACACAAAAAAAATTGTACAAAAAAATATATCCACTATTTAATTCTCTAACAACACTTCAATGCCACTATTTAACTGTTGCCAAAACAAAACTCTGTTTCTGCTGTGCTCTATTCTGCTGTCTGCCCTCTGCTTTAAATCACAGCCTTTATATAGACTAGCAACCTTCTAGAAAGATCCACAGGATTCTAGGGAAATCCTGCCCCCTCCTAGCAGGAAAGTGCCAGAAGCTTCTAGAAATCACTAGTCTTTTCTTAATGATTTTACAGACACGCCACCAGAGGGTGCCAATGAACAAAATAAATATAGCTGATCAGCAAGGCAGCAAAACAGCATGTAACAAATCTTCATTTACAAATGAAATATAATGCTGTACAAAAAATACTCGTACATAACACCTCCCCTCTTTAAGAAAAGAAAGGTTTGCTAAAAGCTTTCTTTTGTTAAAATTTACAAAACAATCAGAACAATATTGAACTTTACACAATCGTATCATTGATCATGATAACAATCATATACACAACAACCAGTGCAAGTCTCACAATCAAATAGAAAAGTAAAATTACACTTTTCGCAATCAAATAAAGAAATAAAATTACATGCGTGAAAGTGTATCTGGGATTACATTATCTTTTCCCCTGATGTGAGAAATATCCAAATCATACTCTTGCAAAAGTAAACTCCATCTCAGTAATCTTTGATTCTTTGATCTTCTGCAAGAATGTGAGGGGATTGTGATCACTGAAGACCTTGATGGAAGTAGCTGAACAAGTCAAATAGACTTCAAAATGTTGTAAAGCCAAAACAAGTGCCAAACATTCTTTTTCAATTGTTGAATAGTTTTTCTGATGTTTATCAAACTTTTTGGAAAAGTAACAAACAGGATGATCTACTCCATCAGTGTCTTCTTGCAGTTAAACTGCACCTGCACCAATGTCACTGGCATCAACTGCTAACTTGAACTCTTTTTTGAAATTGGGAGATAAGAGAACTGGTGCATTTTTGAGAATAGCTTTCAGCTGGTCAAATTAATTTTGACATTTTTCATTTTTTTTTTTCAAAAAAAAATTTTTCAAATTTTGCATTTTTCTTCAGTAAATTTGTCAAAGGTTCAGAGATGATAGAGCAATTTTTACAGCATTTTCTGTAGTAGCCAGCCATCCCTAGAAATCTCATGAGCTGTCTTTTAGTTGTTGGCTCAGGAAATTCAGTGATAACTTTGACTTTTGCATCAACTGGTTTGACTTGACACTGTCCTACAACATGACCTAAGTAAACAACTGTAGCTTTACAAAAGTCACTTTTGACAAGGTTAATAGTTAGCTTGGCATCACTCACTCTCTGAAAGAAGTTTCTGATGTAGGTGAGGTGCTCTTGGAAGCTGTCACTGGTGATGATAATGTCATTGATATAGGCCTCACATCCTGGTAGTCCAGCAATCACTCTGTTTACCAGACGTTGGAAGGTGGCCGGAGAATTTTTCATTCCAAATGGCATGACCTTGTATTGGTATAATCCATCTGGTGTGACGAAGGCAGAGATCTCCTTAGCTCTATCTGTTAAAGGGATCTGCCAGAAGCCCTTGAGGAGATCAAATTTTGTGACATACTTTGACTGTCCAACTTTGTCAATGCAGTCATCAATCCTGGGGATAGGATATGAGTCCGTTTTTGATAGAGCGTTCGCTTTCCTGTAGTCCATCACCATTCTATATGTTCCATTGGGTTTGGGAGCTAGGATGCACGGAGAACTCCAGTCACTGTAACTTGGTTCAACAAAGTCATTTTCAAGCAGATATTTGACTTCCTGTTTAAGGATTTTCTGCTTCTCTGGATTCATTCTGTAGGGATGCTGTTTTACAGGCTTGGCATCATCTTGTAGGATGACATCATGGTAAACCAAATCAGTCCTTGATGGAACGTCAGGGAATATGTGACTATATTCATATATGAGCTGCTTTAGCTGCTGTTGTTGAAAAGGGTCCAGGTGGGAAAACTTGCTGTCAATATTTTGAAAAATGTCTGAATTTTCAAGTTTGACTGGACCAGGTTCATTTTCTAAGGGGCAGTCACAATCTTCTTTGAAATTTTCCAGTTCAACTGTATTTACCACATTGACTGGCTTTTGCTGAGTGTCTCTATCAATGTATTCTTTCAGCATGTTGATGAGACACATTTGTTTTTGTTTCCTCCTTCCAGGAGTTAAAATTATGTAATTTAGATCACTGACCTTTTTGACGACAGTGTAAGGGCCGAAATATCAGGCTCTTAGAGGGTTTCCAGGAACTGGCAAAAGTGCAAGAACTTTGTCACCAGTTTTAAAACTTCTATCTTTTGAATGAAGGTCATATCTGGCTTTCATTTTGCCCTGAGCTTCTTTGAGATTAGACTTAGCGAAGTCACAAGCCTTAGAGAGACGATTGCGGAAGTCAGAGACATACTGAAGCAAGTTCATTGCGACATCATCTTCGGCGAGAAACTTTTCCTTCAGTAGCTTCAGAGGTCCACGGACTGTATGCCCAAAAACGAGCTCAAAAGGACTGAACCCAAGAGACTCCTGAACAGCTTCACTGGCAGCAAACAGAAGAAGATGGACACCTTCATCCCAATCTTTCTCTGTGTCAAGGCAGTAGGTCCTTATGTTCTTCAGGGTTTGATGGAACCTTTCCAAAGCACATGGACTCTCAGGATGGTAAGCTGATGACCTGTATTGTTAATACCAAGCTCATGCATAACTTGTTGAAATATGCCAGACATGAAATTTGATCCTTGATCAGACTGAATAGACTTAGGAAGACCAACTAAGCAGAAAAACTTGGTAAGAGCCTTGATGATAGTCTTCGCCTTGATATTACAAAGTGGAATTGCCTCAGGAAACCGTGTGGAAGCACACATGATAGTCAGTAAGTACTCACAACCAGACCTAGTCTTCGGCAATGGTCCAACACAGTCAATGATGATCCGACTGAAAGGTTCTTCAAAAGCGGGAATGGGCTTAAGTCGAGCCTTTGGAATATTCTGGTTTGGTTTCCCAACCATTTGACAAGTATGACAGGATTTGCAGTACTCCTGTACATCAGACCTCATGGACGGCCAGAAGAAATGGTTTCTGACACGTTGAAGGGTCCTCTTGATACCCAAATGACCTGACATAGGATTGTCATGGGCCAGACTAAGAGTTTCTTGACGATAAGACTTTGGAAGAACAATTTGATGGGTGATCATCCACTCTTCATCTGCAGGAACATCAGGTGGACGCCACTTTCTCATAAGCACACCATTTTTGTAGTAAAAACAGACAGGAACTTGAGTAGCCTCTTGTTCACTTGCAGCCTGTGGTAGAAGATGCGCTAGATCACGAGCTTGTTGTTGCTCATGAATAAGTTGTTTACGAGACAAAATGTCATAAGAATGACCTGACAAGGACAAGTCTGAAGATTTCCCAGACATCTCAGGACTGGAAGGTTCCTGATAAAAAGACTGCCCAATGAAGGTGTCAGCCAGGTTAAAGTCCAGATCAGCATCATCTTGAATAGCCTTTTTGGCCATAGAATGAGTAACTGCACATGAAGGATAGAGGTTTGGAATTTCCTCCTCTATAGAGTCAGATTCTTGATGAATCAAAGGAGTGTCAGTTACAATAGGGTAGGGTACAACCTTATCCCCAGCAAGATCATTACCAAGAAGAAAATGAATGCCTTTGAAAGGAAGAGAAGACCTAACACCAACAGTAACAGGCCCAGAGACCAAGTCTGATTTGAGATGAACATTATGGAGAGGTACACTTGTAAAACCACATTCTACTCCTTGAATAAGGACATTAGCCTGAGTAGACAATTTGTCCGAAAAAGGCAGAATATCTGCAAGAATAAGAGATTGGGAAGACCCAGTATCCCTTAGAATTCGAACAGGAGCAGATGAGGAAAAATCATGTGAAAGTGAGACCGAACCATCGGTGATGAATGGCTCAAAACCCTCAATAACAGAATCAGACACAGAAGGTAGAAGATCAGGCGAACTGACCATTGATACAAGAGATTCTCTCTTAGTGAAAGCATTTGGCTTGGTTTCTTCTCGTTGTTGTTTTTTCTTGAGAGCATAACACTCAGAAATAAGGTGACCTAGCTTTTTGCAGGATTGGCAAGACACAGAGGGTAAAGAATCAGAGGATTGCTTCTCACTGGTAGGTTTCCTCTCAGAAGTGGCCTAAGAATCATTAGAAGTGTTATTAGAAGAAGTCTTGGACTGAAACTTGCTTTGAAATTTTGAAAAAGTGGATTTTTGGACAAAAGAAGACGTGAGTCAATGCATAAGTATCAGCTAGGGTAGAAACATCTTGCAAAGTATTAGCTCGTTTTTCTTCAAGGAAAATCTTAATATCAGGCTGGACACACCTTTTGAATTCCTCAACCAGAATAAGTTGCCTCATTCTATCAAAATACTTTTCAACTTTCATGGAATTACACCACTGATCAACCAACTGTTCATTTAACCTGCCAAATTCAACATGATTTTGACTGGCTTCCTTGCGAGAATTCCTAAATTTTTGCCTGTAAGCCTCGGGGACCAATTCAGAACCCTTCAGAATGGCAGATTTGACAAAATCATAATCAGCACACTGTTGGACAAATAACTGGATATAGATTTTTCTAGCTTTACCAGTAAGAACACTTTGTTACATCATTGTCCAATGCTCTTTCGGCCATTTCAAATTTTCAGCAATTTTTTCAAAATGGGTAAAGTATTGGTCAACATCATTTTCTAAGAAAGGCGGAACAAGTCTGATATGTTTAACCACATCAAAATGATCAGAAAGTCCAGAAGATTTTGGAACAGTACCTGCTTCTATTTTTTTCATTTCCAATTCGAACTGCAAATGCATCCTTCTTTCTTCCAATTCTCTTTCCTTCTCCTTCTCCAACCTTCTTTCCTCCAGTTCTTTCAGGCGCAGCTGAAATTCAAGTCTTTGCAGCTCTGTTGCAGGCACTTCCCCAGCTTTAATTAATTTTGCTGCTTCTTTCCCAAAGATATCTTCATCGATGAAATGTTGCACCAAAAGGTTGAATATTTCTATTTTCTTCATTGATGACTTCACATTTGATAATCCAAGGGTTGAGGCTATTTGCAGCAAGTCCTTCTTCTTTGCCAGCACAATTAATTCCTGGGTTGGAGTTATCAAAAAACTTTCCACATCAAAAGTCATGATTGCTGGTTTTTAAACTAGTCACAAGATTTTAAATAATAATCTTTGGTGAATCCAATCTCGGTGGAACCTCCAATTTGTTATGACTTGGAAAATCACAACAAAGAAAACCAGAAAGTACTACTAAAACAAATTTATTCTACACAAAAAAAATTGTACAAAAAAATATATCCACTATTTAATTCTCTAATAACACTTCAATGCCACTAGTTAACTGTTGCCAAATCAAAACTCGGTTTCTGCTGTGCTCTATTCTGCTGTCTGCCCTCTGCTGAAAATCACAGCCTTTATATAGACTAGCAACCTTCTAGAAAGATCCACAGGATTCTAGGGAAATCCCGCCCCCTCCAAGGAGGAAAGTGCCAGAAGCTAAAAATCACTAGTCTTTTCTTAATGATTTTACAGACACGCCACCAGAGGGTGCCAATGAACAAAATAAATATAGCTGATCAGCAAGGCAGCAAAACAGCATGTAACAAATCTTCATTTACGAGTGGAATATAATGCTGTACAAAAAATACTCATACATAACAGATGTCTCACCAGACAACCCTTCTTGCTGGGGTGAGTGAGAAGAGGTGCTTATCTTGAATGACGTGGTGCCGTCTGCATGAACTATTTAAGGTGGGTGAACCACCTGAGGCGGACGGACACGTTCATAAAGTTTTCTTTGTTTTTCTATGAGAATTCTTATATTTTAGCCTATGAAATTTACAATAGCAATACATAAATACATACTTTTTATGTATGAATTTATACAATATCATACAAGTGTATATAGTAAAAAACATATGAATCACATACCAAAGTCACATGACTTAATTTGACCCTATATTGACTGCAATTGGATCAAACTGAGTTAAAACTATCATGGCACAGACTGCCTGGTCAGCATCCAGGACAATTAATTTCTACCATTACTACTGAAGATATGGCTGTTAGACAAACCTTTTAATTTAACAGACTTTATTAGCAGCCAACAATTGTTACAGTGAAATAATGCTAATATTCAGAGTAGGTAAATTTCTCAGATTTTTCAACCCTATTTCTTGACAGTTAACAAAACTGAGTTTTTACTGGTACCTCTACTGTGGAAATTCTACTATTCTACTACTGTACGAACATGGGCAAAACTAAGCGGGGCCAAGACCCGTTCACTTTTAACAATTTCCCCATAATGAGTAAAGCCAGTCAGTGTGACATCGTAACATTAAAAGAATTTACTTCCAGGTGGATAATGTTGATTGAGTTGCAGCAGCACAACTGTATTTTCTGTGTTATTTATCCAAAGTTAAGGGGTTAGGTTTTTAAGCTCTTGTGATTATTATATGTCAAAACCCAGTTTTTTAAAATTCATCTTGTGCTTTTCCATGTAATTTTATTGTAAAAGATGTTTTTTTATTTGTATGTCTTATATATGTGGGACCTCACATAAGTCTTGTAAGTGTTTTCTATAATACTTGTAAGATTTTAGTTTCACTGATGGTTGTCCAACTCATACAAGTTTGACATTACGCACATCTACTAAGGATGTTGTATGTGGAATTACTAACAAATATTGTTCTTATAAGTTCCCAAATCATACAAGTTTCATATTGTATAATTTTACTATGGATTTTATATCTGGTTTGACCATCTTATGTGTAACTTACAAGTTTCAGATAAAAGAGATAAAAACTTTATAAAATGTATCTATATCTTTTCCATATGGGTGGATAGTCAGCAAGTAACCGGCGTAGTTATAATCATTATACTTAAAATTTGCATAGTTGCGATTGCGTCGAGCATGTGGCTTTAAATGATCCAGAGTTTCTAATGTTTGTAACCACCTGAAAGCCATGACAACGAAATACCGGCGCAAGTTAGTGCGGCTCAGGGGAGGTGTTCCCTGCACTCAACCTTCACTCAGAAAGAGACGCTATTTTCAGTGTGAGAGAGGTCTCTGAAAGCAAATGAGTGTTAGGGCAACCTATACCTCAGTATAACCTGACACTAAGTTTTAGTACTCACTCGCACTCAATTAGTGTGAGTGTCGTTTCTGAATACGGGCCTAAGTCTTTAAACCTGTTTGGATAGTGGTACTGCCCATTCATAGTGACCTTTGTTCAGCTGCATTTACCTTCCAAATTTAACGGTATATTTCTTTCATTCATTTTCCTCAAGAAGCTTTTTGACATCCATGATTATAGTATACTGGTATGACTATATTAGCTGTTTATTTTCTTTAGAAAATGGTGTTGTTTTCAAAAAGATGCCGTTTTAGTACTCTGAAAAAATGTAAAACTTTATTTTGAGACATTTGCTTCTAAAAGTACTCAAGTCCACAGCCTGGTGTTTGAAACATCTGGGCGAAGAATGAAGACAGAGGTTAGAAGGTGTAACTTGCAGGAATAGAGGGAGACCCCAAGCGCAAAGTAGCAGGCAAAACAACTGGTTTATTTGTCATGGTGCAAAGTTAAAGCAACACTAAGTAACTTTTCAACCTTCAGTAATACTTTCAGAACTTCCGTGATGGTACATTGACTCAGGACAGGTTGAATGACACCTCTGTCATGGCCTGAAGGCGTCTGCATCACTTTCACTGGCACTATGCAGTTTCGAGGTGGGCAGTAGGAGCCCCTCCACACAAAACACAACAAATGTGCTGTCTGCTTTACCGCATACATCACTTCCCCCTTTCCTCAGTCATTAAAGACGGAAGTCAATATGAATGCTTATGTGGGATGACCGCTATCATGGCAGAAGCAGCAAGAAAATAAAAGAAATTAAAAATTTTGTCTGAGGAGACTTAGAAAAAAAAATGATGAGAGTGTAACAGAATCGAAGCCCAGACAAGGATCAATATTGGCCAGACTTTCACTCGCTGGCGTGAGCTGAAAGACGGGGAGGGATGTCCAACCGATGCTGCCTTGGCCCGGTTACTGCTGGACTAGTAACTAACGTTACACATTGTTTTCCCTTTATAACGTTACAGTACTTTTGAGTTTGTTGTATGGCTGATCGTCTCACTGCGAACTATCGCCATTTATTGCTACCACGCAAAATTTATATACGATGGCAAACATTAGTATTATCATTGTAATCTGAGCATTGCAAGCGATGACTGCAAACCGCTAATGTAAATGTTTAATTGAAATATGTAGCTTCCTCCTGTGGAAAGCACCAAAGATGGAAGATCAGTCACACTGAATCATTGTGGGATTATCATCTCAGTTTGAATGTACTTCACCGAGTAGTTCCTGATGATTGTTAGGTAATAGTTTCAGAGACAAACTGGATTCTTGTCGTGTTTTTTGTTGAGTTGAGTACAGTGATTGCAAAATAAGTCTATCAAATGCGTCGGCGCGAAACTGCGTTGCTTGGTCTAAATAAGTAAAACAAAACTGTTTGCCTTGTGTTATGAATTTTCATAGTCCTGCCTATCACTAGCACCTTGCGCTGAGTGTAGCTAAAATTACAGGGATTTTTAAACATTTATTTTCAACATCGTCATATGATATTGTTTAGCCACAATTAGATACATTACCTCATCGCTATTCATCCCTCAAACAGCCGCTGGAAACAGAAACGGAGTTTGGACCCATCTTCTGTTAATTTCAAAACAACTGCACGCGACCAGGAGATCATGATGTTTGCGACGCTACACACTGGTGCTCATGGGATATGGGGTCTTCCTTCAGGCAAAACACAACTGCATCGGTCGACAGGGGCCACCAAACTCAACCAAAAATGAAAGTTCCTTAGAGTTGCTTGAACAGAGAGCATGCCATCACAAGAAACAAAGTACAAAACCCAAAACCAGTGAAGTTGGCACGTTGTGTAAATCGTAAATAAAAACAGAATACAATGATTTGCAAATCCTTTTCAACCTATATTCAATTGAATACACTGCAAAGACAAGTTACTTAATGTTCGAACAGGTAAACTTTGTAATTTTTTGCAAATATTAGCTCATTTGGAATTTGATGCCTGCATGTTTCAAAAAAGCAAGCACAAGTGGCAAAAAAGACTGAGAGAGTTGAGGAATGCTCATCAAACACTTATTTGGAACATCCCACAGGTGAACGGGCTAATTGAAAACAGGTGGGTGCCATGATTGGGTATAAAAGCAGCTTCCCTGAAATGCTCAGTTACTCACAAACAAGGATGGGGCGAGGGTCACCACTTAGTGAACAAATGCGTGAGCTGATTGTCGAACAGTTTAAAAACAACATTCCTCAACGAGCTATTGCAAGAAATTTAGGGATTTCATCATCTACGGTCCATAATATTGTCAAAAGGTTCAGAGAATCTGAAGAAATCACTGCATGTAAGCGACAATGTCATGGTTCTGGTTTTTGATCATGTTTTACGTGCTGGTTTTGTGTTCATGATTGTTGTCTTTTATTTATGCTTTTTGGTTTTTGTAACATTCTGGTTTTTGGTTTATTCCATGTTTCAGTTCCATTGCACTTGTCTCCCCTGTCTTGTGACCTAGTTGGTTCAGTCCGTCTTCTTCTGCGTGCTCACTGACTTTGGTCTGGTAGTTAAAACATTCCTTCGTATCTCGTTTTCTCCCTTCACTCTTCTGTTCTGACTACTAACTAGACTAACATTTGTATTATAGTATACTAACACAACTAACCATGTGTATATATAGATATGGATTATTGATAAGCACTCTAGTTTAAGTTATAAAACCGCACCGCAACTAATAGACTGATTCCCTCTTCGCAATCGCCCTGTTGTATTCTCCGCCCCTTTGCTTTCCGCCGTCCTCTCCCTATGTTCAGCGAGAATCTCTCGCACGTGCTTAATTACTTTCCTGCTCTTGTTATCTGTGCACGTAGAACTCCTGGGCCGGAGCTGTTTAAATGTCATAGGCTGTTTGTGTGATTCCCGTCCGTATTTCGTATCTCGCCAATTTCCGTGGTTAGGGTTTCCCTCATGTGAGTCTCCCGATGTAATTAGTCTCATTCCCCACCGCTGATCTCTGCATAGCATGTGACCTTTCCTGTATGTATATTAGGAGTCTTTTCACTCTCAGCTCTTGTCAGAACGTTGATCAATATTTCATTGTGCTGAGCTCCTTGTACGGCTTTGATTATTGTTTCTCTTCTACTGGATAGTCCGACCCTGATTCTTGCCATTGCCCTTTTGTACCGTTTTTGCCTTTCTGGCAAAATTTTACAAAATTTTTGTATGACCACAAGTTCTGCGTTTGGATGCCCTGTGTATGACCGTTGGCTTTGCCTATCGACTACAACTTTTTGCCTATCGTTTTTGTACCTCTGCCCATCAGTCTTACTGGTTCTGACCCCGGCCTGTCTAGTCGATACTGTTTTTGGATTTCGTATTGTGGCTTGGCAATTCCTGTGTTTTCTGGCTTTGACTCGGACTCCAATAAAGGCATACGTTTTTTGGATTGCTGTCTCTCACGAGTGGTTCCTGAACGATACCTCACAGTACGTTCTGACCACTATGGAACCAGCGAGAGATTCATTGTCACAAGCAGCCGTGGAACGTCGGGAAGCTGTTCTGGCGAGTCAGCAACAACAACTGCTGGCAGTCATGCAGCATCTGCAGACCATGTCCCACCAGATGGCGGATCTGATCTCACAGCTTGTCTCAGTGCCCCAACCACCAGCTGCTTCTGCGTCTGCACCACTTGTGAATCCTCCAGTGAACCACCATGAGCCTCGTCTACCACCCCCGGAGAGGTACGATGGATAACCAGGTACATGTCGGGCTTTTCTCACCCAGTGTCGACTGATCTTCAGCCTCCAGCCTAACACCTTTCCCACTGAGCAGTCCAAGGTGGCTTATATCATCACGCAACTCACGGGTAAAGCCAAGCAGTGGGCGATGGCAACCTGGGAGGTGGGGCTTCCATGTGTGCAGTCTTCTTCATCACTGGAGGTGGAGATGAGGCGTATGTTCGACAGAACCAGGCATGGTCATGAGGCAGGATGGGAGATTCTGCGCATCCGCTAAGGTAACAGATCTGTTTTTGATTTTGCTATTGAATTCCAGACTTTGGCTACCAATAGCTGATGGCAGAGACGAGCGCTCTACGACACCTTCCTGAATGGTCTGTCAGACCGCATTAAGGACGAGCTGCTGACCCGTGACCTGCCCGAAGACCTAGATCGCCTGATTGACCTCGCCATATGAGTGGACACGCATCTGGAGGAGCGGCGACGTTTCATTCGCCAACCCCGGTCTACCCCTGGAATTTTCATCGTCTTTCCTGTGAGACGACCTTGCCCTTTCAGAACCTCCGCGTCCAAACCGACCTCCAAGGGGGAACCCAAACAGGTGGGCCGCATTGCCTCCCCACTGAGGAAAGGGACCGGAGGAAGAGGGAATGCGCCTGCTTCTACTGTGGTCAAGTAGGGCATTTCGTTCCAGAATGCCCGATTAAAAGGCAACGCCCATTAGTGAGGAGAGGAGCACTAGTGGGCGCTATTCCTCTGAATCCTCCTCTAAACAACGTACGTGCCTGCCGGTCTAATTGGAGTGGAGGGGCGGGGCCAGAAAGACCACGGCCCTGGTGGATTCTAGAGTGGAGGCCAATTTCATCGACGCCAGATCCACCCGTGAATGGGGGGTTCTTTTGGAAGAAGTGACGTGCCCTCGTGTGGCTAATTCCCTCAGCGGCCAGAAGATTCTCATTCATCTGTTGTTCTCGGCCATCCGTGGATGGCTAAACATTGTCCTGTAATTGACCGGGGAAAGCACGAGATTAGGGGCTGGAGCCCATCATGCCATGAATCTTGTCTAACTAAAGCTCATGCTCATGTTCCTGTTTTTCCTGGTGAGGAAATTCCTTGTCTTGACCATGTACCATCAGAATACCATGATCTCAAAGAAGTGTTCAGTGAATCTCGTGCCACCTGTTTACCCCTTCATAGACCCTATGACTGTGCAATTGATCTCAAGCCAGGTACCATGCCCCCCAGGGGGCGTCTGTTTTCATTCTCACGTCCGGAGACCCAAGCCATGGAAAAATATCTGGAGCAGTCCTTAGCGGCTGGAATCGTTCAACCCTCATCGTCACCGGCAGGAGCCGGTTTCTTCTTCGTCGGTAAGAAAGACGGGTCACTCCACCCATGCATTGATTATCGTGCCCTTAATAACATCACTGTCAAGAATCTTTACCCCCTCCCTCTCATGTCTACAGCCTTTGAGCTTCTTCAGGGAGCCAAGATTTTTACTAAGTTAGACCTGCGTAACGCCTACCATCTGGTCTGTATTAGGGAGGGGGACGAGTGGAAAACAGCATTTAACACCCCCACTGGGTACTGGGAGTATTTGGTCATGCCTTTCAGGCTGACTAACGCACCGGGCGTCTTCCAGAACTTTGTTAATTATGTTCTCAGGGACATGCTTAACCGTTTTGTCTTTGTATATCTGGATGACATTTTGATTTTTTCCAAAAGTGAGGAGGAGCACACTAACCATGCTCGCCAACTCCTCAAACGTCTCCTGGAGAACCGACTGTTTGTCAAGGCAGAAAAATGCGAATTCTCTGTTACCACCACCACCTTCCTGGGCTTCATCATCGACACTGGGAACATCAGCATTGACCCTGTTAAGGTGAACGCGGTTACGGAGTGGCCCCAACCTACTGATCGTAAGTCACTCCAACGATTTCTGGGCTTCGCTAATTTCTACAGACGATTCATTCGTAATTACAGTTCCATAGCAGCTCCTCTCACGGCCCTGACATCCAGCAAAGTCAAGTTCCACTGGGATCAGCGACTAGACCAGGCATTCAACGAACTTAAAAGACGATTCACCACTGCTCCTATCCTCATTCATCCTGACCCCAGTTCTCAATTTATTGTTGAAGTGGACGCCTCTGACATAGGGGTGGGAGCAGTATTATCCCAGAGACTCGCCACTGACAATAAGATTTACCCTTGCGCCTTTTTTTCACACCGTCTCAATTCCGCAGAACGGAACTATGACATCGGCAATCGGGAACTGCTGGCAGTTAAAATGGCCCTGGAGGAGTGGAGACACTGGCTGGAAGGCGCTCAACTCCCATTCGTGGTATGGACTGACCATAAGAACCTTGAGTACCTCCAGTCAGCGAAGCGACTTAACCCTCGTCAAGCCAGGTGGGCCCTGTTCTTTTCAAGATTCAATTTTCACATTGCGTACCGCCCAGGATCCAAGAACGTTAAGCCTGATGCACTGTCCTGGAGATTTGAGTCACCCTCCAAGGAGGGCTCTCCTGACACCATTCTACCTATGAAACTGTTTATTAACGCCATCACATTGGAGATCGAACAACAAGTTAAGGTAGCACTCGGTGATTCTTCTGGCCCTAGTGACTGTCCTACTCACTGTTTATATGTGCCCCCTCAAGTAAGATCTAAGGTTCTAGAGTGGGGGCATGCATCTAATCTATCTTGTCATCCCGGCATCCACAGAACCCACAGTTTTATTTTAAGAAGTTTCTGGTGGCCTGATATTCCTGAAGATGTTCATGATTTTGTTTCTGCCTGCTCAGTCTGTGCCCAAGCCAAAGATTCCCATCAACCCCCACAAGGTCTGTTACAACCACCACAATACCATCCTCCATCGTTACTCTAAGGCCGTGCACTTTGTTCCCCTAACCAAGTTGCCCTACACTTCTGAGACTGCCACACTATTAATCCAGCATGTCATCCGCCTACACGGTTTTCCCACAGACATAGTCACCGATAGGGGTCCCCAATTCAATGCCCGATTTTGGAAAGCTTTTTGTAATGCACTAGGCGCCTCAGTAAGTCTATCGTCAGGTTTTCATCCACAATCCAACAGCCAAACTGAGCGGGCTAATCAGTGTATTGAAACTGTACTAAGATGTATCTGTGCTAGAAAATCTGCCTCATGGAGTCAACTGTTACCCTGGGCGGAGTATGCCATTAACTGTCACACCTCCTCTTCCACTAAGTTATCGCCTTTCAAATGCTGTATGGGCTATCAGCCACCCCTGTTCCCTAGTCAAGAAGAGGAGGTCGCGGTACCATCAGCTCGAGCCTTCATCCAACGCTACCATCGTACCTGGAGGACCACTTGTCAGGCTCTACTCAAGGCTAAGGGCAGGATGAAGGAGCTGGCGAACCGCAGGCGTACTCCGGCGCCCGTCTGCCGTGTGGGTCAAAGAGTGTGGCTCTCCACCAGAGACATTCCCCTTCCGGGAGATAAGCGTAAGCTTTTTCTGCAGTTTATTGGCCCTTACTCCATTGAACATGTTATTATTCCCACAGCGGTTAGGCTCAGATTACCCATTGCTATGCGCCGAGTGCACCCCACCTTCCACGTTTCCCAGATTAAGCCCACAGTAACCCACCCCCTGTCCTCTGGACCTGATCCCCCACCACCCGCCCGGATCATTGATGGAGGCGAGACATTCACGGTCCGAGCCCTCCTGGACTGTCGTCGGCGAGGCAAGGGATTTCAGTACCTCGTCAACTGGGAGGGCTACGGACCAGAGCATTGCAGTTGGGTGCCTTCTCGCTTTATCCTGGACAAATTGTTGATAAGAGACTTTCATAAAGACCACCCTAGACCACGCTGTTCTGACTACTAACTAGACTAACATTTGTATTATAGCATACTAACACAACTAACCATGTGTATATATAGATTCGATTACTAAATTACTAATAAGCACTCTAGTTTAAGTTATAAAACCGCACCGCTACTAATAGACTGATTCCGTCTTCGCAATCGCCCTGTTCTATTTTCCGCCCCTTTGCTTTCCGCCGTCCTCTCCCTGTGTTCAGCGAGAATCTCTCGCACGTGCTTAATTACTTTCCTGCTCTTGTTATCTGTGCACGTAGAACTCCTGGATCGGAGCTGTTTAAATGTCATAGGCTGTTTGTGTGATTCCCGTCTGTATTTCGTATCTCGCCAATTTCCGTGGTTAGGGTTTCCCTCGTGTGATTCTCCTGATGTAATTAGTCTCATTCCCCACAGCTGATCTCTGTCTAGCATTTGACCTTTCCTGTATGTATATTAGGAGTCTTTTCACTCTCAGCTCTTGTCAGAACGTTGATCAATATTTCATTGTGCCGAGCTCCTTGTACGCCTTTGATTATTGTTTCTCTCCTACTGGATAGTCCGACCCTGATTCTTGCCATTGCCCTTTTGTACCGTTTTTGCCTTTCTGGAGTTTGACCTATTTCTGTATGACCACGAGTTCTGTGTTTGGATGCCCTGTGTATGACCATTGGCTTTGCCCATCGACTACGACTTTTTGCCTATCGTTTTTGTACCTCTGCCCATCAGTCTTACTGGTTCTGACCCCAGCCTGTCTAGTCGATACTGTTTTTGGATTTCGTATTGTGGCTTGGCAATTCCTGTGTTTTCTGGCTTTGACCCGGACTCCAATAAAGGCATACGTTTTTTAGATTGCTGTCTCTCGCGAGTGGTTCCTGAACGATACCTCACGGACAAGGCCGAAAACCAACATTGAGTGCCCGTGACCTTCGATCCCTCAGGCGGTACTGCATCAAAAACCAACATCAGTGTGTAAAGGACATCACCACATGGGCTCAGGAACACTTCAGAAAACCACTGTCAGTAACTACAGTTCCTTGCTACATCTGCAAGTGCAAGTTAAAACTCTACAATGCAAAGCGAAAGCCATTTATCAACAGCACCCAGAAATGCCGCCTGCTTCGCTGGGCCCAAGCTCATCTAAGATGGACTGATGCAAAGTGGAAAAGTGTTCTCTGGTCTGACGAGTCCACATTTCAAATTGTTTTTGGAAACTGGACATCGTGTCCTCCGAACCAAAGAGGAAAAGAACCATCTGGACTGTTATGGGCACAAAGTTCAAAAGCCAGCATCTGTGATGGTATGGGAGTGTATAAGTGCCCAAGGCATGGGCAACTTACACATATGTGAAGGCACCATTAATGCTGAAAAATACATAGAGGTTTTGGAGCAACATATGTTACCATCCAAGCAACATCTTTTTCATGGATACCCCTGCTTATTTCAGCAAGACAATGCCAAGCCACATTCTGCACGTGTTACAACAGTATGGCTCCGTAGTAATAGAGTCCGAGTACTAGACTGGCCTGCCTGTAGTCCAGACCTGTCTCCCATTGAAAATGTGTGGCGCATTATGAAACGTAAAGTACGACAACGGAGACCCCGGACTGTTGAACAACTTAAGCTGTACATCAAGCAAGAATGGGAAAGAGTTCCACCTGAAAAGCTTAAAAAATTGGTCTCCTCAGTTCCCAGACGTTTACTGAGGGTCGTTAAAAGGAAAGGCAATGTAACACAGTGGTGAAATGGCCCATGTGCCAACTTTTTTGCAATGCGTTGCTGCCTTTAAATTCTAAGTTAATGATTATTTGCAAAAAAATAATAAAGTTTCTCAGTTTGAACATTAAACATCTTGTCTTTGCAGTGTATTCAATTGAATATAAGTTGAAAAGGATTTGCAAATCATTGTATTCTGTTTTTATCTACGATTTACATTACGTGCAAACTTCACTGGTTTTGGGTTTTGTACATAGAAGTACGAAAGTGGAAGTTGTTCATGGAAGAATAAAATGTCACAAATGACATTCCAGATGAAACCGGTTTTTCTGGACCAAGAAGTACTGCAGGACCTGTAGTACTTCATGGTGCAGAACAAACAGGTTTCATCAGGAATGTCTTTTGGCATCTTTTGTTATTCATGGGACGAAACGCTTACAAAGCCCCGAAGGGAGAAACAGCCGATTCCAATGAGGTTGTGGTAATACAGAGATGCGAATATGCAAGCTCTGAAAAAAGAGTCAAATTTCGAAAGAGGGATTGAGAGACGCAAAAACATGCAAACTCTCATACGCGAGAGAACTAAGTTCTGCTAAGGGAGAAAGGAATAATGAACAAGGCAGGAAATAAATACTAAAGTGAGGTGAATTCTAAACCAATGAAACAAACTAATAATTGAATAATGGGTGCGTGCGGCGGGAAACTATGCTGCAGGCAGGGCTGATGAGCTTCAGCTGGCGCTCGTCACAGAAAGTCTCCGAATACGTTTTCAGACATCTTTTCTGATATTATATGAAGTTTACATCGCCTTAACACATGTGACATGATCCCCACAAGTTGTCACATTCTTAAAGTCTTGTTTCTCTAAAAATATGAAAACAGACTTGCGCATTTCTGGAAATCAGCCCTTTAATTCTTCTCTTAATTACTAGGAAGGAAAAAAAAGGGCTAGATTTAATTTCAAGAGCTAGATTTGCACTGAAGGATCCGTATCGGTTTGTAAAATGTCACTGTGCCTTCAAGTAGCCTGAGTTCTCCCTCATGTAATTCCTCTGTTACTGATGTCACTTAGAAAGGATGTCTGAAGGACTGTGGGTGTTCCATGTCTTAGCTCACAACCTTCATTCCTCAGCCTTCATGTACTTCCTATTACGGATGACACTAAGAAAGGATGTGGGAAGGACTGTGGGTGTTCAATGTTTTAGCTCACATCCTTCATTCCTCAGCCTTCATGTACTTCCTCTGTTACTGAGGTCACTTAGAAAGGATGTGTGAAGGACTGTAAGTGTTCAATGTTTTAGCTCACATCCTTCATTCCTCAGCCTTCATGTACTTCCTCTGTTACTGAGGTCACTTAGAAAGGATGTGTGAAGGACTGTAAGTGTTCCATGTTTTAGCACACATCCTTCATTCCTCAGCCTTCATGTACTTCCTCTGTAACTGAGGTAACTTAGAAAGAATGTGTGAAGGACTGTGGGTGTTCCATGTTGGAGCAAACATCCTGTATTCCTCAGCCTTCATGTAAGTCATTTGTAACTGATGTCACTTAGAAAGGATGTGGGAAGGACTGTGGGTGTTCCATGTTTTAGCTCACATCCTTCATTCCTCAGCCTTCATGCAATTCCTCTGTTACTGATGTCACTTAGGAAGGATGTGGGAAGGACTGTGGGTGTCCCATATTTTAGCACACATCCTTCATTCCTCAGACTTCATGTACTTCCTCTGTTACTGAGGTCACTTAGAAAGGATGTGGAGAAGACTGCAGGTGTTCAGTGTTATAGCTCACATTCTTCCTTCCTCAGCCCTCACGTAATTCCTCTGTTACTGATGTCAATTGTAAAGGATGTGTGAAGGACTGTAATTGCTGATGTGTGAAGGACTGCAGGTGTTCCATGTTTTAGCTCTCACCGTTCATTCCTCAGCCTTTCATGTAATTCCTCTGTTACTGAGGTCACTTAGAAAGGATGTGTGAAGGACTGTGGGTGTTCCATGTTTTAGCTCACATCCTCTATTCCTCAGCCTTCATGTAATTCCTCTGCTACTGATGTCACTTAGAAAGGATGTATGAAGAACTGTGGGTGTTCCATGTTTAAGCACACATCCTTCATTCCTCAGCCTTCATGTACTTCCTCTGTTACTGAGGTCACTTAGAAAGGATGTGGAGAAGACTGCAGGTGTTCAGTGTGAAAGCTCACATTCTTCCTTCCTCAGCCCTCATGTAATTCCTCTGTTACTGATGTCACTTGGAAAGGATGTGCGAAGGACTGTAATTGTTCCACGTTTTAGCACGCCTCCTTCATTCCTTAGCCTTCATGTAATTCATTTGTAAGTGATGTCACTTAGAAAGGATGTTTCAAGGACTGTGGGTTTTCGATGTTTTACCTTACATCCTTCATTTCTCAACGTTCATGTACTTCCTCTGTCACTGATGTCACTTAGACAGAATGTATGAAGAACTGTGGGTGTTCAATGTTTTAGCTCACATCCTCCATTCCTCAGGCTTCATGTAATTCCTCTGTTAATGATGTCACTTAGAAAGGATGTATGAAGAACTGTGGGTGTTCCATGTTTTAGCTCACATCCTCTATTCCTCAGCCTTCATGTACTTCCGATTACGGATGACACTTAGAAAGGATGTGGGAAGGACTGTGGGTGTTCCATGTTTTAGCTCACATTCTTCCTTCCTCAGCCCTCACGTAATTCCTATGTTACTGATGTCACTAGTAAAGGATGTGTGAAGGACTGTAATTGTTTCATGTTTTAGCCCACATCTTTCATTCCTCAGCCTTCATGTAATCCCTCTGTAACTGAGGTCACTTCAAAAGGATGTGGGAAGGACTGTGGGTATTCCATGTTTTAGCACACATCCATTATTCCTCAGCCTTCGTAAAATTCTTTTTTTGCTGATGTCACTTCGAAAGGATGTGTGAAGGAATGTGGGTGTTCCATATTTTCGCTCACAACCTTCATTCCTCTGCCTTCATGCAATTCCTTTGTGACTGATGTCACTTAGAAAGGATGTGTGAAGGACTGTAGGTGTTCCATGTTTTACCTCACATCCTTCATTTCTCAACGTTCATGTACTTCCTCTGTTACTGATGTCACTTAGAAAGGATGTATGAAGAACTGTGGGTGTTCAATGTTATAGCTCACATCCTTCATTCCTCAGCCTTCATGTAAACCCTCTGTTAATGATGTCACTTAGAAAGGATGTATGAAGAACTGTGGTTGTTCCATGTTTAAGCTCACATCCTCTTTTCCTCAGCCTTCATGTACTTCTTCTGTGACAGAGGTCACTTAGGAAAGATGTGTGAAGGACTGTGCGAGTTCCATATTTACGCTCACATCCTTCATTTCGCACCCTTCATGCAATTCTTTTGTTACTGACGTCACTTAGAAAGGATGTGTGAAGGACTGTGGGTGTTCCATGTTTTAGCTCACATCCTTCATTCCTCAGCCTTCAAGTAATTCCTCTGCTACTGAAGTCACTAAGAAAGGATGTATGAAGAACTGTGGGTGTTCAATGTTACAGCTCACATCCTTCATTCCTCAGCCTTCATGTAATTCCTCTGTTACTGAGGTCACTTAGAAAGGATGTATGAAGAACTGTGGGTGTTCCATGTTTATGCTCACATCCTCTTTTCCTCAGCCTTCATGTACTTCCTCTGTTACTGAGGTCACTTAGGAAAGATGTGTGAAGGACTGTGGGCGTTCCATATTTACGCTCACATCCTTCATTTCGCAGCCTTCATGCAATTCTTTTGTTACTGATGTCACTTAGAAAGGATGTGTGAAGGACTGTGGGTGTTCCATGTTTTTGCTCACATCCTTCATTCCTCAGCCTTCATGTAATTCCTCTGCTACTGATGTCACTTTGAAAACCCACAGTTCTTCATACATCCTTTCTAAGTGACATCTTTAGCAGAGGAATTACATGAAGGCTGAGGAATAGAGGATGTGAGCTGTAACATTGAAAACCCACAGTTCTTCATACATCCTTTCTATGTTTTAGCTCACATCCTCTATTCCTCAGCCTTCATGTAATTCCTCTGTTAATGATGTCACTTAGAAAGGATGTATGAAGAACTGTGGGTGTTCCATGTTTTAGCTCACATCCTTCATTCCTCAGCCTTCATGTAATTCCTCTGTTACTGATGTCACTTAGAAAGGATGTATGAAGAACTGTGGGTGTTCCATGTTTTAGCTCACATCCTTCATTCCTCAGCCTTCATGTAATTCCTCTGTTACTGATGTCACTGAGAACGGATGTGTGAAGGACTGCAGGTGTTCCATGTTTTAGCTCACATCCTTCATTCCTCAGCCTTCATGTAATTCCTCTGTTACTGATGTCACTTAGAAAGGATGTATGAAGAACTGTGGGTGTTCAATGTTATAGCTCACATCCTTCATTCCTCAGCCTTCATGTAATTCCTCTGTTACTGATGTCACTTAGAAAGGATGTATGAAGAACTGTGGGTGTTCCATGTTTTAGCTCACATCCTTCATTCCTCAGCCTTCATGTAATTCCTCTGTTACTGATGTCACTTAGAAAGGATGTGTGAAGGACTGTGGGTGTTCCATGTTTTAGCTCACATCCTTCATTCCTCAGCCTTCATGTAATCCCTCTGTTACTAAGGTCACTTAGAAAGGATGTATGAAGAACTGTGGGTGTTCCATGTTTTAGCTCACATCCTTCATTCCTCAGCCTTTATGTACCTCCTGTGTTACTGCTGTCACTTGGAAAGGATGTGTGAAGGATTGTGGATGTTCCATGTTTTAGCACACATACTTCATTCCTCAGCCTTCATGTACTTCCTCTGTTTCTGATGTCACTTAGAAAGGATGTGTGAAGGACTGCGGGTGTTCAATGTTTAAGCACACATCCTTCATTCCTCAGCCTTTATGTACCTTCTTTGTTACTACATCTACTTAGAAAGGAATTGTGATGTTCTGTGGGTGTTCCATGTTTTAGCATATGTCCTTAATCCCTAACCATTCATGTGCTTCCTCTGTTACTAATGTCACTTAGAAAGGATATGTTAAGGACTGTGGGTGTTCCATGTTTTAGCAAACATCCTTCATTCCTCAGCTTCATCTACTTCCTTTATTATCTGGGAGGAGATGGCCATCACCCACACCAGCTCTTTCTCGGCAAGACTGAGGAGCCCTTCTGTACATTGTGCCTTTTTAGGTGGAGGAAAAACAGTTTACATGCAGAAACGTATGCATGCGCAGGGAATGCATGCAAATCCTGACCCGCCAGGATTTGAGCCCCAAACATTATTGAGAGGCAACAGTTCTCACCATGAACCACTGTCCCAATACAAGCCTGTTGTTGGGTGTCTGAGTGTCTAACTGATCATGATGAGTTTCAGTCTTGCTGACGACTCATACCTTGTTTTGCATCTCTGTATATCTGTATACAGAGTATAGAACAAAGTACTGACTGATTTTTTATTTGACCTCTTTTTGCAAATTTCCTGGAGTATTTTTATTTTTTGCATATTTTCAACTAGAACAGTACACAACAGTGGTGAAAACCACAGGGAACTGTAACAGTATTGTTTTTGAAACAGCAGGCTGGGCAGGTGTTTCGCTTCATGTGAAGAAGGCAAACTAGTTGGAAACATAAATTTACATTTTGCCACAGATAAGGTTTATGATTTAAATAACAGTGTGCAGTGGCAGAGGTCTTTGTGAGAGCGAGCGAGAGGGAGAGACACACTCACACAGTGTGAAATCCTGACAGCACATTCGAAGACGTCAACATTTTAAGGTCAGTCACGCTTTTCCATTTGAATATATTTGGTCTTGCCTAACATGTATTTCTTTCTCAAATGAGCACTGGGTCAGAATAAAATAGTCACACTGATTAAGATGGAGAAAGAGTCTTTAAAGACCATCAAAATCTTACTTCACACACACACACACACACACACATATATATATATATATATATATATATGCGCGCCCACACACGCACACACAATCACAGGGAATAAACCGAAGGCTGACTGCAATAAACAGTTCTGTCGAATTTATAACATCTAAACATAAGTGTTTATTGCAGTCAGCTCTCAAAATGTTACCTCAGGTATCCTGTAAAATGAAGCCTTTGGAAAAAAATGGAGATGTAACCCTCCTACCAGTCGAAGTACATTAATGTCACCATTGAGAGGAGCAACTTTATTGATAAACTTGCTGAAGTCATTACTGTAACAATAGATACTGCAAAGTTTATAAAAAGTTAATATAAAAATGTGACATTTGATTTTGGAAGGAATTTTTGGTACATGAATTTTTTTTTAGTTGATTGGTGAAAAAACATTCACAGAGTGGTAATGTATAGGTGGAGAAGAATTGACTGGCAAATCTTTTTAAAGAAGTGAGAGGGACCCTGCTGGATTCTCCGATGGGAGACGACAGCTCCAAACGCTCTGGGTTCAAGCAGTGAGATCCTGACCACTGACCTCTTCCTTATCCGAAGCACTCCAACAGTCTGTTCTGCACTGGAGTTTACAGAACACTAGTATGAGCTGGCACTGGTCCTACAGTGTGTTCTGTACTGGCGTTTACAGCACACTTGTGTGAGCAGGCACCGGTCCTACAGTTTGATTTGTGCTGGCATTTACAGCAAACTACTGTGAGCTGGCACCGGTCCTACTGTGTGTTCTGTGCTGGCATTTACAGCACACAAGTGTGAGCCGGCACCAGTCCTACAGTGTGTTCTGTGCTGGCGTTTACAGCACACTACCAAAAAACACACTGTAGGAATGGTGCCAGTTCACAGTAGAGTTTACAGCATACTGGTGTGAGCTGGCACCGGTCCTACAGTCTGTTTTGTGCTGGCGTTTACAGCACACTCGTGCGATCAGGCACCGGTCCTACAGTGTGTTTTGTGCTGGCGTTTACAGCACACTAGTGTGAGCTGGCACCATTCCGACAGTGTGTATTGTGCTGGGGTTTACAGCACACTGGTGTGAACTGGCAGCAGACCTACAGTTGTTTCTGTGCTGGCATTTACAGCAAACTAGTGTTATGACTTGGAAAAATCACAACAAAGAAAACTGAAAAGTACAACTAAAACAAATTTATTCTTTAATAAAAAAGTTGTACAAAAAATGATCCACTATTTAAATTCTCTAATAACACTGCCACTATTTGACTGTAGCCAAAACAAAACTCTGGTCTGCTCTCTTCTGCTGTCTGCTCTCTTTGTTGTCAGTCTCCCTGTGCTTAAAATCACAGCCTTTTTATAGTCTAGCAACCTTCCAGAAAGATCCACAGGATTCTAGGGAAATCCCGCCCCCTCCAAGCAGGAAAGTGCCAGAAGCTTCTAGAAATTACTAGACTTTTCTTAATGATTTTACAAACACGCCACCAGATGGTGCCAATGAACAAAATAAATATAGCTGACCAGCAGGGCAGCAAAACAGCATGTAACAAATCTTCATTTACAAATGGAATATAAAGCTGTACAAAAAATTATCATACATAACACCTCCCCTCTTTAAGAAAAGAAAGGTTTGCTAAAAGCTTTCTTTTGTTAAAATTAACACAGTTTTATAATCAGAACAATATTGAACTTTACACAAACGTATTATTGATCATGATAACAATCATATACATAACAAACAGTGTAAGTCTCACAATTAAATAGAAAAGTAAAATTACGTTTTTCACAATCACGAAAAGAAATAAAATTACATGCGTGAAAGTGTATCTGGGATTACACTATCTTTTCCCTTGATGTGAGAAATATCCAAATTATACTCTTGCAAAAGTAAACTCCATCTCAGTAATCTTTGATTCTTGTTTTTGATCTTGTGCAAGAATGTGAGGGGATTGTGATCACTGAAGACCTTGATGGAAGTAGCTGAACAAGTCAAATAGACTTCAAAATGTTGTAAAGCCAAAACAAGTGCCAAACATTCTTTTTCAATTGTTGAGTAGTTTTTCTGATGTTTATCAAACTTTTTGGAAAAGTAACAAACAGGATGATCTACTCCATCAGTGTCTTCTTGCAGTAAAACTGCACCTGCACCAATGTCACTGGCATCAACTGCCAACTTGAAACTTGAACTCCTTTTTGAAATTGGGAGATAAGAGAACTGGTGCATTTTTGAGAATCGCTTTCAGCTTGTCAAATGAATTTTGACATTTTTCATCCCAAACAAATTTTGCATTTTTCTTCAGTAAATTTGTCAAAGGTTCAGAGATGATCGAGAAATTTTTACAGAATTTTCTGTAGTAGCCAGCCATCCCTAGAAATCTCATGAGCTGTCTTTTAGTTGTTGGCTCAGGAAATTCAGTGATAACTTTGACTTTTGCATCATCTTGTAGGATGACATCGTGGTAAACCAAATCAGTCCTTGATGGAACGTCAGGGAAAATGTGACTATATTCAAATATGAGCTGCTTTAGCTGCTGTTGTTGAAAAGGGTCCAGGTGGGACAACTTGCTGTCAATATTTTGAAGAATGTCTGAATTTTCAAGTTTGACTGGACCAGGTTCATTTTCTAAGGGGCAGTCACAATCTTCGGAATTTTCCAGTTCAACTGTATTTACCACATTGACTGGCTTTTGCTGAGTGCCTCTATCAATGTATTCTTTCAGCATGTTGATGTGACACATTTGTTTTTGTTTCCTCCTTCCAGGAGTTGAAATTATGTAATTTAGATCACCGACCTTTTTGAGGACAGTGTAAGGGCCGAAATATCGGGCCCTTAGAGGGTTTCCAGGAACTGGCAAAAGTGCAAGAACTTTGTCACCAGTTTTGAAACTTCTATCTTTTGAGTGAAGGTCATATCTGGCTTTCATTTTGCCCTGAGCTTCTTTGAGATTAGACTTAGCAAAGTCACAGGCTTTAGAGAGACGATTACGGAAGTCAGAGACATACTGAAGCAAGTTCATTGGGACATCATCTTCAGCGAGCAACTTTTCCTTCAGTAGCTTCAGAGGTCCACGGACTGTATGCCCAAAAACGAGCTCAAAAGGACTGAACCCAAGAGACTCCTGAACAGCTTCACGGGCAGCAAACAGAGAAAGATTGGGATGAAGGTGTTCATCTTCTTCTGTGTCAAGGCAGTAGGTCCTTATCATGTTCTTCAGGGTTTGATGGAACCTCTCCAAAGCACCTTGACTCTCAGGATGGTAAGCTGATGACCTGTATTGTTTTATACCAAGCTCATGCATAACTTGTTGAAATATGCCTGACATGAAATTTGATCCTTGATCAGACTGAATAGACTTAGGAAGACCAAATAAGCAGAAAAACTTGGTTAGAGCCTTGATGATAGTCTTCGCCTTGATATTACGAAGTGGAATTGCCTCAGGAAACCGGGTGGAAGCACACATGATAGTCAGTAAGTACTCACAACCAGACCTAGTCTTCGGCAATGGTCCAACACAGTCAATGATGATCCGACTGAAAGGTTCTTCAAAAGCGGGAATGGGCTTAAGTCGAGCCTTTGGAATATTTTGGTTCGGCTTCCCTACCATTTGACAAGTATGACAGGATTTGCAGTACTCCTGCACATCAGACCTCATAGAAGGCCAGAAGAAGTGGTTTCTGACACGTTGAAGGGTCTTCTTGATACCCAAATGACCTGACATAGGATTGTCATGGGCCAGACTAAGAGTTTCTTGACGATAAGACTTTGGAAGAACAATTTGATGGGTGATCATCCACTCTTCATCTGCAGGAACATCAGGTGGACGCCACTTTCTCATAAGCACACCATTTTTGTAGTAAAAACAGACAGGAACTTGAGTAGCCTCTTGTTCACTTGCAGCCTGTGGTAGAAGATGCGCTAGATCACGAGCTTGTTGTTGCTCATGAATAAGTTGTTTACGAGACAAAATGTCATTAGAATGTCCTGACAAGGACAAGTCTGAAGATTTCCCAGACATCTCAGGACTGGAAGGTTCCTGATGAAAAGACTGCCCAATGAAGGTGTCAGCCAGGTTAAAGTCCAGGTCAGCAACATCCTGAATAGCCTTTTTGGCTATAGAACGAGTAACTGCACATGAAGGATAGAGGTCTGGAATTTCCTCCTCTATAGAGTCAGATTCTTGATCAATCAAGGGAGTGTCAGTTACAATAGGGTAGGGCACAACCTTATCCCCAGTAAGATCATATATATATATATATATATATATGAATATATTCTGGAGAGGACGCTGGCGTTGTTTGTTCGCCGCTTCTCCGCCTCGATCTTTTAACTGCGATTCTTAAAATCGCCTTTTTCGACAAACTTTCTCCTTTTCACCACCGTTATAGTTGGATAGTTATCAGGTGAATGCTAACGTGTCTAGCAGTTGCCTACCTGTTGCTGCTACACATCTCCGGAGACTCCCTGGTCTTGGTCCTCGTCGTTGCTAACGCGGCCGAAAAATCTCCCCCTGGACAGCCTGGTTTCAGTTCGCCCCTGCCATTACGAAGTGGCCCTGGAAGCCTGAATCCAGCCATCGACGCCGCAGCTGCAAAGCTGGAAGTTCCTATACTATCTTGGCCATCCGACTAAAAACATCCTGCACTTCTTCCCACGTTGCAGCCGGTTCCACTATGTTGAGTTACTCTGTCAACCAGCTGATGAATCTTCGTTTCCTCACTCCACCGTGTACTGCAATGATTAAGCGGCTGGGACTACTTCGCCGTCCGCGCTATATCCACAGAAGTTCCCGCAGAAAGTTTGTCTACTCCCGGATAAGTCCTGCCATCCCGGCTCTCTGGTCTGTCATGCGAACTGTCGCTCCTCGTATACGTCATCAGAGCGCTATCTCCAACAGTAGGATAAACAGCTTAGGCGTTCTCATGGCAACACCTCTTAGAGAGCTGCACGGAAAACGTGGAGTGGATTCCAGTGTGCTGCGGCCAGTGCAAAGATTTGCTGCTCCATCAAGTAGCAAAATTGAACTGTTAAATGCTCAATCAATTGCAAACAAATCGTCCCTCATACACGGCCATATCCTGGATAAATGTCTGGATTTCATGTGCATTACAGAGACCTGGCACCAACCAGATGTTTTCTTTTCATTAAATGAGAGCTGTCCCCCAGGATACAGCTACCTCCAGAAAGCCCGCAGTACAGGCCGTGGTGGCGGACTGGCAGTTATCTATCG
This sequence comes from Gymnothorax reevesii, assembly GCA_029721435.1. Lineage (NCBI taxonomy): Eukaryota > Metazoa > Chordata > Actinopteri > Anguilliformes > Muraenidae > Gymnothorax > Gymnothorax reevesii. Next base: position 89,036,484 of record CM056584.1, on the reverse strand, counting down.
CAGCGATCAAGAGTTATCTCTGCAGCTACTACCTGAACTGTCTTCCTTTGAATGCCTTGCGTTTAAATGTAAGTCCCCCTCCCCTGTGCTGTTCCTCCTCATTTACCGACCACCAAAACCAAACTCATCATTCATCCCCGAGATGTCAAATCTTCTCACAACTTTTTGCACGTCCTCTGCTGATGTCATAATTTTAGGTGACATGAACATTCATGTTGACACCCCCTCCTGCCGCTTTGCAACTGAATTTCTCCAATTGCTGGACTGTTTTAATTTAAAGCAACTTGTTGATGTCCCCACACACACCAGGGGGCACACCTTGGATTTAGTTATTACAAACTCCGCCCCTCTCGTCAACTTGCAGGTGTATGACCTAGGTGTGTCAGATCACATGGCCATTTCTATGGAGTTGCCATCCTCTTTCAGGCTTTCAAAGCCCAAACGAACCATCTGTTTCAGGAACCTGAAAACCATTAACCCAGAACTCTTGGCAGCAGATTTTCAACATCTTTCCACACATTTTGCATCAGCCGATGAAGCAGTGGACTATTACAACAGCCATCTCAGTAACCTCCTGGACCTCCACGCCCCTGTTAAAACTAGATCAGTCACCTTCTCCCACTCAGCACCGTGGTTTACAGATGGGCTTCGGAAGATGAAGGCAGCAGGGCGGGTCCTTGAGCGGCGCTACAAAGCCTCTGGCCTTACTGTCCACAAACAAATTTACCGGGAGCACCAACACAATTATGCAAAGTCCCTTAAAGGAGCAAGGTCACAGTTCTACTCCAATGCCATCCGTAATAGTCCAGGAAACTCCAAGAAGCTCTTCTCCACTGTCAGCCATCTTCTCAAACCACAACCCCCCCCACTCACAGCCGCTACAGAAGAGCAGTGCAATCATTTCATGGATTTTTTCACATCTAAAATTGCACATATCCGCTCTGCCCTTTCTGGCTCTCCCACCCAAACTGTTTTTCCAATATCTACCATTTCCCAACCCCTAAAGTGTTTTCCCGAGGTTTCGTCACAGGAGGTGCAGGACATTATCATGAAGATGAAATCCTCCACCTGTGCCCTGGACCCTCTCCCAACCTCCCTAGTTAAGACTCATATTACCATCTTAAGCCCCCTGATCACCTCCGTTATAAATCACTCTCTACAATCTGGTCACGTTCCATCTGTTTTAAAAAATGCTATAATCAGACCACTGCTCAAAAAACACACCCTTGACCCAGAAGTCCTATCCAACTACAGGCCCATCTCCAATCTCCCATTCATATCCAAAGTACTTGAGAAAGCAGTCGCCATCCACCTTCAGGACCACCTCAAACTTAACAACCTGTACGAAAAATTCCAGTCTGGTTTCCGTTCCGCCCACAGTACAGAAACTGCTCTTGTTAGAGTCATAAACGATCTCCTCATGTCATCTGATGCTGGCTCTCCCTCCCTCCTCATCCTTCTGGACTTATCTGCTGCTTTTGATACAGTCGACCATGAGATCCTGTTAAATCGGCTCCACCTCACCACTGGACTCACTGATACTGCCCTCAGCTGGTTTCAGTCATACCTCACAAACCGGACAGAATACATCTCTCTTGGTCACTCCCACTCATATTCACATGCAGTCACCTGTGGGGTCCCCCAGGGGTCAGTCCTTGGCCCCCTGCTGTTTATCCTTTACATCATCCCCCTTGGACAGGTCATTAGCCGTCATGGACTTTCATTTCACTGTTACGCCGATGATACACAGCTTTATGTCAATGCTGCAGCTGCAACCCCTCCCTCATCATCATCGTCATCCCCGTCAGAACTCACCACCTGCCTGGAGGAGATAAAGGCATGGATGGAGCACAACTTCCTCCAACTTAACAGTTCAAAAACCAAAGCTCTCCTGGTCGGAACCCCTCATCAGACCCAATCATCATCTGTAACCAGCATCACTTTCTCTGGTTCTAATATCCCTCTCTCATCAGCAGTCACAAATCTCGGTGTCATAATGGACCCTCAACTCACTTTTGAATCCCACATCAACCACATCTGCAAGACCTCCTTCTATCACCTCCGCAATATTTCCAAAATCCGACCCCTTCTCTCCCTCTCAGATGCTGAAAAGCTGGTTCATGCCTTTATCTCCTCCAGGATGGACTACTGTAATGCACTTCTCATCGGGATCCCAAGCAAGAGCCTGCAGAGGCTGCAATACATCCAGAACTCTGCCGCTAGGATCCTGGTGGGAGTGCGCAAACATGATCATATCACCCCCATCCTCCGTTCACTCCACTGGCTTCCCGTTCCCACCAGGATTGAGTACAAGGTTTCCCTCCTCACACACCAATGCATCCATGGACATGCCCCCACTTATCTCAAAGAACTTCTAAACCCCCAAAAAACTACACGCTCCCTCCGCTCCACTCAGTCAAACTTCCTCTTCACCCCCAGAACCAGACTCAGGACCATGGGAGATAGGGCCTACTGTGCTGCTGCCCCACGCCTATGGAACGCCCTCCCTGACAACCTGAGGGCACCACAATCCACTGACTGTTTTAAAAAAGGACTGAAGACATTTCTTTTCAGCAAAACCTTTGGTTCCCCCTTTTAGATTCTTCTTTTAAACTTTTTATCAGCTCTTAAAACCGCTTATCTTTTTTGTTTTATATTCCTTTATTTTAATTTTATTGTGATGTTTCTTGTTTTTAACATGTAGCCCTTTGAGATCCTAGGATGTAAAGGGCACTACAAATAAAATGTATTATTATTATTATTATTATCATTACCAAGAAGCAAATGAATGCCTTTGAAAGGAAGAGAAGACCTAACACCAACAGTAACAGGCCCAGAGACTAAGTCTGATTTGAGATGAACATTATGGAGAGGTACACTTGTAAAACCACATTCTACTCCTTGAATAAGGACATTAGCCTGAGTAGACGATTTGTCCGAGAAAGGCAGAATATCTGCAAGAATAAGAGATTGGGAAGACCCAGTATCCCTTAGAATTCGAACAGGAGCAGATGAGGAAAAATCCTGTGAAAGTGAGACAGAACCATCAGTGATGAATGGCTCAAAACCCTCCATAACCGGATCAGACACAGAAGGTAGAAGATCAGGTGAACTGACCATTGATACAAGAGATTCTCTCTTTGTCAAAGCAGTTGGCTTGGTTTCTTCTCGTTGTTGTTTTTTCTTGAGAGCATAACACTCAGAAATAAGGTGACCTTGCTTTTTGCAGTAATGGCAAGACACAGAAGGTAAAAAATCAGAGGATTGCTTCTCACTGGAAGGTTTCCTTTCAGAAGTGGCCTTAGAATCATTAGAAGTGTTATTAGAAGAAGTCTTGGACTGAAACTTGCTTTGAAATTTAGAAAAAGTGGATTTTTGCACAAAAGAAGACTTGTGAGTCAATGCATAAGTATCAGCTAGGGTAGAAACATCTTGCAAAGTAATGGCTTGTTTTTCTTCAAGGAAAGTCTTAATATCAGGCTGGACACACCTTTTGAATTCCTCAACCAGAATAAGTTGCCTCATTCTATCAAAATCTTTTTCAACTTTCATGGAATTACACCACTGATCAAACAACTGTTCCTTTAACCTGCCAAATTCAACATGAGTTTGACTGGCTTCCTTGCAAGAATTCCTAAATTTTTGCCTGTAAGCCTCAGGGACTAATTCATAACCCTTCAGAATGGCAGATTTGACAAAATCATAATCAGCACACTGTTGGACAGATAACTGGTTATAGATTTTTCTAGCTTTACCAGTAAGAACACTTTGTAACATCATTGTCCAATGCTCTTTTGGCCATTTCAAATTTTCAGCAATTTTTTCAAAATGGGTAAAGTATTGGTCAACATCATTTTCTAAGAAAGGAGGAACAAGTCTGATATGCTTAACCACATCAAATTGATCAGAAAGTCCAAATGATTTTGGAACAGTACCTGCTTCTATTCTCTTCATTTCCAATTCGTACTGCATTCTTTTTTCTTCTAGTTCTTTCTCCAATCTTCTTTCTTCCATTTCTTTCTCCAACCTTCTTTCCTCCAGTTCTCTTTCGTTCTCCCTCCTTCTCTCCTCCAGTTCTCTTTCCTTCTCCAACCTTCTCTCTTCCAGCTCTTTCAGGCGTAGCTGAAATTCAAGTCTTTGCAGCTTCGTTGCAGGCACTTCCACAGCTTTAATTAATTCTGCTGCTTCTTCCCCAAAGATATCTTCATCGATGAAATGTTGCACCAAAATGTTGAATATTTCTTGTTTCTTCATTGATGACTTCACATCAGATAATCCAAGGGTTGAGGCTATTTGTAGCAAGTCCTTCTTCTTTGCCAACAAAATTAATTCCTGGGTTGGAGTTTTCAAAAAACTGTCCACATCAAAAGTCATGATTGCTGGTTTTTAAACTAGTCAAAAGATTTAAAATAATAATCTTCGGTGAATCCAATCTCGGTGGAACCTCCAATTTGTTATGACTTGGAAAAATCACAACAAAGAAAACTGAAAAGTACAACTAAAACAAATTTATTCTTTAATAAAAAAGTTGTACAAAAAATGATCCACTATTTAAATTCTCTAATAACACTGCCACTATTTGACTGTAGCCAAAACAAAACTCTGGTCTGCTCTCTTCTGCTGTCTGCTCTCTTTGTTGTCAGTCTCCCTGTGCTTAAAATCACAGCCTTTTTATAGTCTAGCAACCTTCCAGAAAGATCCACAGGATTCTAGGGAAATCCCGCCCCCTCCAAGCAGGAAAGTGCCAGAAGCTTCTAGAAATTACTAGACTTTTCTTAATGATTTTACAAACACGCCACCAGATGGTGCCAATGAACAAAATAAATATAGCTGACCAGCAGGGCAGCAAAACAGCATGTAACAAATCTTCATTTACAAATGGAATATAAAGCTGTACAAAAAATTATCATACATAACACTAGTGTGATCTGGCAATGGTCCTACTGTGTGATCTGTGCTGGCATTTACAGCATACTTTTGTGAACTGGCACCGGTCCTACAGTGCATTCTCTGCTGGCGTGAACTGCACACTAATGTGAGCTGGCACCAGTCCTACAGTGTGTTTTGTGCTGGAGTTTACAGCATATTAGTGTGAGCTGGCATCAGTACTACAGTGTGTTCTGTGCTGGCGTGAACAGCACACTAATGTGAGCTGGCACCAGTCCAACAGTGTGTTTTGTGCTGGCATTGACAGCACAGTAGTGTGAGCAGGCACCGGTTCTACAGTGTCTTTTGTGCTGGAGTTTACAGCATATTAGTGTGAGCTGGCATCAGTACTACAGTGTGTTTTGTGCTGTCATTTACAGCACACTAGTGTGAACTGGGACTTGTCCTACAGTGTGTTTTGTGCTGGAGTTTACAGCATATTAGTGTGAGCTGGCACCGGTCCTACAATGTGTTTTGTGATGGCATTTACAGCAAACTAGTGTGATCTGGGAACGGTCCTACTGTGTGATCTGTGCTGGCTTTTACAGCACACGTGTGTGAACTGGCACCGGCCCTACAGTGTGTTCTGTGCTGGCGTGAACAGCACACTAATGTGAGCTGGCACCAGTCCTACAGTGTGTTTTGTGCTGGAGTTTACAGCATACGAGTGTGAGCTGGCACCAGTCCTACAGTGTGTTTTGTGCTGGCGTTTACAGCACACTACTGTGAGCAGGCACCGGTCCTACAGTGTGTTTTGTGCTGGCATTTACAGCACACTAGTGTGATCAGGCACCAGTCCTGCAGTGTGTTTTGTGCTGGCATTTACAGCACACTAGTGTGATCAGGCACCGGTCCTTCAGGGTGTTTTTTGCTAGAGTTTACAGCATACTAGTGTGAGCTGGCACCAGTCCTACAGTGTCTTTTTTGTGCTGGCGTTTACAGCAAATTAGTGTGAGGTGGCACCAGTCCTTCAGTGTCTTTTTTGTGCTGGCGTTTACAGCACAGAAGTGTGAGCTGGCACTGGTCCTACTAGGTGTTCTGTCCTGGCGTTTTCAGCGCACTAGTCTGAGCTGGCACCTTCCTCCAGTGTGTTTTGTGCCGGCATTTACAGCGCACTAGTGTGAGCCGGCACCAGTCCTACAGTGTGTTCTGTGCTGGCCTTTACAGCACACTAGTGTGGGCAGGCACCGGTCCTACAGTGTGTTTTGTGCTGGCGTTTACAGCACACTGGTGTGAGCTGGCACCGGTCCTACAGTGTGTTTTGTGCTGGTGTTTATAGCACGCTATTGTGATCAGGCATTGGTCCTACAGTGTGTTCTGTGCTGGCGTTTCATACTAGTGTGAGCTGGCACCGGTCCTGCAGTGTGTTCTGTGCTGGCATTTACAGCACACTAGTGTGAGCTGGCACCGGTCCTGCAGTGTGTTCTGTGCTGGCATTTACAGCACACTAGTGTGAGCTGACACTCGTCCTACAGTGTGTTCTGGAATGGCGTTTACAGCACACTTGTGTGAGCAGGCACCGGTCCTACAATTTGTTTTGTGCTGGCATTTACAGCAAACTAGTGTGATCTGGCAACGGTCCTACAGTGTGTTTTGTGCTGGAGTTTCATACTAGTGTGAGCTGGCACCGGTCCTACAGTGTGTTTTGTGCTGGCATTTACAGCAAACTCGTGTGATCTGGCACCAGTCCTACTGTGTGTTCTGAACTGGCATTTACAGCACACTAGTTTGAGCTGGCACCAGTCCTACAGTGTGTTTTGTGCTGGCATTTACAGCACACAATTTGAGCAGGCACCAGTCCTACAGAGTGTTCTTTGCTGGCCTGTGCAGCACACTAGTGTGAACTGGGACTGGTCCTACAGTGTGTTTTGTGCTGGAGTTTTCAGCATATTAGCGTGAGCTGGCACTGGTCCTACAGTGTCTTCTGTGCAGGTGTTTATATTACACAAGTATGAGCTGGCACCGTTCCTACTAGGTGTTCTGTGCTGGTATTTTCAGCGCACTGGTGTGAGCTGGCACCGGTCCGGATGTGTGTTCTGTGCAAGCATTTATAGCACACTTGTTTGAGTGTGCAGGAGTCCTACAGTGTGTTCTGTGCTGGTGTTCACAGCACACTAGTGTGAGCAGGGACCGGTCCTACAGTTTGTTTTGTGCAGGCATTTACAGCAAACTAGTGTGAGCTGGCACCCGTCCTTATGTGTGTCCTGTGCTGGCCTTTACAGCACACTTGTGCGAGCAGGCACCGGTCCCACAGTGAATTTTGTGCTGGCGTTTACAGCAAATTAGTGTGAGCAGGCACCAGTCCTACAGTGTCTTTTTTGTGCTGGCGTTTACAGCACAGAAGTGTGAGCTGGCACTGGTCCTACTATGTGTTCTGTACTGGTGTTTTCAGCGCACTAGTGTGAGCTGGCACCTTCCGACATTGGGTTCTGTGCTGGGGTTTTCAGCACACCAGTGATTGCTGGCACCGGTCCTACAGTGTGTTCTGTGCTGGCCTTTACAGCACACTAGTGTGAACGGGCACTGTTCCTACAGTGTGTTTTGTGCTGGGGTTTACAGCACACTACTGTGAGCAGGCACCGGTCCTACAGTGTGTTTTGTGCTGGCGTTTACAGCACACTAGTGTGATCAGGCACCGGTCCTTCAGGGTGTTTTTTGCTAGAGTTTACAGCATACTGGTGTGAGCTGGCACCAGTCCTACAGTCTGTTTTGTGCTGGCGTTTACAAGTCACTTCTGTGAGCAAGCACCGGTCCTACAGTGTGTTCTGTTTTGGCGTTTACAGCACACTTGTGCGTTCAGGCAACGGTCCTACAGTGTGTTTTGTGCAGGCGTTTACAGCACACTAGTGTGAGCAGGCACCATTCCTACAGTGTGTTTTGTGCTGGGGTTTACAGCACACTAGTGTGATCAGGCACCATTCCTACAGTGTGTTCTGTTTTGGCGTTTACAGCACACTTGTGCGTTCAGGCAACGGTCCTACAGTGTGTTTTGTGCTGGGGTTTACAGCACACTAGTGTGATCAGGCACCATTCCTACAGTGTGTTTTGTGCTGGCGTTTACAGCACACTAGTGTGAGCTGGCACCAGTCCTACAGTGTGTTTTGTGCTGGCGTTTACAGCACACTAGTGTGAGCTGGCACCATTCCTACAGTGTGTTTTGTGCTGGCGTTTACAGCACACTAGTGTGAGCTGGCACCAGTCCTACTAGGTGTTCTGTGCTGGCAGTTTCAGGGCACTAGTGTGGGCTGGCACCGGTTCTACAGTGTGTTCTGTGCTGGCGATTACAGCACACTAGTGTGAGCAGGCACCGGTCCTACTGTGTGTTTTGTACTGGCTTTTACAGCACACTAGTGTTATCTGTCACCAGTCCTACAGTGTGTTTTGTGCTGGCGTTTACAGCACACAAGTGTGAGCTGGCACCAGTCCTACTAGGTGTTCTGTGCTGGCAGTTTCAGCGCACTAGTGTGGGCTGGCACCGGTTCTACAGTGTGTTCTGTGCTGGCGATTACAGCACACTACTGTGAGCAGGCACCGGTCCTACAGTGTGTTTTGTGCTGGTGTTTATAGCACACTATTGTGATCAGGCACCGGTCCTACAGTTTTTTTTGTGATGGCATTTACAGCAAACTAGAGTGAGCCGGCACCGGTCCGACAGTGTTTTCTGTGCTGGCCTTTACAGCACACTAGTGTGAACGGGCACCGGTCCTACAGTGTGTTTTGTGCTGGCGTTTACAGTACACTAGTGTGATCAGGCACCAGTCCTACAGTCTGTTTTGTGCTGGAGTTTACAGAACACTAGTGTGATCAGGCACCATTCCTACAGTGTGTTTTGTGCTGGGGTTTACAGCATACTAGTATTATCTGTCACCAGTCCTACAGTGTGTTCTGTGGTGGTATTTATAGCACACTACTGTGAGCTGGCACCGTTCCTACAGGGTGTTTTGTGCTGGAGTTTACAGCATATTAGTGTGAGCAGGCACCTGTTCTTCAGTGTGTTTTGTGCTGGCGTTAAAAGCACACTTGGGTAATCAAGCACCAGTCCTAGAGTGTGAATGTGCTGGCGTTTACAGCACACTAGTGTGAGCAGTCATCAGTCCTACATTGCGTTCTGTGGTGGCGTTTACAGCACACAAGTGTGAGCTGGCACTGGTCCTACAGTGTGTTTTTTGCTGGAGTTGACAGAACACAAGTGTGAGCTAACACCGGTCCGATAGTGTTTTCTGTGCTGCCCTTTACAGCACACTAGTTTGAACTTGCACCGGTCCTACAGTTTGTTCTGTGCTGGCATTTCATACTATTGTGAGCTGGCACCAGTCCAACAGTGTGTTCTGTGCTGGCGTTTGTAGCACACTAGTGTGAGTTGGCACCGGTCCTACAGTTTGTTTTTTGCTGGCATATACAGCAAACAAGAATGAGCTGGCACTGGTCCTACAGTTTGTTTTCTGCTGGCATTTACAACAAACAAGTGTGAGCTGGCACCAGTCCTACAGTGTGTTTTGTGCTGGCATTTACAGCACACTAGTGTGAGCCGGCACCAGTCCAACAGTGTGTTCTGTGCTGGCGTTTACAGCACACTAGTGTGTGCTGGCACCGGTCCTACAGTGTTTTCTGTGCTGGTGTTTATAGCACACTAGTGTGAGCAGGCACCAGTCCTACAGTGTGTTCTGTGCTGGCCTTGACAGCACACTAGTGTGAGCTGGCACCAGTCCTACAGTGTGTTTTGTGCTGGCGTTTACAGCACACTAGTGTGAGCTGGCACCGGTCCTACAGTTTGTTTTTTGCTGGCATATACAGCAAACAAGAATGAGCTGGCACTGGTCCTACAGTTTGTTTTGTGCTGGCATTTACAACAAACAAGTGTGAGCTGGCACCGGTCCTACTGTGTGTCTGTGCTGGCATTTACAGCACACTAGTGTGAGCAGGCACCGGTCCTACAGTTTGTTTTTTGCTGGCATATACAGCAAACAAGAATGAGCTGGCACTGGTCCTACAGTTTGTTTTGTGCTGGCATTTACAACAAACAAGTGTGAGCTGGCACCGGTCCTACTGTGTTTTCTGTGCAGGCCTTTACAGCACACTAGTGTGAACTGGCACTGGTCCTACAGTTTGTTTTGTGCTGGCTTTTACAGCAAACTAGTGTGAGCTGGCACCGGTCCTACTGTGTGTACTGTACTGGCATTTACAGCACACTAGTGTGAGCCGGGACCAGTCCTTCAGTGTTTTCTGTGCTGGCCTTTACAGCACACACTTGTGAGCAGGCACCGGTCCTACAGTGTGTTTTGTGTTGGCGTTTACAGCCTACTGGTGTGAGCAGTCTCCAGTCCTACATTGTGTTCTGTGCTGGCGTTTACAGCTCACTAGTGTGAGCTGGCACCGGTCCTACAGTGTGTTTTCTGCTGGAGTTTACAGAAAACAAGTGTGAGCTGGCACCGGTCCTATAGTGTGTTCTGTGCTGGCATTTACCTCACACTAGTGTGAGCTGGCACTGGTCCTACATTGTGTTCTGTGCTGGCGTTTACAGCACACAAGTGTCATCAGGCATCAGTCCTACAGTGTGTTTTGTGCTGGCGTTTACAGCACACAAGTGTGAACTGGCACTGGTCCTAAAGTTTTTTTTGTGCTGGCATTTACAGCAAACTAGTGTGAGCTGGCACCGGTCCTACTGTGTGTTCTGTGCTGGCATTTACAGCACACAATTGTGAGCCGGGACCAGTCCTACAGTGTGTTCTGTGCTGGTATTTATAGCACACTAGTGTGACCTGGCACCGTTCCTACAGTGTGTTTTGTGCTGGAGTTTACAGCATATTAGTGTGAGAAGGCACCTGTTCTTCAGTGAGTTCTGTGCTGGCGTTAAAAGCACACTAGTGTGAACTGGCACCGGTCCTACAGTTTGTTTTGTGCTGGCTTTTACAGCAAACAAGTGTGAGCTGGCACCGGTCCGACTGTGTGTCTGTGCTGGCATTTACAGCACACTAGTGTGAGCCTGCACCAGTCCTACAGTGTGTTTTGTGCTGGCTTTTACAGCAAACTAGTGTGAGCTGGCAGCAGTCCAACAGTGTGTTCTATCCTGGCGTTTACAGCACACAAGTGTGAACTATCACTGGTCCTACAGTTTGTTTTGTGCTGGCTTTTACAGCAAACTAGTGTGAGCTGGCACCAGTCCTACAGTGTGTTCTGTACTGGCATTTACAGCACACTAGTGTGAGCAGGCACCGGTCCTACAGTGTGTTTTGTACTGGCGAGAATAGCACACTAATGTGAGCTGGCACCAGTCCAACAGTGTGTTCTGTGCTGGCGTTTACAGCACACTGGTGTGAGCTGGCAGCAGTCCAACAGTGTGTTCTATCCTGGCGTTTACAGCACACTAGTGTGTCCTGGCACCGGTCCTACAGTGTGTTTTGTGCTGGCGTTTACAGCACACTGGTGTGAGCTGGCAGCAGTCCAACAGTGTGTTCTATCCTGGCGTTTACAGCACACTAGTGTGTCCTGGCACCATTCCTACAGTGTGTTTTGTGCTGGGGTTTACAGCACACTGGTGTGAACTGGCAGCAGTCCTACAGTGTGTTCTGTGCTGGCGTTTACAGCACACTAGTATTATCTGTCACCAGTCCTACAGTGTGTTTTGTGCTGGCGTTTACAGCACACTTCTGTGAGCAGGCACCGGTCCTACAGTGTGTTTTGTGCTGGAGTTTACAGCATACTAGTGTGAGCAGGCACCAATCCTACAGTGTGTTTTGTGCTGGCGTTTACAGCACACAAGTGTGAACTGGCACTGGTCCTACAGTTTTTTTTGTGCTGGCATTTACACCAAACAACTGTGAGCTGGCACCGGTCCTACAGTGTGTTCTGTGGTGGTATTTATAGCACACTACTGTGAGCTGGCACCGTTCCTACAGGGTGTTTTGTGCTAGAGTTTACAGCATATTAGTGTGAGCAGGCACCTGTTCTTCAGTGTGTTTTGTGCTGGCGTTAAAAGCACACTTGGGTAATCAAGCACCAGTCCTACAGTGTGAATGTGCTGGCGTTTACAGCACACTAGTGTGAGCAGTCATCAGTCCTACATTGCGTTCTGTGGTGGCGTTTACAGCACACAAGTGTGAGCTGGCACTGGTCCTACAGTGTGTTTTTTGCTGGAGTTGACAGAACACAAGTGTGAGCTAACACCGGTCCGATAGTGTTTTCTGTGCTGGCCTTTACAGCACACTAGTTTGAACTTGCACCGGTCCTACAGTTTGTTCTGTGCTGGCATTTCATACTATTGAGAGCTGGCACCAGTCCAACAGTGTTTTCTGTGCTGGTGTTTATAGCACACTAGTGTGAGCTGGCACCAGTCCTACAGTGTGTTTTGTGCTGGCCTTTACAGCACACTAGTGTGAGCTGGCACTGGTCCTACAGTTTGTTTTGTGCTGGCTTTAACAGCAAACTAGTTTGAGCTGGCACCGGTCCTACTGTGTGTTCTGTACTGGCATTTACAGCACACTAGTGTGAGCCGGGACCAGTCCTTCAGTGTTTTCTGTGCTGGCCTTTACAGCACACACTTCTGAGCAGGCACCGGTCCGACAGTGTGTTTTGTGCTGGCGTTTACAGCCTACTGGTGTGAGCAGTCTCCAGTCCTACATTGTGTCCTGTGCTGGCGTTTACAGCTCACTAGTGTGAGCTGGCACCGGTCCTACAGTGTGTTTTCTGCTGGAGTTTACAGAAAACAAGTGTGAGCTGTGTAATGTGAATATAGGCCACTAGATGGCAGTATTTACCTTTTTTTGTTAAGCTCAGACTGGAGTCATGTTTAGACATGTCCTGGACATGTCTGGGGCAAGTCTCAGAAAATTAAAAAAAGGGGTCTAAATGTGGGTGGGGTCTGCAAAAGAGTATATAAGGAAAAGAATTGAGATAGTAAAGGAGTAGGAGAAATTGCAAGAAGATGACCAGACCTGCCATTCTGTTCAAGACCTGTGACATTTCTTTTGTGGATTTCTTTGCCTGTGTTTGAGCATTTTCATTATCCAGGACATCACCAAGCCACCCCACAAAAAGGGACTGTAAATATTTCTTTTTTTTTCCTAATCAATCTTGGTCTTTAGGTTCATTAGTTGTTAGTTAGTTGTTATTGTCTTTGTCTGTTAAATTAAATGTGTTTAAGTTTTAAACACTGTGTGTCATCCCTTGCTGTTGCTGTTGTGTTATAAATGTAATAACATATTGGGGCCATAACAAATTGGGGGCTCAAGGTCCGGGATAGACCATTTTGTGAGTCATTTATTAAAAATCTAACATTTCAAATTGTAAAAAAATTTTTTTTAATTGAATACATATATATTGACAACAGCAATGGATGATTTCTTGGCATCACCAACCGTAGGGGTTTTGAAGTCTTTTAAAAAGACAGAACTGCGAGAAATTTGCAGACATTTAGAGCTGACAGAGGTGAAACCAGCCATGCGAAAAGCAAGACTGGCTAGAGAGATAGTTGAATATTACATTGATGAAAATGTGTTTGCACCAGGAGATCTGGAACAGTTTCCAGTGGAAAATCCAAATATAGAAATGGAACTTAAATTAAAAATGCTAGAGATTGAGAGGGAAGAAAAAGAAAAACAAAGGCAGTTTGAGTTAGAAAAATTAGCAAGAGAAGAAAAACAAAGAGAATTTGAGAGAGAGAAAGAGGAAAGAGCAGAAAGAGAGAGACAGAGACAGAGAGATTTTGAATTAGAGAAATTCGATAGAGAAGAAAGACTCCAAATGGAGCAACTAAAAATTAAAATTGAAACTAAAAATAAATTTTGTGCCAGTCAGGAGGTAAAACTGGTGCCTCCATTTTCAGAAAAGGATGTTGACAACTATTTCCAGTGTTTTGAAAAGGTAGCAAAGAGTTGCCAGTGGCCAAAGGAACACTGGCCTCTGATGTTGCAAACTGTCCTCAAGGGTAAAGCTCAACAAGCCTATTCGGCTTTGTCTGCAGATGATTCCTCTGATTATGAGGTTGTCAAAAAGGTTATTTTGAGAGCTTATGAGTTGGTTCCAGAGGCTTACCGACAGAAATTCAGAGGTCTGAAGAAATCTGAAAATCAGACTTATGTTGAATTTGCTAATGAGAAGCAGGTTTGCTTTGAGCGCTGGTGTACTTCTATGGAGGTCAAGGATGATTTCAACTCACTAAAAGAGATGGTGTTAGTTGAAGAATTCAAGAACTGTGTTAAAGATGATGTTAAGACCTACCTTAATGAGAAGCAAGCACTGAACTTGCAATCAGCTGCCAAATTTGCAGATGAATATGTTCTCACACATAAGTCCAAATTTCAGTCTAGCAGTAACAATAAATGGTCCCAATTTCAGAAAAAGGGTTACGGTGATACCCAAGATTCCTCACCCAAAGACAAAGACAAATCTGGTGATGGTGCTCAGAAATCCAGTAACAGGTCTGATCAAAGTGTGAAAGCTGACAGTGACAAAAGTGGTCTAGTTTGCAGTTATTGCAAGAAATCTGGTCATGTTACAACTAACTGTTGGTTCCTTAAAGCTAAGAAAGAAAAAGAAAAGGATACCAAACCAAATGCCTTTGTGAAAACAAGGTTAGAAACCCCTGTAGAGTAGATAACCGATCTGCTAAATTGCCTGCTTCATGTGGGGCTAAAAAGCCTGATACAGCTGACTTCGTGAGGGAGGAATTTCTTCCATTTGTGTCAGAGGGATTTGTGGCTCTGAATGAGCATACTACTCCTGTCCCCATATATATCCTAAGGGATACCGGAGCTTCTCAGTCACTTTTGTTGATGGACTCCTTGGAGTTACGTGATGAGACCGCTTCAGGGGATTTCATACTTGTACAAGGTATTGAAGGGAGGACTGTATCTGTACCCCTGCGCTCTATATTCTTGAAGTCAGATTTAGTTACAGGACAGGTAAAGGTGGGACTTATGTCAAGTCTACCTATAAAGGGTGTTTCTCTGTTGCTAGGCAATGACCTGGCTGGGGGCAAAGTAGTTCCCCCTGTACATCTTACTTCACAGCCGAGCACTGAAAATGGGGATGAGGACCCATCTCTGTATCCTTCTTGCGCAGTGACTCGTGCTATGGCTAAGAAGGCTTTGATAAAGTTCTTCACGTTGTTTGGTCTTCCCAGGGAAATTCAGTCAGACCAAGGTAGCAATTTCACTTCTGGATTGTTTCAGCAGGTTGTGTATGAACTAGGTGCAAAACAGATTCTTTCTAGTGCCTATCATCCAGAAAGTCAGGGTGCCTTAGAGCGGTTTCATTCCACTCTCAAGACAATGATGAGGACTTATTGTTATGACCATGAGAAAGACTGGGATGAAGGGGTTCGTTTGCTGTTGTTTGCAGCTAGAGAAGCAGTGCAGGAGTCTACTGGATTCAGTCCATTTGAGCTAGTGTTTGGTCATGAAGTGAGAGGACCTTTGCTATTATTGAGTGAACAATGGCAAGAGGAAGAGCCGCATATCAGTCTGTTAGACTATGTTAGCAAGTTCAAGGAAAAATTGCGTGCAGCTTGTGACCTTGCCAAAGAGAACTTGAAATCAAGTCAGGGAAAAATGAAAACTTGGTATGATCATAAGGCTAGAAGCCGTGAGTTTAAACCAGGAGACAGGGTCCTTGTGTTGTTTCCCTTGCAGTCCAATCCATTGCAGGCTAGATTTCATGGTCCTTATGAAATTCTGACAAAACTCAATGATCTCAATTACATTGTGAAGACTCCAGATAGGAGAAAACCAAAACAATTGTGTCATATTAACATGCTAAAGCCTTATCATGACAGAAATGCTAGGGTTGCAGCTGTCACTTCAGATTCTCCAATGGTCGAAACGTGTGAAGATGAGGGGGAGTTTCAAGATGATGAACCAAGAATTAAAGCTGAAGTTCTTTCATGTAAATTGTCAAACACTGAAGTGTTGCAAAATCTTGATGTAAAACTCCAGCACTTAGAACCCTCACAGAGAGATCAGTTTGAAAGGTTAATCAAGAAATATGAGGATTTGTTTCCTGATGTTCCAAAGAGAGTTACTATAGCCTCTCATGATGTAGATGTTGGTGATGCCAAACCAATAAAACAGCATCTATACCGGATGAATCCTGAAAAGAGAAAGATTGCTGAGAAAGAGGTTGAGTACATGTTCAAACATAATATTATCAGACCCTCCAACTCCGATTGGAGTTCACCCTGTGTGCTAGTTCCAAAACCTGATGGAAGTACTAGATTCTGTACAGATTATCGCAAAGTCAATGCTGTAACTAGAACTGATGTGTTTCCAATACCTAGGATTGATGATTGTATTGATAGTGTAGGGCAAGCAAAGTTTCTGACCAAGATTGATTTATTGAAGGGTTATTGGTGTGTGGCTTTAACTGAGAGGGCCAAGAGCATCTCTGCTTTTGCCACACCATCTGGATTGTACCAGTATGAAGTCCTACCCTTTGGCATGAAAAATGCCCCAGCCACGTTCCAAAGGATGATACAGTCTACAATCGCCGGATTGCCACACACGGGTGCGTACATCGATGACCTGATCACACAGAGTGACTCCTGGGAAGAACATCTAAAAGATGTAGAGACGTTGTTCCAGCGCCTGACCCAGGCTAACCTGACTGTTAACCTGAGCAAAAGTGACTTTGGTTGTGCTACTGTCACCTATCTTGGCTACGTCATAGGCCAGGGTAAGGTGGCACCCATAAATGCTAAAGTCCAAGCCATCATGGACTTTCCAGTTCCTGACAACAAAAAAGCTTTGCGCCGCTTCCTTGGAATGATCGGGTACTACCGCAAGTTCTGCAAGAACTTTGCTGAGATTGCTCTCAGTCTAACTAACCAACTGAAGAAAGGCGTAAAGTTCACCTGGGATGATGCATGCCAGAGAGCCTTCGATCACCTGAAGTCTCTGCTGTGTCACTTCCCTGTGCTCAAATCTCCTGACTTCAACAAACCGTTCTCCATCGCGGTCGATGCTAGCGACCAAGCTTGTGGATCTGTGCTCCTACAGAGAAGTGACTCGGATGACATTGAGCATCCCATGGCATACTTCTCCAGGAAGTTCAATCGCCACCAAAGGAACTATTCCACAATAGAGAAGGAACTGTTGGCTCTGGTCCTTTCTTTACAACACTTTGAGGTTTATGTTTGTACAGGACAAAAGCCAATGATTGTGTACACTGACCACAATCCGTTAATGTTTTTGAGTAAGATGAAAAACAAGAATCGGAGATTGTTGAATTGGAGTTTGATTTTACAGGAGTTTGACTTGGAAATTAAGCATGTGAAGGGTACAGACAATGTAATTGCTGATTGCTTATCCCGTGTTTGAATGTGTATATATATATCATGTGTTTGAATATTGTATGATATGTATATTTAGACAAGTGTTCACTTTACCATTTTGTATTGAAAAGAAAAATTTTGCCTTTATGAGTCAAAATTTTTTCCCTTTTGGAATGGAGGTGTAATGTGAATATAGGCCACTAGATGGCAGTATTTACCTTTTTTTGTTAAGCTCAGACTGGAGTCATGTTTAGACATGTCCTGGACATGTCTGGGGCAAGTCTCAGAAAATTAAAAAAAAGGGGTCTAAATGTGGGTGGGGTCTGCAAAAGAGTATATAAGGAAAAGAATTGAGACAGTAAAGTAGTAGGAGAAATTGCAAGAAGATGACCAGACCTGCCATTCTGTTCAAGTCCTGTGACATTTCTTTTGTGGATTTCTTTGCCTGTGTTTGAGCATTTTCATTATCCAGGACATCACCAAGCCACCCCACAAAAAGGGACTGTAAATATTTCTTTTTTTTTCCTAATCAATCTTGGTCTTTAGGTTCATTAGTTGTTAGTTAGTTGTTATTGTCTTTGTCTGTTAAATTAAATGTGTTTAAGTTTTAAAAACTGTGTGTCATCCCTTGCTGTTGCTGTTGTGTTATAAATGTAATAACATATTGGGGCCATAACAGCTGGCACCGGTCCTATAGTGTGTTCTGTGCTGGCATTTACCTCACACTAGTGTCATCAGGCATCAGTCCTACAGTGTGTTTTGTGCTGGCGTTAACAGCACACAAGTGTGAACTGGCACTGGTCCTAAAGTTTTTTTTGTGCTGGCATTTACAGCAAACTAGTGTGAGCTGGCACCGGTCCTACTGTGTGTTCTGTGCTGGCATTTACAGGACACTAGTGTGAGCTGGCACCGGTCCTACAGTGTGTTTTTTGCTGGCCTTTACAGCAAACAAGTCTGAGCTGGCACCGGTCCTACTGTGTGTCTGTGCTGGCATTTGCAGCACACTAGTGTGAGCCTGCACCAGTCCTACAGTGTGTTTTGTGCTGGCTTTTACAGCACACTAGTGTGAACTATCACTGGTCCTACAGTTTGTTTTGTGCTGGCTTTTACAGCAAACTAGTGTGAGCTGGCACCAGTCCTACTGTGTGTTCTGTACTGGCATTTACAGCACGATAGTGTGAGCAGACACCGGTCCTACAGTTTGCTTTGTGATGGCATTTACAGCAAACTAGTGTGAGCTGGGACCGGTCCTACGGTTTGTTTTGTGCTGGCATTTACTGCACTCTAGTGTGAACTGGCACCGGCCCTACAGTGTGTTCTGTGCTGGCGTGAATAGCACACTAATGTGAGCTGGCACCAGTCCTACAGTGTGTTTTGTGCTGGCATTTACAGCAAACAAGTCTGAGCTGGCACCGGTCCTACTGTGTGTCTGTGCTGGCATTTGCAGCACACTAGTGTGAGCCTGCACCAGTCCTACAGTGTGTTTTGTGCTGGCTTTTACAGCACACTAGTGTGAACTATCACTGGTCCTACAGTTTGTTTTGTGCTGGCTTTTACAGCAAACTAGTGTGAGCTGGCACCGGTCCTACTGTGTGTTCTGTGCTGGCATTTACAGGACACTAGTGTGAGCTGGCACCGGTCCTACAGTGTGTTTTTTGCTGGCCTTTACAGCAAACAAGTCTGAGCTGGCACCGGTCCTACTGTGTGTCTGTGCTGGCATTTGCAGCACACTAGTGTGAGCCTGCACCAGTCCTACAGTGTGTTTTGTGCTGGCTTTTACAGCACACTAGTGTGAACTATCACTGGTCCTACAGTTTGTTTTGTGATGGCATTTACAGCAAACTAGTGTGAGCTGGGACCGGTCCTACGGTTTGTTTTGTGCTGGCATTTACTGCACTCTAGTGTGAACTGGCACCGGCCCTACAGTGTGTTCTGTGCTGGCGTGAATAGCACACTAATGTGAGCTGGCACCAGTCCTACAGTGTGTTCTGTGCTGGCGTTTACAGCACACTGGTGTGAGCTGGCAGCAGTCCAACAGTGTGTTCTGTCCTGGCGTTTACAGCACACTAGTCTGTCCTGGCACCGGTCCTACAGTGTGTTTTGTGCTGGCGATTACAGCACACTAGTGTGAGCTGGCACCGGTCCTACAGTGTGTTTTCTGCTGGAGTTTACAGAAAACAAGTGTGAGCTGGCACCGGTCCTATAGTGTGTTCTGTGCTGGCATTTACCTCACACTAGTGTGAGCTGGCACTGGTCCTACATTGTGTTCTGTGCTGGCGTTTACAGCACACAAGTGTCATCAGGCATCAGTCCTACAGTGTGTTTTGTGCTGGCGTTAACAGCACACAAGTGTGAACTGGCACTGGTCCTAAAGTTTTTTTTGTGCTGGCATTTACAGCAAACTAGTGTGAGCTGGCACCGGTCCTACTGTGTGTTCTGTGCTGGCATTTACAGCAAACAAGTCTGAGCTGGCACCGGTCCTACTGTGTGTCTGTGCTGGCATTTGCAGCACACTAGTGTGAGCCTGCACCAGTCCTACAGTGTGTTTTGTGCTGGCTTTTACAGCACACTAGTGTGAACTATCACTGGTCCTACAGTTTGTTTTGTGCTGGCTTTTACAGCAAACTAGTGTGAGCTGGCACCAGTCCTACTGTGTGTTCTGTACTGGCATTTACAGCACACTAGTGTGAGCAGGCACCGGTCCTACAGTTTGCTTTGTGATGGCATTTACAGCAAACTAGTGTGAGCTGGGACCGGTCCTACGGTTTGTTTTGTGCTGGCATTTACTGCACTCTAGTGTGAACTGGCACCGGCCCTACAGTGTGTTCTGTGCTGGCGTGAATAGCACACTAATGTGAGCTGGCACCAGTCCTACAGTGTGTTCTGTGCTGGCGTTTACAGCACACTGGTGTGAGCTGGCAGCAGTCCAACAGTGTGTTCTGTCCTGGCGTTTACAGCACACTAGTCTGTCCTGGCACCGGTCCTACAGTGTGTTTTGTGCTGGCGTTTACAGCACACTGGTGTGAGCTGGCAGCAGTCCAACAGTGTGTTCTGTCCTGGCGTTTACAGCACACTAGTCTGTCCTGGCACCGGTCCTACAGTGTGTTTTGTGCTGGCGATTACAGCACACTAGTGTGAGCTGGCACCGGTCCTACAGTGTGTTTTCTGCTGGAGTTTACAGAAAACAAGTGTGAGCTGGCACCGGTCCTATAGTGTGTTCTGTGCTGGCATTTACCTCACACTAGTGTGAGCTGGCACTGGTCCTACATTGTGTTCTGTGCTGGCGTTTACAGCACACAAGTGTCATCAGGCATCAGTCCTACAGTGTGTTTTGTGCTGGAGTTTACAGAAAACAAGTGTGAGCTGGCACTGGTCCTACATTGTGTTCTGTGCTGGCGTTAACAGCACACAAGTGTGAACTGGCACTGGTCCTAAAGTTTTTTTTGTGCTGGCATTTACAGCAAACTAGTGTGAGCTGGCACCGGTCCTACTGTGTGTTCTGTGCTGGCATTTACAGCAAACAAGTCTGAGCTGGCACCGGTCCTACTGTGTGTCTGTGCTGGCATTTGCAGCACACTAGTGTGAACTTTCACTGGTCCTACAGTTTGTTTTGTGCTGGCTTTTACAGCAAACTAGTGTGAGCTGGCACCAGTCCTACTGTGTGTTCTGTACTGGCGTGAATAGCACACTAATGTGAGCTGGCACCAGTCCTACAGTGTGTTTTGTGCTGGCATTTACAGCACACTAGTGTGAGCAGACACCGGTCCTACAGTTTGCTTTGTGATGGCATTTACAGCAAACTAGTGTGAGCTGGGACCGGTCCTACAGTGTGTTCTGTGCTGGCGTGAATAGCACACTAATGTGAGCTGGCACCAGTCCTACAGTGTGTTTTGTGCTGGCATTTACAGCACACTAGTGTGAGCTGGCACCGGTCCTACAGTGTGTTTTGTGCTGGCATTTACAGCAAACAAGTCTGAGCCTGCACCAGTCCTACAGTGTGTTTTGTGCTGGCTTTTACAGCACACTAGTGTGAACTATCACTGGTCCTACAGTTTGTTTTGTGCTGGCATTTACAGCACACTAGTGTGAGCTGGAACCATTCCTACAGTGTGTTTTGTGCTGGCGTTTACAGCACACTAGTGTGAGCCGGCACCAGTCCTACAGTGTTTTCTGTGCTGGCCTTTACAGCACACTAGTGTGAACTGGCACTGGTCCTACAGTTTGTTTTGTGCTGGCTTTTACAGCAATCTAGTGTGAGCTGGCACCGGTTCTACTGTGTGTTCTGTACTGGCATTTACAGCACACTAGTGTGCGCCGGGACCAGTCCTACAGTGTTTACTGTGCTGGCCTTTACAGCACACTCTTGTGAGCAGGCACCAGTCCTACAGTGTGTTCTGTGCTGGCGTTTACAGAACACTAGTGTGAGCTGGCACCATTCCTACAGTGTGTTTTGTGCTGGCATTTACAGCCCACTAGTGTGAGCAGTCACCAGTCCTACAGTGTGTTTTTTGCTGGCGTTTACAGCACACTAGTGTGATCAGGCACCGGTCCTACAGTGTGTTTTGTGCTGGCGTTTACAGCACACTACTGTGAGATGGCACCGGTCCTACAGTGTGTTTTGTGCTGGCGTTTACAGCACACTAGTGTGATCAGGCACCGGTCCTACAGTGTGTTTTGTACAGGAGTTTACAGCATACTAGTGTGAGCTGGCACCAGTCCTACAGAGTGTTTTGTGCTGGCGTTTACAGCATACTACTGTGAGATGGCACCGGTCCTACAGTGTGTTCTGTGCTGGTGTTTATAGCACACTATTGTGAGCTGGCACCGGTCCTACTAGGTGTTCTGTGCTGTCGTTTTCAGCGCACTAGTGTGAGCTGGCACCAGTCCTACAGTGTGTTCTGTGCTCGCATTTACAGCACACTAGTGTGAGCTGGCACCGGTCCTATATTGTGTTTTGTGCTGGCGTTTACAGCATACTAGTGTGAGCTGGCACCGGTCTTACAGTGTGTTCTATGCTGGCGTTTTCAGCACACTAGTTCGATCTGGCACCGGTTCAATTGTGTGTTCTGTGCTGGCGTTTACAGCACACTCGTGTGAGCTGGCACCGCTCCTACATTGTGTTTCGTGCTGGCGTTTACAGCACACTAGTGTGAGCAGGCACCGGTCCTACAGTTTGTTTTGTGTTGGAGTTTACAGAAACTAGTGTGAGCTGGCATTGGTCCTACTGTGTGTTCTGTGCTTGTGGAATCATTTTTTATTGATTCATTTTATTATTATTAATTGTTTATCCTTGCTTGCTCATATTCTGTTCATAACTTCATAGGCCTAGAGTGTGTGTGTGTGTATATTTCTGATTTAGCAGGGGCCTGCATAAGTGTACTAGTGTGTCATGACATATAGCCTATCTAAAGTCATGACAACTTGAATGTCTGTACTAAGGACAAGATGTTTTTCTTTTTCTCTAAGTTTATGTGATCATAGAAAGCTCCGGAACCAATAACAAGATAAGCTGGAGCCAGAGCTGAGAGAGAAAGCAGGTGCTCTCCTCCCTTGCAAGATGTGTGTGTGTGTGTGTGTGTGTGTGTGTGTGTTTGTGCGTGTGTGTGTGTGTTTGTGCGTGTGTGTGTGTGTTTGTGCGTGTGTGTGTGTGTTTGTGCGTGTGTGTGTGTGTGTGTTTGTGCGTGTGTGTGTGTGTTTGTGTGTGTGTGTGTGTGTGTGTGTGTGTGTGTGTGTGTGTGTGTGTGTGTGTGTGTGTGTATGTGCTCTGAGCTCAGATTGCGTGTCTGTGTGGAAATCAATGTGAATGAACCTAACTCTGTGAGTCTCTGTAAACAACTGCATTGCTGGCATATTTGTAAGTTCTGTCTTTGTTGGATTGAATACAGTTGTCATTCGATTCCATGAAATGCTCATATAGATTTCTACATTGAAATCTGCATTTATTCAAGAATAATTTAAGGTGCCCATTGATTTGCCAATATTTACAGAATTATATGGACTCCTTTCTGTAATTACAGGATGAGTAAAAAATGAAATTTCTAAGGAAAAAGTGTATTTTAGCAGTGCAAATTTGTAGGAGTTAAGCCATTTTTAATGACCGTGTATTTGTAAAAGGACAAAGTTGCAAAAGTACAGCGGAATAATTTTTCCTTATGAAACCGAGCAAAAGTCCCCATTTCTTGATAAAATAAATGCTCACCCCTCTTAAACGATCGGTAACTATAAACAGTGGGAAGTTTAGATGAAGTAACAATTGAATGTAAATTATACAAACATGGACAAGTGTTTCTATTGTTGTGGCTAACTGATATTCTTTAAGATGCAGGGCAAAGTGAATTATTAAAGCATTTAGTAATTACTGTAATGTGAATATAGGCCACTGGATGGCAGTATTTACCTTTTTTTTGTTGAGCTCAGACTGGGGTTATGTTTGGACATGTTTCCAGACATGTCTGGGGCAAGTCCCCGAAAATTAAAAAAAAAAGAGGTCTAAATGTGGGTGGGGTCTGCAAAAGAGTATATAAAGGGGATAATTTAGACAGTAAAGTAGTAGGAGAAATTGCAAGAAGAAGGATACATGTGACCAGACCTGTCATTCTGTTCAAGACCTGTGAAGTTTCTTTTGTGGATTTTTGCCTGTGTTAGGGCATTATTTTTCCTTACTCAGGACATCACCAAGCCACCCCAACAAAAGGGACTGTAAATATTTCTGTTTTTTTATGTATTCAATCTTGGTCAGTAGTTTAGTTTGTTATGGCCCCAATTTCTTATTACAATCTACAACACAACAGCAACAGCAAGGGATGACAGACACAGTTTTAAAAACTTAAACACATTTAATTAAACACAACAACTAATTAAACTGACCAAGATTGAATAGGAAAAAAAAGAAATATTTACAGTCCCTTTTTGTGGGGGTGGCTTGGTGATGTCCTGGATAATGAAAATGCTCAAACACAGGCAAAGAAATCCACAAACGAAACGTCACAGGTCTTGAACAGAATGGCAGGTCTGGTCATCTTCTTGCAATTTCTCCTACTACTTTACTGTCTCAATTCTTTTCCTTATATACTCTTTTGCAGACCCCACCCACATTTAGACCTCTTTTTTTTATTTTCTGAGACTTGCCCCAGACATGTCCAGGACATGTCTAAACATGACTCTAGTCTGAGCTTAACAAAAAAAAAGGGAAATACTGCCATCTAGTGGCCTATATTCACATTACAAGTTGTTTAGTTGTCTTTGTTGGAAATTAATTGTGTTTAAGTTTTTAAAAACTGTGTGTCATCCCTTGCTGTTGCTGTTGTTTTAAATGGAATAACAAATTGGGGCCATCTAGTGGCCTATATTCACATTACACCTCCATTCCAAAAGGGAAAAATTTTGACTCATAAAGGCAAAATTTTTCTTTTCAATACAAAATGGTTAAGTGAACACTTGTCTATATATACATATCATACAATATTCAAACACATGATATATATATATGCACATTCAAGCACGGGATAAGCAATCAGCAATTACATTGTCTGTACCCTTCACATGCTTAATTTCCAAGTCAAACTCCTGTAAAATCAAACTCCAATTCAACAATCTCCGATTCTTGTTTTTCATCTTATTCAAAAACATTAACGGATTGAGGTCAGTGTACACAATCATTGGCTTTTGTCCTGTACAAACATTAACCTCAAAGTGTTGTAAAGAAAGGACCAGAGCCAACAGTTCCTTCTCTATTGTGGAATAGTTCATTTGGTGGCGATTGAACTTCCTGGAGAAGTATGCCACGGGATGCTCAATGTAATCAGAGTCACTTCTCTGTAGGAGCACAGATCCACAAGCTTGGTCGCAAGCATCGACCGCGATGGAGAACGGTTTGTTGAAGTCAGGAGATTTGAGCACGGGGAAGTGACACAGCAGAGACTTCAGGCAATCGAAGGCTCTCTGGCATGCATCATCCCAGGTGAACTTTACGCCTTTCTTCAGTTGGTTAGTTAGACTGAGAGCAATCTCAGCAAAGTTCTTGCAGAACTTGCGGTAGTACCCGATCATTCCAAGGAAGCGGCGCAAAGCTTTTTTGTTGTCAGGAACTGGAAAGTCCATGATGGCTTGGACTTTAGCATTTATGGGTGCCACCTTACCCTGGCCTATGACGTAGCCAAGATAGGTGACAGTAGCACAACCAAAGTCACTCTTGCTCAGGTTAACAGTCAGGTTAGCCTGGGTCAGGCGCTGGAACAACGTCTCTACATCTTTTAGATGTTCTTCCCAGGAGTCACTCTGTGTGATCAGGTCATCGATGTACGCACCCGTGTGTGGCAATCCGGCGATTGTAGACTGTATCATCCTTTGGAACGTGGCTGGGGCATTTTTCATGCCAAAGGGTAGGACTTCATACTGGTACAATCCAGATGGTGTGGCAAAAGCAGAGATGCTCTTGGCCCTCTCAGTTAAAGGCACACACCAATAACCCTTCAATAAATCAATCTTGGTCAGAAACTTTGCTTGCCCTACACTATCAATACAATCATCAATCCTAGGTATTGGAAACACATCAGTTCTAGTTACAGCATTGACTTTGCGATAATCTGTACAGAATCTAGTACTTCCATCAGGTTTTGGAACTAGCACACAGGGTGAACTCCAATCTGAGTTGGAGGGTCTGATAATATCATGTTTTAACATGTACTCAACCTCTTTCTCAGCAATCTTTCTCTTTTCAGGATTCATCCGGTATGGATGCTGTTTTATTGGTTTGGCATCACCAACATCTACATCATGAGAGGCTATAGTAACTCTCTTTGGAACATCAGGAAACAAATCCTCATATTTCTTGATCAACCTTTCAAACTGATCTCTCTGTGAGGGTTCTAAGTGCTGGAGTTTTACGTCAAGATTTTGCAACACTTCAGTGTTTGACAATTTACATGAAAGAACTTCAGCTTTAATTCTTGGTTCATCATCTTGAAACTCCCCCTCATCTTCACACGTTTCGACCATTGGAGAATCTGAAGTGACAGCTGCAACCCTAGCATTTCTGTCATGATAAGGCTTTAGCATGTTAATATGACACAATTGTTTTGGTTTTCTCCTATCTGGAGTCTTCACAATGTAATTGAGATCATTGAGTTTTGTCAGAATTTCATAAGGACCATGAAATCTAGCCTGCAATGGATTGGACTGCAAGGGAAACAACACAAGGACCTTTTCTCCTGGTTTAAACTCACGGCTTCTAGCCTTATGATCATACCAAGTTTTCATTTTTCCCTGACTTGATTTCAAGTTCTCTTTGGCAAGGTCACAAGCTGCACGCAATCTTTCCTTGAACTTGCTAACATAGTCTAACAGACTGATATGCGGCTCTTTCTCTTGCCATTGTTCACTCAATAATAGCAAAGGTCCTCTCACTTCATGACCAAACACTAGCTCAAATGGACTGAATCCAGTAGACTCCTGCACTGCTTCTCTAGCTGCAAACAACAGCAAATGAACCCCTTCATCCCAGTCTTTCTCATGGTCATAACAATAAGTCCTCATCATTGTCTTGAGAGTGGAATGAAACCGCTCTAAGGCACCCTGACTTTCTGGATGATAGGCACTAGAAAGAATCTGTTTTGCACCTAGTTCATACACAACCTGCTGAAACAATCCTGAAGTGAAATTGCTACCTTGGTCTGACTGAATTTCCCTGGGAAGGCCAAACAACATGAAGAACTTTATCAAAGCCTTCGAGATTGCAGTTGCCTTGATGTTACGTAGAGGTATGGCTTCGGGTAATCTGGTAGATGCACACATGATTGTCAACAAGTACTGATTTCCAGATCTAGTCTTGGGTAATGGACCAACACAATCAACAATGACCTTAGAGAATGGCTCCCCAAATGCTGGGATAGGCTGCAATGGAGCTACAGGTGGGTCTAACTGGTGTTTTCCAACTACCTGACAAGTGTGACAGGTTTTGCAAAAATTGGAAACGTCTTTCCGAAGCCCAGGCCAAAAGAAGTGTTTCATGATCTTATCAACAGTCTTGTTAACACCAAGATGACCTCCTAAAGGTAAACTATGAGCCATTGTTAAGATCTCATTCCTATAGACCTTCGGAACAACAATTTGCCTGACCACTGCCCAATCTGCATTGGCAGGGATATCAGGCGGGCGCCACTTCCGCATCAACACACCATCCTTGAGATAATAACCAACTGGAACTGCGTCTATTTCTTTATCAGGAAGGGCTCTCCTCTTTAGTACACAAATTTCAGGATCATTAGTTTGCTCCTCAATCAACCGCTTTCTGGACAGAGACAAGTCTCCAGACACATCAGAATCACCAGACCCATCCGGCTGGCTGAATAGAGAACTGATAAAAGTATCTGATAAGTCCTCAAACGGAGAAACCATAGTCGGTCAATCAGAGTCATGAGGCGAACCACCTGAGTCCTGACTATTCAATGTACTGGACGGCACCACATCATCTTCTTCTTTAGCCTTCTTGGCCATAGCACGAGTCACTGCGCAAGAAGGATACAGAGATGGGTCCTCATCCCCATCTTCAGTGCTCGGCTGTGAAGTAAGATGTACAGGGGGAACTACTTTGCCCCCAGCCAGGTCATTGCCTAGCAACAGAGAAACACCCTTTATAGGTAAACTTGACATAAGTCCCACCTTTACCTGTCCTGTAACTAAATCTGACTTCAAGAATATAGAGCGCAGGGGTACAGATACAGTCCTCCCTTCAATACCTTGTACAAGTATGAAATCCCCTGAAGCGGTCTCATCACGTAACTCCAAGGAGTCCATCAACAAAAGTGACTGAGAAGCTCCGGTATCCCTTAGGATATATATGGGGACAGGAGTAGTATGCTCATTCAGAGCCACAAATCCCTCTGACACAAATGGAAGAAATTCCTCCCTCACGAAGTCAGCTGTATCAGGCTTTTTAGCCCCACAAGAAGCAGGCAATTTAGCAGATCGGTTATCTACTACAGGGGTTTCTAACCTTGTTTTCACAAAGGCATTTGGTTTGGTATCCTTTTCTTTTTCTTTCTTAGCTTTAAGGAACCAACAGTTAGTTGTAACATGACCAGATTTCTTGCAATAACTGCAAACTAGACCACTTTTGTCACTGTCAGCTTTCACACTTTGATCAGACCTGTTACTGGATTTCTGAGCACCATCACCAGATTTGTCTTTGTCTTTGGGTGAGGAATCTTGGGTATCACCATAACCCTTTTTCTGAAATTGGGACCATCTATTATTACTGCTAGACTGAAATTTGGACTTATGTGTGAGAACATATTCATCTGCAAATTTGGCAGCTGATTGCAAATTCAGTGCTTGCTTCTCATTAAGGTAGGTCTTAACATCATCTTTAACACAGTTCTTGAATTCTTCAACTAACACCATCTCTTTTAGTGAGTTGAAATCATCCTTGACCTCCATAGAAGTACACCAGCGCTCAAAGCAAACCTGCTTTTCATTAGCAAATTCAACATAAGTCTGATTTTCAGATTTCTTCAGACCTCTGAATTTCTGTCGGTAAGCCTCTGGAACCAACTCATAAGCTGTCAAAATAACCTTTTTGACAATCTCATAATCAGAGGAATCATCGGCAGACAAAGCCGAATAGGCTTGTTGAGCTTTACCCTTGAGGACAGTTTGCAACATCAGAGGCCAGTGGCCACTGGCAACTCTTTGCTACCTTTTCAAAACACTGGAAATAGTTGTCAACATCCTTTTCTGAAAATGGAGGCACCAGTTTTACCTCCTGGCTAGCCCGAAATTTATTTTCTGTTGCTATTTTCATTTTTAGTTGCTCCATTTGGAGTCTTTCTTCTCTATCGAATTTCTGTAATTCAAAATCTCTCTGTCTCTGTCTCTCTCTTTCTGCTCTTTCCTCTTTCTCTCTCTCAAATTCTCTTTCTTTCTCTTTTTCCTCCCTTTCTTTTTCTCTTTCCTCTCTTTCTTTCTCTTTTTCCTCCCTCTCAAATTCTCTTTGTTTATCTCTTTCCTCCCTTTCAATCTCTAGCAGTTTTAATTTAAGTTCCATTTCTATATTTGGATTTTCCACTGGAAACTGTTCCAGATCTCCTGGTGCAAACACATTTTCATCAATGTAATATTCAACTATCTCTCTTGCCAGTCTTGCTTTTCGCATGGCTGGTTTCACCTCTGTCAGCTCTAAATGTCTGCAAATTTCTATCAGTTCTGTCTTTTTAAAAGACTTCAAAACCCCTACGGTTGGTGATGCCAAGAAATCATCCATTGCTGTTGTCAATATATATGTATTCAATTAAAAAAAATCAATTTTACAATTTGAAATGTTAGATTTTTAATAAATGACTCACAAAATGGTCTATCCCGGACCTTGAGCCCCCAATTTGTGATGGCCCCAATTTCTTATTACAATCTACAACACAACAGCAACAGCAAGGGATGACAGACACAGTTTTAAAAACTTAACCACATTTAATTAACAAAGACAATAACAACCAACTAACAAAACTGACCAAGATTGAATTATAACAAAAACAAAAATATTTACAGTCCCTTTGGGTTTTCTGGTGATGTGCTGGGTGAGAAAAATCCACAAAAGAAACTTAACAGGTCTTGAACAGAAATGACAGGTCTGGTCACACGTATCCTTCTTCTTGCAATTTCTCCTACTACTTTACTGTCTCAATTCTTTTCCTTATATACTCTTTTGCAGACCCCACCCACATTTAGACCTCTTTTTTTTAACTTTCTGAGACTTGCCCCAGACATGTTCAGGACATGTCTAAACATGACTCCAGTCTGAGCTTAACAAAAAAAAAGGTAAATACTGCCATCTAGTGGCCTATATTCACATTACAGTGTTCTCTGCTGGCGTTTACAGCACACTAGTGTGATCAGGCACCGGTCCAACAGTGTGTTTTGTGCTGGCGTTTACAGCACACTAGTGTGATCAGGCACCGGTCCTACAGTGTGTTTTCTGCTAGCGTTTACAGCACACTAGTGTGATCAGGCACCAGTCCTACAGTGTATGTTGTGCTGGCGTTTACAGCACACTAGTGTGATCAGGCACCGATCCTACAGTGTGATTTATGCTGGTGTTTACAGCACACTAGTGTGAGCTGGCACCAGTCCTACAGTGTGTTCTGTGCAGGCGTTTAGAGTACACTAGTGTGATCAGGCACCGGTCCGACAGTGTGTTCTGTGCTGGTGTTTATAGCACACTAGTGTGTGCTGGCACCAGTCCTACAGTAAGTTTTGTGCTGGTGTTTATAGCACACTAGTGTGAGCTGGCACCGGTCCTACTAGGTGTTCTGTGCTGCGTTTTCAGCACACTAGTGTGAGCTGGCACCGGTCCTAAAGTGTGTTCTGTGCTGGCGTTTACAGCACACTAGTGTCAGCTGGCGCTGGTCCTACAGTGCGTTCTGTGCTGGCGTGTCATACAAGTGTGAGCTGGCACCAGTCCTACAGTGTGTTTTGTGCTGGCGTTTACAGCACACTGGTGTGAGCTCTGAGTGGTTTTAAAGTGTGTTCTGTGCTGGCGTTTACAGCACACAAGTGTGATCAGGCACCGGTCCTACAGTGTGTTTTGTGCTGACATTTACAGCACACTAGTGTGAGCTGGCACCAGTCCTACAGTGTGTTCTGTGCTGGCGTTAACAGCACACAAGTGTGATCAGGCACCGGTCCTACAGTGTGTTTTGTGCTGACATTTACAGCACACTAGTGTGAGCTGGCACCAGTCCTACAGTGTGTTTTGTGCTGACATTTACAGCACACTAGTGTGAGCTGGCACCAGTCCTACAGTGTGTTTTGTGCTGGCATTTACAGCACACAAGTGAGAGCTGGCACCGATTCTACAGTGTGTTTTGTGCTGGCGTTTACAGCACACTTGTGTGAGCTGGCACCAGTCCTCCAGTGTGTTCTGTGCTGGCATTTACAGCACACAAGTTTGAGCTGGCACCGGTCCTCCAGTGTGTTCTGTGCTGGCGTTTACAGCACACTAGTGTGAGCTGGCACCAGTCCAACAGTGTGTTCTGTGCTGGCTTTTACAGCACACTAGTGTGAGCTGGCACCAGTCCTCCAGTGTGCTCTGTGCTGGCGTTTACAGCACACTTGTGTGAGCTGGCACCAGTCCTCCAGTGTGTTCTGTGCTGACATTTACAGCACACAAGTGTGAGCTGGCAACGGTCCTACAGTGTGTTCTGTGCTGGCATTTACAGGACACGAGTGTGAGCTGGCACCAGTCCTACAGTGTGTTCTCTGCTGGCTTTTACAGCACACTAGTGGGTCTCTGACTTGTCATACAGTGTGTTTTGTGCTGGCGTTTACAGCACACTTTTGTGAGCTGGCACCGGTCCTCCAGTGTGTTTTGTGCTGGCGTTTACTGCACACTAGTGTGAGCTGGCACCAGTCCTACAGTGTGTTTTGTGCTGGCATTTACAGCACACAAGTGAGAGCTGGCACCGGTCCTACAGTGTGTTCTGTGCTGGTGTTTACAGCACACTAGTGTGAGCTGGCACCGGTCCTACTGTGTGTTCTTTGCTGGCGTTTTCAGCACACTAGTTTGAGCTGGCACCGGTCCTCCAGTGTGTTCTGTGCTGGCGTTTACAGCACACTAGTGTGAGCTGGCACCGGTCCTACAGTGTGTTCTTTGCTGGCGTTTTCAGCACACTAGTTTGAGCTGGCACCGGTCCTCCAGTGTGTTCTGTGCTGGCGTTTACAGCACACTAGTGTGAGCTGGCACCAGTCCTACAGTGTCTTTTGTTCTGGCGTTTACAGCACACTAGTGTCAGCTCTGACTGGTCTTACAGTGTCTTCTGTGCTGGCGTTTACTGCACACTATTGTGAGCTGGCACCGGTCCTACAGTGTGTTCTATGCTGGCTTTTTCAGCACACTAGTTTGAGCTGGCACCAGTCCTACAGTGTGTTCTGTGCTGGAATTTACGGCACACAAGTGTGAGCTGGCACCAGTCCTACAGTGTCTTCTGTTCTGGCGTTTACAGCACACGAGTGTGAGCTGGCACCGGTCCTGCAGTGTGTACTGTGCTGGCGTTGACAGCACACTAGTGTAAGCTGGCACCAGTCCTAAAGTGTGTTTTGTGCTTGCATTTACAGCACATAAGTGTGAGCTGGCACTGGTCCTACAGTGTGTTTTGTGCTTGCATTTACAGCACATAAGTGTGAGCTGGCACCAGTCCTAAAGTGTGTTTTGTGCTTGCATTTACAGCACATAAGTGTGAGCTGGCACTGGTCCTACAGTGTGTTTTGTGCTGGCATTTACAGCACACTAGTGTGAGCTGGCACCAGTCCTACAGTGTGTTCGTTGCTGGCGTTTACAGCACACTAGTGTGAGCTGGCTACGCTCCTAAAGTGTGTTCTGTTCTGGCGTTTACAGCACACTAGTGTCAGCTCTGACTGGTCTTACAGTGTGTTCCGTGCTGGCGTTTACAGCACACTATTGTGAGCTGGTACCGGTCCTACAGTGTGTTCTATGCTGGAGTTTTCAGCACACTAGTGTGAGCTGGCACCGGTCCTACAGTGTGTACTGTGCTGGCGTTTACAGCACACTAGTGTGAGCTGGCACCAGTCCTACAGTGTGTTTTGTGCTGGCGTTTACAGCACACTAGTGTGAGCTGGCACCGGTCCTACAGTGTGTACTGTGCTGGCGTTTACAGCACACTAGTGTGAGCTGGCACCGGTCCTACAGTGTGTACTGTGCTGGCGTTTACAGCACACTAGTGTGAGCTGGCACCAGTCCTAAAGTGTGTTTTGTGCTTGCATTTACAGCACACAAGTGTGAGCTGGCACTGCTCCTACAGTGTATTTTGTGCTGGTGTTTATAGGGCACTAGTGTGAGCTGGCACCGGTCCTACTAGGTGTTCTGTGCTGGCGTTTTCAGCACACTAGTGTGAGCTGGCACCAGTCCTACATTGTGTTCTGTGCTGGCATTTTCAGCACACTAGTGTGAGCTGGCACCTGTCCTACAGTGTATTTTGTGCTGGTGTTTACAGCGCACTAGTGTGAGCTGGCACCTGTCCAACAGTGTGTTCTGTGCTGGCATTTACAGGACACGAGTGTGAGCTGGCACCAGTCCTACAGTGTGTTCTCTGCTGGCTTTTACAGCACACTAGTGTGAGCTCTGACTGGTCATACAGTGTGTTCTGTGCTGGCGTTTACAGCACATTATTGTGAGCTGGCACAGGTACTCCAGTGTGTTTTGAGCTGGCGTTTACTGCTCACTAGTGTGAGCTGGCACCAGTCCTGAAGTGTGTTTTGTGCTTGCATTTACAGCACACTAGTGTGAGCTGGCACCTGTCCTACAGTGTGTTTTGTGCTGGCGTTTACAGCACACTAGTGTGAGCTGGCACCTGTCCTACAGTGTGTACTGTGCTGGCGTTTACAGCACACTAGTGTGAGCTGGCACCAGTCCTAAAGTGTGTTTTGTGCTTGCATTTACAGCACACTAGTGTGAGCTGGCACCAGTCCTAAAGTGTGTTTTGTGCTTGCATTTACAGCACACTAGTGTGAGCTGGCACCTGTCCAACAGTGTGTTCTGTGCTGGAGTTTACAGGACACGAGTGTGAGCTGGCACCAGTCCTACATTGTGTTCTGTGCTGGCGTTTACAGCACACGAGTGTGAGCTGGCACCAGTGCTACATTGTGTTCTGTGCTGGCGTTTACAGCACACGAGTGTGAGCTGGCACCGGTCCTACAGTGTGTTCTGTGCTGGCATTTTCAGCACACTAGTGTGAGCTGGCACTGGTCCTACAGTGTATTTTGTGCTGGTGTTTACAGCGCACTAGTGTGAGCTGGCACCTGTCCAACAGTGTGTTCTGTGCTGGCATTTACAGGACACGAGTGTGAGCTGGCACCAGTCCTACAGTGTGTTCTCTGCTGGCTTTTACAGCACACTAGTGTGAGCTCTGACTGGTCATACAGTGTGTTCTGTGCTGGCGTTTACAGCACATTATTGTGAGCTGGCACAGGTACTCCAGTGTGTTTTGAGCTGGCGTTTACTGCTCACTAGTGTGAGCTGGCACCGGTCCTACAGTGTGTTCTGTTCTGCCGTTTACAGCACCCTAGTGTGAGCTGGCACCGGTCCTACAGTCTGTTCTCTGCTGGCATTTACAGCACACTAGTGTGAGCTGGCACCGGTCCTACAGTCTGTTCTGTTCTGGCGTGTACAGCAGACTAGTGTGAGCTCTAACTGGTCAAACAGTGTGTCCTGTGCTGGCATTTACAGCACCCTAGTATGAGCTGGCACTGGTCCTACAGTGTGTTCTGTGCTGGAGTTTACAGCACACTAGTGTGAGCTGGCACCGGTCCCACAGTGTGTTTTGTGCTGGCGTTTACAGCACACTAGTGTGAGCTGGCACCAGTCCTAAAGTGTGTTTTGTGCTTGCATTTACAGCACACTAGTGTGAGCTGGCACCAGTCCTAAAGTGTGTTTTGTGCTTGCATTTACAGCACACTAGTGTGAGCTGGCACCTGTCCAACAGTGTGTTCTGTGCTGGAGTTTACAGGACACGAGTGTGAGCTGGCACCAGTCCTACATTGTGTTCTGTGCTGGCGTTTACAGCACACGAGTGTGAGCTGGCACCAGTGCTACATTGTGTTCTGTGCTGGCGTTTACAGCACACGAGTGTGAGCTGGCACCGGTCCTACAGTGTGTTCTGTGCTGGCATTTTCAGCACACTAGTGTGAGCTGGCACTGGTCCTACAGTGTATTTTGTGCTGGTGTTTACAGCGCACTAGTGTGAGCTGGCACCTGTCCAACAGTGTGTTCTGTGCTGGCATTTACAGGACACGAGTGTGAGCTGGCACCAGTCCTACAGTGTGTTCTCTGCTGGCTTTTACAGCACACTAGTGTGAGCTCTGACTGGTCATACAGTGTGTTCTGTGCTGGCGTTTACAGCACATTATTGTGAGCTGGCACAGGTACTCCAGTGTGTTTTGAGCTGGCGTTTACTGCTCACTAGTGTGAGCTGGCACCGGTCCTACAGTGTGTTCTGTTCTGCCGTTTACAGCACCCTAGTGTGAGCTGGCACCGGTCCTACAGTCTGTTCTCTGCTGGCATTTACAGCACACT
The DNA here is from genome assembly GCA_029721435.1 of Gymnothorax reevesii. Classification (NCBI taxonomy): domain Eukaryota; kingdom Metazoa; phylum Chordata; class Actinopteri; order Anguilliformes; family Muraenidae; genus Gymnothorax; species Gymnothorax reevesii. The sequence continues at coordinate 89,001,214 of CM056584.1, read as the reverse complement.
AGTGTGAGCTGGCACCGGTCCTTCAGTCTGTTCTGTTCTGGCGTGTACAGCAGACTAGTGTGAGCTCTAACTGGTCAAACAGTGTGTCCTGTGCTGGCATTTACAGCACCCTAGTATGAGCTGGCACTGGTCCTACAGTGTGTTCTGTGCTGGAGTTTACAGCACACTAGTGTGAGCTGGCAACGGTCCCACAGTGTGTTTTGTGCTGGCGTTTACAGCACACTTTTGTGAGCTGGCACCGGTCCTACATTGTGTTTTGTGCTGGCGTTTACAGCACACTAGTGTGAGCTGGCACCGGTCCTACAGTGTGTTCTGTGCTGGCGTTTACAGCGCACTATTGTGAGCAGGCACCAGTCCTACAGTGTTTTCTGTGCTGGCGTTTACAGCACACCAGTGAGAGCTCTGACTAGTCCTACAGTGTTTTCTGTGTTGGCGTTAACAGCACACGAGTGTGAGCTGGCACCAGTCCTACAGTGTGTTCTGTGCTGGAATTTACGGCACACAAGTGTGAGCAGGCACCAGTCCTACAGTGTGTTTTGTGCTGGCGTTTACAGCACACTAGTGTGAGCTGGCACCGGTCCTACAGTGTGTACTGTGCTGGCGTTTACAGCACACTAGTGTGAGCTGGCACCAGTCCTAAAGTGTGTTTTGTGCTTGCATTTACAGCAGACAAGTGTGAGCTGGCACTGGTCCTACAGTGTATTTTGTGCTGGTGTTTATAGCGCACTAGTGTGAGCTGGCACCGGTCCTACTAGGTGTTCTGTGCTGGCGTTTTCAGCACACTAGTGTGAGCTGGCACCAGTCCTACATTGTGTTCTGTGCTGGCATTTTCAGCACACTAGTGTGAGCTGGCACCTGTCCAACAGTGTGTTCTGTGCTGGCATTTACAGGACACGAGTGTGAGCTGGCACCTGTCCAACAGTGTGTTCTGTGCTGGCATTTACAGGACACTAGTGTGAGCTGGCACCGGTCCTACAGTGTGTTCTGTTCCCGCGTTTACAGCACACTAGTGTGAGCTGGCACCGGTCCTACAGTCTGTTCTCTGCTGGCATTTACAGCACACTAGTGTGAGCTGGCACCGGTCCTACAGTCTGTTCTGTTCTGGCGTGTACAGCAGACTAGTGTGAGCTCTAACTGGTCATACAGTGTGTCCTGTGCTGGCGTTTACAGCACACTAGTATGAGCTGGCACCGGTCCTACAGTGTGTTCTGTGCTGGCGTTTACAGCACACTTTTGTGAGCTGGCACCGGTCCCACAGTGTGTTTTGTGCTGGCGTTTACAGCACACTTTTGTGAGCTGGCACCGGTCCTACATTGTGTTCTGTGCTGGCGTTAACAGCACACTAGTGTGAGCTGGTACCGGGCCTACAGTGTGTTCTGTGCTGGCGTTTACAGCGCACTATTGTGAGCAGGCACCAGTCCTAAAGTGTTTTCTGTGCTGGCGTTTACAGCACACTAGTGAGAGCTCTGACTGGTCATACAGTGTGTTCTGTGCTGGCGTTTACAGCACACTTGTGTGAGCTGGCACCAGTCCTACAGTGTGTTTTGTGCTGGCATTTACAGCACACAAGTGAGAGCTGGCACCAGTCCTACAGTGTGTTTTGTGCTGGCATTTACAGCACACAAGTGAGAGCTGGCACCAGTCCTACAGTGTATTCTGTGCTGGCATTTACAGCACACTAGTGTGAGCTGGCACCGGTCCTACTAGGTGTTCTTTGCTGGCGTTTACAGCACACAAGTGTGAGCTGGCACCTGTCCTACAGTGTCTTCTGTGCTGGCATTTACAGGACACGAGTGTGAGCTGGCACCATTCCTACAGTGTGTTCTCTGCTGGCTTTTACAGCACACTAGTGTGAGCTCTGACTGGTTATACAGTGTGTTCTGTGCTGGCGTTTACAGCGCACTATTGTGATTAGGCACCAGTCCTACAGGGTTTTCTGTGCTGGCGTTTACAGCACACTAGTGTGAGCTGGCACTGGTCCTACAGTGTGTTCTGTGCTGGCGTTTTCAGCACACTAGTGTCAGCTGGCACTGGTCCTACAGTGTTTTCTGTGCTGATGTTTATAGCACACAAGTGTGACCTGGCACCGGTCCTACAGTGCGTTCTTTGCTGGCGTTTTCAGCACACTAGTGTCAGCTGGCACTGGTCCTGCAGTGTTTTCTGTGCTGATGTTTATAGCACACAAGTGTGACCTGGCACCGGTCCTACAGTGCGTTCTGTGCTGGCGTTTTCAGCACACTAGTGTCAGCTGGCACTGGTCCTACAGTGTTTTCTGTGCTGATGTTTATAGCACACAAGTGTGACCTGGCACCGGTCCTACAGTGTGTTCTATGCTGGTGTTTATAGCACATTAGTGTGAGCTGGCACTGGTCCTACAGTGTGTTTTGTGCTGGCGTTTACTGCACACTAGTGTGAGCTGGCACCAGTCCTACAGTGTGTTTTGTGCTGGCATTTACAGCACACAAGTGCGAGCTGGCACCGGTCCTACTAGGTGTTCTGTGCTGGCGTTTTCAGCACACTAGTGTGAGCTGGCACCGGTCCTACAGTGTGTTCTTTGCTGGCGTTTACAGCACACTTGTGTCAGCTGGCACCAGTCCTACAGTGTGTTCTATGCTGGTGTTTATAGCACACTAGTGTGAGCTGGCACCGGTCCTACAGTGTGTTCTGTGCTGGCGTTTACAGCACACTAGTGTGAGCTGGCGCCAGTCCTACAGTGTGTTCTATGCTGGTGTTTATAGCACACTAGTGTGAGCTGGCACCGGTCCTCCAGTGTGTTCTGCGCTGGCGTTTACAGCACACTAGTGTAAGCTGGCACCGGTCCTACAGTGTGTTCTTTGCTGGCGTTTACAGCACACTAGTGTGAGCTGGCACCGGTCCTCCAGTGTGTTCTGCGCTGGCGTTTACAGCACACTAGTGTGAGCTGGCACCAGTCCTACAGTGGTTTTTGCTGGCATTTACAGCACACAAGTGTGAGCTGGCACCGGTCCTACAGTGTGTTCTGTGCTGGAATTTACAGGACATTCGTGTGAGCTGGCACCGGTCCTTCAGTCTGTTGTGTTCTGGCGTTTACAGCACACTAGTGTGAGCTGGCACCGGTCCGACAGTGTGTTCTGTGCTGGCGTTTTCAGCACACTAGTGTCAGCTGGCACACGTTCTACAGTGTGTTCTGTGCTAGCGTTTCATACTAGTGTGAGCTGGCACCTGTCCTACTGTGTGTTTTTTGCTGGCATTTACAGGACACTAGAATGAACAGGCACTGATCATTCGGTGTGTTCTGTGCTGGTGTTTACAGGACACTATTGTGAGCTGGCCCCAGTCCTACAGTGTATTTTGTGCTGGTGTTTACAGCACACTAGTGTGAGCTGGCACTAGTCCTACAGTGTGTTCTGTGCTGGTGTTTACAGCACACACAGTTACTGCAGTGGTCCGTGCTCCAAAGACCAGTGGTCCGGACCAGTCCCCTAGTGGAGCAGAACAGTTACTGCAGTGGTCCCTGCTCCAAGGACCAGTGGTCTGGACCAGTATCCTTGTGGAGTAGGACAGTAATTACAGTGGTCCGTGTTACAGGACAGTACACTACACAAAATGTTACAGCCCCTGCTGCTAGTTCATACACAACCTGCTGAAACAATCAGGAAGTGATATTGCTACCTTAGTCGGACTGAATTCCCCTGGGAAGGCCAAACAACGTGAAGAACTTTATCAAGGCCTTCGAGGTTGCAGTTGCCATGATGTTGCGTAGAGGTATGGCTTCAGAGAATCTGATAGATGCACACATGATTGTCAACAAGTTGTGATTTCCAGATCTAGTCTTGGGTAATGGACTAACACAATCAGCAATGGGTTCCACAAATGCTGGGATAGGCTGCAATGGAGCTACAGGTGGGTCTTCCTGGTGTTTTCCAACTACCTGACAAGTGTGACAGGTTTTACAAAAGTTGGAAACGTCTTTCCGAAGTCCAGGCCAGAAGTGTTTCATAATCTTGTCAACAGTCTTGTTATCACCAAGATGACCTCCTAAAGGTAAACTATGAGCCATTGAGCTGGGCAGCACCACATCACAGGAAAGTGCAAACAGCACAGGAAGGATACAGGGATGGGTCTTCATCGCCATCTTCAGTGCTCGGCTGTGAAGTAAGATGTACAAGGGGAACTACATTGCCCCGAGCCAGGTCATTGCCTAGTACCAGAGAAACACCCTTGATAGGTAGACTTGACATAAGTCCCACCTTTACCTGTCCTGTAACTAAATCTGACTTCAAGAATATAGAGCGCAGGGGTACAGATACAGTCCTCCCTTTAATACGTTGTACAAGTATGAAATCCCCAGAAGCGGTCTCATCACGTAACTCCAAAGAGCACATCAACAAAAGTGACTGAGAAGCTCTGGTATCCCTTAGGATATATATGGGTACAGGATGAGAATGCTCATTCAGAGCCACAAATCCCTCTGACACAAATGGAAGAAATTCCTCTCTCACAAAGTCAGCAGTATCAGGCTTCTTAGCTCCACAAGGAGCAGGCAATTTTGCAGATCGATCATCTACTACAGGGGTTTCGAACCTTGTTTTCACAAAGGCATTTGGTTTGGTATCCTTTTCTTTTTCTTTCTATGCTTTAAGGAACCAACAGTTAGTCGTAACATGACCCGATTTCTTGCAATAATTGCAGACTAGACCACTTTTGTCACTGTCAGCTTTTACACTTTGATCAGACCTGTTACTGGATTTCTGAGCACCATCACCAGATTTGTCTTTGTCTTTGGGTGAGGAATCTTGGGTATCACCATTACCTTTTTTTCTGAAATTGGAACCATCTATTGTTACTGCTAGACTGACATTTGGACTTGCTGTATGTGTGAGAACATTCATCTGCAAATTTGGCACCTGATTGCAAATTCAGTGCTTGCTTCTCATTAAGGTAGGTCTTAATATCATCCTTATCACAGTTCTTGAATACTTCAACTAACACCATCTCTTTTAATGAGTTGAAATCATCTTTGACCTCCATAGAAGTACACCAGTGCTCAAAGCAAACCTTCTTCTCATTAGCAAATTCCACATAAGTCTGATTGTCAGATTTCTTCAGACCTCTGAATTTCTGTCGGTAAGCCTCTGGAACCAACTCATAAGCTGTCAAAATAACCTTTTTGACAACCTGATAATCAGAGGAATCATCTGCAGACAAAGCCGAATAGGCTTGTTGAGCTTTACCCTTGAGGACAGTTTGCAACATCAGAGGCCAGTGTTCCTTTGGCCACTGACAACTCTTAGCTACCTTCTCGAAGCACTGGAAATACTTATCAACCCCTTCTGAGAATGGAGGCACCAGCTTTACCTCCTGGCTAGCACGAAATTTATTTTCAGTTCCATTTTGATTTTTAGTTGCTCCATTTGGAGCCTTTCTTCTCTATCTAACTTCTGTAAATCGAAATCTCTCTGTCTTGCTAACTTTTCTAACTCAAACTGCCTTTGTTTTTCTTTTTCCTCCCTTTTTTTCTCTTCTCTTGCTAATTTTTCTAACTCAAACTGCCTTTCTTTCTCTCTTTCTGCCCTCTCAAATTCTTGTTGTTTTTCTTTTTCTTATCTAAGAAAATTCAAAAAACAATTTCACATTTAGAAATTTTAGAATTTTAATAAATGACTCACACAGCGGTCTATTCCGGACTTGAGCCCCCAATTTGTTATGGCCCCAATTCGTTATGATATCTCAGACAGCAAGGTGATGACAGAAAAAATTGAAAAACTTTAACTGATTTAATTTCACAAACTCTGACCAAGAATGACATACAAAAAAATGATATAGTTACAGTTCCTTTGGTAATTGAGATGGGGTTGCTAGGTTGCAATGTTCTGGGACAGGAAAATGCTCCAACACAGGCAAAAATCCACAAAAAGCTTCACAGGTCTTAAAAAGAGTGAAAGGTCTGGTCAAATGTATCCTTCCACTATTTCTCCTTGTAATTTCTCCTACTCCTTGACTCTCTCAATTTTTCTCCTAATATACTCTTTTCCAGCCCCCTCCCACCTTCCAGACTTTTTTTTTTCAAATCTCTGGGACTTTCCCCTCTGAGGCATGCTCAGGACATGCCCAAAACCTTGCTCCAGACTGGCTTCACAAAAAAATGTCAATACTGCCATCTAGTGGCTTTTTTTTTCCACATTACACCTTGCCCTGTGAAGATATCTGGGTCAGGGTCATTGGCAAACACGAGACAGGTTTAAACATAGGAGCATGCTATCGACCACCAGCTTTGGACAGAACATTCAATTAAATGCTTTTTAAGAGGATTACGCAAGCTTGTAGAGGTGGAGGGACTATTATTATGGGAGACTTAAGTTATCCTGTTATCGATTGGGAAATGGTGAAAGGACAGGGTAGGGGGGAGGAAGAATTTCTAGATGTTATAAATGATAATTTTTTTGGTGCAGTATGTTAATAAACTTACAAGAGATAAGGCAATTTTAGACTTGGTGCATTGTAATGACCCAGATAGAATTAGCAATATTGAGGTACTGGAGCCACTTGGGACAAGTGATCACTCTGCTGTTAATTTTGACGTTTCATGGGAAGTTAAAAAGGTGTATTCAAAAACAAAAATGTTCAATTTTAGGTGAGCAAACTTTGACGAGATGTGCTCATATCTATGTGAAATAAAATGGGAGGCACCCCTGGACTGTGAGTCCGTAAATGAGATGTGGGAAAGATTTAAGGGGGTTTTACTTGAATCACAATGCAAATTCATTCCGAAGGTGTCCAAAAGTAAGCTGAAAAAGCAGAATCCTCAGTGGATGACTAAAAGTATTCGGATGATTTTGAGGAAAAAGAGGAATCTTTATAAGATGTACATAAAGGATAGCAATGAGAACACTTAGGCTGAATACTGTGAAATGTGGGTTGTGGTCAAATAAGAGCTGAGGAAGGCTAGAAGACTGTCTGAAAGACAAATTGCAGAGGGGGCAAAAACTAACCCTAAGCGCTTCTTTCAGTACTCTAGCAGAAAAAGGAAAGTCAAAGAGGAGGTTAAGTGCATAAAGAATAAAAATGGATCACTGCGATATGATAACAAGGGTATTGTGGATGCCTTAAACAGTTACTTTGTTGAGAATTATACCTCAGAGGGGGTCTTTATTTGGCCAGAGGGCATGTTAAATGCTCAAGATTATTTAGCGGAAATTGAGGTTCGGGATAATTCAGGATGATTTGGATAGAATCCAGAATTGGGCAGAAATGTGGCAATAGAAATTTAATGTAGCGAAGTATAAAGTTGTACATGTAGGTAATAAAAACATTAGACAGGATTACTTCCTGGGAGGTTTAAAACTGGAATGTGCTCTACAAGAGAAAGATCTGGGAGTGATTGTTGACCAAACCCTCACAGGCTCTAGCCATTGTGCCGTAGCAGTTAAAAAAGCCATTCAGGGAGCTGCCGGATAGCTCACTTGGTCAAGGCCCTGTGTTGCAGTGCAGAATTGACTGTCACGTTGCGTGTTCGAGCCCTGGTCGTGCCAACTGGCAGTTATCAGCAGCTATTTCAGAGTAGCGCACAATTGGCCATCGCGCTACAGGGTTTCAAATTGGGAAGGGACTGCTGGGAAAGGGAAATAAATAATTAACTTTGTTCGTTGCTCAAGCGCCTCCTGTTGGCCAGACAGGTGCTTGTCAGGAAGATTCTAAGTCTATTCATGTCCAGGTATCCTCCGCCCTCGTTCTGAACTTGCGAAAATTCAACCAATGAGTGTATAAGAAGCAGTGGCTGACAGGCACGTGCTTCGGAGGAGAGCTGTGAACTGTCCACACTCTCCTGAGTTGGCAGCGCAGAGCAAGCCTTGTACATAGTGTTATGGCCCCAATTTGTTATTACATTTACAACAGCAAGGATTGACAGACACAATATTAAAACTCAAACACATTTAATTAAACAAAGGCAACTAACTACTAACTAATCTACTGACCAAGATTGATTAACAAGAAAAACAGAAATATTTATAGTCCCTTTTGGTTGGGTTCCTTGTTGATGTCCTGGGTGAGGAAAATGCTCTAACACAGGCAAAAATCCACTAAAAGCTTCACAGGTCTTGAACAGAATGACAGGTCTGGTCACATGTATCCTTCTCCTTGAAATTTCTCCTACTCCTTTTACTCTCAATTTTGCTACTTATATACTCTTTTTCAGACCCCACCCACATTTAGACCTTTTTTTTTTTTTTTTTTTTTAATTTTCTGGGACTTGCCACAGACATGCCCAGAACATGTTCAAACATAGCTCCTGTCTGGGCTCAACAAAAAAAAGGTAGATGCTGCCATCTAATGGCCTTTATTCACATTACATCTCCATTCCAAAAGGGAAAAATTTTGACTTATAAAGGCAAAATTTTTCTTTTAAATACAAAAAAAAAGGTTAAGTTGACACTTGTGTATACATATATACATATAATACAATATGCTCATAAAGTGATATATACACATATTCAAACATGGGATAAGCAATCAGCAATCACATTGTCAGTACCCTTTACATGCTTAATTTCCAAGTCAAACTCCTGTAAAATCAAACTCCAATTCAACAATCTCCGATTCTTGTTTTTCATCTTACTCAAAAAAATTAACGGATTGTGGTCAGTGTACACAATCATTGGCTTTTTCCCGGTATAAACATAAACCTCAAAGTGTTGTAAGGATAGAACCAAAGCCGACAGCTCCTTCTCTATTGTGGAATAGTTCCTTTGGTGGCGATTGAACTTCCTGGAGAAGTATGCTACGGGATGCTCAATGTCATCAGAGTCACTTCTCTGTAGGAGCACAGATCCACAAGCTTGGTCGCTAGCATCGACCGCGATGGAGAACGATTTGTTGGAAGTCAGGAGACTTGAGCACGGGGAAGTGACACAGCAGAGACTTCAGGCGATCGAAAGCTCTTTGGCATGCTTCATCCCAAGTGAACTTTACGCCTTTCTTCAGTTGGTTAGTGAGACTGAGAGCAATCTCAGCAAAGTTCTTGCAGAACTTGCGGTAGTACCCGATCATTCCAAGGAAGCGGCGCAAAGCTTTTTTTGTTGTCAGGAACTGGAAAGTCAATGATGGCTTGGACTTTTGCATTTATGGGTGCCACCTTACCCTGGCCTATGACGTAGCCAAGATAGGTGACAGTAGCACAACCAAAGTCACTCTTGTTCAGGTTAACAGTCAGGTTAGCCTGGGTCAGGCACTGGAACAACGTCTCTACATCTTTGAGATGTTCTTCCCAGGAGTCACTCCATGCAATCAGGTCGTCAATGTACACACCCATGTGTGGCAATCCGGCGATTGTAGACTGTATCATCCTTTGGAACGTGGCTGGGGCATTTTTCATGCCAAAGGGTAGGACTTCATACTGGCACAACCCAGATGGTGTGGCAAAAGCGGAAATGCTCTCGGCCCTCTCAGTTAAAGGCACACACCAACAATAACCCTTCAATAAATCAATCTTGGTCAGAAACTTTGCTTGCCCTACTCTATCAATACAATCATCAATACTAGGTATTGGAAACACATCAGTTCTAGTTACAGCATTGACTTTGCAATAATCTCTACAGAATCTAGTACTTCCATCAGGTTTTGAAACTAGCACACAGGGTGAACTCCAATCTGAGTAGGAGGGTCTGATAATATCATGTTCTAACATGTACTCAACCCCTTTCTCAGCAATCTTTCTCTTTTCAGGATTCATCCGGTACGGATGCTGTTTAATTGGTTTGGCATCACCAACATCTACATCATGAGAGGCTATAGAAACTCTCTTTGGAACATCAGGAAACAGATCCTCATATTTCTTGATCAACCTCTCAAACTGATCTCTCTGTGAGGGTTCTAAGTGCTGGAGTTTTACATCAAGATTTTGCAACACTTCAGAATTTGACAATTTACATGAAAGAACTTCAGCTTTAATTCTAGGTTCACCATCTTGAAACTCCCCCTCATCTTCACAAATCTCGGCCCTTGGAGTTTTGTCAGAATTTCATAAGGACCATGAAATCTAGCCTGCAATGGATTGGACTGCAAGGGAAACAACACAAGGACCTTGTCTCCTGGTTTAAACTCACGGCTTCTAGCCTTATGATCATACTAAGTTTTCATTTTTCCCTGACTTGATTTCAAGTTCTCTTTGGCTAGGTCACATGCTGCACGCAATCTGTCCTTGAAGTTGCTAACATAGTCTAACAGACTGATGTGCGGCTCTTCCTCTTACCATTGTTCACTCAACAATAACAAAGGTCCTCTCAGTTCATGGCCAAACACTAACTCAAATGGACTGAATCCAGGAGACTCCTGCACTGCTTCTCTCGCTGCAAACAACAGCAAATGAACACCTTCATCCCAGTCTTTCTCATGGTCATAACAATAAGTCCTCATCATTGTCTTGAGAGTGGAATGAAACGTCTCTAAGGCACCCTGACTTTCTGGGTGATAGGCACTAGAAAGAATCTGCTTTGCACCTAGCTCATACACAACCTGCTGAAACAATCCGGAAGTGAAATTGCTACCTTAGTCTGACTGAATTTCCCTGGGAAGGCCAAACAACATGAAGAACTTTATCAAAGCCTTTGAGATTGCAGTTGCCTTGATGTTGCGTAGAGGTATGGCTTCAGGGAATCTGGTAGATGCACACATGATTGTCAACAAGTACTAATTTCCAGACCTAGTCTTGGGTAATGGACTAACACGATCAACAATGACCTTAGAGAAGGGCTCCCCAAATGCTGGGATAGGCTGCAATGGAGCTACAGGAGGGTCTAACTGGTGTTTTCCAACTACCTGACAAGTGTGACAGGTTTTGCAAAAGTTGGAAACGTCTTTCCGAATCCCAGGCCAGAAGAAGTGTTTCATGACCTTATCAACAGTCTTTTTAACACCAAGATGACCTCCTAAAGGTAAACTATGAGCTATTGTTAAGATCTCATTCCTGTAGACCTTCGGAACAACAATTTGCCTAACCACAGCCCAATCTGCATTGGCAGGGATATCAGGAGGGCGCCACTTCCGCATCAACACACCATCCTTGAGATAATACCCAACTGGAACTGCGTCTATTTCTTTATCAGGAAGGGCTCTCCTCTTTAGTACACAAATTTCAGGATCATTAGTTTGCTCCTCAATCAACCGCTTTCTGGCAGAATCACCAAACTTATCTGGCTCGCTGAACAATGAACTGATAAAAGTATCTGATAAGTCCTCAAACGGAGATACCATAGTAGGCCAATCAGAGTCATGAGGCGAACCACCTGAGTCCTGACTATTCAATGTGCTCGATGGCACCACAACATCTTCTTCTTTAGCCTTCTTGGCCATAGCACGAGTCACTGCACAGGAAGGATACAGAGATGGGTCTTCATCGCCATCTTTAGTGCTCGGCTGTGAAGTAAGATGAACAGGGGAAACTACTTTGCCCACAGCCAGGTCATTGCCTAGCAACAGAGAAACACCCTTTATCGGTAGACTTGACATAAGTCCCACCTTTCGCTGTCCTTTAACTAAATCTGACTTCAAGAATATAGAGCACAGGGGTACAGATACAGTCCTCCCTTCAATACCTTGTACAAGTATGAAATCCCCTGAGGCGGTCTCATCACGTAACTCCAAGGAGTCCATCAGCAAAAGTGACTGAGAAGGTCCAGTATCCCGTAGGTTATATATGGGTACAGGAAGAGAATACTCATTTAGAGCCACAAATCCCTCTGTGAGGGAGGAATTTCTTCCATTTGTGTCAAAGTCAGCAGTATCAGGCATCTTAGCCCCGCAAGAAGCAGGCAATTTTGCAGATCGATCATCTACTACAGGGGTTTCAAACCTTGTTTTCACAAAGGCATTTGGTTTGGTATCCTTTTCTTTTTCTTTCTTAGCTTTAAGGAACCAACAGTTAGTTGTCACATGACCAGATTTCTTGCAATAACTGCAAACTAGACCACTTTTGTCACTGTCAGCTTTTACACTTTGATCAGACCTGTTACTGGATTTCTGAGCACCATCACCAGATTTGTCTTTGTCTTTGGGTGAGGAATCTTGGGTATCAACGTTACCTTTTTTTCAGAAATTGGGACCATCTATTGTTACTGCTAGACTGAAATTTGGACTTATGTGTTAGAACATATTCATCTGCAAATTTGGCAGCTGATTGCAAATTCAGTGCTTGCTTCTCATTAAGGTAGGTCTTAATATCATCCTTAACACAGTTCTTGAATTCTTCAACTAACACCATCTCTTTTAGTGAGTTGAAATCATCCTTGACCTCCATAGAAGTACACCAGCGCTCAAAGCAAACCTTCTTCTCATTAGCAAATTTCACATAAGTCTGATTTTCAGATTTCTTCAGACCTCTGAATTTCTGTCGGTAAGCCTCAAGAACCAACTCATAAGCTCTCAAAATAACCTTTTTGACAACCACAAAATCAGAGGAATCATCTGCAGACAAAGCCGAATAGGCTTGTTGAGCTTTACCCTTGAGGACAGTTTGCAACATCAGAGGCCAGTGTTCCTTTGGCCACTGGCAACTCTTTGCTACCTTTTCGAAACACTGGAAATAGTTGTCAACATCCTTTTCCGAAAATGGAGGCACCAGTTTTACTTCCTGGCTTGCACAAAATGTATTTTTATTTTCAATTTTAATTTTTAGCTGCTCCATTTGGAGTCTTTCTTCTCTATCCAACTTCTCTAATTCAAAATCTCTCTGTCTCTGTCTCTCTCTTTCTGATCTTTTCTCTTTCTCTCTCTCAAACTGTCTTTGTTTTTCTTTTTCCTCCCTTTCTTTTTTCTCTTCTCTTGCTAATTTTTCTAACTCAAACTGTCTTTGTTTTTCTTCTCTTACTAATTTTTCCAACTCAAATTCTCTTCGTTTTTCTTTTTCCTCCCTTTATTTTTTTAGCATTTTTAATTTAAGTTCCATTTCTATATTTGGATTTTCCACTGGAAACTGTTCCAGATCTCCTGGTGCAAACACATTTTCATCAATGTAATATTCAACTATCTCTCTAGCCAGTCTTGCTTTTCGCATGGCTGGTTTTACCTCTGTCAGCTCTAAATGTCTGCAAATTTCTAGCTGTTCTGTCTTTTTAAAAGACTTCAAAACCTCTACGGTTGGTGATGCCAAGAAATCATCCATTGCTGTCTGTCAATATATATCTAAGAAAATTCACAAAAACAATTTTACAATTTGAAATGTTAGATTTTCAATAAATGACTCTCACAATGGTCAATCCCGGACTTGAGCCTCCAATTTGTTATGGCCCCAATTTGTTATTACATTTACAACAGCAAGGGATGACAGACACAATATTAAAACTCAAACACATTTAATTAAACAAAGGCAACTAACTACTAACTTATCTACTGACCAAGATTGATTAACACGAAAAACAGAAATATTTACAGTCCCTTTTGGTTGGGTTCCTTGTTGATGTCCTGGGTGAGGAAAATGCTCTAACACAGGCAAAAATCCACTAAAAGCTTCACAGGTCTTGAACAGAATGACAGGTCTGGTCACATGTATCCTTCTCCTTGAAATTTCTCCTACTCCTTTTACTCTCAATTTTGCTCCTTATATACTCTTTTGCAGACCCCACCCACATTTAGACCTTTTTTTTTTTTTAATTTTCTGGGACTTGCCGCAGACATGCCCAGAACATGTCCAAACATAGCTCCTGTCTGGGCTTAACAAAAAAAAAAAAAAAGTAAATGCTGCCATCTAATGGCCTCTATTCACATTACAATAGTTTTCCAACTTGCATTCCAGATTCGGGTGGGATTGGAGATGCCAAATTAAAAAAAAAAAAAAAACAAAACAAAAAAAATAAAAAAGCCAATCAGATGCTGGGATACATTGCCAAAAGTATTGAATACAAATCTAAGGAGGTGATGCTTCTTTTGCACAACACATTCGTCAGACCACTTCTGGAGTATTGTGTACAGTTCCTGGGGACCATAGTTTAAGAAAGATATAGAGGCTCTAGAGAAAGTTCAGGGAAGAGCCACTAAGCTAATTCCTGGTATAAAAGATGAAAGCCATGAGAAGAGACTGAAGATCCTTAATCTCTTTAGTCTTAGGAAAAGGAGACTTAGGGGTGATTTGATTAAGGTCTTTAAATATGTTAAAGAGATTAACAAAGTGAATTATGTAGGATACTTTCGATCAATTGTTGTTAGTAGAACTTGGGATCACAAATGGAAGTTGACCAAATGTAAATTTAGCACTGATATTCGGAAATTATTCTTCACACAAAGAGTAATTTCAATGTAGAATAGCTTGCCTGACCATATTGCTGAGGCAGAGACCTTGGGGGTTTTCAAAGGCAGGCTTGACTTAAAGCTAAATACCAATGAGTGATTGAGTATCTGAAGGGATATATTAACAATAGTATAAAGAAACTGGTGAGCATAGTTGGGCTGAACGGCCTGTTCTCGCCATTCATGTTATGTATGTCTGTATGTTCTCCCTCTGTCTGCGGGGTTTCTCCAGGTCCTCTGGTTTCCTGTCGCAGTCCAAGGGTGTGTGTGTCAGGCTAACTGCAGACACTAAAGTGCACAAAGGTATGAGTGTGTAAGGGAATGGTGTGTGAGACCTGGGATGGATTGGCCAGCCACCCAGGATGTGTCCCCTCCTTTTGCTTATAGTCAGCTGGGATTGGCTCCCGCTCCTCCACAACCCCAGTGAGGAAGAAGTGGTACAGAGGATGGATGGATGGATGATAAAGGCTAAACCAGCTAATAGAGCAGCAATCTTTTACAAAGCCTATGTGATACCATAATTTATTGCCAAAGATAATTCTGCAGTTTTTATTTTAGTGGCATTTATATGTGTTTCAGAGCCATTTTTTCTTTGGTTTTCTTTGGTGGCCTAGAGTCTAGTTGTTGGTGTATTTGACTGGGATTCAAAGGGCTGGTGGTTAAACCATAGTTTTGGTACAATCAGGTTTGGGGAGCTGTTCGGGTCTTGATCAACGCCCATCACCCCACACTGCTCCAGGGGCTTTGTCTGGTCAACGGTAAGTTTCACTGGATTAAAGTGTCATGCATGTGTGTGTCTCTGCAGGTAGCTAATCATCAGTCATGAAGAAATATGCCTTTATGTTCTTCCTGATTTCAGGTCAGTGCTTTGTGTGTCGCACGTACATGTCACAGCATCACGGTTTCAGGTTTTACTTTATTAGTCTCCACCAGGGAGAAATTTGTCTCGGAGACAGGGAGGTTGCAACATCATAAAAAAGACAATATGGCCAGACAATACAGGTAATAGCACATACAATACATTACCAGAGGGACATAAAAAAAAAAGGACAGGATGGTTGTGAGGTATAGGCTCAGAAACATTGGACATCCCAGCCCACTGCCCCTGGCTCTATCCGCTCCTACCTCCGCCCCACATTCACTTTAAAAACATACAATCACTAGCTGTAAAAAGTCCATTTTTCCCCTTCAATCACGTCTTCCCCTGTTTGTTAAATAACTTGATGGACTGAGGGATAAAAGAATGTTTGTAGCGATTGTGTTTACACAGAGGAAGTCTGTATCTTCTCCCCGAGTTCAAAAGGATATATTCCCCATTCAATACATGATCACCATCTGAACAAATAACATTGGCCATTCTAATGGCGGCCTGCTCAAAGAGTTCCTGAGGGTTGAGGGGGGCATCACCCCCATAATCCTTCCAGCCATTTTAATAAGACTGGAAATTTCCGCCCTGTGTCTCACTGTTAGATTGCCAAAACAGCAGATAATCCCATAGCGAATGACAGACTCAATTGTGGCTCTGTAGAAAATCATCATGATATTTTTGCATACTCCAAAAAGTCTAAGTCTGCGCAGAAAATGAAGGCGCTGATGGATTCTAGTACAAACATTAGACACTTGAGTGCGCCAGCTAAGATCACTGTCTATATGCACCCCCAGGTATTTAAAATTTTTCACCTGGTCAATAGCCTGGCCATGTATGGCCACTGTGCCCTGGCCACAGATTGATTTAGGATCTACCGCCATCTCTACTGTTTTCTCGGTGTTGATATGTAGCAAGTGTGAATCACACCAAGTAACAAATTTATTTACAGCCTCTTGGTGAGTGTTCGGATCATCGTGTTTTGTGAGCAGGCTAAGAATAACAGTGTCATCTGAAAATTTAACAATGTACTGATTTGGCCCAGTACTCACACAGTCATTGGTGTATAACGTAAACAAAAAAGGTGAGCTGACACAGCCTTGTGGAGCGCCAATACTGCATGAAGTCACATCAGACAAGGTGGAGTTGAACTTCACCTGTTGTGGCCTATTTGATAAGAACGAATAATACCAACTAATTATAAACGGATTTACATTCAGCTGAATTAGTTTTTCAAGAAGAATGTGTGGCTGGATAAGATTAAAAGCGGAACTGAAATCAACAAAAAAAAGTCTGGCATATCCAACGGCATTTTCAAGATGTTTGAGCACCAGATGCATTATTGTTACTAAAGCATCGCCAGTGCTGCGATTCTCAGTGTAGGCGAACTGATATTTATCCAGAACTGGTTGGACATCTGAGCGAAGTTTGCCTATGATTAATTTCTAAAAAGATTTAAAAACATTAGAGGTAATGGCCACGGGCTGGTAGTCATTATCCTCCTGAGGACTCGCCTTTTTAGGAATGGGTAAAATTATGGAAGTCTTCCACAGTTTTGGAATACAATGCGAGTCAATCGATAATTGAAATAGTTTTTGCCAAGCAGGAGATAGTTCATCAGCAAAAGACTTCAGGATAAAGGCAGACAGTCCATCCGGACCTGTAGTCTTTTTGGTATTAATACATTTAAAAGTTCTAACGACAGACTCTAGCTTGATTTCAATCCTATGCGCATTGAAATCACAGATCACCTTATCCAAAACACCTGCACATTGTGCACTATTATCCACGTTATAACGCATATAAAAATTATTCAGCTCGTTTGCCCTTGCACTCTCGTTCTGGGCAGACAAAGGCACCCGTTTTGCTGCCATATTAGTCATTTGTCTGATCGAGTCCCATAGTTTCTTAGAGTTGCATTCCGCCAGGTCCTGCTCCGCACGTTCTTTGTGTTGCCGCCTCGCCGTGCCTATGTGAAAGTTCAGATCCTTTTGGGTAGCTCGGATTGCTACCTTATCCCCTGCCTTGAAAGCAGCTTTCTTCCTCCGTATACAGTCATTAATGTCCTTGTTAAAATACGGTTTGTTATTATGATACCGTTTAAAAGATTTGGAGGGTATGACAGCATCAACACAAAACTTTATATAGTCCGTCATAGATTCGGTCGCACTGTCTATGTCCGTGTCTTTAAGGAAAACGTCCCAGTCAGTGCTGAGAAAGCACTCCTCCGATTTTTCAATCGTCCATAATTTAACTGTGTGTAGTTCGGGTTTCGTGGATTTAAAAACTGAGCGGTATGGGGGGAACAGGAGAATAACGTTGTGATCCGAGTCTGGCTTTGGCAGTGTATGCCTGCTTAACATTGCCATAGCATTTGTCCAGAAGACGTTCATTCCTGGTGTTGCACTGAACATATTAGTCAAAGCCCAGGAGTGTTTTGTTTAGACTGCAGTGATTGAAATCGCCCAGTATGAACATCGGTGCGTCGGGCTTGTTTTGTAGGTGACGATGGACGTAGTCCGCAATTAAATTTGCTGCTCTACTCGCATTCCCATTGGGAGGGACATAAACAACACAAATAAACAGGTTGCTGAATTCTCTGGGTAGATAATGCGGACGCAAGGTAGCGCACAAAAGTTCTACATCAGGTGATCTTATCTCGCACGGCAAAGTTTTGGCACCAACTGTCCTTGATATATATACACACACCTCCACCTCGGAATTTGCCAGAGTTAGTATCCCTATCCAAGCGCAAATGTGAGAAACCCTCGATCTGAATAAAATTGTCAGGGACATCATTGGTGAACCATGTCTCTGTAAAAGCCAAAACGCCAGACTCACGATACTCGTAGCTGGCACCAGCCTGTTGCCGCAGATCATCTAACTTGTTTTTAAGTGAACGGGGGTTACAAAGTAGCATAGGCGGCAGCGGGAGCTTGTTGGCCGATCGAATGCGCCGCCTGATGCCACCCCTCCTCCCCCTCTTCCTGACTCTGACTTGCCGGTGTTTTCCACCCCGGTGCCGTTGTAGTCCTCCGGGAACATCTCGCAGGAGGTCGGGCGTCGGTGGTATTCCACTGTTCCGTAAACCAAGTAGTTCCGCTCGGCTGTAGATTCTCAGGCCGCTGCTGTTGGGGCCCACTGCCAAACATTTCGTGGCTAGGCCAGACATAATCAGCCATACCAACGCAAGTGTCTCCATTCTCCGCCAATTTCCTCCAGATAAGCCACAGGGCAGGGGGAAAGATGTCCAATAAATCTGTCCAATAAAAGATGTCCAATAAATCTGTGCCTCTAGTCCACTGAATAAAGACATAAAACGGAAAAACAACAGACAAACAAAGGACGCGCAACCAGGGCTCTTCTCCATGTCGCCAGCAGAGCAGCGCCATATTACTAGTCATCGTTACGGTGTGAGATCACAAATGTGTTTGGCACAAACGTGTTCTTTACTGTCCTGTGAGGGATTGGCGAGCCGTCAATCAACCCCTGAGTTGCAAATTTCTGGGGGACAGCATCCCAAAAAAATCCACTCTCGCATTTTAAAAACATAAAGTGCTACGAAAGTGGGCTCCAGAATTACTGGCACCCTAACTAGCAATACACAAACAATACAAAAAATGATTGAATGAATGAATTCATGAAATGAAAAATGAATATGAACAATATAACTATAGGGAAAGAGAATGTCCTTGTAGGAGTTGTAGGGTTTGGAGAACCAAACGCAACAGAGATGGGGATGTCTAAAAGTCAAGGGAACCCTGACCACTGGGTCCAAAAAGGACTGCAAAGAAATTCCAAATAGGGAGTAGTAACAGAACCAAAAACGTCTCTTTAAAAAACATGGGCGAGAGTCTGATAAATATTAGAATAGGTTTGCTCTTTAAAGACGGTAACGCAAATATCTCTCCGACTAAGCCTGAACGCAAGGAACTGCAGCGCAAAAGGGGGTCCAAGAAAGCTGACCTGCTAAGGGAAATAGAGATTTAGGAAATAGAGAGGCCGCTGTAGATCGCAATGAGTGTGTACTGTAAACAGCTCTGGTAGAAGAAGAGCAAACCCCTACCCACAGAGATATAAGAAAACTAAAGTGGACAATCCTGTCACTTCGGAGGCGGCATACCGCCGCCATCGTGGGAATGTATATCGGAGCAGTCTTTTGCATAAGTGTTGGTGTGACTATGCTCGCTTTACTGGTATGTGACGAAGTAGGTCCTTTGTAGGACATGTAATTATTATAGAACTACTTTTGTTTAGAATGGCTCAAGACAGTAGGGTGATTTAAGAGAGTGTAGATTGCAGCCATTGGCATTTTTTAAAGTTAAAACTGTGTGTCCTCTGAATGTACAAAAGTGTGATGTATTTCTCATGTATTTATTATTACGTACATGTACAGTTCGAAATATACCACTACAACTACCTCTGCTACTACTACTACACATTGTCATGTATCTAATTTTGTGATTCAATTAAAGTCTGCTGTTGTTATACCGCCCACTTCGGCACCAAGGTCCAGCTGGCGGTTCAGCGAAAATAGCGTTAGCTACAACGGTTTGTGTACAGCAGTGACGTGCAGTCGGAAATTAGTTTGGTGAGGCAGAAACCTTCCCTTTGCTTTATTAGCAATCAGACGATTAACTAGTTTCGTAAGACTATTCGGCAGAATGACAGGCCATTTTAAGTTTCCGCGGCGTTATTACTCAGTAGGCTACATGGAACTTGAAATGCTCACGAAACTGCAGATTTGCGAGTATTTGCTTACAGGAAGCCAGAGACGTGCGGTGAGGTGAGGCAGTGACCCAAACTTTTATCACAGGATTTTGTGAACCTGTTCCCACGTGCTATTCCTGATTGACAATCAAAACAATTAAGACCAAGCCTTATGGAAGCCTGATACTGATAGAGGAGATAATAATAACTTCATTCACATATACGCTGCAATTCGAGACTGCAAGGATGGAAATCTGAATAATCAATTAGAAAAAATACTCGGCTCTCGGTAATTCTGTTTTTAAACATTTTGTTAATCGCATTACGAAAGAAGACTGAAAATAAACGCCGGCTTTTTGTTTGGGTGTAACAGCGCGTATTTCAAGGAGAATACATTATAGGCTATTGATTAAGCATTGAACTCTACATAAGTCGAACTGCGTTAATATTTTTTCGATGACATTGCTTCGGTTTCCTGGAAGCAAGTACGTGCAAATCTGCTGTTGAGCATTTCAGGTACAATGTACTGCGTAATAACGCCACGGAAACTTAAACTGGGCCGTCATTCTGCCGAATAGTCTTACTAAACAACTAGTTACTCGTCTGATTGCTAATCAACCAAAGGAGATGTTTGTGCCTCTCCAAACCAAACTCCACCGCACGTCACTGGTGTACAGTATGAACATGACGGCATTTTACGATATCGATAACTGCAAACTGACCACAGATTAACATTTTTGGCTTCCCTTTCTAAGTTAGGCATTGTGCGATGCTCTGACCCAGCTAGCAAGCGGATCCGCTCCGGCTCCAGCTAATCCGGCTCAGAGCCGGGGCAGATCCAGTGCGGAGGAGCTTGCTATCTTGGGAGCCATCGAAAGGTGTTCGATGCTTTGGCATTGCCTGAAGATGATACGGCCAGTATGTAGAAGACGAAGGCCATCCAGTCACCAGATCTACGATTTGTCCTGGGTTATGCAGTGTATTTCGCAATTGAAAACACGGTGGTAACATTACATAGTTTTATTCGAATAAGCAGGCAGTACAGCGTTTGGAAAATATATCGGTTTAACGATACTGGTACGAAGGGAGGCACAGGGCGGAAGCGAATGCATTGGGGATTCTTATGCAGCTGGTCCAGCTGGCGTTTAGCGAATATGGCATAACGGTGGGAGGTATATCGAGAGATGACTTTATTTTCTTTCATGTTGAGAATACCTTCCAAATGTCACTCACGTAACGCGAGAATCACCCGAACGAAACAAAAACGTGGGTAACTGAGCGAATATAAAGGGTAAGACACTAATTCTTTAGCTTTGCCAAATAATGGAGCATAAAAATTGTTGTTCAATCTCAATTCTTTATTCGTGTCATTTTTAAGTATGAAAAGATATAAAAAGAATATGGAAAAAGTCTCCACCCCCTCAAAGGAGGAAAAAAAAAGTCTACACTCACGTTCAGCCTACTGTTTACATGTGTCTTATCGGACATTTATACATACCCAAGATGGCCGAGCTATTCTGCCGTCAGCGCTTTGGCCCAGCCCACGCGGCGTCCACTCTAGTTTTCTTATATCTCTGTGTCCCTACCGACCTAAACCCCAGAGAGCAGATCCCCACAGGATACTACACAGGAGTTTAACCCTTCACAGGAAAATAAATCCCTCAGGGCTGCACCCCTGACACAAACAAATAAAAAGAAAACTGCAGGGTCTTAAAGTGTCCCGTCTTAGTTCAGTAGGAACTCAGTGAAATATCGGGGCAGAGGGAGTCCCTGGAAAACCAAACCGCGGTCACGGATACACCAGGTAAAATAATACCCCACTCCTTTGTTGGAGCTCCAATGTATTCTGAAAAGAAATTCCATATATATTATATTATATTATATTATATATACTTATATATCGCCCACACCAACCTACACCAGGAAATAGGGTGACTAATCGGACGCAGAACAAAATACAATTCTTTTCAGAAAGTTCTGCAGTACCATTTTATACCTTACTGGCTTGAGTGCTTAACAAGTGACCGTGAGGCACAGACTGACGGAGCCGCAGAGCTTAAATACCCGAGTCTCGGGGCGGAGCGAGTAATGAGAACAGGAATCACCTGCTGCTAATAAGCAAATCAACGCACCAGCAACCTTACGTAATAACTTGCAGCTAACAGACCCAGAACCATGACAGTCCCAACAAGTGTAAAATACTGCATTAGAGTTTTAATGGAAACAACCAAATTTCAACATAATTTAGGTTTCATAATAATTGGCACCCTTCATTTAGTACTTAGTGCAACCGCCTCTGCCCAAGATAACAGCATGGAGTCTTTGCCCGTCATTTTTGACCTGTGGCCACGTCGCAGCCTGGTGTCTGGCGTAGGCGACCAGATTGTCAGACAAAAGATCCTGATACTTGGGAGAATTCATGATGCCATTAATCTTCACCAGTGACCCTCGACCTCTTGAATTAAAACAGCGCCAAAACACGACTGACCCACCATCATATCTCACTGTGGGTATGAGGTGCTTTTCCTCATACGCATCTGTTTTGACGCCAAACAAGCCGATGCTGTATCTGACCGAAACATGCAATTTTCGTCTGATCGGACCAAAGCACCTTTTTCCAGTCATAATTTAAATGACATCTGGCAAACTTGAAGTGCTTGCTTTTGTGTCTTCTGGTCAGAAAATACTTTTTTCTGGCTCCCCTTCCAAAGGACCTGTGATTGTGGAGGTGGCGCCTGATGGTGCTTTTTGAAATCTGGTGACCCCAAGATGCCACTTAGGCCTGCATTTCCCTCACAGTGATTCTTGGGGATTTTTTTGCTTCTCTCACCATCCTCCTCAGTATCCTGGGGGGAAAATGCAGTTGCATCATCTACCCTTGAGGTTTTCAACAGTTCTTTGGAAGTTTTAAATAATTGCCCTGCCAGAGCTCAGAGGCATATTCTATCGTTTATGAGTCTTCTTGTAGCTATGACCAGTTTTATGAAGGTCTATGACTATCTGTATCTTTTAAACTGACACTTGTTTTGTTTTCTTCATGGTGCTGGATGACAAAGGGATGCTGCATGTTTGTAACGTCGGTTTTATTCTGTTGTGAAAGCTCCCAGAAAAGCTCTCCCAGAAGGACAGAGGCAATTACAGTAGTGGGGGTCCTTGCTGCAGTTTTCCAGTGGCCCCTGGAAAGCTCTCCCAGAAGGGCAGAGGCAGTTACAGTAGTGGGGGCCCTGCTGCAGTTTTACTGTGGGCCCTGTTAAGCTCTTCCAGAAGAGCAGAGGCAGTTACATTAGTGAGGGGCCTTGCTGCAGTTTTCCTGTGGGCCCTGGAAAGCTCTCCCAGAAGGGCAGAGGCAGTTACAGTCGTGGGGGCCCTGCTGCAGTTTTCCTGTGGGCCCTGTTAAGCTCTTCCAGAAGGGCAGAGGCAGTTACAGTAGTGAGAGGCCCTCCTGCAGTTTTCCTGTGGGCCCTGGAAAGCTCTCCCAGAAGGGCAGAGGCAGTTACAGTAGTGGGGGCCCTGCTGCAGTTTTCCTGTGGGCCCTGGAAAGCTCTCCCAGAAGGGCAGAGGCAGTTACAGTAGTGGGGGCCCTGCTGCAGTTTTCCTCTGGGCCCTGTTAAGCTCTTCCAGAAGGGCAGAGGCAGTTACATTAGTGAGGGGCCTTGCTGCAGTTTTCCTGTGGGCCCTGGAAAGCTCTCCCAGAAGGGCAGAGGCAGTTACAGTAGTGAGGGGCCCTGCTGCAGTTTTCCTGTGGCCCTGGAAAGCTCTCCCAGAAGGGCAGAGGCAGCTACAGTAGTGGGGGGTTGACTTCATGAAGAACACGTTTTTTCTGGAATGAGATGTCAGATATGCTGTCGTATTTATACTTATGGCCATGTAGCATCTTATTCCTCTGTGCGTGCGTGTGCGTTTGTGTGTGGGCATGTGCATGCATGTGTGTGTTGGTGTGTATTCGTGTGAGTGTTTGTGCGTGCCTGTGTGTGGGCGTGTCTGTTTGTGTGTGTTGTGTATGTGCACGTGTGTGTTTGTGTGTGTGCGTACATGTATGTGTGCTTGTGGGTGCCTGTGTGTGGATCCGTGTGTATGTGTACGTGTGCGTGTGTTTGTGTGGGCGGGTGTATGTGCATGTGTGTGTGTTGGTGTGTGTGTGTGCACGTGCTTGTGTATGTGTGTGTGTGTGTGTTGGTGTGTGTGTGTGTGTGTGCCTGTTTGTTGTATATGTGTGCATGTTGGTGTGCGCTTGTATGTTTGTGTGCGTGGTGTATATGTTTGTATGTGTGTTTGTGCGTGTGTGTGTGCGTGTGTTTGTATGTGTGAGTGTGTGTGTGTATGTATGTGTGTGTTTGTATGTGTATGCGTGTGTGTGTGTGTGCGTGTGTGTGTATGTGTGTGTTTATGTGTATGTATGTGTGTGTGAGTGTGTGTGCGTGCGTGTGTATGTGTTTATGTGTGTGTGCGTGTGCGTGTGTGTCATGGCCGCTGCAGTATGGCAGCGTCTCATGGTGTGAGCACAGTATTTTGAACATCTGAATACACCCGTCGTAACTGCCGTCGTTAATGTAGTCATGTGCACGATGATTTTGTGGAAGACCGTCTGGACAATGTGTTTGGTTTCGGCAATCAGGGTTGCTTATAAACAAGCACTGCGTAGTGGGAGAGTTTACCAACAACAGTGGCACGCTCACGACCCAACGCTAAAACACCTGTTGGGCAGAGAGCCAGCTTTCATGGATCTCGCTGAGCTGGTGAAGCCCCTGACGGTGCAGCAATGGTCGGCCTTTCAAACTTATGAGAGGACTTTCCGGAGCAGGTTGGTAACCGAAAAACATCACGAGAAACAACAGTTCGTTTCATCGGCAGATCCTGGGAGTTGGATCCGCCTCATAAACCTCTTGAACGGCATATTTTTCAAGAATGGAGTGTTTACAACTGAAAGCCATCGTGGAAGACCTTTTGGTTTTCCCCTTCTGAAATTCGTTGTTCGGGTATTAAGAAAACTCCCGACGAAACAGACGCTCCCGGAGGAATTAACACCGGCGCTGGCCTCCAGCTGGATTGAGGCGCAGCTACGTTTCCTCCGTGAGACAGTGCAGCCTTCGCTGACAACTACGAGACGAGGACAACGGAGGAAGGTGAGCAGAGATAAATTATCCTATCTTTGGCGGTATAGACAATCTAAAGCCATTCAAATTATTTTGAACAACTGTGAATACCCTGACCCTCCTCCGTGCCCTAATAATCTCGAGCAAGTGCAGTTATATTATCAGAATAAATGCCGAGGGCAGACGTCAATTTATGACCCACTCCCACCACCGCCCTGGCACGACGCTGTACCACACACGGAGCCGGTTTATCTTCCCAAAACTGCGCACTTCACACAGGTTGAAGTGGAGGCTGTGTTGCGGACTTTACCCAACAATAAAGCAAGTGGCATGGACGATGTATTATATGAAGACCTTAAAGCTGGGCAGTCAGCTGAAATAACATCAATCTTTAATGTCTGCTTGGAAAATAGGAAAGTACCTGACTCATGGAAGGGGGCTCTTGTTCATAGAATCCCCAAAAAAGATAATATCCCGGATAACCCATCAACCTGGAGAGACATTTCCCTTTTGCCTACCATTTATAAGGTGTTCATGAAATGTGTTCTTGCCCGAATATTACCATGGCTTGTGGATGTGGATATTTTATCGCCCAAGCAAAAAGCTTATATTGACCGGCAGGGTATGAATGAACATGTATTTTGTCTCAAAACGGGTATTGATGATTTTAAACATGAGTCCAGTAAATTCTTTGCGGTATTTCTGGACTTTCGTGATGCATTTGGAACTTTGGCACATAATGTCATGATAACAGCTCTTGAAGAAATACATTTGCCTCAGGTTTATATTGACATTGTTAAAGATGTTTACTCTGGTTCTTTCATACAGGTTATCTGTGGTAAACAGCTCACAGACCCAATTCCTCTACAAGTGGGTATTAAGACTGGCTGTCCTTGGAGCGCAGTTAACTTTGTGTTAACTTTAAACCAGTGGTTAAAGTGGCTTTGTAGCTGTGTCTCCGGTAATATTATCTCCCCTAACCCCGTCCAGGGCTATGCAGATGATGTTCAGATTGCCTCTCGTCAAGAGGCTGTGATTAACAACATGCTCTCCAGAACCAGCTCCTTTTTAGAGTGGTCGGGATTAAAGGTTAAAGATTCAAAATGTGCAGTTTTCTATGAAAGGCGGAGTGGGGGGAACCGCTGGTATCATGCTAAAACTGATATAATACCTGTGTTCACTATTTGCAATAAGCCTCTTAGAGTGTACTCACGCCATGAAACATGTACATATTTAGGTCATAAATTCAATGTGGCGGGTGAGTGGAAAGATCAGGTCAACAAAATTATATCTGAGTATTCCAGCAGACTTGAATTTATAAATGTATCACCCCTGCCACTTATCATGAAACTGGAGGCAATAAGAGTAATAGCTTTGGCTAAAGTACAACATCTTTTCTCCAATGTACATGTACCACGAAAATCTCTACGTGATTTGACTGATAAAACTATATATTTTGTGAGACAATGGATTGGCCTAAATACGCATACAACTCGTAGTATCATATTTTACAGTAAACGTGAGGGTGGTTTGGGTGTTCCTAATTTTGAATGGACATATATTGCTACGAGGCTTTCCCACCTGTTAAATATGCTGAACAATGATGACCAGTATGTCAGAGAGCTTGCCCGAGCTTCTCTGTTTCTGGACCTAAGAAGACGCAAGGTCCCCCTGGCGCGGGGGTCGGGTTCTGATTTCCTGGGCTTTAAGAGGAAACCCAGTGGAAAGCTGGACAGCCGCTCTCCTGGCTTTGGTGTGTCGTCGGACTGGCCTGATTTGAACGATCTGTGTTGCTGGGCTGATGTTACCCTGGAGTGGGTAGGGTCTGACTCTGAGGCTGTGGAGGTCTCAGTGGAGGTTATATCTGACCCCAACACTTCTGTAAAAGCAACTGTGAATGTTTGTGGAACACAATTTCTACTTCCACTAAGAAACGCTCGGGGTCACCTCTTGGAGGCGCAACAACAAAGGCAGCGGCAGCAATGGGCTGAGTTGAGACTTCAAGGGAAGACTGCGTGTCTCCCAGCTGCAGACCACTCTGTCTCACATGCCGTGTTCAGAAATGTTGCCCTGGATGAGAACATTGTTACATTTGCTATAAAAGCGAGATTGCAGGTTTTACCAACTAAACTGAATCTCTCCATCTGGTTTCCAGGCAGTCATGCACCTTACTGTAGACACCATGGTAATGAACAAATAGCTGAAACTATGTCTCACATCCTAAATGGTTGCCATGTTTATAGGGGTCTTTACATATGTAGGCATGACAGAATTGTGGATCTGATATCAGCAGATATTTCATCCATTTTCAGGTCCTCCATTGTGCTGTTTAAGCACTCTACTGTAAGGCCGAGCATGTTCAGTCTGTGTAACGATGTCTCAATGTTCTCTAATGTTACAGCTAACACCCCTGATGTTATTGTTGTTAATGAAAATCACAGAGAGGTGTTCATTCTGGAGGTCGGCTGTACTTTTGATTACAGCTTAGAGGAGGCCTTTCTAACCAAAGTGCTAAAATATCAGCAGCTGAAGCAGACCATCTCTCAGCGAGGCTACGAATGTAAACTTTTAGTTTTTATATTTGGTGGTCTGGGGCATGTGCACAAGCTGGTGGTGTGGGGCCTGCGGATGGCCGGCCTCCCTAAGAGAAGAGCTGAACAGTTAGCGAGGTACTGCTCAGTGTCGGCGATTATTGGAAGCCGCTCGGTCTGGAGGAGACGATGTTTTCTGTATCCTTGAATAAGGTCTGTTTTCTATCTGACCTGTATGATATGATATATATATAACAGTTTTTTTTAGCCGCCCTGGCGCTTTGTGACCGACTGATTCCTATTGTCAACTGCATTGGCAGTATTTATGTCCCTTGTACAGGTACCCTTGTACTTTTCTTTTATGTGGGCATAAATAAATATTTCAAATGTGTGTGTGTGTGTGTGAGTGTGTGTATGTGTGTGCGTGTGTGTATGTGTGTGTGTATGTATGTGTGTGTGAGTGTGTGTGCGTGCGTGTGTGTGTGCGTGCGTGTGTGTCTATGTGTGTGTGTGTATGTGTATGTGTGTGCGTGTGTGTATGTGTGTGTGTATGTATGTGTGTGTATGTGTGTGCGTGTGTGTATGTGTGTGTGTATGTATGTGTGTGTGAGTGTGTGTGCGTGCGTGTGTGAGTGTGTGCGTGTGTATGTGTGTGTATGTGTGTGCGTGTGTGTATGTATGTGTGTGTGAGTGTGTGTGCGTGCGTGTGCGTGTGTGTCTATGCGTGTGTGTCTATGTGTGTGTGTGTATGTGTATGTGTGTGCATGTGTGTGCGTGTGTGTGTGTATGTGTATGTATGTGTGTGTGTGTATGTGTGTGCGTGTGTGTGTGTATGTGTATGTATGTGTGTGTGTGTATGTGTATGTATGTGTGTGAGTATGTGTATGTATGTTTGTGTGAGTGTGCGTGTGTGTGTGTGTGTGTGTGCGTGTGCCTGTGTGTATGTGTGTGTGCGTGTGTATGTGTGTGTATGTGTATGTATGTGTGTGTGTGTATGTGTGTGTGAGTGTGTGCGTGTGTATGTGTGTATGTGTATGTATGTGTGTGTTTGTATGTGTATGCGTGTGTGTGTGTGTGCGTGTGTGTATGTGTGTATGTGTCTATGTCTGTGTGTGTGTGTGTGAGTGTGCATGTGTGTGTATGTGTATGTATGTGTGTGTGTGTATGTGTGTGTATGTATATGCATGTGTGTGTGAGTATATGTGTGTATGTATGTGTGTGTGAGTGTGTGTGTGCGTGTGTATGTGTGTGTATGTGTGTGTGTGTGCGTGTGTGTATGAGTGTGTGTATGTGTATGTATGTGTGTGTGAGTGTGTGTGTGTGTATGTGTATGTATGTGTGTGTTTGTATGTGTGTGTGTGTGTGTGTGTGTTTTACAGGATTCTGCGATCTCTCGCCCTGCCCCGCTCTTCAGTATCACCTTGTTGAAGATGAGAAGAGCTGGGCTGATGCCCAGAGTTTCTGTCGGCAGAATTACACTGATTTAGCCACCCTGTCCAGAGGACAAGAAGCCCTTTTACCGCCGTCAGCGAGTGACGCCTGGATCGGGCTCAGAAGAACATGGCACTGGTCTCTTGGAGACCCAGATCTCTATCAGGAGGCTCAGAAGTCATCTTTGTTCTGGGCTACAGGGCAACCAAACAGTTATAAAAGACCGCAGAACTGTGCAGCAATAAGGCTAGATGGGAAATTTTATGATGATCCTTGTTCTGCTTTAGAATTCTTCATCTGCTACAAAGGTCAGAATGCCTGTCTCTTTCAAATCTCATTACACAAACACCAGTGAGGACCAATTCTGATACAGCCCTGCTTTGTACCAAACTGTAAACCATTCTAGGAGAATTGTCCATGGCCACATTGCCCTCCCATGCATGCACACACACAGTTTTGTGAGAAAAGCTGCTTTAATCCATTTTTAACTCTTGCATTCCTTACATGCGAAACTGCTTCCTTGCGGTTCATGTGGATGTCATGTTGTGTCTGTAAGGGCCATGTGGAGGTAGTGTTGGGGCAGCTAATTTCATGTGATGGTCATTTTGCTTCAGTAGGTTACATAGAGGTCACGCAGCCTCCATAAAGGTGGTTTCAAGGTTATGTCTGTAAAGGTCATTTCAAGGTCATGCAGCCCCTTTAAATGGAAAGACAGCCCAGGAATTACAGTCTTTTACTTTCCAAATACTTCTGGACTCAAGCGAATGTGGTTTAAGTATTTGCTGCATTTGATTAATTTTAACGTTACCCTGCATCTTAATAGGCTGCACTTTTTATGTAGTTTCTCTGCACCTGACAGTGATGTGAACACCGTCAGTCTGACATACAGCTCTTCATTGAAGTATTTATTTCTTTAGGGCAGAATCCGAGTTGGAATGATCCTGGAGAAACGCTCTTTCATTTTGTTTTTACTCTGGTACAAGAAAATTGACAATAAAGATGTTTCTCAGTTAGAGAGTGAAGTGGCTTCAATGAAGAGCTGCAGCCTATGGCAAGCCCTTTTAAAATTAATTCCATATCCTTGACATCAGACGGCAGTGTACTCTACTAGTTCAGTCATTGTCCGCACCAGTGGGCCTCAGGAGCGAACTAGTAACACCAAATGTCTTACTAGTTAACTAGTGCGCAGCAAAAGCATGTACATGTTAACTAGTCAAGCATAAAATTGCTTAACTGGTGA
This sequence comes from Gymnothorax reevesii, assembly GCA_029721435.1. Taxonomy (NCBI): domain Eukaryota; kingdom Metazoa; phylum Chordata; class Actinopteri; order Anguilliformes; family Muraenidae; genus Gymnothorax; species Gymnothorax reevesii. The sequence goes on along the minus strand of CM056584.1, from coordinate 88,971,088 downwards.
ACTAGTGAATCACAATTATGTGCACTTGTTAACTAGAGAGGACCAATTTGCTCACTAGTTAACTAGTGAAAACAAAATTGCTTACTAGTTAACTAGTTAACACCTTTTTGACCTTAATAGTTAACTAGTGTGGCTCAAAATGTTTACTAGTAGAACTAGTGAAGCCAAAGTGCTCACTAGTTGCACTAGTTGCAGTCTTTCTGACTTAACTAGTCAACTAGTGAGGTCCTAAATGTTTACTAGTTCAACTAGTGAAACGAAAAATGCCCACTAGTTAACTAGTTTAAGCATCTTTTTACTTAACTAGTTATCTAGTGGGGCTCAAAGGTTGACTAGTTGAACTAGTGGAAGCCAAAATGTTCAATAGTGCCACTAGTCACACTAGTTACCCTAAATGTTAATGAGGAGGAGGGGAAAGAACTGGAATTGAAGTTTCCTATTGGCTCTCCTGCATGTGTTCCTCCCAGCCGAAATTTAACCCTATAAAGCCCGATGAGCTTTCACTGGTGTTTGCTTCTGGGGAATAAAGCCTACAAAACACCAGTTCAATTTCCAAATCAATCCAGTTTGATTTTATTTTTTATCTCCATTTGTCATAATATTTAAAGAATTGGGTTGAACTATCACTGAAGACAGTATAGGCCCACAAGTTTTGGTATTAAATGTTTGTATATATAGTGCTCTGCCTGCAGATAAGCTATACAAAACAGGAGAATTTCAATCCTTTGATATTGTCATCTTCCTTCTGTTATTTCGTCCCTTATGTTGTGATATTCTGACGTGGTAGGTACTATTATGAAAACATATTTGCAATATATAAAAATAGCATTGCATCGTGCATCATTTTTCAAAAGAGATGAAGGAAAAAAAGAATAATCAAGCAGCAATCTTGCTTGTCCGTGTTCGCCCATAGTTTAAGCCAAAATGATGCTATAGCTTTTGTTAAACTGTCGTAACAACAAAATAGTGATATTACGCTTACGAGGTATCCATCTAGATGCCTTTCACAATACATTAACATTATATTTGAGGCCAAGTCAAGGAATTGTGTTCTCCTTTTACAACAAATCTAACTTTTGTTTGGAGGAGATAAGCATTCGCAGCGCCGCCCCCCCCATGTCAGTTCTGCAGATTGACTTTTCCAAGACATGAGTTGCGTCCTAACGCACTTTGTGATGGTCAGAGGTGTATAGTAACGAAGTACATGTTGTTTTTTTTTGTTTGAGGATTTGTACTTCACTTGAGTTTTGATTTTTACTTTTACTTTACAACATTTAAAAGATTAAAAGTATACTTTCACTTCGTTACGTTGACACTGGCCACTTCGTTAGTCATTACGAATTAACATATAAATGTAATTCGTCATAAGGATTATCTGGATTTGGCGCGTTCGAGAACAATGGTGCTTGGCAGACTATCTTTGTACAGATGTTGATGCCAGCGGACATGAAGCTGCAAATTTATGCAGGCAGTTACAAAATTCTATCGCTAGATGGAATGCCAGGATCTGTTATTGAATATTCACAAGCAGGCCAAGCTGAAACACAGTTTTATGGATGAGTTCGCTCCTAATTTAAATGCAGGATTTGTACTTTTATTAAAGCATTTACATTGTGATATTGACACTTTTAATTAAGCTAATCCTCTGAGTATGTATTGCAATATAGTTTAAATGCTATATTTTAACACGTGACAACTAGACCTCTTCAATGCTAATGTAGAGGCCTAGTCAATACACATTCAGTGAGAATTAAAAATTTCCAGATTATTTTGTGGCTCTGCATGCCTACTGAATATGGCAAATGTGCAAGTAGGAAATTCACTTCAAGGTGAATTAAATACCATTCTCCGTGAAAGAAAACAACTTTAGTGTTGTGTTTTAAATGTTTAATTCATGATGTATCCTCATGGATGCTTTGATCATTTTAACAGTTCATCCGTTTCTATCGGAATAGGACCTCGGTTTTGATTGTCTTTGCAGAGTCAAGTCCAATCTTATACCTTAAATAGAGATAACTGTCAATGAAAAAAATGCTTTTTTTCAGCTAACTATAAGACCTTGAATTAAGTTTCTAGATGGCAGAAAAATGCGTATTTCCCTGGCATCTTTAATTTCAAAATTGTCTGGGGGAGGGCCCCCAGACCCCGCCTTAAAGGAGCTGTGTCACGTGAAGTGCGCACGCTCAGAACTTTGAAAACTGTTCATCCTGACAAGAAATCAAAATCAAGGCGATCGCGACTTATCTTCCAAAAATCCGTTTCCATCGGCGCTCTACATTCTTCAATTCCTTGTAAATATATATATTTTTTAGTTCCTTGAACATAACGCTTTTGTTTTGGGTATTTTTTGTCCGGTATATGTCGAGGAACTAGAAGTTTTAGCGTCCTCTCGAAGGATGTCCTCTCGAGGAGGGAAGCGGTACGGCAGCGGCCGCATGGTTTTCGCCTGCTGCATTGGCATAGAGCACCACAGAAGCGATCTACAGTCTTGCAAGGGCAACCAGTCCTCTTTTGTCCAGAGCATGTGCTCTTACATCGGCAAAAATCCTCGTTCGGCTGATCGTGTTCGTCTGTGTTTTTTTCTTGCTGTATAGAAAGCAGACGGCAGTGCTACATGAAGGCGCTCAAATTTCTTTCCCCGGCCAACAAATATGTTTGAAAACAAGATCATTCGCATAGAAATCAGATACTTACCGAAAGTGGCGCGCTTGCACCAGCAATTGAAGTCATTCCTAGTCTTATGCAGTCTTTATTTTGTCCCGAGAGATTAATGTCCTGCGAGCTCTGTATCCTACGAGTCTCCGCATGCGCATTAACCGTGACACAGCTCCTTTAAGACTTAGCGCCTTCGGCACTCGTATGGGGGCTGTGCCCCCCCTATCCAAAATTCCAGGATCCACCCCTGTCATGGATGCTTGCTGTTGATAATTTCCTCTATGTTTTTATAACACAACAATATAGAGTGAAGTGTTAGTGTTAGAGTGTTAGTTGACTTGTCTACCATGACAAGGCTAAACAGTGTTACATTTCTATCACTTCACACTTGGGCCTACACCCTGAAATGACCTCATATATGGAGTGTCGCTTTTTACACCTCTGAAAGTGAGCTTTAATCCTACAATTATTGTTTTAAAAGGAACTAGTCATATGTAAATAAATAAGACTACCGTCACAACCATAAAATTAATCAAACATAATGTGCTCTCAACAAGCTGAGCAATAAAGAATAACAGTACATCAACTGTGCATATAAGGAACATACACCAATGAGCCAAAACTTTAAAACCACTCACTGAAGCAGCAAACAAGGTTGAATATAACAACTGCTGCCCAGATTTGAAGACAGAGCTTAGATGGTGAGCAAATGGATGGCTCTCGTATTCAATGAGTCGGGTGTGGGAGAAATGAGAAATGAAAGGCTCTGACAAGGGATTAAATCACTATGGCCTGAGCACAGTAAAATGATCAGAGTTAATTTGACTCTTATGGAGTGGAATTTACTCTTACAAAGTGTAGTTGAGTCCAGTCTTGCCAAAGTGTGACTATATAGACTCTTTAAAAGTTGATTTTACTCTGAACATTTTGCTGTGTAAGTACATTTGAGCATCTCTGAAGTGGCAAGACTTCTGGGGGCTCCCTGTCAGCAGATTTGAGTCCCTGCTGACAGTCCAAGGAGGGACAAAACATGAACTGGCAGCAGGGTTTTTGGGTGCCAAATACTCACTGACGGACGAGGGCTATGAAGACTGTCCCGTCTGGTCCTGACTGGCACAAGGCCGAATGGCTCAAGTTGTGGAGAATTTTAATAATACTTGCATAAGGAATGCGTCACAACGCACAGTGCATCACACCCAGGTATGTATGACACTTGTTAGCTTGCAGATCAGTCAGAAGAGCACATGAGCTACAGAACTGGACAATGGAGCAGTTGAGGAAGGTGGCCTGGTCCAGTCAGCCCTGTTTCCTTTCACATAATCTTCTTTAGATGGGTGCGTGTGCACCATTTACCTGTGAAGATATGACATCAGGGTACACTGTGGGAAGAAGTAAAGCTGGTGGAGGGAGTGAGATACTCTGGGAAATATTCCGCAGGGAATCCCTGAGAACTCAAGCGATGTCCATTTGATGGAGCCGATTTTGCCGCAAAAGGGGAACCTTCACTATATTAGGCATGTGATTTTAATCGTGGCTGATTGATGTAAGTCACGATAAAAGCTTCATGTGAAATAATTAAAATTTACCGTAATATGCTTTATGATAACGCTGCCCTTTAATCAAGAGAGAGCTCTCATATTTATTTTGTCTTAGCTGTTGTCTTTATAAAAATGTTGGGTCTGTCCATCCTACTGTTATTTACAATCCCTTCTGAAAGTACTGGAACAGCCAGCCCAATTCCTTTGTTTATGCAATACTATGAATAAATGTGGGGTTACAATCATGAGATGAGTCAGAGACAAGTGTAAATGTGGGGTTACAGTCATGAGATGAGTCAGAGACAAGTGTAAATGTGGGGTTACAATCATGAGATGAGTCAGAGACAAGTGTAAATGTGGGGTTACAGTCATGAGATGAGTCAGAGACAAGTGTAAATGTGGGGTTACAGTCATGAGATGAGTCAGAGACAAGTGTAAATGTGGGGTTACAGTCATGAGATGAGTCAGAGACAAGTGTAAATGTGGGGTTACAGTCATGAGATGAGTCAGAGACAAGTGTTCAGAATTTCAGCTTTTCTTTCCTGGCATTTACGCTGAGATGTCTCAGCCTGCCTCAGGCGTGACACCTTTTGCATCAGACCCACAATTTTTATGAGAAAATTGAAGTAAATGGAAGTAAACGAAGACCTGAGTGCGAGTAGTACTATATACTATATACTATAGTCATATTCTGCAGAAAAAAAAGAGCTGACTCCAGTATAAGAAGCCACAATGGTCAGAACATGATCTGCTTCCTCGGATTTCTCAGAGGAAGTACTCAAGTCTTGTGTATCAGTGCGTTTCCACTGTAAAATTTAAGTTTTGGTTACGGCAGTCCCCCAGATTATTAGTGGCAGCAAACATGAACAGTTAGTCTTCCAAATATTAATTTTGTGTTTGCTATTCACATGTTTGTTGTCCTGTGACAACACTTCCATTTTCTGTTCTAATCAAAAGAATCAAATGATAGTGTGATTAGAAAAAAATGTATCAAACACAGGAACTAATACAACTGGGAGGCCACAATTCAATACATTTGGGTTTCTAGTGGGCTTGAAGAGCCGTTTTATTTTGAAAGATGATAGTTCTTTATGAACCAAAAGATTAGTATAAAATGTAGCCAAGTGAATCAAAATTTGCTCAAACCAACAGTATTTGAATCAATAATAGTAAAAGTAATGGAAAGTTGCTAAAATTCTCACATTCTATAAAGGAATGTGGTTAAATTCTATAGTTTAATGCATCACATTTCAGAGCAGGCAGCTTTAGGCTCTCCAGCCCACAGATTGACGGCTGACCAATCAGAATCCTTTCCCGCCTGGTTCATTTGAATGCAATCCACTAGTAACACTAGTGCGACTAGTGGCACTAGTAGCACTAGTGTGACTAGTGCCACTAGTGACATAAAAATAATGTCTAATATTGACTAGTTAACTAGTACAGGCTAAAACGAGGTCTTTGACTCTACTAGTTAACTAGTGCTGGCCAAAATGCGCACTAGTAAACTAGTCGGCAAAAACAAATGTAAATTAGGAGGCGGAAATGGTGACATTGCTTAAATTGAAATAATTGGTTGACATTTCGGTTTGAAAGGGGCCAATTTGCCCTTCGTTTAATGAGATATTTAACGTATATTTCAATCCCGTTTGTCCGCAGTCAGCACGGAATTTTAACTTTTGCTAAAATGCAGGGAGATCGCACTCCTTACCAATTTTTATTTTAAAATGGAAAACACCGCAAAAATATCTCAAGAAGCAAACTGATTGCCGGATGAAATTATACTCAGATTTCCTCAAAAACTTCATTTACGGATGTACAAATAAATTTATAGATCTATGGATTTTTAATACCAGCCCCGAATCGTAGCTTGTAAAATCAGTTACGAGGCACAGCTGTATTGAAATCAGAGGTTCTGTCTGTTCACGTTAATACTACAACATCGAAACCGTTTCAGATTCAACATAAAGATCATGTCACTTGCTGGAATAAGAAATAAACTTTCAGTTCGAAGATGGGTATGATCGGTGTGAGACATTATAATTATCGTAATTACGCATGTTTCAGTCAAGCTCTTTTCACGCAATCGCCCCGCTGTCTTTGTGGCAGGTTCAACTTAATCGATCGAAGTTATTAATTATGGGAAGCTATTCGTTTTGACAGCAATGCAAGAGCACACGAACACACATCACGATAAAAAAAGAGAACCAGATGCTTCTATTCTTCGCACACTAAAAAAATGAAACCGCACGAAGTGTTTGATTTACTTAATAATGTTATGACAACTGGTTTCACGCAATAGCTCGTAACCTTTATTTGACTTCTAACATTTTTGGCCAGTTTAATTAATTGCATTACATGAAATGTAGGCTACTTCACTCAGTTTTGTGGACCCAGTTGACATAACATTAGCCTATTAAGTTGGCTAAATCTAACATTTCCAAGGGTTTCATTTTTTTGAGTGCAGTTTGCCGTTGGCCAAAATGGACTACTTTCCGGGGCTTCTGCTCGTCATACGTACGGACCATATGTGCAGATTATTTTGTTTAATACAGTCCAATCACCAGCAGCGGCGGCTCGTGAACTGGCAATTGGGGAAGCTCAAACAATCCCTTAAAATTAATGACTGGTCATGACCTGTTTTCAATCATTCATTTAAACTGCCATAACAGAAACTCCGAAAACTCTCTACATTATCAGATGTGGCCAATTTTCATTTATAACGCATACTGATTACGACTCCAGACTTCTCACGCTTTTATTTACCCAGGGGTTGGGGTTGATGCACTTGTTTCATGATCGTTTAGATGAAATAAGATAATTTAACAGGTCTTGAAGCAATTTCATTGCTTTAAACTCCTCCATGCACAAGTACTTAAATTCCACGCGAAAATCTCTTACATACGCGTTGATAGAATAATTGCTGTCTACAGCAGAGGAACGTAAAAATGCCACTTAAACTCATGCCAAAATGCGTGAGAGTTGACAGGTATGCGTTATTAATGAAAACTGGCCGCATCAGATGATGTTGAGTTTTCGGAGTCTCTGTTATTGTAATTTAAATTTATGATTGAAAACAGGTCCTGAACAATCATTAACTTTAAGAGATTGTTTGAGCTTCCCCTGTTGCTAATTCACGAGCCGCTACTAATCACCAGTACAATCAGTTGCGGATATTAATGGGATCTATCTATTTATCTATCTATCTATCTTACAAACAAAAAAAAAGCTCAGTTGCACATTTTCGACGCATAAAACGTCAGATACCTTTGAGTTTCAGGTGTGCAATAGCCTTAGCCATTGCGTGTTTAATTAAATGTCGAAATGTATTGCTATTCTATATTAATACTCCTTCACAAATCAAATCAAATTAAAACACCGCTCCAAATTAACGCGGCTCAATATCGTTTACTTTAAATCTCCGCAGCACACGGTTTGTACACTGACCAATCAGAATCCTTGTCCCGCCTGGTTCATTTGCATGCAATCCACTAGTAGCACTACTGGGGGTCTGTTGACTCTACTAGTTAACTAGTGCTGGCCAAAGTGCGCACTAGTGAACTAGTCGGCAAAAACAAATGTAAATTAGGAGGCGGGAATGGTGACATTGCTTACTTTAAAATAATTGGTTGACATTTCGGTTTAAACTGGGCCAATTTGATCTTCGGTTAAGGAGATATTTAACGTATATTTCAATCCCGTTTGTCCGTGGTCAGCGCAGATTTTTTACTTTTGAAACGAATACAGGCGTATTGTTAAAATGCAGGGAGATTGCACTCCTTACCAATTTTTATTTTAAAATTGAAAACACCGCAAAATACATCCCAAGAAACAAATGGATTGCCCATATATTATACACAGATTTCCTCAAAAACTTTTTACGGATTTACAAATCAATTAATATGAATTTTTAATACCAGCCACGAATCATAGCTCGTAAAATAAGCCGCGAGGCGTGGCTGTATTGGAATCAGAGGTTCTGTCTGTTCAAGTTAACACAATAACATTGGAACCGTTTTAGATTCAGCATAAACAACATAATGTCACTTGCTGGAATTAAAAAGAAACGTTGAGTTCGAAGATGGGTATGATGGGTGCGATAGATTACGCATGCTTCAATCGAGCCCTTCTCATGCAATCGCCCTGCAGTCTTTGTGGCTGGTTCAATTCCAAATCGTCTCTTATGATCGAAGTTATTAATTATGGGAAGCTATTTATTTCGACAGCAATGCAAGAGCACACGAACACACACCATGATAAACAGACGACGACCGGAAGCTTCTTTTCGCAGCACAAGACCATTTTTGGACTGAATTAAACAAAATGGTCTGCACAATCACCAGTACGATCAGTTGCATATTTAAAAGATTTTGCGGATATTAATGGGATCTATCTATCTATCTATCTATCTATCTATAAAATAATAAGGCAAAAAATTTATATTCTGCTCATTTGCACATTTTCAACACATACAGTTTTTACAGTTACATTCCTTTGGGTTTTCAGGTGTGCGTGAAGTCATTGCATGTTTGGTAAAATGTAGAAATGCAGTCAATTTATTGCTATTCCATATTAATACTTTAACACAATAAAACAAATGAAAACGCCGCTTCAAATTAGTGCAGCTCAATATCGTTACTAATCTGAGCTGGCAAATTAAATCTCCACAACATATGGCTTGTACACTGACCAATCAAAATTATTGTCCCGCCTGTTTCATTTGCATCCAGTCTAATTGTACAATGTTGAAATTTTAGTCGTACTAGTGCTACTAGTGGCTGCATGATGGAGCTCACATGTTAACTAGTGAGGGCTGAAATGTCCGCTAGTTGCACTAGTGAGGGTCTTTTTACTTTACTAGTTAAACTAGTGAAAGCCAGAAAAAGTCACTAGTTTACTAGTAAGGGTCAGAATGTCGATTAGTTGCACTAGTGAGGTTTTTTAACCTTACTAGTTAACTAGTGCAGGCCAAAAAAGCCACTAGATAACTAGTAAGAGCCAGAATGCCCACTAGTTAACTAGTTTGCATGTTTGTGACCTTACTAGTTAACTAGTAAAACGGACTTCTGTCTTACTAGTGAACTAGTGTGGTCCAAAATGAGTCACTAGTGAACTAGTAGGGCTGAAAATTTTCGTACTAGTTAACTAGTGGATGGAATTTTGGTGCACTAGTTGATGTTTTTGTCGAACTAGTTTGACAAAACTGTGCACTAGTCGGCATGTACGCGCAACTAGTTAACTAGTGAGGTGCTGCCACTGCCATACATGTTAACTAGTGAAATTTTACTGCATGACTAGTTAACTAGTTGTGCACTGATGTCAACTAGTGCAGAGTTTTGTCGAACTAGTAAGACTAAAATGTCAACTAGTGTGCCAAAATGCCTTCCACTAGTTAACTAGTGAGGAAAATTCTAGCCCCACTAGTTTACTAGTGACTCATTTTGGACCGAACTAGTTCACTAGTAAGACAAACTTCTGTGTTACTACTTTACTAGTAAGGTCACAAACATGAAACTAGTTCACTAGTAGAGATTTTGGACATAGCTAGTTAACTAGTAACAAATTTAAGCCTGCACTAGTTTACTAGTAAGGTAAAAAAGAACCTCACTAGTGCAACTAGTCGACACTCTGGCCCTTAATAGTAAACTAGTGAGTCTTTTTGGCCTGCACAAGTTAACTAGTAAAGAAAAAAGGACCCTCACTAGTGCAACTAGTGGGCATTTTGGCCCTTACTAGTAAACTAGTAGATATTTTGAGTCACACTAGCATAGAATAAAGGTCAAATAAAGTCTAACTAGTTAACTAGTGAGCATTTATGCCTTGACTAGTTAACATGTAAGATGCTACATGCAGCCACTAGTTAACTAGTTGCAATTTCCCAGGCCAACATGTTAACTAGTCAGCAACATGCAAATGAAACAGGCTGGAGAATATCAAAATCCTGACTGCTGATTGGTCGGTATTTCTTATTTTGAACTTATAAGCCAATAGGAAGCCTCAGCACACCCTCTTTTCCCGCCTTCTCATTAACATTTAGTGCAACTAGTGACACTAGTCAACATTTATTCTTTTACTATATAGTTTACTTGTAAGCATTTTGAGCCTCTCTAGTTGACTAGTAAAGACAAAAGACTCCCAAACTAGTTATCTAGTAAGCATTTTCGATTTCCCTAGTTCAACTGGTGATCGTTTTTAGCCTCTCTAGTGTACTAGTAAGGTTAGAAAGACACTGACTAGTGTGAGTAGTGGATATTTTGGCCTTTACTAGTAGACTAGGGACTCTGTTTGGATCTCACTAGTTTACTAGTTACACCTAAAGGACTCTCACTAGTGTTACTAGAAGACACTTTGCCCCTAACGTGTTTTACTAGTGAACATTTAGAGCCGCACTAGTTAACTAGTAAGGTTTGAAAAGGTTTTTACTGGTTAACTAGTAAGTAATTTTGTTTTCACTAGTTAATTAGTGAGCAAATTGGTCCCCACTAGTTAACTAGTGCACATAATTGTGATTCACTAGTTGAGCAATTTTATGCTTGACTAGTTAACATGTACATGCTTTTGCAGCGCACTAGTTAACTAGTAAGACATTTGGTGTTACTAGTTCGGTCCAGAGGCGGGAAAAGACTGAACTAGTAGAGGGTACTGCCGTCTGATATCAAGGATATGGAATATGTGTTAAAAGGGCTTGCCATAGTAGCCAGCAGATACAGAATATATTTGTGACGCTGTCCTACAATATGACAGAAATGGCCTTTTCACACATTGAACCTACTGGAGGTAAAACTTAAGTGAAAAGACAGAGTTTAAGGGGTTAAATGAAACTGAGTATGAGGAGTAATTCCAACTGCTGACATGTTTTTAAAACTAGAATGAAACCGTACAGACCCAAGGCACACAGACACGTGTCCTAATGAGCGCATCTGCTCAATGTCTGTGACTGAGTGAGTAAGTGAACAGGTGAGTGAGAGAGTGAGTGAATGAGTGAGCGAGTGACTGATGAGTGAGTGAGAGTAAGTAAATGAGTGAGTGAGTAAATGAGTGAGTGTGTGAGTGAGAAAATGAGTGAGTGAGTGAGTGAGCGATTGAGTAAATGAGTGAGTGAGTGAGTGAGTGAGTGAGTAAGTAAATGAGTGAGTGAGTGTGTGAGTGAGTAAAGGGTGAGTGAGGGACCTCAGTTTGCAGCTGTGAGGGAAAAACCAGCAGCAGTGGTGGTGATGAATGAATAATGTGAAAATGATTTTGGAGATTAAACACATCCTGCTGTATCCTTACAGAGGGCCAGACTCCAGAGTATTTCCCCATAAATCAGAAGCTGAATTGGACTGAGGCTCAGAGGTCCTGCAAAGACCAGAATTACACAGGCCTGGCTGTGATCAGGAACAAAGAGGAGTACAACAGGATGCATGGAAGCGCTGAATTGACAGGCAAGGTATGGTGGATAGGTCTGTCTAAAATTTGGATGTGGTCCGACCAGAGCCAATTCTCAAATCACAACTGGGACGACATCATTGACAACGGAACATATCCACTCTGCACTGCGGTGGGGCCCTCAGGAAAATGGAAGAAGGTCGAGTGCAGCCAGGAAAAACCTTTCTACTGCTACGATGGTGAGTTCAGCTGGAGAGTTTACCTCAGGTGCTCCGTCCGAACTGATCCTGAGGGGAGTGTTGGAGGACAAGGGAGTGAGCCCATCGCCAAACAAACAAACCGAAAATTAAATCACCCAAAACACTCTCCCAGTGTCACTGCTGTGTTCTTAAAAAACCCTTTTTCATAAAAACATCACCTGATAAAACCGTAATCCTTTTCTTTTAAAGCTGACCACATGTGCGCTTCAACCGCGTCATTAACCAAATACTAAGAGTGCGACGCCATTATAATAACTAACGATTCGGTACATGTTTGTATGTTGTTATTTGTGACATTTTGTTTTGAAAGCCAAGTTTGAGTCAAACCTGATGTTGACTTACATGTTATAAAATGATCCCAGAGTCTTCCTCACTGAAGCATATGGCTTTTTAATTCAACAGTGGTCTTGGATCTGTATTTGTTATCAGCCAATAGCCAAAGCCCAGGTGTCGGTGTGTGTATTGGGGCTGAAAAAGCATATCGGTGCCTCCCTATCTGAGATCAGGACCTTCTCTGGTGGAGTGAAAGAGGTTACAGGTCTTTGGGTTCTGAGGACCCCCTGCTTGTGAGTTTGATAAAATAAAGGGGGGATTCTGGGGGTCCTGTTCTTACTTGAGGCCCAGGATTCACAGCAACTGCTCTACCTGTGATAGGACCACGTCAGAAAGAGGGAAAGATGTGTGTGGGATTAGAATTTGCATTGACCATGTTCCCTGTTCGTCTCTCCAGATGATCTTATCCTGGTGAGAGAGAGCCGTACCTGGGACGAGGCCCTGGATTACTGCAGGAGGCACCACAATGACCTGGTGTCAGTATACACTGAGGCTCTTCAGCACTGGGTGAAGAGAAGGGCCCAGCAGGCCTCTACGCACCATGTGTGGCTGGGCCTCACCTGCATCTCGAAGTACTGGTACTTGATCAACACAGATGGAGTCTGCCACCAGAACTGGGCCTCGCAGAGCCTGCATGACGAGTGTGGATATATGGGGGCTATAGAGTCCCGTGGGGGGGAGAAGTGGTACAAACTGCCCAAGACAGAGAGGCTCAACTTCATCTGCAGCAAGCAAGCACAAGCTAAGGGCCGAAGAACCAACCCTTGATGCACACCTACTGGTGTTTACACTGCGTAGGTCCATGTTACTAAAACAACAAACACCTACCATATATACACACTGTATACCTGAAATGCGGTGGCAACACACAACCTTTACAGACCTATATTCACTTTGTGTTTGTAGCATTGTAGCACAACACACCACTGGGTGTCCTTAATTTGTACTTCAACAGGCCCTAGTCAATAAGAATTTTTTTTAAACATACTGTATATGGATTATTTATCTGCTTCTCCTGTCAGAGGGATGCTCAAACTCTCAATGATTGTTGTACATAAATGCTTTGGCTCTGCCCTATATTAGCATTGTGGCGCTATCTGATGGACAAATACGTAAATTACAGTGATATCCCCACCAAGCTGTTTTCCCATTGGCAACATTTTAAGTAATAAAGTAAATATGACTTGTGCAAAGGCAGTGGCAGGCTTTCGTTAAAAGTTATGTTTAGGGCTCAGGATAATAGGAGTAATGCTTTTCTTAATGTTTACCATTGATCTTAATTAGTGGCAGTGATGTTAGTGTGAGAATCAGGATTAAAGTTATGATTGAGGCTGTGGATTGAGTAAGAGACATGATAAATAATGCAGTTTGGCCAAATTTAGAAAAAGGGACAGGTATAGCACAAGGGTGAGTCCTTGTTTTGGACAACAAAAATATTTCCACTGCTGGGTCCTAACACTATAACCTTTTGTTTTGTCCCTTGACTGACCAAATTGTGACTGTAATACAATTTATTTATTTTATTTCATTTTTTTGTGTGGGGTTACATTGCATGGTTGACAGACTGTTAGATTTCAGAAATATTGAATAGAATAGAACCAATGAAAATTAACATAAATGTTTTGCAAGTTAAATATGTCCATCCATTGTCAAAATAACTTCTTCCTTATCAGAGTTGTTGAGCTTATTGCTTGTGAAATGTGTCTCACAAAATTAATTAACATTAAATGCCATCCCTTGAATTTTAATTGTTGCACTGATGATTCATAAGTGGTTTTCAAATCCATTTTAATACGAAATCTGATCATGGAAATGCATTAGAGGCCTGAAGTTAAGGTTAGGATTGGATAAATGATTAGCGGTAGGTTTGGGCAAATTTAGGGATATGTATTGGAGCAAAGGAAAGGTTTTGTATAAAGGAAGGTTCTTGATTTGCGCATCCAATTTTTTACTTGTTTTTACTATTAGGGCTGAACACAAGCGCACGTCTTCACATTGCCTTTGCAAATGCAGATTACATAAGTAATTATTTTGAGATGCAACAGCAAGAGCATTGACGAAAGACCATGTGTATGTAATAATAATAATAATAATAACGAGCACCTCCACCCAGGGCCCTAAGCCTAGCCCTTACCCTAACCACTAACCCAAATTACTCCCAAAATCTAATCAATTGGTCCTTGTGTCATTTCTGACCTTCTCTGAAAATTTCATCAAAATCTATTCATAACTTTTTGCGTAAAGTTGAAACCCCATACCTCAGTAACTAATTGACATATGAACAACTTATTTTGCACACAGGTTGCCTGATCCATCATCTATGGGCTTAACCTCTTAGTAAGGTAAATCAGTAATTTACCTTAAAAGCTCACTTATATATTCTGGTGCCATACCATGAGGTGCTTTGAAGGTTAACAATAAAATTTTAAAATCAATTCTAAAATGAATTGGCAGCTAGTGCAAAGATGCTAAAATTGGAGGAACTAGCCAAGACAGCCGTGCTACGTACGGGGAACGTTTTCCACATTGAGGTCTTTGCCTCATTTTAAAGCAGTTATGGGCTCCCCTGTGTGGCCGTCGCAGAACGCTTGAACTGGCCGGATACGCATTAAAAGCAGCCAAAAACCATGTTAAAAGACGGGTAATTAGTCATGACAAACAGAATTGCACATACCTCTCTCCATCTCAAGTTTGTCGACTAATTTTCATGCCCTTCCAACCTGTGGCCACGGAGGAGATAGCCCCCAAACAGACAAACAAACAAAGACGAATTATAGTAGGATACAGTCTCTTCGGTTTGTTTCGGTGAGTGATCCTGCTGCTGAATTTTTAACTCCTTGTTGTTTGGCAAAAGATATTTTAACCGGGTGGGTAAAGACGGATTGTTGATGCGGTTGTTCGGAACTGTGGCCGTAAGGATTCCGGCGACTGTCGCGGCGGCAATCCCCAAACCCGATGGTAGACACCGGAAGTAAGGGATGTCATCAAGCTGAAGGAGGAGTCCTATCAAGCATGGTTGGCTCATGGGACTCCTGAGGCAGCTGACGGGTACCGGCAGGCTAAGTGTGCTGTGGCCCTGGCGGTGGTGGAAGCAAAAACTTGGGTATGGTAAAAGTTCAGGGAGGCCATGGAGGAGGATTATCGGTTAGCCCCGAAGAGATTCTGGTAAACCGTCCGGCGCCTCAGGAGGGGAAAGCAGTGCCCTGCCAACACTGTTTACAGTGGAGGTGGGGAGCTGTGGACTTCGACTGGGGATATTGTCGGCCGGTGGAAGGAATACTTCGAGGACCTCCTCAATCCCACTGATACGCCTTCCATAGAGGAAGCAGAGGCTGGGGACCCGGAGGCTGATTCATCCATCTCTTGTGCTGAGGTCACTGAGGTAGTTCGGCAGCTCCTCGGTGGCAAGGCACCGGGGGTGGATGAGATCCGCCCTGAGTACCTCAAGTCTCTGGATGTTGTAGGGCTGTCTTGGTTGACACGCCTCTGCAGCATCACGTTGCAGTCGGGGACAGTGCCTCTGGACTGGCAGACCGGGGTGGTGGACCCTCTATTTAAAAAGGGGGACCGGAGGGTGTGCTCCAACTATAGGGGCATCACACCCCTCAGCTTCCCTGGTAAATTCTATTTCAGGGTGCTTGAGAGGAGAATTCGGCCGATAGTCAAACCCCAGATTCAGGAGTAACAATGAGGTTTTTGTCTTAGTCGTGGAACACTGGACCAGCTCTATACCCTCCACAGGGTGCTTGAGAGTTTATGGGAGTTTGCCCAACCAGTTCACATGTGTTTTGCGGAGCTTGGTTTGCATTGCCGGCAGTAAGTCAGACCTGTTCTCGGTGCATGTTGGACTCCAGCCGTGCAACCCTTTGTCATCGGTTCTGTTCATTATTTTTATGGACAGAATTTCTAGGCGCAGCCAGGGGCCAGAGGGAATCCTGTTTGGGGACCAGAGGATCTCATCTCTGCTTTTTACGGATGATGTTGTCCTGTAGACTCCTTCGAACCAGGACCTCCAGCATGTTCTGGGGTGGTTTTCAGCTGAGTGCAAAGCGGCTGGGATGAGAATCAGCACCTTCAAGTCCGAGGCCATGGTTCTCGACTGGAAAAAGGTTGCTAGCCCCCTCCGGGATGGAGGATAGCTCCAGCCTCAAGTGGAGGAGTTTAATTATCTTGGAGCCTTGTTCATGAGTTAGGGAAGGATGGAGCGTGAGACTGACAGACAGGTCGGTGCTGCAGCAGCAGTAATGAGGTGTTAAGGCATCTTAACAATGATTTATTTAAACCCGAAAGAAAAATAAGGCTCATACAAAAAAAAAGAGACCATAACATATAAATGGACACAGACAGAGGGGTTTGAATTTCAACGAATGAACCAAGCTTTATTTGTAATAAGCAATGATCAATTAATTAAATATTAAACAAATCAATGAAATCAAAAGGGCTGCAGCTGCTGGCCAAAAAAAACAAAAGAGGGGTGGTGGACATGGCTAACACGCAATGGGCCATAGGACCAGCCACCACCCCTAACTAAAAGTGCTTAATCCAAAAGAAACTTCCCATTTAATCAATAAAAGAATACAACCCAAAAATAGGACCGATGACTACAGCCAAACTAAAACAACAAACCCAGCAATCTAGACATGCCTGGGGGGGGGGGGGAAATGCGTGGATAACCAAATTACTTAATAATCAATGAAAACAGAAGGTTTACAAAAACAAATAAACCTCCTCTCCGCTTGTCTGTGAGTGTGCCACGGTGTCTGGCTCAGCTCAGCTCTCCCATGCTCCTCCCTGCACTCCTAATACTCCCCTCCCTCACTGCTGAAGCTACACAGGTAGGGGAAGGAGGGAGACCAGAGAGAGCAGGGAGAGAGGAAACATGCAGAGCCAGGCACAGGTTACACCCCCACCCAAAGATGTTGAATGTATGCTCGCCCAACATACATTCAACATAAACGAGACAATGCGGCTGCCAATATATTTTTCATGCCCTTAATGTGCTTTATCTCTAAATTAATTGCATTTCTTTGGTTTGAGTTTCTCATTTAATTAATGAAAATGAGAGGATTGTGGTCAGTGTACACAGTGACGGGACAAATTGATGAACCGACGTATACTTTAAAGTGGTTTAAAGCCAAAACTAGGGCAAGTGCCTCTGGAGTACACACATCGATGACAGTTGAGAAAAATAGGAGACTGGGGCATTAGACAACAGAGCTTTCACGCAGTCAAATGCACTGTGACAATCATCTGACTAATGGAAGCACATTAGTACTTACAATTACTAGAGAGAGTTGTAAGAGGCAGTAAATATATGTTAATGTGCGTCTTGTCTTTAGTTGCAGACAGTTCCTTGATTATTCAAATTCTTTTTTGGCCTTTTCTCATGACGCTTGACCCTTTTCCTTTCATTTTCTTCTTTTCTATCTGTGTCTATCTTTTTACTTATATCTTGTATTCACTTCCGCCATTCTGGCCTTTCCATAACAGCATCCCTCCACGTATGAAGCGCGCCACCACGCTTCAAAATATCCTTGAGTGTGTCTTTGTATCGGAGGAGAGGGCGGCCAATCTTCCTCGACCCTTGTGCTAGTTCCCCATACAGTAATGCTTTAGTTGGTCTATCATCCGGTAATCGTGCAACATGTCCCACCCAACGTAGTCTGTTTCTGATAAGTATGTTTTCAATGTCTTCAGCCATAGCACGGTCTAATACTTCATCATTTGTGATATAGTCATCCCATTTGATCTTCAAAATGGATCTAAGATGTCGGTGTTGGATAGTTCTCAGCTTTTTAATTTGGTATCTGTATAAAGTCCAGGTCTCACTTCCATACAACAGAATTGGTGTGACACATTGATTGTACACTTTAACCATTGTTTCTGTTGTCAGTTCCCTGCAATTAAATACTCGTTCTCTGAGCCTGCCTACGGCACTTGAGGCAGCTTGGATACGTACAGTTATTTCTTGATCTAGCTTGCAGTCATTACTGACGTAGCTGCCCAGATACTTGAAGTGATCTACTTTTTTCAGCTTTTCTCCATTTACATGGAAGTCAGCGTACTCTCCAATGCTCATGGTCTCTGTCTTTTTGGTGTTAATTCGAAGACCCATCTTTTGTGCCAGGCTATTATAAGAAGACAGGAGATGTTGAAGTGAGGTGGCATCGTTGCAAAATATAGCTATGTCATCAGCATACTGGGCTTCTTTTATATAACTGGTTACTACTTTGGTTTTAGCTTTCAGGCGTCGAAGATCGAATATGTCGCCATCATATCTGAAACGAATGTTGATACTGTATGTTGGGTTGATTTTTTTGAAGGCAAGGAAGATCAGTACAGCTGCATATATACCAAATTAGGTGGGAGCAAGCTTGCAGCCCTGCTTTACACCACTGTTGTACTTGATAGGCTCAGACAGCTCTCCATCAATTATTAGTCTTGCATGTACGTTTGTGTATAATTTCTTGATCACATGACAGAGTTTGGCAGGGCAGCCAAGCTTTTCTAAGATGATAAAAAGAAGCTCTCGATTTACACAGTCGAAAGCCTTGGTGAAGTCAATAAAGGCCATATACAGGTTCTGCTCCTGCTCTCTACTTTTCTCCATTATTTTGCGCAGGGTGAAGATGCTGTCGACAGTGCCTCTGTTTTTCCTGTAGCCTGATTGGGATTCAGGGTAGACTGACTCGGCCAGATACTGAAGTCGCTGTAGGAGAATGTCGGCAAAGGCTTTTCCAACGACACTGAGGAGAGACACTCCACGGTAATTTCCACATTGACTGCGATCTCCTTTCTTAAACAGAATACAGATATTAGCGTCGATCCAGTCAGATGGCCATCTTCAATCTTTTTGGACAACAGAAGACTTACCAACAGGGAAGATGGCAGAGCACTGCCACCATGTACTAGGATCTCTGGTGAAATCCCATCTGGCCCTGGGCTCTTTCTGAGTTTAGTGTTAATGATTGCTCTCTCAACCTCTGCCATTATTATTGGCGCGTCAAGTTCTTCAAGGGTTGGATGTATCTTTATCTCACCAAGGATATCCCAGTCAGCATTTGCTGGTTGATTAAGGAGTTCATTAAAATGCTCAACCCATCTCTTCTTGGTATCTTCTGCTGATGAGAGAAGTACACCACTTTTTGATCTCACTGGGTGAAGATTTCTAGGTTTGGGCCCATAGATAGCATTGAGAGTTGCATAGAATTCTCTATGATTCTTTTCTCTTGCATATTGTTCTGCTAGACTTGCTTTTTGTTGGAACCAACCATTCTTAAGTTTTCTGATTTCTTTTTTGAGTTCAGACTTGTCTCCACGTAACTTCTTATCCTTAAGAAGTCGTTGAATCTCATCGTCTTGACCGTCAAACCAGTCAGCGTTCTTTTTCTTTCTCTTTTCAAAAACATGTTTTGCAGCATTCTGAAGCACCTCCTTCAGATCTTCCCAGGATTCTTCACAGCTGGGGAGCTTCTCTTCCAGAAAAAGCTCTAGCTTCTCTTTCTTTTCAGGATTTAGTGAAATGTCTGGTCTTGATGGTGGTTTTATCTTTCTTCTCTTCTTAACTACGAAACAGCATTTGGTGATGAGAAGTTTATGATCTGTAAAGCAATCTGCTGTGGGGTTGATCTTTGTCACATCAATAAACTCTCTGGCCTTTTTATCAGCCAGCACATGATCGATTTGGTGCCAGTGTTTTGAGCACAAATGTTGCCAGGTATTCTTGAGATGATCTTTCAACTGGAACATGGTTCCCATAATTGAAAGGTGATAGCGAGTGCAGAATTCCAGAAGCATTAAGCCATTTGAATTCATTTTGCCAGTTCCATGCTTTCCAATGACTGATGGCCACAACTGCCAGTCTTTCCCAACTCGAGCATTAAAGTCACCTAGGACAATTATGCTGTCACCTTTCGCTTTATCAATACATTCGCTGAGCTTCTCGTAGAAGCTCTCCTTCTCAACTACTGTACGCTGCATGGTGGGCGCGTACACACTAATCAGAGTGAGGTAATTATTGTCCTTGAGTGGAATGCGAACTGTCATTAACCTGTCGTTTATGGGTACAGGAGTGATATTTTCAAAGTTGTTGGAGATGGCGAAGCCAACGCCAGCATGTCTCTCTGCACCACCACTCCAAAAGATGGTGTGACTCTTTTCCCTGATATTACCAGAGTCCGGACGTCGAACCTCACTCAGAGCGCAGATATCTACATTCGCCTTTTCAATTTCTTTGCAAATAATTGCAGTGGCACGTTCTGGTCTTATGCTGTCCTCACTGTCATTTGTCGTGCGGACATTCCAGGCTGCCAAATGTAATAGCTTCTTATCTCTTGCTTGGACTCTAGTCTGTTTATCTCTGTATGGACTTCGCATTTTTTCCTCCACTGCCATACAACGTGGGGCGTCGGTTGCCTCGTACGCAGTAGCATTTACCAAATCTCCTATAATGCTCATCTCATAAAAGTAAGGCTACGCCTACGATGTCGGCACTAAACGGCGCTAAATAGTGCCCCTTGGCAGGGACAGCGAAGCTGACACGGCCGCAGGGAAGCCTGTTGCCCACCAAAATGAATGATGGGATTTGTTTTCAGGGTTTACTCCCCAAGATCCGCCATATTCTGCGTTGGTAACAGGGGCACCACGAGTAGGACACATGGTCGGTCTTCACCATGGAGAGGCTAGCGTGGTCAGCTCTTGAGTGACCATGTTTTGCGCTTCACAAGGTGCTGGATATAGGGAGACCAGTCTAGGACGCCCACAAGCCACTAGGAAAGGTACTACTCCTCCAGTGATCCTTAACCCCCACAGGGGCAGGAAATGACAGAATTGCCTCGACCTTCGTCTCTACTAGCCTTACCTGCCCCTGACCCACAATCTTTCCCAAATATGTGACAGTAGCTTGACCAAATTCACATTTCGCCAGGTTCAGCGTGAGATTGGCGTCATGTAGCCATGCAAGCACTGCCCCAAGCTGCTCAACATGATCTTTCCAAAAGCCTGAATACACCACAATATCATCGAGGTAGGCCTTGCAACCAGATAAACCACGCAAAACAGTATTAACCAAACACTGAAAGATCGCCGGGGCGTTTTGTTCACCGAATAGCATAACTGTGTACTGTAAAAAGCATGCTTGACTTAAAGCTAGATACCATTGAGTCATTGAGTATCTGAAGGGATATATTCACAATAGTATAAAGAAACTGGCGAGCTTAGTTAGGCTGAAAACATGACTGGCAAGAACAGGCCTTTCAGCCCAACTAAGCTCGCAAGTTTCTCCTGTGGCAGATGTTTTGCCGTTGCATAGTCTAGGTCAGGCATCATGTGCAAACAACTACAAACAAGCTCCCTTGGCTGCCCCCTATTGAACTGTTCCAAGTAGTACAGACAGTCGTTTTGGCTGGCCTTTTCTTCCACTCCTTGCTCGAATGCGCGCATAAATGAAATGTACTGAAGAGGATCTCCATCAAACAGAGGTATATCCCTTGCTGGCAGCGATGCTAGCTGTTGTTGTTTAAGCAGTGCAGAATTTATTTCATTTTGCCGTTGCATTACTGAGACGAGATCAGGTGCTGGTAAGTTAGTGACTTGTGTGGATTGTAGTCCTCTGCCCAAGGTGTGCTGAAGATTCTGCATGTTGAGATTGGTGCATTGCTTTGACCTAAATGTGGGCCGTGCTCCACTTTTCTGCTGTGGCCTCCCTGGTGCCTTTGAGTATGCTGCAAGCACTGACTCCTTGTGCAGGCATTTCCTATGAGATGGATACATGAATTCGTCTGCCTTTGGGTTTAACTCATGTGACGTTTTTCTCCTGTTTTCCTCCAAATAGGAACTCATTGCGTTGGATGCTTTAGCACAGCTTTGACTGTCAGAGGCCTGGAGAACTGCAAGCTTAGCAGTGGATTCAGCAATCATGGTTTTCAATTCCTGTTGCTCTTTTCTCCTCCTTATCTGCTGTTCTTGCTCCTCGAGTGCATGCTTGTCCTTTAAAGCAGCCAAACGAGCTTGCAGTGCTGCCTTCTCCACCGCTGCCTTGGTCCTAAAGGAAGCAGTGCTGGATCTACCACTACTAGCACTTCTTCCTGACCATCTGCTGGCTACATTTGAAACACTGTCTTCAGGATTAACACCATCATCAATACCAGTGGCAACATCAAGCGTTACACTTTCATCACACTTTGTTACCCATAATTGCACTTTAGAAATAAAATCATTATTAGCAATCATTTTGGCTCTGAACCACACGTCATGTCTGTCTTGTTCTTCAGTTTGCAACATACTCATTACAGATGCATGAATACCCTTTGCTTCGTCACATTTTTTTAACAAGTCATTAAAAACTCATTCAACCTGCAATTTGTCATTTTTTCCCATAAAACATTGTAATGCATCTCTTAACTTTGAAGCCTTATTCAGCACATTTCGCCTGTCATTTTGTAGCCGTTCCAGCTTTTCAGCAAACGCTTTAGCAGTCAATTTCACCACGCGTTTTTGTTTGTTATCTTGCGTATCGACATTTTCAATGTTCGATTTGTCAGACGGCCCCGTGGACCGGTCTACAACGTTCTCCTCATCCATATTAATTAGTCCGAACGGTTTCTTAATTCCGAGAAGTTCGCAACAAATTTCGCACCAAAGTCAATGAGAGGAAACGAAGTAAAAACAAATCCGCGTCAAAGTATCAGCGTTAATTACCCGCCCCGACTGTCAGCAATGCATTGGATTTTACCCCACAATGTGTGCACACAAACTGAATGGCCTTTCATTCGTAGGTAGTGCTACAGATACCTCGTTGGGCGCCTTCCCCCGAAGCAAGTAGACCAAGAAAACTTTGGTCGAAAAGCAGGGTCGTTCTCTGCTGTGTTGATCCAGTGTTGCGATGCTGAAGCAGGAATCCAGTCCCCGGCTCCATGGTAAAGTCAGATCTTCCTGTATCTCCGGACCAGTCGCACGATGAACATCTAAATTCACTTTGATAAATCTTGTTCCGTCTCGATAGCGTGGGATTCAGTTTTGACTTTAGATGTAGAGGCTAAGACTAGCACTTGAAGCCCCTGAGGCGTTGCTTAACTATCACTAATCTGATGCGCTTGCTCGGCAGGTGGAATCACTTGTATGTATGAATAAACAAACTTAACGTCTTCGTTCTGTTGCATATTTATTGTGGCTCACCGCAATGTTAAAGTGCATCCAGTAACAATACATCCCAAGTCAGCATTGTTCACAGTAGTCCATGAAACACAGAGCAAAACGCCAGAAAGTTTACCACACACACGCAGCGCATAGCGGTCAAAACTGTGTGTTCCCCTCCGTCAGGCAACACCTGTCACCTGAAAAAAGGTACCCGCATATATTGCTGTGACCCCAATTACATCACAGTGACCCCAAGTGGACAGTTACGGCATGGCAAGACAAAGGGAAAACTGGCTCTTACAAATGTGTTGTACAAAAGAAGCATCACCTCCTTAGATTTGTGGTCAATACTTTTGGCAATGTATCCCAGCATCCGATTAGCTTTTTTAACTGCTATGGCACAATGGCTAGAGCCTGAGAGGGTTTGGTCAACAATCACTCCCAGATCTTTCTCGTGTGCAGCACATTCCAGTTTTAAACCTCCCATGAAGTGATCCCGTCTAATGTTTTTATTACCTACATGTAAGACTTTGCATTTTGCTAGATTAAATTTCATTTGCCCCATTTCTGCCCAATTCTGGATTCTATCCTAATCATCCTGAAACACTTTTGTGGACCCTAAACTATTTGCCAAACCCTCCAATTTAGTATCATCTGCAAATTTAACCAATCTGCTCTCAATATTCCTATCAAGGTCATTAATGTAGATGGGGAACAGCAGGGGTCCCAACACCGATCCCTGGGGGACGCCACTCCCCACCATACTGAGCTCAGATGAGATACCACTGACCACCACTCTGTGTTCTGTCCTGTAACCAGTTTTGAATCCACTTCAGAATACCTCCTATAACTCCAATGAAGCTAATTTTAAAAATTAGTCTCTTCTGCGGTAACATATCGAATGCTTTCTGAAAATCCAAGTATATGATGTCATGAGCCCTGCTCTGGTCATAACTCTTGGTGGCCTCTTCAAAAAATTCCAGAGGGTTTGTTAGGCATTACCTCCCCTTACGAAAACCATGTTGGCTATCCCTCAAGATACTGTTACGTTCAAAAAATAAGTACAGCTCATCTTTTATGATAGATTCCAATATTTTGCTCGCAATGCAAGTTAAACTGACTGGCCTGTAATTTCCAGGCTCAGTACGGTCCCCTTTCTTATATATTGGTATTATATTACCCTGTTTCCAATCATTTGGTATTTCTCCAGTTTCTAAAGACCGTCTG
This sequence comes from Gymnothorax reevesii, assembly GCA_029721435.1. Classification (NCBI taxonomy): domain Eukaryota; kingdom Metazoa; phylum Chordata; class Actinopteri; order Anguilliformes; family Muraenidae; genus Gymnothorax; species Gymnothorax reevesii. Next base: position 88,946,574 of record CM056584.1, on the reverse strand, counting down.
AAGATGGCGGATAGCGGCTTAAAGATGGACTCACCCACTTCCCTGAGCACTCCAGGATATAAGCCATCAGGACCCGCCGCCTTATCTGCTTTTAGTTTTACAACTTGTCTAATACTTCGTTATCCTGAACCTCAATTTCTGCTAAATAATCTTGAGCATTTCACATGCCCTCTGGCTTAATAAAAATCCCCTCTGAGGTAAAATTCTCAAAGTAAACTGTTTAAGGCATCCGCAATATCCTTGTTATCATATAGCAGCGATCCGTTTTTATTCTTTATGCACTTAACCTGCTCTTTAACTTTCCTCTTTCTGCGACAGTACTGAAAGAAGCACTTAGGGTTAGTTTTTGCCTCCTCTGCAATTCGTCTCTCATACAGTCTTCTACCATTCCTCAGCTCTATTTTGACCACAGCTCACATTTTACAGTATTCAGCCTTAGTGTTCTCATTTTTACATTACATTACAGGTTCTTAGCAGACGCTCTTATCCAGAGCGACGTACAAAAGTGCATAAGAACAGTACAAAAGTGCAGACCTCCTAGGAGACAAGTACACGTGTTAACAGTCAGTGACGGAACACGTTACATTGTTACAGAGCTAAACCACTAACAAAAGGGCAAGGTCAGGTGAACAAAATGGCAACAAGATCAAGTGCAGAGGCAAGTGCAACAAAGTGGCAGAGTCAAGTGTAAGAAAAGGGTAATAAAATAAAATAAGTGCAATAAAAGGGCAACAGGTCAAGTGTAACAAAGGGGCGGGAAAATCACGTAAACTGACAAAATAGGGTTAAAAAAATGAATGGAAACCAAATCAAGCGGTAACAAACAGGAAGTAAGGTAAACAGAATTAAGTGCAACAAATCAAGGGATGTAGGGACAGGATTCAGTGCAGTGGAGGAGGGGAAAGGTAGAGCCCAAAGAGGTGGGTTTTCAGGCAGCGCTTGAAGATGCTCAAGGATTTTGCTGCTCTGACCTCAATAGGTAGATCATTCCACCAACGAGGTACCAGGACAGACAGCAGCCTTGAGCGGGAAGGGGAGGAGCAGAGAGGGGGAGGAGCCAGGCAACCAGAAGTAGCAGAGCGGAGTGCTCTGGCAGGGGTGTAAGGTCTGAACAGTCTCTGGCTGTAGGCTGGAGCTGTTTTGTTGACTCCCTGATAGGTTAGCACCAAAGTATTGAAATTTGATGCGAGCAACAACAGGGAGCCAGTGGAGCTTTGTGAGCAGGGGGGTGACGTGGGAGTGTCTTGAGAGGTTGTGGACCAGGTGAGCTGCAGCGTTCTGGATGAGCTGCAGGGGTCTGATGGCAGATGCTGGGAGGTCGGCGAGGAGGGAGTTGCAGTAGTCCAGGCGGGAGAGGATCAGCGCTTGGACAAGGAGCTGCGTTGAGTAGCTGGTGAGGAAGGGCCGGATTCTACAGATGTTGTAGAGGAAGAACCTGCAGGTCCGAGTCCCTGCAGCGATGTTCACAGCAGAGTAGAGCTTGTCGTCAAACAGGACCCCAAGGTTCTTCACACTCCGCGAGGGGGAGATGGTGGTATCCCCCAGGTTGATGGTCAGGTCCAGGAGAGGGGAGGATGAAGCAGGGATGTAGATCATCTCCGTCTTGGTTGGGTTGAGCTTCAGGTGATGGTTGTCCATCCAGCTCTGGATGTCTTGTAGGCAGGCAGAGATGCGGGCGGAGACCTGGGCATCAGGGGGAACAGAGAGAAAGAGTTGAGTGTCATCAGCATAAAAGTGATATGATAAACCATGAGCAGAATGTACGGGACTGAGAGACTGGAGATAAAGAGAAAAAAGGAGTGGACCAAGAACTGAGCCTTGGGGGACACCTGTGGTAAGTGGGCGGGGTGTTGATACTTCACCAGCCCAAGCAGCCTAGTAGGAGCGACCGGAGAGGTACGATTTCAACCAGATGAGGGCTGTGCCACAGATCCCCAGTGCAGACAGGGAAGAGAGGAGGATGGAGTGGTCGACAGTATCGAATGCAGCAGAGAGGTCGAGGAGGATCAGGATGGATGAGAGGGAGGCGGCGCGTGCAGTGTGAAGCGCCTCGCTGAAGGAGATGGGTGCAGTCTTCGTGGAGTGGGCAGCTCTGAATCCCGACTGGTGGGGGTCCAGGAGGTTGTTTTCTGCAAGAAAAGAGGAGAGTTGGTTAGCAACAGCACGTTCAAGGGTTTTTGACAGGAAGGGGAGGAGGGAGGCTGGGCGGTAGTTCTGAATGACTGAGGGGTCCATGGAGGGTTTTTTCAGGAGAGGGGTAATGGTAGCCTGTTTGAACGGAGAGGGAAAGCATCCAGAGGACAAAGAAGAGTGACAAGGGAGGTGACAAAAGGGAGGATGTTGGGTGTGATAGCCTGGAGGAGGGGGGAGGGGATAGGGTCGAGAGCACATGTGGTAGGAAGGTGAGAGGGGAGCAGCTGGGAGACATCAGTAGAAGTGAGGGGGGAGAAAGCAGAGAGGAGATGGGAGGGGACAGCGGGGGCGGGGGAGAGGGGAGTGAGGGAGGAGGAGTTGCAGATGGACACAATCTTATCCTCGAAGAAGGCTGCGAAGTCCTCTGCTGTGATGGAGGTCGCAGGTGTGACAAGCGGAGAGCTGAGGAGAGAAGAGAAGACAGAAAACAATTGGTAAGGGTTAGAGATTGAGTTCTGGATTTTAGAATGATAAAATTCAATTTTAGCAGAGGTAATTGAAGAGGAAAATTCGGCTAGGAGGGACTGGTAGTGGGCCAGGTCTGCCGGGGCCCTGGATTTCTTCCATTTCCTCTCTGCTGCTCGAAGAATTTTCCTGTTGGAGCGGAAAGTTTCTGACATCCAAGGGCTGGGTGGGGATGATCTGGATGGCCTGGAAACAAGAGGAGAGAGAGTGTTAAGTGAGGATGGGAGGGCAGAGAATAGAGAGGAGGCAGCAGATTCAGTGGGGAGATCAGAGAAGGAATCGAGGGAAGGGAGAGAAGCAGTGACATGGGAGGCGAGAGCAGAGGGGGAGAGAGAGCGGAAGTCACGGCAAATTATCCTTTATGTACATCTTATAAAGATTCCTCTTTTCCCTCAAAATCCTACAAATACTTTTGGTCATCAACTGAGGGTTCTGCTTTTTCAGCTTACTTTTGGACACCTCTTCATTGTGATCATGACCCAGAGTTCATGGCCATAGGTGAGGGTAGGAACGTAGATTAACTGGTAAATCGAGAGCTTTGCCTTTCGGCTCAGCTCCTTCTTCACCATGACAGATCGGTACAACGACCGCATTACTGCTGCCGCTGCACCGATCCGTCTGTCAATCTCACGCTCCATCCTTCCCTCACTCGTGAACAAGACCCCAAGATACTTGAACTCCTCCACTTGAGGCAAGAACTCTCCTCCAACCCAGAGGGGACATATCACCTTTTTCCGGTCGAGAACCATGGCCTCGGACTTGGAGGTGCTGATTCTCATCCCAGCCGCTTCACACTCGGCTGTAAACCGCCCCAGTGCATGCTGAAGGTCCTGGTTCGAAGGAGCCAAAAGGACAACATCATCCGCAAAAAGCAGAGATGAGATCCTGTGGTCCCCAAACCGGACTCCCTTCGCCGCCTGGCTGCGCCTAGAAATTCTGTCCATAAAAATAATGAACAGAACCGGTGACAAAGGGCAGCCCTGCCGGAGTCCAACATGCACCGGGAACAGGTCTGACTTACTGCCGGCAATGCGAACCAAGCTCCTGCTCCGGTCATACAGAGACCGCACGGCCCTGAGTAGAGGGCCCCAGACTCCATACTCCCGAAGCACCTCCCACAGAATGCCACGAGGGACACGGTCGAATGCCTTCTCCAAGTCCACAAAACACATGTGAACAGGTTGGCAAACTCCCATGCACCCTCAAGCACCCTGCGGAGGGTATAGAGCTGATCCAGTGTTCCACGACCAGGACGAAAACCGCATTGTTCCTCCTGAATCCGAGGTTCGACTATCGGCCGGATTCTCCTCTCCAGCACCCTGGAATAGACTTTACCCAGGAGGCTGAGAAGTGTGATCCCCCTATAGTTGGAGCACACCCTCCGGTCCCCCTTTTTAAATAGAGGAACCACCACCCCGGTCTGCCAATCCAGAGGCACTGGCCCTGACTGCAACATCCAGAGACTTGAGGTACTCAGGGCGGATCTCATCCACCCCCGGTGCCTTGCCACCGAGGAGCTGCCGAACTACCTCAGTGACTTCAGCCTGAGTGATGGATGAGTCAGCCTCTGAGTCCCCAGCCTCTGCTTCCTCTACGGAAGGCGTAACAGCGGGATTGAGGAGGTCCTCGAAGTATTCCTTCCACCGGCTGACAATATCCCCAGTCGAAGTCAACAGTTCCCCACCTCCACTGTAAACAGTGTTGGCAGGGTACTGCTTTCCCCTCCTGAGGCGCCGAACGGTTTGCCAGAATTTCTTCGGGGTCAACCGATAGTCCTCCTCCATGGCCTCCCCGAAATTTTCCCATACCCAAGTTTTTGCTTCCGCCACCACCCGGGCCGCAGCACGCTTAGCCTGCCGGTACCGGTCAGCTGCCTCAGGCGTCCCGCGAGCTAGCCAAGCTCGGTAAGACTCCTTCTTCAGCTTGACGGCATCCCTTACTTCCAGTGTCCACCACCGGGTTCGGGGATTGCTGCCACGACAGGCACCGGAAACCTTACGGCCACAGCTCCGAACAGCCGTGTCAACAATGGAGGTGGAGAACATGGTCCATTCAGACTCAATGTCTCCAGCCTCCCTTGGGATCTGGTCAAAGCTCTCTCGGAGGTGAGAGTTGGAAACCCCTCTGACAGAGGGTTCCGCTAGACGTTCCCAACAAACCCTCACAACACGTTTGGGCCTGCCAAGTCTGTCCAGCTTCCTCCTCCGCCAGCGGATCCAACTCACCACCAGGTGGTGATCAGTGGACAGCTCAGCCCCTCTCTTCACCCGAGTGTCCAAGACATACGGTCGAAGGTCAGATGACACGACCACAAAGTCGATCATTGACCTCCGACCTCGGGTGTCCTCGTGCCACGTGCACTGATGGACACCCTTATGCTTGAACATGGTGTTCGTTATGGACAAACCGTGACTAGCATAGAAGTCCAATAACAGAGCACCACTCGGGTTCAGATCGGGGAGGCCGTTCCTCCCAATCACGCCCCTCCAGGTAACACTGTCGTTACCCACGTGGGCGTTGAAGTCCCCCAGTAGAACGATGGAGTCCCCAGTCGGAGCACTTTCCAGTACCCTTCCTACGGACTCCAAGAAGGTCGGGTACTCTGCACTGCCATTCGGCCCATAAGCCGAAATGACAGTGAGGCACCTGTCCCCGACCCGAAGGCGCAGGGCAGCGACCCTTTCGTTCACCGGGGAAAACTCCAACACCTGACGGCTAAGCTGGGGGGCTATAAGCAAACCCACCCCAGCCCGCCGCCTCTCACCGCAGGCAACTCCAGAGTAGAAGAGAGTCCAGCCTCACTCAAGGAGTTGGGTTCCAGAGCCCAGACTGTGCGTGGAGGTGAGCCCGACTATCTCTAGCCGCTCGACCTCCCGCACAAGCTCAGGCTCCTTCCCCCCCAGTGAGGTGACATTCCATGTCCCCAGAACCAGATTCAGAGTCCGGGGATTGGGTCGCCGGGGCCCCCGCCCACGACTGCCACCCAAAACACAAAGCATCCGCCCCTTTTGAACCCTCCCACGGGGGATGGGCCTACGGGAAAGCGGGCCCACGTCGCTCGTTCGGGCTGTGCCCGGGCGGGTCCCGTGAGCGGAGGCCCGACCACCAGGCGCTCGCCTACCAACCTCAACCCCAGGCCTGGCTCCAGGGTGGGGTCCCGGTGACGCCAATCCGGGCGACGTAAGCTTCCTTGATTTTTTGACATTCATTCGGGGTTTTCGAATCGCTCTTTGTCTGACCTGTCACCTAGGACCTGTTTGCCCTGGGAGACCCTACCAGGGGCAAATAAGCCCCAGACAACATAGCTCCTAGGATCATCCCGGTGCTCAAACCCCTCCACCACGATAAGGTGGCGATTCAAGGAGGGGATTACAGACACAGTCACATAAAATTAAGAGTAAATTAAAAGTTATCATACCTGGCGATGACTACACACAAAACACGGATGCTCTGTGCGGGAAGGAATGAATGCACGGCTTCCCCGTGTATGTGTCTCTCCTCCCTTTATATCCAGTCTGTTGTCTGATGTTTTGCCGAGGTCAGGTCAGGACTTTGGACCTCCGTTTGGGAAGGTGGTCATGGGATTACAAGAGAGCCTTGGAGTTTTTATTTCAGAGTTATGAAAACTATATCCAACACGAATCTAACCATCATAAGACGTTTCTTATGTGTCAGCTCATAATTAGACAAGCAGAATAATATAAAACATGACAGGGGAACGAGTGTTGGCCATGAGACTTCAGTGTCCATAGGATTTTAACATTCAAACAACATTAAATGTCCAGAACCAGCACAGTGCTGCTGTGTAATGAAATTATTTCCATCAGGTTTATATTGGTTTCACTCCTGAACATCAACACAAATGTTATATGTCTGAGTTTTCCTAAAATCCTATAGAAATATGTCTAAAAGGAAATTATAACCATTTATTGAATTTAACACAATGCCCTTTAGACAGAGATGAGCCCTCACAAGGGGAACAGATTGCTTATCATCAGGGTTCTTGTTGTTGTGCACAAAAACAATCAATGTGGCCCCAAGGCATCTGAGTTGCAATATTTGGGGGGACAGCATCCCAAAAAAAATCCACTCTAGCATTTTAAAAACATAAAGTACGACGAAAGTGGGCTCCAGAATTACTGGCACCCTAACTAGCAATACACAAACAATACAAAAAATGATTGAATGAATGAATTGAAAAATGAATATGAACAATATAACTATCGGTTATATTATATTATATATAATATATCGGTTATATATATATTATATATAAGAGAATGACCCTGCAGGGGCTGTAGGGTTTGGAAAACCAAACACAACAGAGATGGGGATGTCTCAAGGTCAAAGGAACCCTGACCACTGGGCCCAAAAAGGACTGCAAAGAAATTCCAGATAGAGAGTAGTAACAGAACCAAAAACAACCCTTTAAAAAACAAGGGCAAGACTCTGATAAATATATTAGAATTAATATATATATTAGGTTTGCTCTTTAAAGACCGTAATGCAAATATCTCTCCTAATAAGCCTGAACACAAGGAACTGCAGTGTAACAGGGGACCCACAAAAGCTGAACTGCTGAGGGAAATAGAGACCCCTAGACAAAATGTTGCAAAGCACTGGAGGCTGCCATAGATCGTAACGAGTGTGCACTGAAAACCCCTACCAACCTAAACCCCAGAGAGCAGATCCCCACAGGATACTACACAGGAGTTCAACCCTTTCCCAGGAAAATAAATCCCTCAGGGCTGCACCCCTGACACAAACGAATAAAAAGAAAACTGCAGGGTCTTAAAGTGTCTTGTCTAAGTTCAGTCGGAGCTCAGTGAAATATCGGGGCAGAGGGAGTCCATGGAAAACCAAACCGCGGTCACGAATACACCATGTAAAATAATACCCCTCTCCTTTTTTGGAGCTCTAACGTATTCTGAAAAGAAATCTAAGCGGGCGTAGAACAAATTCAATTCTTTTCTCCCAGTTCTGGGATATCACCCACTCTGAACTACACCAGGAAATAGGGTGACTAATCAGACGCAGAACAAAATACAATTCTTTTCAGAAAGTTCTGCAATGCCATTTTATACCTTACTGGCTTGAGTGCTTAACAAGTGACCGTGAGGCACAGACTGACGGAGCCGCAGAGCTTAAATACCCGAGTCTCGGGGCGGAGCAAGTAATGAGAACAGGGATCACCGGCTGCTAATGAACAAATCAACGCACCAGCAACCTCATGTAATAACTTGCAGCTTACAGACCCAGAACCATGACAGTCCCAACAAGTGTAAAATACTGCATTAGAGTTTTAATGGAAACAACCAAAATCATAACATTCATTTCATACAAAATAAATTTCTACAAAATCTAGGTTTCATAATAATTGGCACCCTTCATTTAGTACTTGGTGCAACCGCCTCTGCCCAAGATAACAGCATGGAGTCTTTACCTGTCATTTTTGACAAGGATAAGGCAAACATTTGAGGCGATTTTGGACCATTCCCCTGAGCAGATCCTTCAAGATCCTTCACATTCTTGGGTTTACATTTATCAACGACCATCTTCCACTCTGCCCACAGGTTTTCAATAGGATTGAGGGCTGGTGACTGATATGGCCATTGCAGAACATTGATTTTGTTGTTTTGTTGGAAAGTCCACCTATGGCCAAGTCCCAGCCAGCTGTCTGGCGAAGGCGACCAGATTGTCAGACAAAAGATTCTGATACTTGGTAGAATTCATGATGCCATTAATCTTCACCAGTGACCCTGAACCTCTTGAATTAAAACAGCCCCAAAACATGACTGACCCACCATCATATCTCACTGTGGGTATGAGGTGCTTTTCCTCATACGCATCTGTTTTGACGTCTCATCGGACCAAAGCACCTTTTTCCAGTCATAATTTAAATGACATCTGGCAAACTTGAAGTGCTTGCTTTTGTGTCTTCTGGTCAGAAAATACTTTTTTCCTGGCTCCCCTTCCAAAGGACCTGTGATTGTGGAGGTGGCGCCTGATGGAGCTTTTGAAACCTGGTGACCCCAAGATGCCACTTAGGCCTGCATTTCCCTCACAGTGATTCTTGGGGATTTTTTTGCTTCCCTCACCATCCTCGTCAGTATCCTGGGGGGAAAATGCAGTTGCATCATCTACCCTTGAGGTTTTCAACAGTTCCATATCTTTGGAAGTTTTAAATAACTGCCCTGACAGTGCTCAGAGCCATATTCAATCGTTTATGAGTCTTCTTGTAGCCATTACCAGTTTTATGAAGGTCTATGACTATCTGTGTCTTTTAAACTGACAGTTGTTTTGTTTTCTTCATGGTGCTGGATGACAAAGGGATGCTGACAAAGGGATGTTTGTAACATCAATTTCATTCTGTCGTGAAACAGGAAGTGATGTAATGGCTCAATATAGTTCCTTAACACTTAGATAAAACTTAAATAAGAGGAATTTAATGCCTGGATTAATTTTGGTTGATGTTATCTACAGTTATCTTCAAGGGTGCCATTAATTGTGAAATCTTGATTTAGAGTGAATAGATTTTTAATTAAATTCGTAAATGACTTTGGCCAGTACCAATGGAACATTAATATCGTACAGTATTTCTCACATGCCATTATTTAGAGTTTTTAGAAATATTTTTTTTTAATTTTCTAAATTATTTTTTGTGAATTTGCAGTCAGGGGTGCCAGTAATTTTTGAGCTTGCTGTACATGAATATAATGTTGTGGATTTTCTTAAACAAATTGAGATTTCCCCATCCTCAAGCAATTGGAGAGACAGATTCTTGAAAAAGGAAAAATTAGGCTTTATTGTGTTATGTTGAAAAATGTAAAGCCGAGTTCCTCTTGCGCAAGAGGAACCGGTCCCAAGACGAACCACAGAACCGCCCGATGAACTGCAAGATGAACTCCCCAGCAGAAATCCCGATAGAACTGAAAATCTTCTGACGTGCACCCCATTTTATATCGAAAATATGGTCCCTCCCCTTTTCATTCTCGCTCTACAATTGGATAGGTAACCTGAGATTGCAATTAGGTAATCCTTCAGGGATTTGATACGTCACACAGTGGAAATTTACAGCCAGCAAGAGATGCATGCACATTACAGTGGACACATACTGTCACACCCAGATGAAAAATATACAGAGATCAGAGATACAAAGAAAATACAGCCGAAAGAAAGTGGATGAATTCGCTGCATATCTAATTAAAAAGAAATAATTCAATTGAGTATGTTTTCAGTTGCAAATAATGTTTTTACTGAACAAATATTGATCAAAGCTACAGAAATCAAATACATCCTCTGATTATGTTTTTTGAATCAAGAAAACAGAAGCCTGCTAAAAGCTACAAAAGCCTGCTGCATATGTGAGCTGCTCATGCAAGTGTGAACTGAATTGCTTGTATATGTGTGTCTGTCTGTGTGTGAACTACTTGTATGTATATTTGTGCGTGTTTGCACTGCAGTAAGTGAACTACTTGTATGTATGTCTGTTATGTGTGTGTGTTTTTGCTGCCTACATTATATGGTTATTGATTATGAGTATGAGCAATGAATGAATAATGATTAAAAATATATATAATCAATAATGCTGAATTAATATACTCAGCAACAAAAGTTTCTGTGACACCAATATTGTTAATTATTTTTCATAACGCAATTATGAAATTGTCATACATGGTGATATCAGACTGAAACAGTACACGTAAACACAACATTGAAATGTAAATCATGAAAATGCGAGAAAATGACTTTGCACGTGAAAATGTGCGTAAATCATGCTTGTGGATGGCAATAAAAGAGGAGAATTTTTGGAACGTTCACATTGTGCCTGATGAACGACGGAAGCATCACTTATCGAAAACACAGCCATTTCGGATCAGGAACTCTACCCTCTAAATGGCAAGACTGTCTGAAAATGATCGGTGGAGGGCCATTGGGATGATTGAATCCGGAACCTCGCAGAGGGAAGTTGCTCATCGCCTGAATGTCCACCGAAACACCATTTGGAACTTATGGCAGCGTCATCAGCAGACAAGACATGTCAGAGACCGTCCTCGCAGCGGCCGTTCACGAGTAACCACTCCCAGACAGGACAACTGGATTCGAACAACCCATCTCCGAAATCGATTCCAACCTGCAACCATAACTGCGAGAACGATACCTGGTTTGAGGCGACTGTCTGCACAGACAATCCGTCGCCGTCTCCGTCATTTTGGCATTGTCCCACGTCGGCCAGCAAGACGTCCAATACTCACAGTACAACACCGACGACTGCGTCTACAGTGGGCACAACAACATCGACGGTGGATCCAACGTCAGTGGGATCTTGTACTCTTCACTGATGAATCAAGATTCATGCTTAACCGATGTGATGGTCGTTTACGTGTATACCGTCGACGTGGAGAACGTTATGCCAACAACTGTGTTCAGGAATTTGATCGTTTTGGAGGTGGTAGTGTCATGATTTGGGGAGGGATCACGGCTAGAAACAGAACAGATTTGCTTGTTATTGATGGAAATCTGAAAGGTCAAAGATATCGCGATGAAGTGCTACGGCCATTGGTGGTACCGTTTTTGATGCAACATGGTCCCGGAATAACGCTGCAACATGATAACGCCAGACCACACGTTGCAAGGATTGTACAGCAGTATCTGATGCAACAACATGTCAATGTCCTGCCATGGCCAGCCAGATCCCCAGACATGTCCCCAATCGAGCATCTTTGGGACGAGATGGATCGACGTTTGCGGCGGTTGGATAACCCGCCAGCTACACTCCAGGAATTGCGACAACGTCTACGTCAGATTTGGAATGACATCCCACAGCAATTTCTGGCACATCTGATTCGGTCCATGCGCCGGAGATGCGTTGCTTGCATCATGGCACGAGGAAGTCACACCCGGTATTGAAGTGTGAAAGTCACAATTGGTTAGACGTCAGACAAGTGCTTCATGACGCATGAAAATGACATTTTTCGTTTTGAGTGACGTTGGCACTGAAAAGTCAGTGTTTCTCCTGTTAAATAAACATATTGATTGCATTGAGATCTTTGCGTGTCATCTATAACATACACATAAATGGTGTCACAGAAACTTTTGTTGCTGAGTATATCTTCAACAATAACACCCTTCAATCATGTTCTGTATGCTTGAGCTGTTTCCTGGAGGAATGAGTGCATTTATCCAGCCCTACCCATGAATTACCAGATTTGTTTATGAGGTCATTCTGATAAAATGAACAGAAATACACTGCATTGCTGGAAGTATACGCACTCATGTTTGTCTTTAGTTAATTTTAATGCTTTGGGTTGGGCCCCTGGCATGTTAAGCCAATGAAGGAAAATCTTGATGCTCGAGCGAACAAAGACAATCCAGACGAGTGGCTCCAGAACCAGTGACAATCCAGAACCAGAGTCTACTAACCAATGAAGTGCTTTTCTGTAAATACAGATATTTGCCTGATTGTTGACACTTCTGCTCAAAAAAACTTGTTAAATATTCATGATTTTAGCGTCATCAGAGGGTGCTACACACAGCTAACCCATTTCCCACTAAATGCTAGATAGTAGACTCCAGTTCTCACTGGTTTGATTCTGCGCAGTAATTAAAACTCACCCGGACCTGTTACAGACTCGCCTGGAGGAGTACCCAGGTTTGTTTTGACCCCAAACACAGTTAGGAGGGTTACTGGGATTAGTTGCACAGATGGTTAGGAATTGGTAGCCAGGTACATATCTTGCTCATTAACCTCAATTTTTTATATCGATGGTGTAATGTGAATAGAGGCCACTAGATGGCAGCATTTACCTTTTTTTTGTCAAGCACAGACTGGAATTATGTTTAGACATGTCCTGGACATGTCTGGTGCAAGTCCAAGAAAATAAAAAAAAAGAGGTCTAAATGTGGGTGGGGTCTGCAAAAGAGTATATAAATGGGAGAATTGAGAAAGTAAAGTAGTAGGAGAAATTGCAAGAAGGATACGTGTGACCAGACCTGTCGTTTCTGTTCAAGACCTGCAAAGTTTCTTTTGTGGATTTTTGCTTGTATTTGAGCATTTTTCCTTATCCAGGACATCGCCAAGCCACCCCAACAAAAGGGACTGTAAATATTTCTGTTTTTTTTTTAGATTCAATCTTGGTCTTAGTTGTTAGTTAGTTGTTATTGTCTTTGTCTGTTTAATTAAATGTGTTTGAGTTTGTTTAACTGTGTCTGTCATCCCTTGCTGTTGTAGTTGTGAAAATGTAATAACAAATTGGGGCCATAACAAATTGGGGGCTCAAGGTCCGGGGTAGACCATTGTGTGAGTAATTTATTGAAAATCTAACATTTCAAATTGTGAAATTGTTTTTGTGAATTTTCCTAGATATATATTGACAACAGCAATGGATGATTTCTTGGCATCACCAACCGTAGGGGTTTTGAAGTCTTTTAAAAAGACAGAACTGCTAGAAATTTGCAGACAGTTAGAGCTGACAGAGGTAAAACCAGCCATGCGAAAAGCAAGACTGGCTAGAGAGATAGTTGAATATTACATTGATGAAAATGTGTTTGCACCAGGAGATCTGGAACAGTTTCCAGTGGAAAATCCAAATATAGAAATGGAACTTAAATTAAAAATGCTAGAGATTGAGAGGGAAGAAAAAGAAAAACAAAGGCAGTTTGAGTTAGAAAAATTAGCAAGAGAAGAGAAAAAAGAAAGTGAGGAAAAAGAGAGAGAAAGAGAATTTGAGAGAGAGAAAGAGGAAAGAGCAGAAAGAGAGAGACAGAGACAGAGAGATTTTGAATTAGAGAAATTTGATAGAGAGGAAAGACTCCAAATGGAGCTACTAAAAATAAAAATTCAAACTGAAAATAAATTTCGGGCTAGCCAGGAGGTAAAAATGGTGCCTCCATTTTCGGAAAAGGATGTTGACAACTATTTCCAGTGTTTTGAAAAGGTAGCAAAGAGTTGCCAGTGGCCAAAGGAACACTGGCCTCTGATGTTGCAAACTGTCCTCAAGGGTAAAGCTCAACAAGCCTATTCGGCTTTGTCTGCCGATGATTCCTCTGATTATGAGGTTCTCAAAAAGGTTATTTTGAGAGCTTATGAGTTGGTTCCAGAGGCTTACCGACAGAAATTCAGAGGTCTGAAGAAATCTGAAAATCAGACTTATGTGGAATTTGCTAATGAGAAGAAGGTTTGCTTTGAGCGCTGGTGTACTTCTATGGAGGTCAAGGATGATTTCAACTCACTAAAAGAGATGGTGTTAGTTGAAGAATTCAAGAACTGTGTTAAGGATGATGTTAAGACCTACCTTAATGAGAAGCAAGCGCTGAATTTGCAATCAGCTGCCAAATTTGCAGATGAATATGTTCTCACACAAGTCCAAATTTCAGTCTAGCAGTAACAATAGATGGTCCCAATTTCAGAAAAAGAGTTACGGTGATACCCAAGATTCCTCACCCAAAGACAAAGACAAATCTGGTGATGGTGCTCAGAAATCCAGTAACAGGTCTGATCAAAGTGTGAAAGCTGACAGTGACAAAAGTGGTTTATTTTGCAGTTATTGCAAGAAATCTGGTCATGTTACAACTAACTGTTGGTTCCTAAAAGCTAAGAAAGAAAAGGAAAAGGATACCAAACCAAATGCCTTTGTGAAAACAAGGTTAGAAACCCCTGTAGTAGATAACCAATCTGCTAAATTGCCTGCTTCTTGTGGGGCTAAAAAGCCTGATACAGCTGACTTTGTGAGGGAGGAATTTCTTCCATTTGTGTCAGAGGGATTTGTGGCTCTGAATGAGCATACTACTCCTGTCCCCATATATATCCTAAGGGATACCGGAGCTTCTCAGGCACTTTTGTTGATGGACTCCTTGGAGTTACGTGATGAGACCGCTTCAGGGGATTTCATACTTGTACAAGGTATTGAAGGGAGGACTGTATCTGTACCCCTGCGCTCTATATTCTTGAAGTCAGATTTAGTTACAGGACAGGTAAAGGTGGGACTTATGTCAAGTCTACCTATAAAGGGTGTTTCTCTGTTGCTAGGCAATGACCTGGCTGGGGGCAAAGTAGTTCCCCCTGTACATCTTACTTCACAGCCGAGCACTGAAGATGGGGATGAGGACCCATCTCTGTATCCTTCTTGCGCAGTGACTCGTGCCATGGCCAAGAAGGCTAAAGAAGAAGATGTTGTGGTGCCGTCCAGCACATTGAATAGCCAGGACTCAGGTGGTTCGCCTCATGACTCTGATTGGCCTACTATGGTTTCTCCGTTAGAGGACTTATCAGATACTTTTATCAGTTCTCTATTCAGCCAGCCGGAAGGGTCTGGTGATTCTGATGTGTCTGGAGACTTGTCTCTCTCCAGAAAGCGGTTGATTGAGGAGCAAACTAATGATCCTGAAATTTGTGAACTAAAGAGGAGAACCCTTCCCGATAAAGAAATAGATGCAGTTCCAGTTGGGTATTATCTCAAGGATGGTGTGTTGATGCGGAAGTGGCGCCCTCCTGATATCCCTGCCAATGCAGATTGGGCAGTGGTCAGGCAAATTGCTGTTCCAAAGATCTACAGGAATGAGATCTTAACAATGGCTCATAGTTTACCTTTAGGAGGTCATCTTGGTGTTAACAAGACTGTTGATAAAATCATGAGACACTTCTTTTGGCCTGGGCTTCGGAAAGACGTCTCCAACTTTTGCAAAACCTGTCACACTTGTCAAGTAGTTGGAAAACACCAGTTAGACCCACCTGTAGCACCATTACAGCCTATCCCAGCATTTGGGGAGCCGTTCTCTAAGGTAATTGTTGATTGTGTTGGTCCATTACCCAAGACTAGATCTGGAAATCAGTACTTGTTGACAATCATGTGTGCATCTACCAGATTCCCTGAAGCCATACCTCTACGTAACATCAAGGCAACTGCAATCTCAAAGGCTTTGATAAAGTTATTCACGTTGTTTGGCCTTCCCAGAGAAATTCAGTCAGATCAAGGTAGCAATTTCACTTCCGGATTGTTTCAGCAGGTTGTGTATGAACTAGGTGCAAAGCAGATTCTTTCTAGTGCCTATCATCCAGAAAGTCAGGGTGCCTTAGAGCAGTTTCATTCCACTCTCAAGACAATGATGAGGACTTATTGTTATGACCATGAGAAAGACTGGGATGAGGGTGTTCATTTGCTGTTGTTTGCAGCTAGAGAAGCAGTGCAGGAGTCTACTGGATTCAGTCCATTTGAGCTAGTGTTTGGTCATGAAGTGAGAGGACCTTTGCTATTATTGAGTGAACATTGGCAAGAGAAAGAGCCGCATATCAGTCTGTTAGACTATGTTGGCAAGTTCAAGGAAAGATTGCGTGCAGCTTGTGACCTTGCCAAAGAGAACTTGAAATCAAGTCAGGGAAAAATGAAGACTTGGTATGATCATAAGGCTAGAAGCCATGAGTTTAAACCAGGCGACAAGGTCCTTGTGTTGTTTCCCTTGCAGTCAAATCCATTGCAGGCTAGATTTCATGGTCCTTATGAAATTCTGACAAAGCTCAATGATCTCAATTACATTGTGAAGACTCCAGATAGGAGAAAGCCAAAACAATTGTGTCACATTAACATGCTGAAGCCTTATCATGACAGAAATGCTAGGGTTGCAGCTGTCACTTTAGATTCTCCTATGGCCGAGATTTGTGAAGATGAGGGGGAGTTTCAAGATGATGAACCTAGAAAAAGCTGAAGTTCTTTCATGTAAATTGTCAAATTCTGAAGTGTTGCAAAATCTTGATGTAAAACTCCAGCACTTAGAACCCTCACAGAAAGATCAGTTTGAGAGGTTGATCAAGAAATATGAGAATCTGTTTCCTGATGTTCCAAAAAGAGTTTCTATAGCCTCTCATGATGTAGATGTTGGTGATGCCAAACCAATAAAACAGCATCCGTACCAGATGAATCCTGAAAAGAGAAAGATTGCTGAGAAAGAGGTTGAGTACATTTTAGAACATGGTATTATCAGACCCTCCAACTCAGATTGGAGTTCACCCTGTGTGTTAGTTCCAAAACCTGATGGAAGTACTAGATTCTGTACAGATTATCGCAAAGTCAATGCTGTAACTAGAACTGATGTGTTTCCGATACCTAGGATTGATGATTGTATTGATAGAGTAGGGCAAGCAAAGTTTCTGACCAAGATTGATTTATTGAAAGGTTATTGGTGTGTGCCTTTAACTGAGAGGGCCAAGAGCATCTCTGCTTTTGCCACACTATCTGGATTGTACCAGTATGAAGTCCTACCCTTTGGCATGAAAAATGCCCCAGCCACGTTCCAAAGGATGATACAGTCTACAATCGCCGGATTGCCACACACGGGTGCGTACATCGACGACTTGATCACATGGAGTGACTCCTGGGAAGAACATCTGAAAGATGTCGAGACGTTGTTCCAGCGCCTGACCCAGGCTAACCTGACTGTTAACCTGAACAAGAGTGACTTTGGTTGTGCTACTGTCACCTATCTTGGCTACGTCATAGGCCAGGGTAAGGTGGCACCCATAAATGCTAAAGTCCAAGCTATCATGGACTTTCCAGTTCCTGACAACAAAAAAAGCTTTGCGCCGCTTCCTTGGAATGATCGGGTACTACCGCAAGTTCTGCAAGGACTTTGCTGAGATTGCTCTCAGTCGAACTAACCAACTGAAGAAAGGCGTAAAGTTCACCTGGGATGATACATGCCAGAGAGCCTTCGATCGCCTGAAGTCTCTGCTGTGTCACTTCCCCGTGCTCAAATCTCCTGATTTCAACAAACCGTTCTCCATCGCGGTCGATGCTAGCGACCAAGCTTGTGGATCTGTGCTCCTACAGAGAAGTGACTCTGATGACATTGAGCATCCCGTGGCATACTTCTCCAGGAAGTTCAATCGCCACCAAAGGAACTATTCCACAATAGAGAAGGAACTGTTGGCTCTGGTCCTTTCTTGACAACACTTTGAGGTTTATGTTTGTGCAGGACAAAAGCCAATGATTGTATACACAGACCACAATCCGTTAATGTTTTTGAGTAAGATGAAAAACAAGAATCGGAGATTGTTGAATTGGAGTTTGATTTTACAGGAGTTTGACTTGGAAATTAAGCATGTGAAGGGTACAGACAATGTAATTGCTGATTGCTTATCCCGTGTTTGAATATGTGTATATATCACGTTATGAGCATATTGTATTATATGTATATATGTATACACAAGTGTCTACTTAACCATTTTTTTTGTATTTAAAAGAAAAATTTTGCCTTTATAAGTCAAAATTTTTCCCTTTTGGAATGGAGGTGTAATGTGAATAGAGGCCACTAGATGGCAGCATTTACCTTTTTTTTGTTAAGCACAGACTGGAATTATGTTTAGACATGTCCTGGACATGTCTGGTGCAAGTCCAAGAAAATAAAAAAAAAGGGGTCTAAATGTGGGTGGGGTCTGCAAAAGAGTATATAAATGGGAGAATTGAGACAGTAAAGTAGTAGGAGAAATTGCAAGAAGAAGGATACATGTGACCAGACCTGTCATTTCAGTTCAAGACCTGTGAAATTTCTTTTGTGGATTTTTACGTGTTAGAGCATTTTCCCTTACCCAGGACATCACCAAGCCACCCCAACAAAAGGGACTGTAAATTTTTTTGTTCTTGTTATTATCCAATCTTGGTCAGTAGTTTAGATATTGTCTTTGTTCATTAAATGTGTTTGAGTTTTTAAAACTGTGTCTATCATCCCTTGCTGTTGCTGTTGCGTTGTAAATGTAATAACAAATTGGGGCCATAACAATGGTCATCGGTAATTTACCACTTTTCATGCAATGTTATGCTATTTTAAGTTTAGAGTTTGAAATATAATCCAGTATTTGCCATATTCTTGCAGAAGATGCATTTTTCTGGGCATGAACAGCTTTTCCTGACAGAACGGGATTTAAGAGTTAAACCCTCTGGGGTCAAGGTCATTTTTTCTGTTTTAGATTCGCCTGCCCTCCTTGTGTTATCATGACTTTCATAATCCAACCCTACAATCTGCAATCAATTTACATTCATGATTTTTTTTCGGGACAACCTAGGCTAACAGAATATGTATGATGTATTAAACTCAAGTGAATTAATAAATATTTGCATGAAAATAAATATAAAAGAAAAACAAAACTGAATGTCAGAATTTTTTCTTGTAGAATTATTCAATGTACCGTGTGTGTTGATGCCAAGGACAGTAATCAGCATGTATCAGCACTTAGTTCAGAAAAAGTAACAGCCTTTGAAATTTTGGGAAGGCCATCGCGGTTGGAACAAAAACGAGCACACAGGGGTCCCCCAGGACTGAATTTACAAACCACAGATCAAGAGAGATTCGGGATAGAAGGATGGTCTCAAAGTCATTACTCCATAATATTCGCCAAAGTATTAAATGGGAAGGTGCCAATAATTGTGGCACATGAAGTTTCTTTAAAAGCAATTATTTCTTGATGAGAGATTAGTTTATCAAAATAAATGTAATTCAGTTAAAGCTTGGATTTTTCCCCCCCTCTTTTTCCGAGTGAATTTAAGCTAACTCTCCAAAAGGTGAATGTTTTTTTATCACCCTTTACGCTCAATCTTTGCCAAGGGTGCCAAATATTCTGTTCGGAACCGTTTGTGGTTTGTTGCGATGGATGCAGAATATATTTTGTGGCCTGGACAGAGCCCTGACTCTCGAGCCAAACCGAATTGTCTGGGATCACTGCCAAATTGTCACTTTTCTGATAATAATCAAGGCACAACCCTGCTGCAGTTTTCCTGTGGGCCCTGGAAAGCTCTCCTAGAAAGGCAGAGGCAGTTACAGTAGTGAGGGGCCCTGCTGCAGTTTTCCTTTGGGCCCTGGAAAGCTCTCCCAGAAGGACAGAGGCAGTTAGAGTAGTGGGGGCCCTGCTGCAGTTTTCCTGTGGGCCCTGGAAAGCTCTCCCAGAAGGACAGAGGCAGTTACAGTAGTGAGGGGCCCAGCTGCAGTTTTCCTGTGGGCCCTGGAAAGCTCTCCCAGAAGGGCAGAGGCAGTTAGAGTAGTGGGGGCCCTGCTGCAGTTTGCCTGCGGGCCCTGGAAAGCTCTCCCAGAAGGACAGAGGCAGTTAGAGTAGTGGGGGCCCTGCTGCAGTTTGCCTGCGGGCCCTGGAAAGCTCTCCCAGAAGGACAGAGGCAGTTACAGTAGCGGGGGGCTCTGCTGCAGTTTTCCCGTGGGCCCCGGAAAGCTTCAGTATCACCTTGTTGAAGATGTAAAGAGCTGGTCTGATGCTCAGAGTTTCTGTCGGCAGAATTACGCTCATTTAGCCACCCTGTCCAGAGGACAAGAAGCCCTTTTACTGCAGCCAGCGAGAGACGCCTGGATTGGGCTCAGAGGAGCATGGCATTGGTCTCTTGCAGACCTAGATCTCTGTCAGGAGGCTCAGAAGTCATCTTTGTTCTGGGCTACAGGGCAACCAAACAATTTTTTAGGACTTGACTACTGTACAGTAATGAGCAATAATGGATTTCATGATTATAATTGTGATAGCCGCTTCTATTTCATCTGCTCCAAAGGTCAGAATGCCAGTCTTTTTCAAATCTCATTACACAAACACCAATGAGGACCAATTCTGATACAACACTGCTTTGTACAAAACCCAAAACCAGTGAAGTTGGCACGTTATGTAAATCATAGATAAAAACAGAATACAATGATTTGCAAATCCTTTTCAACTTATATTCAATTGAATACACTGCAAAGACAAGATGTTTCATGTTCAAACTGAGAAACTTTTTTTTTTTTTTGCAAATAATCATTAACTTAGAATTTTAAGGCAGCAACACATTGCAAAAAAGTTGGCACAGGGGCCTTTTTACCACTGTGTTACATTACCTTTCCTTTTAACGACACTCAATAAACGTTTGGGAACTGAGGAGACCAATTTTTGAAGCTTTTCAGGTGGAACTCTTTCTCATTCTTGCTTGATGTACAGCTTAAGTTGTTCAACAGTCCGGGGTCTCCGTTGTCGTATTTTACGCTTCATAATGCGCCACACATTTTCAATGGGAGACAGGTCTGGACTACAGGCAGGCCAGTCTAGTACCCGCACTCTTACTATGGAGCCATGCTGTTGTAACATGTGCAGAATGTGGCTTGGCATTGTCTTGCTGAAATAAGCAGGGGCGTCCATAAAAAAGACGTTGCTTGGAAGGCAACATATGTTGCTCCAAAACCTGTATGTATCTTTCTGCATTAATGGTGCCTTCACATATGTGTAAGTTGCCCATGCCTTGGGCACTAATACACCCCCATACCATCACAGATGCTGGCTTTTGAACTTTGCGCCTATAACAGTCCGGATGGTTTTTTTCCTCTGGTCCGGAGGACACGACGTCCACAGTTTCCGAAAACAATTTGAAATGTGGACTCGTCAGACCACAGAACACTTTTCCTCTTTGCATCAGTCCATCTTAGATGAGCTTGGGCCCAGCAAAGCCGGTGGCGTTTCTGGGTGCTGTTGATAAATGGCTTTCGCTTTGCATTGTAGAGTTTTAACTTGCACTTGCAGATGTAGCGACGAACTTTAGTTACTGACAGTGGTTTTCTGAAGTGTTCCTGAGCCCATGTGGTGATGTCCTTTACACACTGATGTCGGTTTTTGATGCAGTACCGCCTGAGGGATCGAAGGTCACGGGCATTCAATGTTGGTTTTCGGCCTTGTCGCATTCGTGCAGTGATTTCTCCAGATTCTCTGAACCTTTTGACGATATTACGGACCGCAGATGATGAAATCCCTAAATTTTTTGTAATAGCTCATTGAGGAATGTTGTTTTTAAACTGTTCGACAATCAGCTCACACATTTGTTCACTAAGTGGTGACCCTCGCCCCATCCTTGTTTGTGAATGACTGAGCATTTCAGGGAAGCTGCTTTTATACCCAATCATGGCACCCACCTGTTCCCAATTAGCCCGTTCACCTGTGGGATGTTCCAAACAAGTGTTTGATGAGCATTCCTAAACTCTGTCTTTTTTGCCACTTGTGCCAGCTTTTTTGAAACATGTTGCAGGCATCAAATTCCAAATGAGGTAATATTTGCAAAAAATTACAAAGTTTACCTGTTCAAACATTAAGTAACTTGTCTTTGCAGTGTATTCAATTGAATATAAGTTGAAAAGGATTTGCAAATCATTGTATTCTGTTCTTAATTACTTTTATTTTTTTATTTTTATTTAACCCTTATTTAACCAGGGAAGTCCCATTGAGATTGAAATCTCTTTTTCAAGGGAGCCCTGGGGGAAGAGGTGGGGAGGGACAGAGGAATTGCACAGCCAATTAGATCAATTACGATTTACACAACGTGCCAACTTCAGTGGTTTTGTACTTCTTTAGGGCAGAATCCGAGTCGGAATGATCCTGGAGAAACGCTCTTCCATTTTGTTTTTACTCTGGAACAAGCAAAATGACAATAAAGATGTTTCAGTTAGAGAGTGAAGTGGCTTCAGTGAAGAGCTGCAACTAGCAGATACAGAATATGTTTGTGACGCTGTCCTACAATATGACAGAAATGGCCTTTTCACACATTGAACCTACTGGAGGTAAAACTTAAGTGAAAAGACAGCGTTAAAGGGGTTAAATGAAACGTAATTCCAACTGCTGAGATGTTTTTAAAACTAGAATGAAACCGTACAGACCCAAGCACATAAACATGTGTCCTACTGCGCGTATCTGCTAAATGTCTTTGAGTGAGTGACAGTGAATGTAGTGGGTGAATGAATGAATAGGTTTATTTATTTATTTATTTTTTTAGAGTTTATTTATTTATTTCTCTAAAAATACAGAGACCCCTTCAGGGGTATGTGTGAAATATATTGACACTATAAAAAATATAAAAAGGCAAACAGGGCAGCTAGCCTAGCACACACACATTTCACCAACACATCAGAGGTAATGCACTGGCACTGGGTAATGCGTGTACATATCAACCTAATATCAAAATAGCAGAATAGAGTATAAAGTTATTCCAAATGGAGCAACACTTCTACGTTACTATTCGTTTAGCCGTCTTACTCTTTGACAAGATCAGCAAACTAATAACTACTCCAACACTAGATAGCATTTACAGTCCTATAATAACAGAAACCACGCTGACTGACATCCCAGGCCAGCCTGAGTTCTTTCTATATTTATATAGATTACATGCAAATACATATTGTAACGGATAACCTATTGGCTGTGGGAAATACGAGGGATTAGTTTGAGTGCCACAACATTCTCCGAATCACGCTGGTAGATTGGAGCACAACTATTATTGATAGTATTAATGTTTTTATTAAGAATACACTCATCTAGTGATTTCCCTGGCTGTCTGATTGGGGTGAGGGGGTGTGACCATGTGATGTTTTCACCTGCGTGAGCTTGATTGCTGACGTGGCGGAAGTGCGATAGAGAGACCCTTTTGAAACACCAGCGGGAGCGAGGAGCAGGGAGAAGTGTGACCCTCGAAATGGCGTACGTTACCTCCATTCGGTCCCTATAACTAGACCCCAGGGAAATTTGAAGAAAAACTGAACTAAACTGATGACTGGGAGCTGTTCGTCCGGCGTCGGACTTTGCCTGTCGCTTCCGCCGTACGCTGACAGCCAGACGGGGAAGCGGTCCTCAACCAGCCACGGGCAGTGCTACCACCTGCGGAGCCTGTGGGGAGGTAAGGTCACACCTCCCAAGAGCCTCAGTCAGGACGACAGCCAGTTTATTGACCAGCCAGCTGGTCCTAGCTATTACCACTGCTGTGGGGAAAGGAGCGCTTTTCATTTTCCCTAGACGACGAGGTTCAGTAAATTCCCCCACATGTGGGTTTGGTAATAATATCTACTTATCAGAAACTGGACATTATTATGGCAACAAATTTAGCTAAATTTCACAATTGTTTGAACAGTGTTTGACAATTGTTTGAACATTGAACAGCTGCTGGAATTTCAAAGCACTAGGTCTGGTGTAATAATACCTTTTTATACACTGCCCGGCCAAAAAAATAGTCGCACACTCAATTATTTAGTTGGAACCCCTGTAGCTTTGATTACAGTGCATATTCGTCTCGTCATTGTTTTTACAACTATATGCAATGCCAGAACATTTATTTTCGATCAGAAATGCCATAATTTTTGGCCGAGATCTTGTCTTCTCGACATAATGGTTGGACCACTCGGTGGTCTTTCTTGAGCACGTCCCAATAACTTTTAATGTGTTTAAGGTCAGGACTTTGTGGTGGCAAATTTGTTTGTGAAAATGATTCCTCATACTTGTTTTTGTCATTCATGGTTTTCTTTGCTAAATACAGGCCAATAACTTGCCTGTTCTGAAATACTGTAACATCTTTTCCACTATCAAGGGATGTGTCTTCTGACATGATTTTTTAAGAAATGAGTAGCGATGCGCTTCATCAGTCAGGGTAAAAAAGATTATTGCCAGCTGAAACATATTAATAACCGCAATAATGATCCAATTATAGAATTTGTTCATTTATTTCCAAATGGTGACTTTTTTTTTGGCCGGGCAGTGTATATGAAACCCTCAGTGGCAAGAAGGCACTACAGGTCATGACATAGTGATACTCATCTCCCGAGACCCCCGGGCCACATTTTCTGCAGTGCCCACTTTCAGGGTTCTCTTGTTGGAACCTTCTTTCTGTAACTGGCAATCAGTAGTTACCACATCGAAACTGACATAGTTCAATGCGCTCGGTAGCACTACGTAAGGACATGTAATTCTCATATTCATGGACAAATTTAAAAAGTCAATAATTCAAACAAAGACTATGGTTAGTAACATCACTTCTCCAGTTCTGTTCGCTGATATCTCTCAGTCTCTGCTGCACCAAATTCTTTACAAAGCTCTTATCATGGTAGCTTTCCTGCTCAAGCCATATATATGAAAGTCCACAAGTATCCAGTATACTTCTAATCTTTTTTATCCACTTTGATTGGAAATAGTTCTGTAGGCTAAGCCTGTATAACAGGTCATACACCAACTTAGATAGCCTCGAAGACTTTCCTTCTGAGACTCTTATCCAATAGCCCACCATTCTTACATCTACAGTATTACAAAGTGCGAGTTTCCCAGCCTCACCATAAACCATAAAACTTGGTGTTGATTTCCATAGTTTGAGCAATTTCATCAAATATCCCTCATAAAATACTTCAATATGGTTTAAGTTATAAAACCCCAGACTTCACACCCATACAACAGTATAGGAACTATCATTCTATGAAAAAGTTCCCACTGTATATCAGTAGGTAAGGACAGCCTTCTGGCCTTTGTGTCAAGCTCCATAAATTACAGTATTCATACATGGCATTAAATGCCAAATGGAGTTCTTTTGCAGATTCTGCCAAAATAACTATCGTCTGCATATAACAGTACAAACATCTTTACGAAGTATTCCACATCGTCGTCACTCAATATACGGTTAATCTCATTTTTAAAGAAATCAAGCCCATTGTATTTTCTACTTACACAGTTCAAAATCATTTAGGTAAACTGCAAATAAAAGCGGAGATGAATTTTCTCCTTGCCGCACACCGATATTACAGCTAAAGAAATCGGAGAGTCTACCTCCTTATTTAACACACGATTTAGCATTATCATATAAATTATAGATCACTCGCATGACAATACCATTAACATCGTACCTAATCAATTTCAGCCACAATGACGACCTGTTGACTGAATCGAAGGCCTTTTTGTAATCCAGAAAGGCACAGTAAATTTGTTTCTTATTGAATAGGTAGAGCTCTATAAGGGAGCTGAAAACAAAAATATGGTCCACAGTACTATGGCCGTCTCTAAAGCCAGCTTGCTTATCCCCCAATACTCCAGCTCCCTCCAGGTCTAATGAAAGGCGTCTACTAATACAGGCATTGAACATTTTACCAATGCAGCTGAATGCAGTAATGCCATGATAATTATCTGGATCATCAGGTGCCCCTTTATTTTTGTAGATTGGTTGAATTAGACCAATGCACCAGCTTGTGGCCACAATACCCGATTTAAGTGCCGTATTGAATAACTCGACTAAAATTGCCATGACCTCTTGTGGGCAATGTTTCAAGTGTTCATTTATGCTATTGTGAATACCACAGGCTTTATTATTTTTCAGGCTTCTTATGACTAGGATGAGTTCAGGAAGGGAAAACTATTTATTTAGTTCCTCATTGACCTGATGTCCAACAATCCTTGTGTCAAATTCAAGTTCTGTGAGGTTTCGTTCAGGAACCAGTTGCGAGAATTCAGGATTGCAGGGAAAGTGATTTTATTGAGCTAGGGGGGAAACCCCCGCAGGGCAGAAGGCAAAGGTACAAAGTCCACAATCCAAAAATCGCAATCCAGTGGGGCAGAATCAGAATCCAAAACCAGGGCAGCAATCGCAGTACTCGTAGTCAGGCAGAACAGGCTCGGTACACAGGCAGAGGATTGTCAGAGAAGCAAAATCAAAATCCAGTGGGTGTAATCCAAACTGATACCAGGGCAGCAAACACAAAACTCGTGGTTGGGCAGAAAAGGGTTCAAAAACACAGATGCAACAATAATCTAAAAAGCAGAGCCAAGAATCGTAAGTCGGACGGTCCAGTCAAAAGAGAAACACTATGAGTACGAGGCGAAGACGATAGCAGCACAGGTAAACAAGAGAAACGTTCTGACAAGGAAGTGCTGTGAAAAGACTCCTAATATTCACTCACGGGAGGTCACATTTTTAACAAGACACAAGTGCAAGAAGTCAGACTGATTACAAAGGAGGGAACATGAGGGAGAACCTAATCACATGAAATAGGCAACTGCCAAAACGTGGACAGGGATCACGAGACAATCCTATCGACAGAACAACAGATCCGGTTTGGGATTTCTACGTGCACAGAGTGAGTAGCAGGACAGTAATTAGAAAGGTGCAGAGAATCTGCTGGAAACACAGCGAAGTAAATTGAGTGAAGGCAAGAGGCGGAGACTAGAACAGGGCGAGTGCTGAGAGATCATTAGTCAATTAGCAGAGTGCAGCTATACAATCCCTTAGTGCTCGTTAGTAAGTTGGTATTATATGCAATGTTAGTTTGGGTTAGTAACTTAACAAAAACAACAAACTGTTAGTCTGGATTAGTAATATAGAAAAAGCAAGGTGAAGGAAGTAAACGAGATTGGAAGGAATGGTTGAAATCCAGAAACCATTAAATCACCCGAAAGAGTGGCACACATTACTGGGGCTGTGAGCAATGACAAGAGACCAGACAGGGGGGAGACAAAGTGCAATGCATGGCAAAAACAAAAACATGGACCAGAATGAAACTATGGTAAAATACAAAACATGGCAAAGACTAAACTAGACAAAACATGGACATAAACTAGCACCAAATCACAATACATAATTCAAAGCATAGTCAGGCAAGCAAAAGATCAAAATCCAAGCAATCATAAACATGGCAGACAGAACAGAATCATAACAAGTTCAGGCTCAGACCCACCGTCATTAGCATCACCTCCCTGAGGTCTTACACTGAGATGTTTAAAAAGATCCCTGGTTGACTGGAGAGTAACATTCCCCACAGTATTTGATGTGCAACCCGATTTATCTATGTCCCAGTAATCTTTTGGACTATTTGTTTTGAGCTTTCTAAGATTCTTTTGGAGCTCCTTATTAAAATCCTGCTCTGCTTTTTTTGTTAACTTTCTATACTCTAATCCTTAATTGTTTAGGGTAGTTTTGAGGTGATGTGAGAGAGTGAGTGAGTGGGTGAGTGAGTGAGTGGGTGAGGGACCTCAGTTTGCAGCTGTGAGGGAAAAACCAGCAGCAGTGGTGATGATGAATGAATAATGTGAGAATGATTATGGAGATTAAACACATCCTGCTGTATCCTCTCAGAGGGCCAGACTCCAGAGTATTTCCCCATAAATCAGCGCCTAAATTGGACTGAGGCTCAGAGGTCCTGCAAAGACCAGAATTACACAGGCCTGGCTGTGATCAAGAACACAGAGGAGTACAACAGGATGCATGAAAGCACTAAATTACAAATCAGGTTGTTGTGGATAGGGCTGTCTAAAATTTGGATGTGGTCCGACCAGAGCCAATTCTCATATCACAACTGGGACGACATCATTGACAACGGAATATATCCACTCTGCACTGCGGTGGGGCCCTCAGAAAAATGGAAGAAGGACAACTGCAGCCAGGAAAAACCTTTCTACTGCTACGATGGTGAGTTCAGCTGGAGAGTTTACCTCAGGTGCTCCGTCCGCACTGATCCTGAGGGGAGTGTTGGAGGACAAGGGAGTGAGCCCATCGCCAAACAAACAAACCGAAAATTAAATCACCCAAAACACTCTCCCAGTGTCGCTCCTGTGTTCCAAAATATCCTTTTTCATAAAAACATCACCTGATAAAACTGTATTGATTTTCTTTGGCAGTTATTACAGTGCAGCCCATTAAAAATTGGACAGTGGTTATCGACAAAAATAACTGTAATTTCTATGGATATCACACAATACGGAGGCAAATACACACTTAAAATGAAAAGCTGACTCAAATTAAAGACCTTAAATTAAAGGCAACCAGCTGCACAGCATTTTTCATTCGACTCAACTTCATCTCCTGAGTTTTTATTTTTTTTTTTTCCATCTTGAGTTTGAGCAAACTCAAAAACTCAAGTTTAGAAAACTCAAAACACTAAACAGCTGGTTGCCTTATTTTAAGTTTCATTTTTTTACAGTGTACCCACAGATTAGAATTGACCACATGTGCGCTTTAGCTTCGTGTTAATTTGTATATTTTGCTGCCTTTCGATTTGCGGGAGAACAGAGCCAAATTGGAGGCCAATCGCATCACTCTGAAAGCACTAAGAGTTTAGAGCCATTATTTTAATCACTAACAATTCAGGACATATTGTTTAAGTCACACATTATAAAATGATCCCAGAGTCATCCTCACTGAGGCATATGGCTTTTTAATTAAACGCTGGTCTTGGATCCGTATTTGTTATCAGCTAATAGCCAAAGCCCAGGTGTCGGTGTGTGTATTGGGGCTGGAAAAGTATATCGGTGCCTCCCTATCTGAGATCAGGACCTTCTCTGGTGGAGTGAAAGAGGCGACAGGTCTTTGGGTTCTGAGGACCCCCTGCTTGTGAGTTTGACTAAATAAAGGGGGGATTCGGGGGGTCCTGTTCTTACTTGGGGCCCAGGATTCACAGCAACTGCTCTACCTGTGATAGGACCACGTCAGAAAGTGGAAAAAATGTGTGCGGGATTAGAATTTGCATTGACCACGTTCCCCGTTTGTCACGGCGCTAGTCCGTGCACTAGCGCCGTGACACCATTCATCTCTCCAGATGATCTTATCCTGGTGAGAAAGAACCATACCTAGGACGAGGCCCTGGATTACTGCAGGAGGCGCCACAGTGACCTGGTGTCAGTATACACTGAGGCTCTTCAGCACTGGGTGAAGAGAAGGGCCCAGCAGGCCTCTACAGACCATGTGTGGCTGGGCCTCACCTGCATCTCAAAGTACTGGTACTTCAGCAACACAGATAGAGTCTGCCAGCAGAAGTGGACTTCGCAGAGCCTGCATGACGAGTGTGGATATATGGGGGCTATAGAGTCCTGGGGGGGGGGAGAAGTGGTACAAACTGCCCAAGGCAGAGAGGCTCAACTTCATCTGCAGCAAGAGAGGTTAGGGTTAGGGTTAGGGTTAGGGTTAGGAGAGTAATCTTCCTTTCCCAAGTTTCCCCTTATGAGGGCACCTTGGGAAAGAAAAGTTTGCACAGTCCATTCAGTGTACTGGAGCCTTTATATTGGAAGAATTTGGTCCCTTTTGTGGTGAAGTATTAGGTGCGTTTGTTGAGTCCTCTTGGGAACAAAGTGTTTAGCTTTGTGATCCAATGTTTTTCTGTCCTACGTCTGTCCTCCGGTGTCCAGTTGCTGTTCGTCTGAAGCCCGGATATTTCTAGTGCCTCAAGTCCATGGTGAAGGAAGTGAGCAACTAGATGTGTGTCTGTGTCTTTATGATTTCTAATGTTATATATGTGTTGAGCTAATCTAGTCCTGATCTTGTTACCCGTCTCTCCTATATATTTAACGTCACAATTGTTGCACCTAATGACATATATGCAGTTCTTTGTATCGAGTGTGAGTGTTTGTTTGATTAGGTATGTTATGTTTGTTGTGTTGTTCTTGATTGTTGTGGCTTGTTTGTAAAATACTGGGTCTTGTGCATGTACCGTGTTGATTTCTGGTAATTTGCTGTTAACCAGATGGTCCTTGAGGTTCTTTCCTTTTTTATATGCTGAGATAATTTTGTGGTCCTCGAGTATGTCCGTGTTTCGTAGGGATCTGTTTAAATTTATCTTAATTTTAATGTTTGCTGCTTGGCTGAATGCTGAGTAGGTGGTGATGAGTGGGATTATTTTTCTCGGATCCTGTGGTCTCGTGGTTAGGAAGTTTTTCCGGATCCGTCTGAGGAATGATCTACTGTAACCCCTGGGTTTCAGTGCTTTGAAGAGGCTTTGGGTAGCCTCTTCAAAATCTGTTGCCTGTGTGCAGATTCTGTGGTACCTGAGCAATTGTGATTTGATCAGGCCTTTGAAAGTATGTTTTGGATGGAGACTGTTTTTGTGTAAAAGTGCGTGTGTGTCTGTGTCCTTAAAGAAGACCTTTGTGTCTAATGTGTGTGTCTGAGTAAATGAGGGTCCTTTATATGTGGTGGTGTCCAAGAAATCTATGTGTTCTTTATGTGTGGTGTATTTAACTGTGATTGTTCTGTGGTGTGTGTTCAGGATATGAATGAAGTTTTTGAAGTCCTCTAGGCTATGTGTCCATGTTCCCCATATGTCATCTAAGTATCTAAAGTAATTGGTGGGTAGTTTGGGGCATTTTTCAAAGACAGTCTCCTCCCAATGTGCCATGTAGATGTTGGCATAGGCTGGTGCAAATTTTTTTCCCATAGCTGTGCCACTGATTTGTAGAAAGAATTCCTTGTTGAATTCAAAATCATTTTTGGTGAGGCTGATTTCCAAGAGTTGCAGGAGAGATGAGTCCGGTCGATTGTCATCCGGATATTTTTCCATCCAGGCTTTTACTGCGGATAGTCCCGCCACTGTGTTTATGTTTGTGTAGAGACTGTCTATGTCTATTGTGAATAGGATAGCTTCCTGTGCTATTTTGGTGTTTTTTACTTTGTGTATAAAATCGTATGTGTCCTTAATGTAGCTGTCGTGTTTTGTGGATAGTGGAGTGAGGAAATAGTCTATATATTCAGCAATCCTGTAGGATTCACTGTTGCAGTCTGAGACAATGGGTCTCCCTGCTGGGATCTCATATGGTAGGGTCCAGGACTGTGGCGGTTTGTGTATTTTGGGGAGGAGGTAGAAAATCCTAGGTCTAGGATTGCCCTCTCCCCTGAGGTAAAAGCTTTGTTTTTTAGTGATCCGCTTGCTCTCTAAGAGTGTTTGTATTATGTTGTGTATTTCCTGGGCTGTGTCTGGATATATGGGTCTCGGTAATTTTCTGTAGTGTGCTGTGTTATTTAGCTGTCTATTAGCCTCATGTATGTATTGTGCTCTGTCCATGATCACTATGGCACTCCCCTTATCTGCTGGCTTTAAGATGATTTGTTTGTTTTTTGCCAGCTGGTGTAGGGCTTGCCTCTCCCCTCTGCTGAGGTTGTTTTTGTCTTTGTAATTTTGTGGATTCAGTGCCTTGATCAGGGTATTGTTGTGTTTGATAATTTGTGTAATTTCCTCTGGAATTTGGTCAGTCCTTGGTTCCCAGGTGGACTTTGGGATGAATGGTGTGCATTGTGTGTCTTCCGCTCCCTCAAAGAAGGCCGCCAGTTTTAGTTTCCTGTGGAATTCCTGGGCTTCTCCCTTGAGGGTTTCTTTTTGTTTTTTGTGTGTGTTTGTGGTGGGTATAAATGATAAGCCTTTGTCCAAAAGGCTTAACTGGTCCTGTGTTGGTTTGTAGTTTCTGGCCAGAATTATTATGTTCTTATTCCCCTCCCTGTTTGTGTTTGGGTTTGTGGGGATCTTTAGTTTAAATGGTGGAGCCAGTGGTCCAACATCTTGCTGGCTGTTCTGTCTGTCCAGTGGATGTTGTCCTGTGTTGTACGGAAGTCCCCCTCTGGAAGCTTTGGAATGTGTGGCATGTTCCGGCGGATGTGCTCGTTAATTTCCTCCAGGTTGGACTTCTGGCGGGGATCCAGGCTAGTGGAATAATTGATGATTGGGATCCAGATTTCTGCAGCAGGGAAGGTGGTTTTTGCAGCTCTCAGCATGGTTTGTAGTTGCTTGATTGCTGTCTTCTTTGGGTGCTGGTCCTTATTGTTGATTCCGAAGGACAAGACGACTCGCTGGATCTTGGAGTCTGTAGCCGTCTTTTCCAGGAGTCCCGCGGCATGGTAAAATGTTGCCCCGGGGTAGCTGTCAATCTGGAGGTCTCCTCTGGAGTGGGATGGGATCCTGGAGAGGTTGGAGTCCCCCAAGATCACATTGCTGCCCGTGATGTTGATCCTCCATTCTTGGATCTTCCTGTTGGATCGCGGATGCCTTGTGGGGTGGAAGGTTCCATTTTCCTCTCTGGCCCCATGGGTGTGGGGTGGGGGAACAGGTGTAAGTGGGTGAGTCGGGTTAGGTATAGGTGTGTAGTTAGGGTTAGCGGTGGAGTTAGGGTTAGGGGTGGGAGTGGGGTTAGGTGTGGTGTTTGTGTTAGGGTTAGGTGTGGGGTTAGGGTTAGGGTTAGGGTTAGGGTTAGGGTCTCAATATACTCACGTACTCCCCAACAAGCTCCCGCAGGAGCATTGCCGGTTTGAAGTGAAGTACGCGGGAATGCACTGGCCGACGCACGTTAGTACAAGTTACCACGCAGTTGTCCGGTCCTAGAGAGGGGGGTAGATAGAGCAAGAGGGAGAGAAGCTAAGAGTTTCGGAAAAGTCGATAACTCTTAGTACACCGAAAGTGGTGTTGTGTAGCCCTTGGCTCCCTCTAGGGGAGCCAGGGTGTGTTGCTAGCTATATTAAGAAATGGGGCTAATAAGGTTTTAGGATGAATTTCAGGACACATCGTCAGTAGTGTACCTTAGGGTCATTGGGTGTTTCGGCCATTACCACTAGACACCCTCACCCAAGGACGGCCCCACCGAGGTGATCAATCTCGGGGTGTGTCCCATAGCCAAATGGAGTTTTTTTAAGGTTTTTAAGGTTTATTTCTTTTTAAATGGCTAGAAAGTAAGTTCTAATAAGGTTCTTTTGAAGTGACGCATGGAGGTCTATCGGTGAGTTTAAGGTATTTTTAAGGTGAGTAACTGTTAGAGTTTTTCAAAGGGTTTTTCAACCGTTTGATACTTTTTTCGCCGTACGAGAGAGAGGGGGGGGGAGAGTCTCTTAAATGGTTTTTTAATATTTTGGGGGTGAAAGTTCCGTTAATGGGGTTTAAGTATTTGTTAGTTTTTTCTAAGCGCGAGGTAAAGTATTTTAAGTTAGGCCTCATAATGTTCGCGGGCGTCTCATATCCAATCTTGACGCTCGCGTACATATGAGCAGATTAAATGCCAAGGGTGCGCTGAGCAGATATCTCATGATGTTCGCAAGAGCCTCATATCCAATCTTGGCAATTGCTCACATATGAGAGAGTTTGCTTTTTTTTTTTTTTTTTTTGGGGGGGGAAAAAAGGTTTGTGATTAAGGAATTTACTCATGATGTTCGCAAAGGCCTCATATCCAATCTTGGCGATTGCGTACATATGAGAGTTTACTCTATCCTTTTTGGGTAGAGTTGTTTTAGATATGGAATTTTCTCATGATGCTCGCAAGGACCTCATATCCAATCTTGGACCTTGCGGGCATATGAGAGTTTGCTCAGCTTATAGTTGAATATAATGAGTATTTTTAGGGGAAATGGAGATGTATAGATCCATTAGTGTTGTTTTTAATCCTTGGTTTTGGATTTTTTGATAAGAATTGTGCAAAGTTGTTGCTTTAGTTCAGTCTGAATTAGCGGAAAGGTTTTTGTTGAGGGTTTGAATTAGCGGAGGCGATGTGTATTTATTCCCGGGAGTCCAAAGGAGACCCGTGAGAAATTTGGTGAAGATAGCTGTTTTTAGGCGGTTGGTAAGATAAAAATTGTGTTGAGCGGGTTTAATTAGCGGAAAGGTTTTTAAAGTTGAAAACAATTAGCGGAGGGGACTGAATTGGAGTCTAGTAGTTTGTAAATATTGGGGGAAGTTTAATTGGTCCATTTTGGGATAATCGTTAAAGAGAAATTTGGTGATTTTTGAAAGGGGGTCGAATCAAAGTATCGTAAGCTATCCAAGGTTCTGGAATAAATTTGGGTATCCAAACTATGGAGAATTGGTTTTTTTTGGAAGAGTTTGATGGGTTTTCAGATTGGAATTTACAAGTAGAGTTAATTTGGTAGTTGAAAGTCCGGGATGAAGAAATTCCAGGAGTCTTCTTGGTCGTGGATATTGGAAAAGTCAATTCGCTCCAAATAAAAGGTAGAAAAAATAAAAAGAGGGGGTCACATCAGGAAGGTTTTTAGACCTCCTAGTGAGGTAAAATAACAAAGAATCGCATGTAGTGCAGATGTGCCGTTGCATGAACGGAGCTAATCTCCATAGAAAACTGGGCCGCGATGAAGGTCCTGACGCCCTGGACCACCACACCCTGCGTGCTGTTCCAAGGGAACCCAGGGGGGCCGCATACTTACCCCCTGACCGACCAGCCGCTTGTTAACACCGCAAGGTTACCACGACTATTGGTCAATCAGGGCTGAAGATGTGGTCCGACATCACAGCACCACCTCATCCCGTCCGGGACCCCTTTGGGAGGAAAACGGACAAGCCCCGCTATAGCGTAGCCCGCCGGAATCCTTCCGTAAGAAGGAGTAGGGGTTGGCGGCGCTGAGACGTCGCCTCCCCCATAACTCGCTTCTATGGGGTCCCAGAGTGGGACTACCATAGCAAAATCCTGTGTCCCATACACCGCACGACCCCAGGAATTGCTCTAAGTCCTATGACGAAGTCCTGTGTCCCATACACCGCACGACCCCAGGAAGTCGTCTTTAGTTTTATACCGTGGCGGAGGGCCCGAGAGACAATTTAATGTCAAAAGGGACTCACCTGCGATAGAACGCGAGTGTCTTCGCCTTATTTTAATGGTTTTTCGGTTAACCGGTACCTAATTGCGAATTGCGTTTTAATCTATGGTTACAAAATTGAAATATTTTATTTCTAAGAATTGGTGTTACTAATATACTTGTTCCTAAGGGTATTAAGGTTTAATGATGTTTTGGGACTTAATTGTAAATTAATTAGTGTGTGATAACCGTGTTTTAATATTTTTAAGACCACAATGCTTTATTAAAGCGGTAATATTTAATTTAAATGCGGAAGTGAATAAAAATTGTTTTTTGAGGGGTAAGGATTGTATTTTTTTGTGGGAGCTTTTTAGGGATCTTTGTTTTTAGGGGAAATGTGTTTTTTAGTATTTTATTGGGGAATATTCCGGTCTCTATTTTTAAGTTTTGGCGTCTATAGAGTAAAAGGTGTTTAAATTAATGGTATGTTAATTATGGATTTGGGAGATGGTTGGAAGGTATATTTAATATCTGGGGGAGTGGGGGCTTTGGTTTTTGTGGTTGATTTGGTGGTTTAAGGTGGTAAATGTTCAGGGCTGGCGGAAGAGTTTTTTTGTGGTGTAGTATTGGTTTTGAGTTAATTTTAGTAGGTGGGAGGGTTGGGATTTCGGTAATAGTTTCTATTGGGGGTAGGGGATCGTGGGGAATCTATTTTAACTTATTTTATAGGGTGGGGGTGGATTGGGTGGGTGTGGATGGGGGAAATTTTATTTTTTAGGTAAGGGTTAGGTTATTGTTAGGGTTTGAAGTTAAAGTTAGGTTTTAAGGTAAGGGTTGGATGTTGGGGTTATGTTTAGGCGTGTTTTGAAATTAGGGTTAAGTTTAGGCATGTGTCGGGGTAAGGGTTGAGTTTAGGTATTTTTTTAGGTTTAGGCATAGGGATGGGATCAGTTAAGGTTGAGGTTTGGGTTTTGGATAGGGGTTTGGGTGTTAGGGTTATGTTTAGGCATTTTTTGGAGTTAAGGTTAGGTTTAGGTATGTTTTTAGGGGTTAAGGTTAAGTTTAGGCATGTTTCGGGGTTAGGGTTAAGTTTAGGTATTTTTTTAGGTTTAGGTATAGGGGTGGGGGTATTTTAAGGTTAGGGTTTGGGTTTTAGATAGGGGTTTGGGCGTTAGGGTTATGTTTAGGCATGTTTTTGGAGTTAAGGTTAAGTTTAGGCATGTTTTGGGATTTATGGTTAAGTTTAGGTATGTTTAGGGTTAGGGTTAGGGTTAGGGTTAGGGTTAGGCTCTCAATATACTCACGTACTCCCCAACAAGCTCCCGCAGGAGCA
Source organism: Gymnothorax reevesii (assembly GCA_029721435.1). Taxonomy (NCBI): domain Eukaryota; kingdom Metazoa; phylum Chordata; class Actinopteri; order Anguilliformes; family Muraenidae; genus Gymnothorax; species Gymnothorax reevesii. The sequence continues at coordinate 88,910,517 of CM056584.1, read as the reverse complement.
TTGCCGGTTTGAAGTGAAGTACGCGGAAATGCACTGGCCGACGCACGTTAGTACGAGTTACCACGCAGTTGTCCGGTCCTAGAGAAGGGGGGTAGATAGAGCAAGAGGGAGAGGAGCTAAGAGTTTCGGAAAAGTCGATAACTCTTAGTGACACCGAGAGTGGTGTTCGATGGCCCTTGGCTCCCTCTAGGGGAGCCAGGGTGTGTTGCTAGCTATATTAAGAAATGGGGCTAATAAGGTTTTAGGATGAATTTCAGGACACATCGTCAGTAGTGTACCTTAGGGTCATAGGGTGTTTCGGCCATTACCACTAGACACCCTCACCCAAGGACGGCCCCACCGAGGTGATCAATCTCGGGGTGTGTCCCGTAGCCAAATGAAGTTTTAAGGTTTTAAGGTTTATTTCTTTTTAAATGGCTAAAAAGTAAGTTCTAATAAGGTTCTTTTAAAGTGACGCATGGAGGTCTATCGGTAAGTTTAAGGTAATTTGAGGTGAGTAACTATTAGAGTTTTTCAAAGGGTTTTTCAACCGTTTGATACTTTTTACGCCGTACGAGAGAGAGAGGGGAGGGTCTCTTAAATGGTTTTTTAATATTTGGGGGTGAAAGTTCCGTTAATGGGGTTTAAGTATTTGTTAGTTTTTTCTAAGCGCGAGGTAAAGTATTTTAAGTTAGGCCTCATAATGTTCGCGGGCGTCTCATATCCAATCTTGACGCTCGCGTACATATGAGCAGATTAAATGCCAAGGGTGCGCTGAGCAGATGTCTCATGATGTTCGCAAGAGCCTCATATCCAATCTTGGCAATTGCTCACATATGAGAGAGTTCGCTTTTTTCTATGAAGTTGGATTATGAATGGAGGTTTCTCATAATGTTCGCAAGGACCTCATATCCAATCTTGGACCTTGCGGGCATATGAGAGTTTGCTCAGCTTATAGTTGAATATAATGAGTATTTTTAGGGGAAATGGAGATATATAGATCCATTAGTGTTGTTTTTAATCCTTGGTTTTGGATTTTTTGATAAGAATTGTGCAAAGTTGTTGCTTTGGTTCAGTCTGAATTAGCGGAAAGGTTTTTGTTGAGGGTTTGAATTAGCGGAGCCGATGTGTATTTATTCCCGGGAGTCCAAAGGAGACCCGTGAGAAATTTGGTGAAGATAGCTGTTTTTAGGCGGTTGGTAAGATAAAAATTGTGTTGGGCAGATTTAATTAGCGGAAAGGTTTTTAAAGTTGGAAACAATTAGCGGAGGGGTCTGAATTGGAGTCTAGGAGTTTGTAAATATTGAGAAAAGTTCAATTGGTTTATTCTGGGATAATCGTTAAAGAGAAATTGATAAGTTTTTTTGAAAATGGATCGAATTAAGTTTTGTAAGCTATCCATGGTTCTGGAATGAATTTGGGGTATCCGAATTATGGAGGATGGGTTTTCTGATTGGAATTTACAAGTAGAGTTGATTTGGTAGTTGAAAGTCTGGGATGAGGAATTTCCAGGAGTCTTCTTAGTCGTGGATATTGGAAAGGTCAATTCGCTCCAAATAAAAAGGTAGAAAAAATAAAAGAAGGGGGTCACATCAGGAAGGTTTTTAGACCTCCTAGTGAGGTAAAATAACAAAGAATCGTATGTAGTGCAGATGTGCCGTTGCATGAGCGGAGCTGATCTCCATAGAAAACTGGGCCGCGATGAAGGTCCTGACGCCCTGGACCACCACACCCTGCGTGCTGTTCCAAGGGAACCCAGGGGGGCCGCATACTTACCCCCTGATCGACCAGCCGCTTGTTAACACCGCAAGGTTACCACGACTATTGGTCAATCAGGGCTGAAGATGTGGTCCGACATCACAGCACCACCTCATCCCGTCCGGGACCCCTTTGGGAGGAAAACGGACAAGCCCCGCCATAGCGTAGCCCGCCGGAATCTTCCCGTAAGAAGGAGTAGGGGTTGGCGGCGCTGAGACGTCACCTTCCCCATACCTCACTTCTGTGGGGTCCCAGAGTGGGATTACCATAGCAGAATCCTGTGTCCCATACACCGCACGACCCCAGGAAATGCTCTAAGTCCTATGACGAAGTCCTGTGTCCCATACACCGCACGACCCCAGGAAGTCGTCTTTTAGTTTTATACCATGGCAGAGGGCCCGAGAGACAATTTAATGTCAAAAGGGACTCACCTGCGACAGAACGCGAGTGCCTTCGCCTTATTTTAATAGTTTTTCGGTTAACCGGTACCTAATTGCGAATTGCGTTTTAATCTATGGTTACAAAAATGAAATATTTTATTTCTGCGAAATGGTGTTGTTAATATACTTGTACCTAAGGGTATTATAGTTTAATGGTGTTTCAGAGCTTAATAGTACGTTAATTAGTGTGTAATAACGGTATATTAATATTTTTAAGACCATAATGCTTTATTGGAACGGTAATATTTAATTTTAATGCGGAAGTGAATAAAAATTATTTTTTGAGGGGTAAGGATTGTTATTTTTTACAGAAACTTTTTGTGGCTCTTTATTTCAAGGAGAAATGTGTTTAGTATTTTGTTGGAGAGTGCATTGGTCTTTGTTTTTTAGTTTTAGCGCCTATGGAGTAAAAGGTTTTTTAATTGATTAGAGACTTAATAAAGCTTTTGGGGATTAATTAGAAGGTATTTTTAGTGTCTAAGGGAGTGAGGGAATTGGTATTTGTGGTTATCTTAGGGGTTTTATACGATTAGTGTTCAGGGATGTTTAAGAGAGTTGTTTTTGTGGTGTAAAATTGTTTTTCCTCTTATTTTAAAGGGGGAAGGTTAGGGTTTTATTGATTGGTTTTGTTAGGAGTTAGGGGTTTATGGAGAGTCTATTTAAGATTATTTGGTGAGGTAGGGGTGGATTAGATGGGTGTAAATGGGAGGAGTTATGTTTTTTAAGGTAAAAGTTGGGGTTAAGGTTAGGATTAGGTCTTGGAGGTATTATTAGATTAAGAGGGTTAGGGTTAGGTTTAGGGTTAGGGTTAGGGTTAGGGTCTGAATATACTCACGTAGTCCCCAACAAGCTCCCGCAGGAGCATTGCCGGTTTAAAGTGAAGTACGCGGGAATGCACTGGCCGACGCACGTTAGTACGAGTTACCACGCAGTTGTCCGGTCCTAGAGAGGGGGGTAGATAGAGCAAGAGGGAGAGGAGAGGAGCTAAGAGTCTCGGAAAAGTCGATAACTCTTAGTGACGCCGAAAGTGGCGTTCAATAGCCCTTGGCTCCCTCTAGGGGAGCCAGGGTGTATTGCTAGCTATATTAAGAAATGGGGCTAATAAGGTTTTTATGATGAATTTCAGGACACATCGTCAGTAGTGTACCTTAGGGTCATAGGGTGTTTCGGCCATTACCACTAGACACCCTCACCCAAGGACGGCCCCACCGAGGTGATCAATCTCGGGGTGTGTCCCGTAGCCAAATGAAGTTTTAAGGTTTTAAGGTTTATTTCTTTTTAAATGGCTAGAAAGTAAGTTCTAATAAGGTTCTTTTAAAGTGACGCATGGAGGTCTATCGGTAAGTTTAAGGTAATTTGAGGTGAGTAACTATTAGAGTTTTTCAAAGGGTTTTTCAACCGTTGATACTTTTTACGCCGTACGAGAGAGAGAGAGGGGAGAGTCTCTTAAATGATTTTTTAATATTTGGGGGTGAAAGTTCCGTTAATGGGGTTTAAGTATTTGTTAGTTTTTTTTCTAAGCGCGAGGTAAAGTATTTTTAGTTAGGCCTCATAATGTTCGCGGGCGTCTCATATCCAATCTTGACGCTCGCGTACATATGAGCAGATTGAATGCCAAGGGTGCGCTGAGCCGATGTCTCATGATGTTCGCAAGAGCCTCATATCCAATCTTGGCAATTGCTCACATATGAGAGAGTTCGCTTTTTTCTTTGAAGTTGGATTATGAATGGAGGTTTCTCATAATGTTCGCAAAGGCCTCATATCCAATCTTGGCGATTGCGTACATATGAGAGTTTACTCTATTTTTTGGGATGGAGTTTTATAAATAAGGAATTTACTCATAATGTTCGCAAAGGCCTCATATCCAATCTTGGCGATTGCGTACATATGAGAGTTTACTCTATCCTTTGGGTAGAGTTGTTTTAAATATGGAATTTTCTCATGATGTTCGCAAGGGCCTCATATCCAATCTTGGACCTTGCGGACATATGAGAGTTTGCTCAGCTTATAGTTGAATATAGTGAGTGTTTTTAGGGGGATAGGGATGTGTAGATCCATTAATGTTGATTTTTATTCTTTGTTTTTTTGAAGGATTGTATGGAGTTGTTGCTTGGTTAGGTCCTGAATTAGCGGAAAGGTTTTTGTTGAGGGTTTGAATTAGCGGAGGCAATGTGTATTTATTCCCGGGAGTCCAAAGGAGACCCGTGAGAAATTTGGTGAAGATAGCTGTTTTTAGGTGGTTGGTAAGATAAAAATTGTGTTGGGCAGATTTAATCAGCGGAAAGGTTTTTAAAGTTGGAAACAATTAGCGGAGGGGTCTGAATTGGAGTCTAGGAGTTTGTAAATATTTGAGAAAAGTTCAATTGGTTTATTCTGGGATAGTCGTTAAAAAGAATTTGATAAGTTTTTTGAGAAGGGATCGAATTAAGTTTTGTAAGCTATCCATGGTTCTGGAGTGAATTTGGGGTATCCGAATTATGGAGGATGGGTTTTCAGATTGGAATTTACAAGTAGAGTTAATTTGGTAGTTAAAAGTCCGGGATGAAGAAATTCCAGGAGTCTTCTTGGTCGTGGATATTGGAAAAGTCAATTCGCTCCAAATAAAAGGTAGAAAAAATAAAAAGAGGGGGTCACATCAGGAAGGTTTTTAGACCTCCTAGTGAGGTAAAATAACAAAGAATCGCATGTAGTGCAGATGTGCCGTTGCATGAACGGAGCTAATCTCCATAGAAAACTGGGCCGCGATGAAGGTCCTGACGCCCTGGACCACCACACCCTGCGTGCTGTTCCAAGGGAACCCAGGGGGGCCGCATACTTACCCCCTGACCGACCAGCCGCTTGTTAACACCGCAAGGTTACCACGACTATTGGTCAATCAGGGCTGAAGATGTGGTCCGACATCACAGCACCACCTCATCCCGTCCGGGACCCCTTTGGGAGGAAAACGGACAAGCCCCGCTATAGCGTAGCCCGCCGGAATCCTTCCGTAAGAAGGAGTAGGGGTTGGCGGCGCTGAGACGTCGCCTCCCCCATAACTCGCTTCTATGGGGTCCCAGAGTGGGACTACCATAGCAAAATCCTGTGTCCCATACACCGCACGACCCCAGGAATTGCTCTAAGTCCTATGACGAAGTCCTGTGTCCCATACACCGCACGACCCCAGGAAGTCGTCTTTAGTTTTATACCGTGGCGGAGGGCCCGAGAGACAATTTAATGTCAAAAGGGACTCACCTGCGATAGAACGCGAGTGTCTTCGCCTTATTTTAATGGTTTTTCGGTTAACCGGTACCTAATTGCGAATTGCGTTTTAATCTATGGTTACAAAATTGAAATATTTTATTTCTAAGAATTGGTGTTACTAATATACTTGTTCCTAAGGGTATTAAGGTTTAATGATGTTTTGGGACTTAATTGTAAATTAATTAGTGTGTGATAACCGTGTTTTAATATTTTTAAGACCACAATGCTTTATTAAAGCGGTAATATTTAATTTAAATGCGGAAGTGAATAAAAATTGTTTTTTGAGGGGTAAGGATTGTATTTTTTTGTGGGAGCTTTTTAGGGATCTTTGTTTTTAGGGGAAATGTGTTTTTTAGTATTTTATTGGGGAATATTCCGGTCTCTATTTTTAAGTTTTGGCGTCTATAGAGTAAAAGGTGTTTAAATTAATGGTATGTTAATTATGGATTTGGGAGATGGTTGGAAGGTATATTTAATATCTGGGGGAGTGGGGGCTTTGGTTTTTGTGGTTGATTTGGTGGTTTAAGGTGGTAAATGTTCAGGGCTGGCGGAAGAGTTTTTTTGTGGTGTAGTATTGGTTTTGAGTTAATTTTAGTAGGTGGGAGGGTTGGGATTTCGGTAATAGTTTCTATTGGGGGTAGGGGATCGTGGGGAATCTATTTTAACTTATTTTATAGGGTGGGGGTGGATTGGGTGGGTGTGGATGGGGGAAATTTTATTTTTTAGGTAAGGGTTAGGTTATTGTTAGGGTTTGAAGTTAAAGTTAGGTTTTAAGGTAAGGGTTGGATGTTGGGGTTATGTTTAGGCGTGTTTTGAAATTAGGGTTAAGTTTAGGCATGTGTCGGGGTTAGGGTTGAGTTTAGGTATTTTTTTAGGTTTAGGCATAGGGATGGGATCAGTTAAGGTTGAGGTTTGGGTTTTGGATAGGGGTTTGGGTGTTAGGGTTATGTTTAGGCATTTTTTGGAGTTAAGGTTAGGTTTAGGTATGTTTTTAGGGGTTAAGGTTAAGTTTAGGCATGTTTCGGGGTTAGGGTTAAGTTTAGGTATTTTTTTAGGTTTAGGTATAGGGGTGGGGGTATTTTAAGGTTAGGGTTTGGGTTTTAGATAGGGGTTTGGGCGTTAGGGTTATGTTTAGGCATGTTTTTGGAGTTAAGGTTAAGTTTAGGCATGTTTTGGGATTTATGGTTAAGTTTAGGTATGTTTAGGGTTAGGGTTAGGGTTAGGGTTAGGGTTAGGCTCTCAATATACTCACGTACTCCCCAACAAGCTCCCGCAGGAGCATTGCCGGTTTGAAGTGAAGTACGCGGAAATGCACTGGCCGACGCACGTTAGTACGAGTTACCACGCAGTTGTCCGGTCCTAGAGAAGGGGGGTAGATAGAGCAAGAGGGAGAGGAGCTAAGAGTTTCGGAAAAGTCGATAACTCTTAGTGACACCGAGAGTGGTGTTCGATGGCCCTTGGCTCCCTCTAGGGGAGCCAGGGTGTGTTGCTAGCTATATTAAGAAATGGGGCTAATAAGGTTTTAGGATGAATTTCAGGACACATCGTCAGTAGTGTACCTTAGGGTCATAGGGTGTTTCGGCCATTACCACTAGACACCCTCACCCAAGGACGGCCCCACCGAGGTGATCAATCTCGGGGTGTGTCCCGTAGCCAAATGAAGTTTTAAGGTTTTAAGGTTTATTTCTTTTTAAATGGCTAAAAAGTAAGTTCTAATAAGGTTCTTTTAAAGTGACGCATGGAGGTCTATCGGTAAGTTTAAGGTAATTTGAGGTGAGTAACTATTAGAGTTTTTCAAAGGGTTTTTCAACCGTTTGATACTTTTTACGCCGTACGAGAGAGAGAGGGGAGGGTCTCTTAAATGGTTTTTTAATATTTGGGGGTGAAAGTTCCGTTAATGGGGTTTAAGTATTTGTTAGTTTTTTCTAAGCGCGAGGTAAAGTATTTTAAGTTAGGCCTCATAATGTTCGCGGGCGTCTCATATCCAATCTTGACGCTCGCGTACATATGAGCAGATTAAATGCCAAGGGTGCGCTGAGCAGATGTCTCATGATGTTCGCAAGAGCCTCATATCCAATCTTGGCAATTGCTCACATATGAGAGAGTTCGCTTTTTTCTATGAAGTTGGATTATGAATGGAGGTTTCTCATAATGTTCGCAAGGACCTCATATCCAATCTTGGACCTTGCGGGCATATGAGAGTTTGCTCAGCTTATAGTTGAATATAATGAGTATTTTTAGGGGAAATGGAGATATATAGATCCATTAGTGTTGTTTTTAATCCTTGGTTTTGGATTTTTTGATAAGAATTGTGCAAAGTTGTTGCTTTGGTTCAGTCTGAATTAGCGGAAAGGTTTTTGTTGAGGGTTTGAATTAGCGGAGCCGATGTGTATTTATTCCCGGGAGTCCAAAGGAGACCCGTGAGAAATTTGGTGAAGATAGCTGTTTTTAGGCGGTTGGTAAGATAAAAATTGTGTTGGGCAGATTTAATTAGCGGAAAGGTTTTTAAAGTTGGAAACAATTAGCGGAGGGGTCTGAATTGGAGTCTAGGAGTTTGTAAATATTGAGAAAAGTTCAATTGGTTTATTCTGGGATAATCGTTAAAGAGAAATTGATAAGTTTTTTTGAAAATGGATCGAATTAAGTTTTGTAAGCTATCCATGGTTCTGGAATGAATTTGGGGTATCCGAATTATGGAGGATGGGTTTTCTGATTGGAATTTACAAGTAGAGTTGATTTGGTAGTTGAAAGTCTGGGATGAGGAATTTCCAGGAGTCTTCTTAGTCGTGGATATTGGAAAGGTCAATTCGCTCCAAATAAAAGGTAGAAAAAATAAAAGAAGGGGGTCACATCAGGAAGGTTTTTAGACCTCCTAGTGAGGTAAAATAACAAAGAATCGTATGTAGTGCAGATGTGCCGTTGCATGAGCGGAGCTGATCTCCATAGAAAACTGGGCCGCGATGAAGGTCCTGACGCCCTGGACCACCACACCCTGCGTGCTGTTCCAAGGGAACCCAGGGGGGCCGCATACTTACCCCCTGATCGACCAGCCGCTTGTTAACACCGCAAGGTTACCACGACTATTGGTCAATCAGGGCTGAAGATGTGGTCCGACATCACAGCACCACCTCATCCCGTCCGGGACCCCTTTGGGAGGAAAACGGACAAGCCCCGCCATAGCGTAGCCCGCCGGAATCTTCCCGTAAGAAGGAGTAGGGGTTGGCGGCGCTGAGACGTCGCCTTCCCCATACCTCACTTCTGTGGGGTCCCAGAGTGGGATTACCATAGCAGAATCCTGTGTCCCATACACCGCACGACCCCAGGAAATGCTCTAAGTCCTATGACGAAGTCCTGTGTCCCATACACCGCACGACCCCAGGAAGTCGTCTTTTAGTTTTATACCATGGCAGAGGGCCCGAGAGACAATTTAATGTCAAAAGGGACTCACCTGCGACAGCACGCGAGTGCCTTCGCCTTATTTTAATAGTTTTTCGGTTAACCGGTACCTAATTGCGAATTGCGTTTTAATCTATGGTTACAAAAATGAAATATTTTATTTCTGCGAAATGGTGTTGTTAATATACTTGTACCTAAGGGTATTATAGTTTAATGGTGTTTCAGAGCTTAATAGTACGTTAATTAGTGTGTAATAACGGTATATTAATATTTTTAAGACCATAATGCTTTATTGGAACGGTAATATTTAATTTTAATGCGGAAGTGAATAAAAATTATTTTTTGAGGGGTAAGGATTGTTATTTTTTACAGAAACTTTTTGTGGCTCTTTATTTCAAGGAGAAATGTGTTTTTTAGTATTTTGTTGGAGAGTGCATTGGTCTTTGTTTTTTAGTTTTAGCGCCTATGGAGTAAAAGGTTTTTTAATTGATTAGAGACTTAATAAAGCTTTTGGGGATTAATTAGAAGGTATTTTTAGTGTCTAAGGGAGTGAGGGAATTGGTATTTGTGGTTATCTTAGGGGTTTTATACGATTAGTGTTCAGGGCTGTTTAAGAGAGTTTTTTTTGTGGTGTAAAATTGTTTTTACTCTTATTTTAAAGGGGGAAGGTTAGGGTTTTAATGATTGGTTTTGTTAGGAGTTAGGGGTTTATGGAGAGTCTATTTAAGATTATTTGGTGAGGTAGGGGTGGATTAGATGGGTGTAAATGGGAGGAGTTATGTTTTTTAAGGTAAAAGTTGGGGTTAAGGTTAGGATTAGGTCTTGGAGGTATTATTAGATTAAGAGGGTTAGGGTTAGGGTTAGGGTTAGGGTTAGGGTTAGGGTTAGGGTCTCAATATACTCACGTACTCCCCAACAAGCTCCCGCAGGAGCATTGCCGGTTTAAAGTGAAGTACGCGGGAATGCACTGGCCGACGCACGTTAGTACGAGTTACCACGCAGTTGTCCGGTCCTAGAGAGGGGGGTAGATAGAGCAAGAGGGAGAGGAGAGGAGCTAAGAGTCTCGGAAAAGTCGATAACTCTTAGTGACGCCGAAAGTGGCGTTCAATAGCCCTTGGCTCCCTCTAGGGGAGCCAGGGTGTATTGCTAGCTATATTAAGAAATGGGGCTAATAAGGTTTTTATGATGAATTTCAGGACACATCGTCAGTAGTGTACCTTAGGGTCATAGGGTGTTTCGGCCATTACCACTAGACACCCTCACCCAAGGACGGCCCCACCGAGGTGATCAATCTCGGGGTGTGTCCCGTAGCCAAATGAAGTTTTAAGGTTTTAAGGTTTATTTCTTTTTAAATGGCTAGAAAGTAAGTTCTAATAAGGTTCTTTTAAAGTGACGCATGGAGGTCTATCGGTAAGTTTAAGGTAATTTGAGGTGAGTAACTATTAGAGTTTTTCAAAGGGTTTTTCAACCGTTGATACTTTTTACGCCGTACGAGAGAGAGAGAGGGGAGAGTCTCTTAAATGATTTTTTAATATTTGGGGGTGAAAGTTCCGTTAATGGGGTTTAAGTATTTGTTAGTTTTTTTTCTAAGCGCGAGGTAAAGTATTTTTAGTTAGGCCTCATAATGTTCGCGGGCGTCTCATATCCAATCTTGACGCTCGCGTACATATGAGCAGATTGAATGCCAAGGGTGCGCTGAGCCGATGTCTCATGATGTTCGCAAGAGCCTCATATCCAATCTTGGCAATTGCTCACATATGAGAGAGTTCGCTTTTTTCTTTGAAGTTGGATTATGAATGGAGGTTTCTCATAATGTTCGCAAAGGCCTCATATCCAATCTTGGCGATTGCGTACATATGAGAGTTTACTCTATTTTTTGGGATGGAGTTTTATAAATAAGGAATTTACTCATAATGTTCGCAAAGGCCTCATATCCAATCTTGGCGATTGCGTACATATGAGAGTTTACTCTATCCTTTGGGTAGAGTTGTTTTAAATATGGAATTTTCTCATGATGTTCGCAAGGGCCTCATATCCAATCTTGGACCTTGCGGACATATGAGAGTTTGCTCAGCTTATAGTTGAATATAGTGAGTGTTTTTAGGGGGATAGGGATGTGTAGATCCATTAATGTTGATTTTTATTCTTTGTTTTTTTGAAGGATTGTATGGAGTTGTTGCTTGGTTAGGTCCTGAATTAGCGGAAAGGTTTTTGTTGAGGGTTTGAATTAGCGGAGGCAATGTGTATTTATTCCCGGGAGTCCAAAGGAGACCCGTGAGAAATTTGGTGAAGATAGCTGTTTTTAGGTGGTTGGTAAGATAAAAATTGTGTTGGGCAGATTTAATCAGCGGAAAGGTTTTTAAAGTTGGAAACAATTAGCGGAGGGGTCTGAATTGGAGTCTAGGAGTTTGTAAATATTTGAGAAAAGTTCAATTGGTTTATTCTGGGATAGTCGTTAAAAAGAATTTGATAAGTTTTTTGAGAAGGGATCGAATTAAGTTTTGTAAGCTATCCATGGTTCTGGAGTGAATTTGGGGTATCCGAATTATGGAGGATGGGTTTTCAGATTGGAATTTACAAGTAGAGTTAATTTGGTAGTTAAAAGTCCGGGGTGAAGAAATTCCAGGAGTCTTCTTGGTCGTAGATATTGGAAAAGTCAATTCGCTCCAAATAAAAGGTAGAAAAAATAAAAGAGGGGGTCACATCAGGAAGGTTTTTAGACCTCCTAGTGAGGTAAAATAACAAAGAATCGCATGTAGTGCAGATGTGCCGTTGCATGAACGGAGCTAATCTCCATAGAAAACTGGGCCGCGATGAAGGTCCTGACGCCCTGGACCACCACACCCTGCGTGCTGTTCCAAGGGAACCCAGGGGGGCCGCATACTTACCCCCTGACCGACCAGCCGCTTGTTAACACCGCAAGGTTACCACGACTATTGGTCAATCAGGGCTGAAGATGTGGTCCGACATCACAGCACCACCTCATCCCGTCCGGGACCCCTTTGGGAGGAAAACGGACAAGCCCCGCTATAGCGTAGCCCGCCGGAATCCTTCCGTAAGAAGGAGTAGGGGTTGGCGGCGCTGAGACGTCGCCTCCCCCATAACTCGCTTCTATGGGGTCCCAGAGTGGGACTACCATAGCAAAATCCTGTGTCCCATACACCGCACGACCCCAGGAATTGCTCTAAGTCCTATGACGAAGTCCTGTGTCCCATACACCGCACGACCCCAGGAAGTCGTCTTTAGTTTTATACCGTGGCGGAGGGCCCGAGAGACAATTTAATGTCAAAAGGGACTCACCTGCGATAGAACGCGAGTGTCTTCGCCTTATTTTAATGGTTTTTCGGTTAACCGGTACCTAATTGCGAATTGCGTTTTAATCTATGGTTACAAAATTGAAATATTTTATTTCTAAGAATTGGTGTTACTAATATACTTGTTCCTAAGGGTATTAAGGTTTAATGATGTTTTGGGACTTAATTGTAAATTAATTAGTGTGTGATAACCGTGTTTTAATATTTTTAAGACCACAATGCTTTATTAAAGCGGTAATATTTAATTTAAATGCGGAAGTGAATAAAAATTGTTTTTTGAGGGGTAAGGATTGTATTTTTTTGTGGGAGCTTTTTAGGGATCTTTGTTTTTAGGGGAAATGTGTTTTTTAGTATTTTATTGGGGAATATTCCGGTCTCTATTTTTAAGTTTTGGCGTCTATAGAGTAAAAGGTGTTTAAATTAATGGTATGTTAATTATGGATTTGGGAGATGGTTGGAAGGTATATTTAATATCTGGGGGAGTGGGGGCTTTGGTTTTTGTGGTTGATTTGGTGGTTTAAGGTGGTAAATGTTCAGGGCTGGCGGAAGAGTTTTTTTGTGGTGTAGTATTGGTTTTGAGTTAATTTTAGTAGGTGGGAGGGTTGGGATTTCGGTAATAGTTTCTATTGGGGGTAGGGGATCGTGGGGAATCTATTTTAACTTATTTTATAGGGTGGGGGTGGATTGGGTGGGTGTGGATGGGGGAAATTTTATTTTTTAGGTAAGGGTTAGGTTATTGTTAGGGTTTGAAGTTAAAGTTAGGTTTTAAGGTAAGGGTTGGATGTTGGGGTTATGTTTAGGCGTGTTTTGAAATTAGGGTTAAGTTTAGGCATGTGTCGGGGTTAGGGTTGAGTTTAGGTATTTTTTTAGGTTTAGGCATAGGGATGGGATCAGTTAAGGTAGAGGTTTGGGTTTTGGATAGGGGTTTGGGTGTTAGGGTTATGTTTAGGCATTTTTTGGAGTTAAGGTTAGGTTTAGGTATGTTTTTAGGGGTTAAGGTTAAGTTTAGGCATGTTTCGGGGTTAGGGTTAAGTTTAGGTATTTTTTTAGGTTTAGGTATAGGGGTGGGGGTATTTTAAGGTTAGGGTTTGGGTTTTAGATAGGGGTTTGGGCGTTAGGGTTATGTTTAGGCATGTTTTTGGAGTTAAGGTTAAGTTTAGGCATGTTTTGGAATTTATGGTTAAGTTTAGGTATGTTTAGGGTTAGGGTTAGGGTTAGGGTTAGGGTTAGGGTTAGGGTTAGGCTCTCAATATACTCACGTACTCCCCAACAAGCTCCCGCAGGAGCATTGCCGGTTTGAAGTGAAGTACGCGGAAATGCACTGGCCGACGCACGTTAGTACGAGTTACCACGCAGTTGTCCGGTCCTAGAGAAGGGGGGTAGATAGAGCAAGAGGGAGAGGAGCTAAGAGTTTCGGAAAAGTCGATAACTCTTAGTGACACCGAGAGTGGTGTTCGATGGCCCTTGGCTCCCTCTAGGGGAGCCAGGGTGTGTTGCTAGCTATATTAAGAAATGGGGCTAATAAGGTTTTAGGATGAATTTCAGGACACATCGTCAGTAGTGTACCTTAGGGTCATAGGGTGTTTCGGCCATTACCACTAGACACCCTCACCCAAGGACGGCCCCACCGAGGTGATCAATCTCGGGGTGTGTCCCGTAGCCAAATGAAGTTTTAAGGTTTTAAGGTTTATTTCTTTTTAAATGGCTAAAAAGTAAGTTCTAATAAGGTTCTTTTAAAGTGACGCATGGAGGTCTATCGGTAAGTTTAAGGTAATTTGAGGTGAGTAACTATTAGAGTTTTTCAAAGGGTTTTTCAACCGTTTGATACTTTTTACGCCGTACGAGAGAGAGAGGGGAGGGTCTCTTAAATGGTTTTTTAATATTTGGGGGTGAAAGTTCCGTTAATGGGGTTTAAGTATTTGTTAGTTTTTTCTAAGCGCGAGGTAAAGTATTTTAAGTTAGGCCTCATAATGTTCGCGGGCGTCTCATATCCAATCTTGACGCTCGCGTACATATGAGCAGATTAAATGCCAAGGGTGCGCTGAGCAGATGTCTCATGATGTTCGCAAGAGCCTCATATCCAATCTTGGCAATTGCTCACATATGAGAGAGTTCGCTTTTTTCTATGAAGTTGGATTATGAATGGAGGTTTCTCATAATGTTCGCAAGGACCTCATATCCAATCTTGGACCTTGCGGGCATATGAGAGTTTGCTCAGCTTATAGTTGAATATAATGAGTATTTTTAGGGGAAATGGAGATATATAGATCCATTAGTGTTGTTTTTAATCCTTGGTTTTGGATTTTTTGATAAGAATTGTGCAAAGTTGTTGCTTTGGTTCAGTCTGAATTAGCGGAAAGGTTTTTGTTGAGGGTTTGAATTAGCGGAGCCGATGTGTATTTATTCCCGGGAGTCCAAAGGAGACCCGTGAGAAATTTGGTGAAGATAGCTGTTTTTAGGCGGTTGGTAAGATAAAAATTGTGTTGGGCAGATTTAATTAGCGGAAAGGTTTTTAAAGTTGGAAACAATTAGCGGAGGGGTCTGAATTGGAGTCTAGGAGTTTGTAAATATTGAGAAAAGTTCAATTGGTTTATTCTGGGATAATCGTTAAAGAGAAATTGATAAGTTTTTTTGAAAATGGATCGAATTAAGTTTTGTAAGCTATCCATGGTTCTGGAATGAATTTGGGGTATCCGAATTATGGAGGATGGGTTTTCTGATTGGAATTTACAAGTAGAGTTGATTTGGTAGTTGAAAGTCTGGGATGAGGAATTTCCAGGAGTCTTCTTAGTCGTGGATATTGGAAAGGTCAATTCGCTCCAAATAAAAGGTAGAAAAAATAAAAGAAGGGGGTCACATCAGGAAGGTTTTTAGACCTCCTAGTGAGGTAAAATAACAAAGAATCGTATGTAGTGCAGATGTGCCGTTGCATGAGCGGAGCTGATCTCCATAGAAAACTGGGCCGCGATGAAGGTCCTGACGCCCTGGACCACCACACCCTGCGTGCTGTTCCAAGGGAACCCAGGGGGGCCGCATACTTACCCCCTGATCGACCAGCCGCTTGTTAACACCGCAAGGTTACCACGACTATTGGTCAATCAGGGCTGAAGATGTGGTCCGACATCACAGCACCACCTCATCCCGTCCGGGACCCCTTTGGGAGGAAAACGGACAAGCCCCGCCATAGCGTAGCCCGCCGGAATCTTCCCGTAAGAAGGAGTAGGGGTTGGCGGCGCTGAGACGTCGCCTTCCCCATACCTCACTTCTGTGGGGTCCCAGAGTGGGATTACCATAGCAGAATCCTGTGTCCCATACACCGCACGACCCCAGGAAATGCTCTAAGTCCTATGACGAAGTCCTGTGTCCCATACACCGCACGACCCCAGGAAGTCGTCTTTTAGTTTTATACCATGGCAGAGGGCCCGAGAGACAATTTAATGTCAAAAGGGACTCACCTGCGACAGAACGCGAGTGCCTTCGCCTTATTTTAATAGTTTTTCGGTTAACCGGTACCTAATTGCGAATTGCGTTTTAATCTATGGTTACAAAAATGAAATATTTTATTTCTGCGAAATGGTGTTGTTAATATACTTGTACCTAAGGGTATTATAGTTTAATGGTGTTTCAGAGCTTAATAGTACGTTAATTAGTGTGTAATAACGGTATATTAATATTTTTAAGACCATAATGCTTTATTGGAACGGTAATATTTAATTTTAATGCGGAAGTGAATAAAAATTATTTTTTGAGGGGTAAGGATTGTTATTTTTTACAGAAACTTTTTGTGGCTCTTTATTTCAAGGAGAAATGTGTTTAGTATTTTGTTGGAGAGTGCATGGGTCTTTGTTTTTTAGTTTTAGAGCTTATGGAGTAAAAGGTTTTTTAGTTGATTAGAGTCTTAATAAAGCTTTTGGGGATTAATTAGAAGGTATTTTTAGTGTCTAAGGGAGTGAGGGAATTGGTATTTGTGGTTATCTTAGGGGTTTTATACGATTAGTGTTCAGGGCTGTTTAAGAGAGTTTTTTTTGTGGTGTAAAATTGTTTTTACTCTTATTTTAAAGGGGGAAGGTTAGGGGTTTAATGATTGGTTTTGTTAGGAGTTAGGGGTTTATGGAGAGTCTATTTAAGATTATTTGGTGAGGTAGGGGTGGATTAGATGGGTGTAAATGGGAGGAGTTATGTTTTTTAAGGTAAAAGTTGGGGTTAAGGTTAGGATTAGGTCTTGGAGGTATTATTAGATTAAGAGGGTTAGGGTTAGGGTTAGGGTTAGGGTTAGGGTCTCAATATACTCACGTACTCCCCAACAAGCTCCCGCAGGAGCATTGCCGGTTTAAAGTGAAGTACGCGGGAATGCACTGGCCGACGCACGTTAGTACGAGTTACCACGCAGTTGTCCGGTCCTAGAGAGGGGGGTAGATAGAGCAAGAGGGAGAGGAGAGGAGCTAAGAGTCTCGGAAAAGTCGATAACTCTTAGTGACGCCGAAAGTGGCGTTCAATAGCCCTTGGCTCCCTCTAGGGGAGCCAGGGTGTATTGCTAGCTATATTAAGAAATGGGGCTAATAAGGTTTTTATGATGAATTTCAGGACACATCGTCAGTAGTGTACCTTAGGGTCATAGGGTGTTTCGGCCATTACCACTAGACACCCTCACCCAAGGACGGCCCCACCGAGGTGATCAATCTCGGGGTGTGTCCCGTAGCCAAATGAAGTTTTAAGGTTTTAAGGTTTATTTCTTTTTAAATGGCTAGAAAGTAAGTTCTAATAAGGTTCTTTTAAAGTGACGCATGGAGGTCTATCGGTAAGTTTAAGGTAATTTGAGGTGAGTAACTATTAGAGTTTTTCAAAGGGTTTTTCAACCGTTGATACTTTTTACGCCGTACGAGAGAGAGAGAGGGGAGAGTCTCTTAAATGATTTTTTAATATTTGGGGGTGAAAGTTCCGTTAATGGGGTTTAAGTATTTGTTAGTTTTTTTTCTAAGCGCGAGGTAAAGTATTTTTAGTTAGGCCTCATAATGTTCGCGGGCGTCTCATATCCAATCTTGACGCTCGCGTACATATGAGCAGATTGAATGCCAAGGGTGCGCTGAGCCGATGTCTCATGATGTTCGCAAGAGCCTCATATCCAATCTTGGCAATTGCTCACATATGAGAGAGTTCGCTTTTTTCTTTGAAGTTGGATTATGAATGGAGGTTTCTCATAATGTTCGCAAAGGCCTCATATCCAATCTTGGCGATTGCGTACATATGAGAGTTTACTCTATTTTTTGGGATGGAGTTTTATAAATAAGGAATTTACTCATAATGTTCGCAAAGGCCTCATATCCAATCTTGGCGATTGCGTACATATGAGAGTTTACTCTATCCTTTGGGTAGAGTTGTTTTAAATATGGAATTTTCTCATGATGTTCGCAAGGGCCTCATATCCAATCTTGGACCTTGCGGACATATGAGAGTTTGCTCAGCTTATAGTTGAATATAGTGAGTGTTTTTAGGGGGATAGGGATGTGTAGATCCATTAATGTTGATTTTTATTCTTTGTTTTTTTGAAGGATTGTATGGAGTTGTTGCTTGGTTAGGTCCTGAATTAGCGGAAAGGTTTTTGTTGAGGGTTTGAATTAGCGGAGGCAATGTGTATTTATTCCCGGGAGTCCAAAGGAGACCCGTGAGAAATTTGGTGAAGATAGCTGTTTTTAGGTGGTTGGTAAGATAAAAATTGTGTTGGGCAGATTTAATCAGCGGAAAGGTTTTTAAAGTTGGAAACAATTAGCGGAGGGGTCTGAATTGGAGTCTAGGAGTTTGTAAATATTTGAGAAAAGTTCAATTGGTTTATTCTGGGATAGTCGTTAAAAAGAATTTGATAAGTTTTTTGAGAAGGGATCGAATTAAGTTTTGTAAGCTATCCATGGTTCTGGAGTGAATTTGGGGTATCCGAATTATGGAGGATGGGTTTTCAGATTGGAATTTACAAGTAGAGTTAATTTGGTAGTTAAAAGTCCGGGGTGAAGAAATTCCAGGAGTCTTCTTGGTCGTAGATATTGGAAAAGTCAATTCGCTCCAAATAAAAGGTAGAAAAAATAAAAGAGGGGGTCACATCAGGAAGGTTTTTAGACCTCCTAGTGAGGTAAAATAACAAAGAATCGCATGTAGTGCAGATGTGCCGTTGCATGAACGGAGCTAATCTCCATAGAAAACTGGGCCGCGATGAAGGTCCTGACGCCCTGGACCACCACACCCTGCGTGCTGTTCCAAGGGAACCCAGGGGGGCCGCATACTTACCCCCTGACCGACCAGCCGCTTGTTAACACCGCAAGGTTACCACGACTATTGGTCAATCAGGGCTGAAGATGTGGTCCGACATCACAGCAATACCTCATCCCGTCCAGGACCCCTTTGGGAGGAAAACGGACAAGCCCCGCTATAGCGTAGCCCGCCGGAATCCTTCCGTAAGAAGGAGTAGGGGTTGGCGGCGCTGAGACGTCGCCTCCCCCATAGCTCGCTTCTATGGGGTCCCAGAGTGGGACTACCATAGCAAGATCCTGTGTCCCATACACCGCACGACCCCAGGAAATGCTCTAAGTCCTATGACGAAGTCCTGTGTCCCATACACCGCACGACCCCAGGAAGTCGTCTTTAGTTTTATACCGTGGCGGAGGGCCCGAGAGACAATTTAATGTCAAAAGGGACTCACCTGCGATAGAACGCGAGTGTCTTCGCCTTATTTTATTGGTTTTTCGGTTAACCGGTACCTAATTGCGAATTGCGTTTTAATCTATGGTTACGAAATTGAAATATTTTATTTCTAAGAAATGGTGTTGTTAATATACTTGTTCCTAAGGGTATTAAGGTTTAATGGTGTTTTGGGACTTAATGGTGAATTAATTAGTGTGTAAAAAACGTGTTTTAATATTTTTAAGACCACAATGCTTTATTAAAACGGTAATATTTAATTTAAATGCGGAAGTGAATAAAAATTGTTTTTTGAGGGTTAAGGATTGTATTTTTTTGTGGGAGCTTTTTATGGGTCTTTGTTTTTAGGGGAATTGTGTTTTTTAGTATTTTATTGGGGAATATTCCGGTCTCTATTTTTAAGTTTTGGCGTCTATAGAGTAAAAGGTATTTAAATTAATGGAATGTTAATTATGGATTTGGGAGATGGTTGGAAGGTATATTTAATATCTAGGGGAGTGGGGGCTTTGGTTTTTGTGGTTAATTTGGCGGTTTAAGGCGGTAAGTGTTCAGGGCTGGCGGAAGAGTTTTTTTGTGGTGTAGTATTGGTTTTGAGTTAAATTTAGTAGGTGGGAGGGTTGAGATTTCGGTAATAGTTTCTATTGGGGGTAGGGGATCGTGGGGAGTCCATTTTAACTTATTTTGTGAGGTGGGGGTGGATTGAGTGGGTGTGGATAGGGGGAGTTTATTTTTAAGGTAGGGGTAGGTTTAATAGGGTTATTGTTGGGGTTGGGGTTAGGTTTGAGGTTAGAGTTAAGTTTTTAAGTAAGGGTTGGATGTTGAGATTATGTTTAGGCATGTTTTGAAATTAAGGTTAAGTTTAGTCGTGTTTTGGGGTTAAGGTTAAGTTTAGGTATTTTTTTAGGTTTAGGCATAGGGATGGGGTGAAATAAGGTTAAGGTTTGGGTTTTAAATAGCGGTTGGGGTGTTAAGGTTATGTTTAGGCATGTTTTGGAGTTAAGGTTAGGTTTAGGCATGTTTTTGAGGGTTTTAGGGTTAAGTTTAGGCATGTTCCGGGGTTAGGTTTAGGTTTCGGTATTTTTTAGGTTTAGGCATAAGGGATGGGGTCAATTAAGGTTAGGGTATGGTTTTTAGATAGGGGTTGGGCGTTTAAGGTTATGTTTAGGCATATTTTTGGAGTTTAAGGTTAGGGTTAGGGTTAGGTTTAGGGTTAGGGTTTAGGGTTAGGGTTAGGGTTAGGGTTAGGCTCTCAATATACTCACGTACTCCCCAACAAGCTCCCGCAGGAGCATTGCCGGTTTGAAGTGAAGTACGCGGAAATGCACTGGCCGACGCACGTTAGTACAAGTTACCACGCAGTTGTCCGGTCCTAGAGAAGGGGGGTAGATAGAGCAAGAGGGAGAGGAGCTAAGAGTTTCGGAAAAGTCGATAACTCTTAGTGACACCGAAAGTGGTGTTCGATGGCCCTTGGCTCCCTCTAGGGGAGCCAGGGTGTGTTGCTAGCTATATTAAGAAATGGGGCTAATAAGGTTTTAGGATGAATTTCAGGACACATCGTCAGTAGTGTACCTTAGGGTCATAGGGTGTTTCGGCCATTACCACTAGACACCCTCACCCAAGGACGGCCCCACCGAGGTGATCAATCTCGGGGTGTGTCCCATAGCCAAATGGAGTTTAAAGTTTTTAAGGTTTATTTCTTTTTAAATGGCTAGAAAGTAAGTTCTAATAAGGTTCTTTTAAAGTGACGCATGGAGGTCTGTCGGTGAGTTTTAAGGTATTTTTAAGGTGAGTAACTGTTAGAGTTTTTCAAAGGGTTTTTCAACCGTTTGATACTTTTTTCGCCGTACGAGAGAGAGGGGGAGAGTCTCTTAAATGGTTTTTTTAATATTTTGGCGGTGAAAGTTCCGTTAATGGGGTTTAAGTATTTGTTAGTTTTTTCTAAGCGCGAGGTAAAGTATTTTAAGTTAGGCCTCATAATGTTCGCGGGCGTCTCATATCCAATCTTGACGCTCGCGTACATATGAGCAGATTAAATGCCAAGGGTGCGCTGAGCAGATATCTCATGATGTTCGCAAGAGCCTCATATCCAATCTTGGCAATTGCTCACATATGAGAAAGTTTGCTTTTTTTTAGGGGAAATGGAGATGTATAGATCCATTAGTGTTGTTTTTAATCCTTGGTTTTGGATTTTTTGATAAGAAATGTGCAAAGTTGTTGCTTTGGTTCAGTCTGAATTAGCGGAAAGGTTTTTGTTGAGGGTTTGAATTAGCGGAGGCAATGTGTATTTATTCCCGGGAGTCCAAAGGAGACCCGTGAGAAATTTGGTGAAGGTAGCTGTTTTTAAGCGGTCGGTAAGATAAAAGTTGTGTTTGGCGGGTTTAATTAGCGGAAAGGTTTTTAAAGTTGAAAACAATTAGCGGAGGGATCTGGATTGGAGTCTAAGGGTTTGTAAATGTTGGGGAAAGTTCAATTGGTCCATTCTGGAATAATCGTTAAATAGAAATTGATAGGTTTTTGAAAAAAGGTCAAATTAAGTTTTGTAAGTTATCCATGGTTCTGGAGTGAATTTGGGGTATCCAGATTATGGGAAATTAGTTTTCTGGAAGAGTTTTAATTGGGTTTTCAGATTGGAATTTACAAGTGAAGTTGGTTTGGTAGTTGGAATTCCGGGATGAAAGATGTTCCAGGAGTCTTCTTAGTCGTGGATATTGGAAAGGTCAATTCGCTCCAAATAAAAGGTAGAAAAAATAAAAGAAGGGGGTCACATCAGGAAGGTTTTTAGACCTCCTAGTGAGGTAAAATAACAAAGAATCGTATGTAGTGCAGATGTGCCGTTGCATGAGTGGAGCTGATCTCCATAGAAAACTGGGCCGCGATGAAGGTCCTGACGCCCTGGACCACCACACCCTGCGTGCTGTTCCAAGGGAACCCAGGGGGGCCGCATACTTACCCCCTGACCGACCAGCCGCTTGTTAACACCGCAAGGTTACCACGACTATTGGTCAATCAGGGCTGAAGATGTGGTCGGACATCACAGCACCACCTCATCCCATCCGGGACCCCTTTGGGAGGAAAACGGACAAGCCCCGCCATAGCGTAGCCCGCCGGAATCCTCCCGTAAGAAGGAGTAGGGGTTGGCGGCGCTGAGACGTCGCCTTCCCCATAACTCACTTCTGTGGGGTCACAGAGTGGGATTACCATAGCAGAATCCTGTGTCCCATACACCGCACGACCCCAGGAAATGCTCTAAGTCCTATGACGAAGTCCTGTGTCCCATACACCGCACGACCCCAGGAAGTCGTCTTTTAGTTTTATACCATGGCGGAGGGCCCGAGAGACAATTTAATGTCAAAAGGGACTCACCTGCGACAGAACGCGAGTGCCTTCGCCTTAATTTAATAGTTTTTTCGGTTAACCGGTACCTAATTGCGAATTGCGTTTTAATCTATGGTTACAAAAATGAAATATTTTATTTCTGCGAAATGGTGTTGTTAATATACTTGTACCTAAGGATATTATAGTTTAATGGTGTTTCAGAGCTTAATAGTACATTAATTAGTGTGTAATAACGGTATATTAATATTTTTAAGACCATAATGCTTTATTGGAACGGTAATATTTAATTTTAATGCGGAAGTGAATAAAAATTATTTTTTGAGGGGTAAGGATTGTTATTTTTTACAGAAACTTTTTGTGGCTCTTTATTTCAAGGAGAAATGTGTTTTTTAGCATTTTGTTGGAGAGTGCATTGGTCTTTGTTTTTTGGTTTTAGCGCCTATGGAGTAAAAAGTTTTTTAATTGATTAGAGACTTAATAAAGCTTTTGGAGATTAATTAAAAGGTATTTTTAGTGTCTAAGGGAGTGAGGGAATTGGTATTTGTGGTTATCTTAGGGGTTTTTGTACGATTAGTGTTCAGGGCTATTTAAGAGAGTTTTTTTGTGGTGTGAAATTGTTTTTACTCTTATTTTAAAGGGGGAAGGTTAGGGTTTTAATGATTGGTTTTGTTAGGAGTTAGGGGTTTATGGAGAGTCTTTTTTTTAAAAATTATTTGGTGAGGTAGGGGTGGATTAGATGGGTGTAAATGGGAGGAGTTATGTTTTTAAGGTAAAAGTTGGGGTTAAGGTTAGGGTTAGGTCTTGGAGGTATTATTAGATTAAGAGGTTGAAATTTAAGGGTTGAAGTCAATTGGGTTTAGATATGGGGTTTAGGTTAAGTCTAAGGTAGGGTAAAAAGTGAGGTTTAGGTGATAGGGGTTAGATTAAGTTTTTAGGTCAATTTTAGGTTTAGGGTTGGGTCTGGGGTTAGTGTTAGGTAAATTTTAAGCTGTTAGATTAAGATTAGGGTTAGGGGTTGGGTTTTTGGGTTTTAAGGTTAATTTTAGTCATGTTTTGGGGTTAAAGTTAGGTTTAGATATGTTTTGGGGTTAGGATTAAGTTTAGACATGGGGTTGGGATTAGGTTCAGGTTAGGGGTTGGTTTTAGTAAAGAGTTGGGTATTAGAGTTAAGTTTAGGCATATTTTGGGGTTAAGGTTAGGTTTAGGCATGTTTTGGGGTTAGGGTTAAGTTTAGGCATGTTTTGGGGTTAGGGTTAAGTTTAGGCATGTTTTGGGGTTAGGATTAAGTTTAGATATGGGGTTGGGGTTAGGTTAAGGTTAGGGGTTGGGTTTAGGTATAGAGTTAGGTATTTAAGGTTAGGTTTAGGCATGTTTTTGGGGTTAAGGTTAGGTTTAGGCATTATTTTTAGGGGTTAGGGTTAGGGTTAGGTATGGGGTTGGGTTCTTATCAAGAAGTTGGTTGTGAGTAGTTATTTTAAGAGTTAATTTAAAGGGAATTAATTTTACCAAGAAGGGATGTCGAAATTCTCAGGTGGCTCTGCCGGTATCCGATAGAGTGAATCTAAAGGTTTTTCCGGTAGCCACTCATCATCGGTTCTCGAATTTTCCCTCTTTTTTTAGGGGAATAAAAAACTTTATTTTAGTGGGAACTTGTTTGACACAGATAGAAAAAAGATAGGCGTGGTTTTAAGGCTATTTATTGAGGCTGTCGGGCCATTTCCAGAGTTTGGATCCAATGGTTTTCCTCCCTTCTTCTTTCCATGGTAGTCCTTTGTTGATCGTAATGCTAGTCTGTGTGATTGTAGCTTCTTCAGATGGTGTCCTTGATTGATGGGTTGTTCAATTAGTAGGGGGTTTTGTGTGGGTATTCATCATTTCTGCCCATGGTGGGGGGAGGTGGAGGGGGGAGGGGGGAAAAAAAAGGAGGGGAGGGGGGGAAAAAAAAGGGGGGGGGGGGGAAGGGGAAAAAAAAGGAAGAAAAAGGTTGTTCTGTGTTTCATCGGAGTTACGGGTGTTGGGGTGTTGGATGGGGGTTTGGTTTTGTTAGTGTGTCATCTGGTCCGAAGAGGTTCCGGTTGCAGACTTGAGTTCAGGATAGTTTGAATTCGGGGTGGTCGGTTAAGGGATTTTCATCTCAGGTTAAGTTCCGGGAGTTCCTCTTGTGGTCTTTTGGAATTCCCGGGGGATGGGGGTCTGACTTCGGTCTGGGGGGTCGGTTCCGGATTGGGAGGGTCTTCTGGTGATTTTGTCCTATTGTTCCGTATCTTTTTGGGTGGGCTTTTTTCGGGGGTGTCTGTCTTCCTCGGTCGGGCGATGGAGGGATTGGTAATGGTCTTCGGGTGATTATAAAGATTCCGTCTTAAGTTCAGAAGGTATCTCCCATGCTCATTGGATGTCATCTGTCAGGGGGGCTAGTTCTGTGTCCCGGAGTTCTTCAATTATGTTTTGGTAGGTTCCTTCTAATACTTTTGAATTTGTATGTAGTGAATTAAATGCGTTTCCTTCTATAAGGGTCTGGGTACGATATATAGCGTTAAGGTAGGTTGTGTGATTGTGCAAAGTCTTTTCTATATTTTAAAGAGGGATTGGGGGTATTTTTTCTCCTGGTTCCAGCTTCTGGCATGTCAAGGGTGGTGATGTGCTTTAAGAAGTTTTGTGAAGAGTTCTGGTGAGTCGTTGGGGGTTGTTAAGATGCCGCATCCTGGTATTTGGGTCTGAGGATAAATGAAAGAAAAAAGTTAACTTGATTGTAGAAGATGTCTCTCCTAAAATCGTGAAATACTCTTGAGAGGGGGAAAGGTGAGGGGGTGACAGGGAGAGAGAGAGGCGGAGAATGACCATAGTTGGACGTTGGCTTTAAGGTAACAAGTCGGTTCCGAGGCACGGGCTAGGTTAGACTCTCAATATACTCACGTACTCCCCAACAAGCTCCCGCAGGAGCATTGCCGGTTTGAAGTGAAGTACGCGGAAATGCACTGGCCGACGCACGTTAGTACAAGTTACCACGCAGTTGTCCGGTCCTAGAGAAGGGGGGTAGATAGAGCAAGAGGGAGAGGAGCTAAGAGTTTCGGAAAAGTCGATAACTCTTAGTGACACCGAAAGTGGTGTTCGATGGCCCTTGGCTCCCTCTAGGGGAGCCAGGGTGTGTTGCTAGCTATATTAAGAAATGGGGCTAATAAGGTTTTAGGATGAATTTCAGGACACATCGTCAGTAGTGTACCTTAGGGTCATAGGGTGTTTCGGCCATTACCACTAGACACCCTCACCCAAGGACGGCCCCACCGAGGTGATCAATCTCGGGGTGTGTCCCATAGCCAAATGGAGTTTAAAGTTTTTAAGGTTTATTTCTTTTTAAATGGCTAGAAAGTAAGTTCTAATAAGGTTCTTTTAAAGTGACGCATGGAGGTCTGTCGGTGAGTTTTAAGGTATTTTTAAGGTGAGTAACTGTTAGAGTTTTTCAAAGGGTTTTTCAACCGTTTGATACTTTTTTCGCCGTACGAGAGAGAGGGGGAGAGTCTCTTAAATGGTTTTTTTAATATTTTGGCGGTGAAAGTTCCGTTAATGGGGTTTAAGTATTTGTTAGTTTTTTCTAAGCGCGAGGTAAAGTATTTTAAGTTAGGCCTCATAATGTTCGCGGGCGTCTCATATCCAATCTTGACGCTCGCGTACATATGAGCAGATTAAATGCCAAGGGTGCGCTGAGCAGATATCTCATGATGTTCGCAAGAGCCTCATATCCAATCTTGGCAATTGCTCACATATGAGAAAGTTTGCTTTTTTTTAGGGGAAATGGAGATGTATAGATCCATTAGTGTTGTTTTTAATCCTTGGTTTTGGATTTTTTGATAAGAAATGTGCAAAGTTGTTGCTTTGGTTCAGTCTGAATTAGCGGAAAGGTTTTTGTTGAGGGTTTGAATTAGCGGAGGCAATGTGTATTTATTCCCGGGAGTCCAAAGGAGACCCGTGAGAAATTTGGTGAAGGTAGCTGTTTTTAAGCGGTCGGTAAGATAAAAGTTGTGTTTGGCGGGTTTAATTAGCGGAAAGGTTTTTAAAGTTGAAAACAATTAGCGGAGGGATCTGGATTGGAGTCTAAGGGTTTGTAAATGTTGGGGAAAGTTCAATTGGTCCATTCTGGAATAATCGTTAAATAGAAATTGATAGGTTTTTGAAAAAAGGTCAAATTAAGTTTTGTAAGTTATCCATGGTTCTGGAGTGAATTTGGGGTATCCAGATTATGGGAAATTAGTTTTCTGGAAGAGTTTTAATTGGGTTTTCAGATTGGAATTTACAAGTGAAGTTGGTTTGGTAGTTGGAATTCCGGGATGAAAGATGTTCCAGGAGTCTTCTTAGTCGTGGATATTGGAAAGGTCAATTCGCTCCAAATAAAAGGTAGAAAAAATAAAAGAAGGGGGTCACATCAGGAAGGTTTTTAGACCTCCTAGTGAGGTAAAATAACAAAGAATCGTATGTAGTGCAGATGTGCCGTTGCATGAGTGGAGCTGATCTCCATAGAAAACTGGGCCGCGATGAAGGTCCTGACGCCCTGGACCACCACACCCTGCGTGCTGTTCCAAGGGAACCCAGGGGGGCCGCATACTTACCCCCTGACCGACCAGCCGCTTGTTAACACCGCAAGGTTACCACGACTATTGGTCAATCAGGGCTGAAGATGTGGTCGGACATCACAGCACCACCTCATCCCGTCCGGGACCCCTTTGGGAGGAAAACGGACAAGCCCCGCCATAGCGTAGCCCGCCGGAATCCTCCCGTAAGAAGGAGTAGGGGTTGGCGGCGCTGAGACGTCGCCTTCCCCATAACTCACTTCTGTGGGGTCACAGAGTGGGATTACCATAGCAGAATCCTGTGTCCCATACACCGCACGACCCCAGGAAATGCTCTAAGTCCTATGACGAAGTCCTGTGTCCCATACACCGCACGACCCCAGGAAGTCGTCTTTTAGTTTTATACCATGGCGGAGGGCCCGAGAGACAATTTAATGTCAAAAGGGACTCACCTGCGACAGAACGCGAGTGCCTTCGCCTTAATTTAATAGTTTTTTCGGTTAACCGGTACCTAATTGCGAATTGCGTTTTAATCTATGGTTACAAAAATGAAATATTTTATTTCTGCGAAATGGTGTTGTTAATATACTTGTACCTAAGGATATTATAGTTTAATGGTGTTTCAGAGCTTAATAGTACATTAATTAGTGTGTAATAACGGTATATTAATATTTTTAAGACCATAATGCTTTATTGGAACGGTAATATTTAATTTTAATGCGGAAGTGAATAAAAATTATTTTTTGAGGGGTAAGGATTGTTATTTTTTACAGAAACTTTTTGTGGCTCTTTATTTCAAGAGGAAATGTGTTTTTTTAGCATTTTGTTGGAGAGTGCATTGGTCTTTGTTTTTTGGTTTTAGCGCCTATGGAGTAAAAAGTTTTTTAATTGATTAGAGACTTAATAAAGCTTTTGGAGATTAATTAAAAGGTA
The DNA here is from genome assembly GCA_029721435.1 of Gymnothorax reevesii. Classification (NCBI taxonomy): domain Eukaryota; kingdom Metazoa; phylum Chordata; class Actinopteri; order Anguilliformes; family Muraenidae; genus Gymnothorax; species Gymnothorax reevesii. The sequence continues at coordinate 88,882,872 of CM056584.1, read as the reverse complement.
TTTTTAGTGTCTAAGGGAGTGAGGGAATTGGTATTTGTGGTTATCTTAGGGGTTTTTGTACGATTAGTGTTCAGGGCTATTTAAGAGAGTTTTTTTGTGGTGTGAAATTGTTTTTACTCTTATTTTAAAGGGGGAAGGTTAGGGTTTTAATGATTGGTTTTGTTAGGAGTTAGGGGTTTATGGAGAGTCTTTTTTTTAAAAATTATTTGGTGAGGTAGGGGTGGATTAGATGGGTGTAAATGGGAGGAGTTATGTTTTTAAGGTAAAAGTTGGGGTTAAGGTTAGGGTTAGGTCTTGGAGGTATTATTAGATTAAGAGGTTGAAATTTAAGGGTTGAAGTCAATTGGGTTTAGATATGGGGTTTAGGTTAAGTCTAAGGTAGGGTAAAAAGTGAGGTTTAGGTGATAGGGGTTAGATTAAGTTTTTAGGTCAATTTTAGGTTTAAGGTTAGGTCTGGGGTTAGTGTTAGGTAAATTTTAAGCTGTTAGATTAAGATTAGGGTTAGGGGTTGGGTTTTGGGTTTTAAGGTTAATTTTAGTCATGTTTTGGGGTTAAAGTTAGGTTTAGATATGTTTTGGGGTTAGGATTAAGTTTAGACATGGGGTTGGGATTAGGTTCAGGTTAGGGGTTGGGTTTAGTAAAGAGTTGGGTATTAGAGTTAAGTTTAGGCATATTTTGGGGTTAAGGTTAGGTTTAGGCATGTTTTGGGGTTAGGGTTAAGTTTAGGCATGTTTTGGGGTTAGGGTTAAGTTTAGGCATGTTTTGGGGTTAGGGTTAAGTTTAGGTATGGGGTTGGGGTTAGGTTAAGGTTAGGGGTTGGGTTTAGGTATAGAGTTAGGTATTTAAGGTTAGGTTTAGGCATGTTTTTGGGGTTAAGGTTAGGTTTAGGCATTATTTTTAGGGGTTAGGGTTAGGGTTAGGTATGGGGTTGGGTTCTTATCAAGAAGTTGGTTGTGAGTAGTTATTTTAAGAGTTAATTTAAAGGGAATTAATTTTACCAAGAAGGGATGTCGAAATTCTCAGGTGGCTCTGCCGGTATCCGATAGAGTGAATCTAAAGGTTTTTCCGGTAGCCACTCATCATCGGTTCTCGAATTTTCCCTCTTTTTTTAGGGGAATAAAAAACTTTATTTTAGTGGGAACTTGTTTGACACAGATAGAAAAAAGATAGGCGTGGTTTTAAGGCTATTTATTGAGGCTGTCGGGCCATTTCCAGAGTTTGGATCCAATGGTTTTCCTCCCTTCTTCTTTCCATGGTAGTCCTTTGTTGATCGTAATGCTAGTCTGTGTGATTGTAGCTTCTTCAGATGGTGTCCTTGATTGATGGGTTGTTCAATTAGTAGGGGGTTTTGTGTGGGTATTCATCATTTCTGCCCATGGTGGGGGGAGGTGGAGGGGGGAGGGGGGAAAAAAAAGGAGGGGAGGGGGGGAAAAAAAAAGGGGGGGGGGGGAAGGGGAAAAAAAAGGAAGAAAAAGGTTGTTCTGTGTTTCATCGGAGTTACGGGTGTTGGGGGGTTGGATGGGGGTTTGGGTTTGTTAGTGTGTCTTCTGGTCCGAAGAGGGTCCGGTTGCAGACTTGAGTTCAGGATAGTTTGAATTCGGGGTGGTCGGTTAAGGGATTTTCATCTCAGGTTAAGTTCCGGGAGTTCCTCTTGTGGTCTTTTGGAATTCCCGGGGGATGGGGGTCTGACTTCGGTCTGGGGGGTCGGTTCCGGATTGGGAGGGTCTTCTGGTGATTTTGTCCTATTGTTCCGTATCTTTTTGGGTGGGCTTTTTTCGGGGGTGTCTGTCTTCCTCGGTCGGGCGATGGAGGGATTGGTAATGGTCTTCGGGTGATTATAAAGATTCCGTCTTAAGTTCAGAAGGTATCTCCCATGCTCATTGGATGTCATCTGTCAGGGGGGCTAGTTCTGTGTCCCGGAGTTCTTCAATTATGTTTTGGTAGGTTCCTTCTAATACTTTTGAATTTGTATGTAGTGAATTAAATGCGTTTCCTTCTATAAGGGTCTGGGTACGATATATAGCGTTAAGGTAGGTTGTGTGATTGTGCAAAGTCTTTTCTATATTTTAAAGAGGGATTGGGGGTATTTTTTCTCCTGGTTCCAGCTTCTGGCATGTCAAGGGTGGTGATGTGCTTTAAGAAGTTTTGTGAAGAGTTCTGGTGAGTCGTTGGGGGTTGTTAAGATGCCGCATCCTGGTATTTGGGTCTGAGGATAAATGAAAGAAAAAAGTTAACTTGATTGTAGAAGATGTCTCTCCTAAAATCGTGAAATACTCTTGAGAGGGGGAAAGGTGAGGGGGTGACAGGGAGAGAGAGAGGCGGAGAATGACCATAGTTGGACGTTGGCTTTAAGGTAACAAGTCGGTTCCGAGGCACGGGCTAGGTTAGACTCTCAATATACTCACGTACTCCCCAACAAGCTCCCGCAGGAGCATTGCCGGTTTGAAGTGAAGTACGCGGAAATGCACTGGCCGACGCACGTTAGTACAAGTTACCACGCAGTTGTCCGGTCCTAGAGAAGGGGGGTAGATAGAGCAAGAGGGAGAGGAGCTAAGAGTTTCGGAAAAGTCGATAACTCTTAGTGACACCGAAAGTGGTGTTCGATGGCCCTTGGCTCCCTCTAGGGGAGCCAGGGTGTGTTGCTAGCTATATTAAGAAATGGGGCTAATAAGGTTTTAGGATGAATTTCAGGACACATCGTCAGTAGTGTACCTTAGGGTCATAGGGTGTTTCGGCCATTACCACTAGACACCCTCACCCAAGGACGGCCCCACCGAGGTGATCAATCTCGGGGTGTGTCCCATAGCCAAATGGAGTTTAAAGTTTTTAAGGTTTATTTCTTTTTAAATGGCTAGAAAGTAAGTTCTAATAAGGTTCTTTTAAAGTGACGCATGGAGGTCTGTCGGTGAGTTTTAAGGTATTTTTAAGGTGAGTAACTGTTAGAGTTTTTCAAAGGGTTTTTCAACCGTTTGATACTTTTTTCGCCGTACGAGAGAGAGGGGGAGAGTCTCTTAAATGGTTTTTTTAATATTTTGGCGGTGAAAGTTCCGTTAATGGGGTTTAAGTATTTGTTAGTTTTTTCTAAGCGCGAGGTAAAGTATTTTAAGTTAGGCCTCATAATGTTCGCGGGCGTCTCATATCCAATCTTGACGCTCGCGTACATATGAGCAGATTAAATGCCAAGGGTGCGCTGAGCAGATATCTCATGATGTTCGCAAGAGCCTCATATCCAATCTTGGCAATTGCTCACATATGAGAAAGTTTGCTTTTTTTTAGGGGAAATGGAGATGTATAGATCCATTAGTGTTGTTTTTAATCCTTGGTTTTGGATTTTTTGATAAGAAATGTGCAAAGTTGTTGCTTTGGTTCAGTCTGAATTAGCGGAAAGGTTTTTTGTTGAGGGTTTGATTTAGCGGAGGCAATGTGTATTTATTCCCGGGAGTCCAAAGGAGACCCGTGAGAAATTTGGTGAAGGTAGCTGTTTTTAAGCGGTCGGTAAGATAAAAGTTGTGTTTGGCGGGTTTAATTAGCGGAAAGGTTTTTAAAGTTGAAAACAATTAGCGGAGGGATCTGGATTGGAGTCTAAGGGTTTGTAAATGTTGGGGAAAGTTCAATTGGTCCATTCTGGAATAATCGTTAAATAGAAATTGATAGGTTTTTGAAAAAAGGTCAAATTAAGTTTTGTAAGTTATCCATGGTTCTGGAGTGAATTTGGGGTATCCAGATTATGGGAAATTAGTTTTCTGGAAGAGTTTTAATTGGGTTTTCAGATTGGAATTTACAAGTGAAGTTGGTTTGGTAGTTGGAATTCCGGGATGAAAGATGTTCCAGGAGTCTTCTTAGTCGTGGATATTGGAAAGGTCAATTCGCTCCAAATAAAAGGTAGAAAAAATAAAAGAAGGGGGTCACATCAGGAAGGTTTTTAGACCTCCTAGTGAGGTAAAATAACAAAGAATCGTATGTAGTGCAGATGTGCCGTTGCATGAGTGGAGCTGATCTCCATAGAAAACTGGGCCGCGATGAAGGTCCTGACGCCCTGGACCACCACACCCTGCGTGCTGTTCCAAGGGAACCCAGGGGGGCCGCATACTTACCCCCTGACCGACCAGCCGCTTGTTAACACCGCAAGGTTACC